>CM021110.1:51814930-51907536 GCA_007115665.2 Sequoiadendron giganteum | reverse complement strand
TGGTAGATCCTCAAGAATTGGAGCATTGGCGAACAATCTCTGCCCAAAAATATTGGGAAAAATAGGCCTCCTTGACATAGATTTTGCTCTTCTTCTAGTCATTGATGGTTCTATCATGGCTGCTTCAAAATTTGCAGAGATTTTTACTAAAACAGCCACTTGCTCTTTGCTTCCTTTGGGAAAAATATACCTTTTCGTGCAATTAATTTCTCCAAGAAGTACATACAGTTAAGGCTATGTCATTACCATTGGTCCATTAAATGCTGCCAATGAGGAGATACGTGTGAGTACGGGATCTGTATCCCTCAGGAATGCCAAAAACTCTACAAAAATGGATTTAGTACATTCCTTTCGCTGCCTCTTTTCTCAAATAAACTCTTTGCCTAGGGAAGATTTTCCTTAATTATGTCAATCTTTGCTTAGTGTTACGAAGTACCCTTGAAAAGACAAGCTCATTAATTTAACAGATATTAGCGCATTAATCCATGTCCTTTCACCTATGCAAGCTAGCTGATGTTGATGATGGCCAAGGACACATGTCGAAAATCAGCCTATACGAGAATTTACTCCCAATGCCCAAACATTAATTTTGAGACCTTATGTTAGATTTTTTGTATGATCTATTATTTGTTCATTGGGTGCTTTGATATTTTTCCCGTTATCGTCCGACTAAAAATAGAACCTCCATTGTTTAGCCATATCGACACCTATTTTCTATAAATAGCTATGCCACCTCAAGGCTATATTCACTCAAAAAAGTAAAACTTCCGAGTTTAGCTATCTTCTTTTCTATCTGCATATTTTCTTCTACTCTACTGCTCTAACCATGTTTGTCAGCCTAGGTACTCCTATACGTCTTCTCCCACAAAGGCCATAGTATGCCTTCACTAGGGATATTATGGGTGGGAGAATTAAGTGCCTGCTAAATGGGTGTGGCTTCCTGGGGTTAATTTCCTTTTGATGGGTCGTTGGCATGGACTTCATTGAAGTCGAGAACCAGATGTGAACCAATTGCAACGTCCTATCCTGCTTCGTGGCCTCTCTGCTGGACCTTAATGTCGCCAAAACCAAGATAGTGGAGTTGTGTCATTGTATGTTCAACGTTTCTCTATTGGAAGGGCTTGGAAAATTTGTGCAATTTGTTATCCCTGGCGTCAGTATTCCTAGTGTGATGGACCTCCACAAGTTCATTGATCGTGGCATGGGTGTGCCTTGGCTTCCCTTTCTCAACAAATTTCGCACCATTGACCTAAATATCCACCATGCTCTACCTCTACCCACCACCACCTACCTCATTTAGGAGTATGGCATTGATGAAGCTCTACAATAGTACGACTTCAAAAAGTAGTTCGAGCTCATTGTCTTTGGCTGCGCAGAATGAGGTCGGCGTCCGTGAATTGTGTTTCCTACTCTCCTTCTTACGAAGAAGAAGAAGAAGAAGAAGAAAATAGATTATGGGAAATAAGCCCCTATAACAATGGTTGGAGGCCTTCTTTTTGAATTTTTGTAAAAATTCCTCCATTTTGTTTTATTTTTGTATTTTTCTCAGATACCCTTTTCTGGGTTTTGCTCGAAAGAGCCTTTCTGATAGAATTTGAGCCTCGGGTTGCCCAATATTGTAAATTTGATGAATACAATATTATATAATATAGCTTTTCATACTTCTTTTTCTTCTTCACTTTATTCTTCAATCTAAAACTTGAAAGCTTTTTATAAAAAAACTACATATGGTACATATCTATGAATTTTTTTAAGAGTGTCATACTTTAATGAAAAGGTTTCAGATAAATACCACTTACCAGTATCTCTAAAGCATTACCTTGCATATATTCTAGCTCATATGCATTCTTCTCCTTGCATGCACTAATTCAGAAAGGGGCCCTTCCACAATGCTTTGAATTTGGTGTGTTGTCTTGGTTTTGTAGTGCACTCATCATATTTTAGCACTAAGCTCCCCTCCTAGAAATCTAGGTCGGAAGTCTTTTTATCAAACCATCGCTTGACCATCTTTTGGTGCCCAATCATGGCTTCAAAAGTGTTTTCTCTATCTTCCTCTAGTTTGAGGAGTTCGGCTATCCATACCTCCATTCCACTGTTTTCCTCTATTTCTAAGGCTTTTATTAATTCTAAGGCATGGAGTTCCATAGAAACAGGTAAGACTACTTATTTCCCATATTCTAATTCATAAGGAGATTTCATCAGGACCTATTTCAGTGTGATTCAGTCTACCCATAGAGCTTCCCATAGATGTTTGTGTCATTCCCTTTGTCGTTTAGACCCAATGCACTTGATTAACCTAATTAGGTTTTTATTTGTTGACTTTGCTAACCCATTCCCTTGTGAGTAGTAATTTGAAGAGGTCTTAGATAGATCCCACTCCTAATAGAAAAATATAACACTTTCGAACCTACAAAATCTCTAGCATTGTCGGATATAATAGTCTTTGTTGAACCAAACCTAGTCACCTGCCCTTCTAGAAAGTTAACAATCTTGCCTTTTGTAGCACCTTTCAAGGCGATAGCCTCTATCCATCTTCTGAATTAATCAGTCGCTATGAGGATCCACTTATGGCCAACACTAGAGATAGGATTTATCATTCCAAAAAATTCTAATCTCCATTGAGCAAAGGGCTCTTCAGTTACAATGGGACTCAAAGGAAAAGCAATTTTTTTTCTTTTGCCAACAAAGAATTGGCACTGAGTGCATTTTTGCACCAAACGGTGCACTTTCAAAAACATTCAGGGCCAATAGTATCTTGCTCGCATAATTTTCAAAGCAGTGGTTTTAGCAAAAAAATGTCCGCCCTCAAGACTGCTATGGAATTCCAACAGAACCTTGTCTGACTAGCACTTGTTTAACATCGGAGCAATACTTTGTCATAGTTATTTTTAAATAAAATTCCTTCGACCAATACATACCTGGTACCTTGCAATCGATAGTATCTTTGTTTTTGGGAGGGGAGAGTTTTCGGATAGTATCCTTTCTGCATGTATAACGTCTGATCCAATACCCAAGATTCGTTAGATTCGAACTGATTTGAAAACACTACAGCAGAATAGGCGAATAACACCTAATATAGCACCAGATTTTAGTGTATTTTTGTTCACGAATTGGGCGATCTGGTTGGTGCAAATAGGCATGGTCTTCTTGGCACTGACTTTGGCATTGATTTTTACACCGAACTTAGCGCCAGACTTAGCACTGGGAAATAGTAGTGCCTCCGCCAACACCTAAAATAGCCTCTCTACTAGTGCTGGAAATAACATCGGAAATAGCACCTAAATTGGTGCCCAATTGGGCTTATAGTTTTGCTTCTATGTTTACTCCCATTTTTTCTTCTAGTTTTGCTTCTAGTTTTGCTTCCAGGTTCACTTCTAATTTTGCTTCCACTTTTGCTTCCACTTTTGCTTCCGATTTTGCTTTTGATTTTTCTTCCAGCTTTGCTTCTAGTTTTTCTTCCAGTTTTACCTCCAATTTCACTTCCACTTTTGCATCCACTTTTGCTTCCACTTTTGCTTCCGGTTTTGCTGCCAATTTTTCTTCTAATTTTGCTTCCATTTTTGCTTCTAGTTTTTCTTCCAATTTTTTTTCCATGTTTGCTTCTGGTTTTTCTTTTGATTTTGCTTCCAGGTTTTCTTTTGGTTTTGCTTCCAAGTTTGCTTCTAGTTTCACTTCCAGTTTTGCTTCCAGGATTGCTTCCAGGATTGCTTTTGGTTTGCTTCTAGTTTGGCTTCCATTATTGCTTCCTTTTTTGCTTCAAAAAATGCTTCTTGTTTTGCTTCCATTTATTAATTTAATATGTTTTATTTCAATTTAATTAGTTAAATATATCATGCCTCTTAAATAACTCATATGATTATAGAGTAAGTAATTTAATTATTTAAATCATATGATTAAATAACAAGTTAATTATTTTGTTTTGGTTTGGTAACACAAAAAATTTGTATTGCTTGTAAGGATAAAAAATTACATCTATTGTTCAATGTCATTACCCACCAAAAGAGCTTAACACTTCTCTGATTTGTTCAATTATGTTTTGGAGGTGCCAAGAATTCATTTTACCTTTCATCACAGATTGAACTATTATTGTAACATGATTATCATCTATAATTAAAACAAGTGAGTTAAATATCTATAATTTAATTGAATTTGAAAACATCCACCCTGAGTAGTAAATTAAAATCATCATAGATAATAAATATCCACCCAAAAATCATCGACCACTTTTAATATATAGATTGGCAAGTCAATAATGATAAGATCATCATCATATATAACTAAAACAAGTGAAATTCAAATATGCCAGTACATCAAAAATATGTCAAAATTATACATGTCCAATAGTCGACATAAGTGAAAATGATACATGTACAAATGATATAAATAAAATTTATAAACTATGTAACTCAAACTGATACATGTCTAAATGATATATTAAAAATGATACAACTCAATAATATAGTACTGTAGGCCATGAAAATGATACATATGATAGTAACCATGAAAAGAGTCATCATAATGATATATCAACAATGATCCATGATGCAGTCTATATGATCATGAATATCACTGGTTACCACCAACAATTGTCTCATCATCATCATCATCACCATCACCACCATCATCATCATCATCACCATCATCATCATCGCCGTCATCGTCATCATCGTCATCATCATTGTCATCGGCTTTAGTGTCTTCTGTATTTGTGTCATCATCATCCTCTGCCATGTGATTTGTACCGATAGAACAAATATTTTGTGGATCTATATCATGTTGAGGATCATCTTGATCTTCTGGAAGACCCGTGTTCTACCGAAAAAAAACATTTAGAATGAAAATTTATTATTTATTTCATGCAATAATTTTTTTTTTTGTTATATATCTAATATTACAACATATGAATCAAAACCATAATCATATTACATCATATCAAAGTGCACATCCCATAATAAAATTTCAAAAATGTTATAGCTAATACTGGTGAGTCAGGAGAAACTTCAGCTTTCAAAAACAAAGCCAATTAGGCTAGCAACTTTGAAAATTAAATCCCTAGCAGTATTTATGTTAAGGAAATTTCCTTTAGAAGCAAGGATTCAAAGCACATCAACCATGTGGTACAAATGATTCAATCCCAGAGACAATTTGTAGCAATGAAAGAGTCTGAAAATTATTAAATCCCTAGCAGTATTTATGTTAAGGAAATTTCCTTTAGATGCAAGGATTCAAAGCACATCAACCATGTGGTACAAATGATTAAATCCCAGAGACAATTTGTAGCAATGAAAGGGTCTAAAAATTATTAAATCCCTAGAATTATTTATGTTAAGGAAATTTCCTTTAGATGCAAGGATTCAAAGCACATCAACCATGAGGTACAAATTATTAAATCCTAGAGACAATCTATAACAATGAAAGAGTTTGAAAATTATTAAATCCCTAGTAGTATCTATGTTAAGGAAATTTCCTTTAGATGCAAGGATTCAAAGCACATCAACCATGTGGTACAAATGATTAAATCCCAGAGATGATCTATAGAAATGAAAGAGTCTGAAAAGGCAAAGAGAGATACATTGGTGATCAGGAGAAACTTCAGCTTTCAAAAACAAAGCCAATTAGGCTAGCAGACGTGTGGATTAGGCCAACATTTGGTGGAAGAGGAAGAAAGATGATTGGAACTCTAGAGTCCCACCATACTGGATTTCTATATTCAACCATGAGAGAAGAAGAGAGAGCTGATATCATGTATCAAAACATTAAGCATGCATTCTTCCAACCAGCGAAGAAGGAGATGATTACTTTGCTTCATTTTAATTTGCATAACCATATCATGGCATGGGAACCAAGAAGATCAAGGATGTCTAGTTTTATGTTGAGGTAATGGATGTGGTCCAAACTTTAGGAGTGGCAAGAAGGTCAATGTATGATCCTAATGAAATTGAGGAAGAATAGGAAGAGAGGGACAGGAAAAATAAAATTAATGTAGAGTTTCAAGGATTTGTCAAGCGAGTAAGAGAGCTATGGGAGTAGCCTCATCTAAAATAATTTGAACTAGAGTTTGATATAGCATTTAGAGAGCTTGGTTTTGATGGAAGAGGAAGAAAGATTATTACTTTGCTTCATTTTCATTTGAATAACCATACCATGGCATGGGAACCAAGAAGAGCAAGGATGTCCAATTTTATGTGGAGGTAATGGATGTGGTCCAAACTTTAGGAGGGGTAAGAAGGTCAATGTATTATCTTGATGAAATTGAGGAAAAACAACAAGAGAGGGATAGGAAAAATAAAATGAATGTAGAGTTTAAAGGATTTGTCAAGTGAGTAAGAGAGCTATGGGAGTACCCTCATCTAAAATATTTTGAAATAGAGTTTGATATAGAATTTAGAGAGCTTGGTTTTCATGGAAGAGGAAGAAAGATGATTACTTTGCTTCAGTTTCATTTGCATAACCATACCATGGAATGGGAACCAAGAAGACCAAGGATGTCCAATTTTATGTGGAGGTAATGGATGTGGTCCAAACTTTAGGAGGGGCAAGAAGGTCAATGCATGATCCTGATGAAATTGAGGAAGAACAACAAGAGAGGGACAAGAAAAATAAAATTAATGTAGAGTTTCAAGAATTTTTCAAGCAATTAAGAGAGTTATGGGAGTAGCCTCATCTAAAATATTTTGAATTAGAGTTTGATGTACCATTTAGAGAGGCCGGTTTTCATGGAAGAGGAAGAAAGATGATTATTTTGCTTCATTTTCATTTGCATAACAATACCATGGTGTGGGAACCAAGAAGAGAAAGGATGTATAGTTTTATGTGGAGGTAATGGATGTTGTCCAAAATTTATGAGGGGCAAGAAGGTAAATGTATGATCTTGATGAAATTGAGGAATAAAAACAAGAGAGGGATAGGAAAAATAAAATCAATGCAGAGTTTCAAGGATTTTTCAAGCAAGTAAGAAAGCTATGGGAGCAGCCTCATCTAAAATATTTTGAACTAGAGTTTGATGTACCATTTAGAGAGCTTGGTTTTCATGGAAGAGGAAGAAATATGATTACTTCATTTTCATTTGCATAACCATACCATGGTGTGGGAACCAAGAAGAGCAAGGATGTCTAGTTTTATGTGGAGGTAATGGATGTGCTCAAAACTTTAGGAGGGGCAAGAAGGTCAATGTATGATCCTAATGAAATTGAGGAAGAACAACAAGAGAGGGACATGAAAAATAAAATCAATGCAGAGTTTCAAGGGTTTGTCAAGTGAGTAAGAGAGTTATAGGAGCAGCCTACTCTAAAAGATTTTGAGCTAAAGTTTGATATACCATTTAGAGAGCTTGGTTTTCATGGAAGAGGAAGAAATATGATTACTTTGCTTCATTTTCATTTGCATAACCATACCATGGTGTGAGAACCAAGAAGATCAAGGATGTCTAGTTTTATGTGGAGGTAATGGATGTGGTCCAAAATTTAGGAGGGGCAAGAAGGTCAATGGATGATCTTGATGAAATTGAGAAAGAACAGCAAGAGAGGGATATGAAAAATAAAATCAATGTAGAGTTTCAAGGATTTGTCAAGCGAGTAAGAGAGCTATGGGAGCAGCCTCATCTAAAATATTTTGCACTATATTTTGATGTACCATTTAGAGAGCTTGGTTTTCATGGAGTTCCTTCCGAAGCCTTTTCTTTTATTGTTCCTACGGTAAACTATTTTGTAGAGTTGGTGGAGTTACCTTTCTTAGTAATCACTATTAGTGAGATCGATATTGTTAATAAATTAGGCACTAATTTCCTATAGCAATGAAAGAGTCTGAAAAGGAAAAGAGAGCTACACTGGTGACTCAAGAGAAACTTCATCTTTCAAAAACAAAGGCAATTAGGCTAGCAGTCTTGTGGATCAGGCCAGCATTTTATGGAAGAGGAAGAAAGATGACTAGAACTTTGGAGGCCCACCATAATGAATTTCGGTATTCAACCATGAGAGTAGAAGAGAGAGATGATATTATGTATCAAAACATTAAGCATGCATTCTTCCAACCAGAAGAGAAGGAGATGATTACTTTGCTTCATTTTCATTTGCATAACCATATAATGGTGTGGGAACCAAGAAGAGCAAGGATGTCCAGTTTTATGTGGAGGTAATGGATGTGGTCCAAATTTTAGGAGGGCCAAGAAGGTCAATCTATGATCCTAATGAAATTGAGGAAGAACAACAAGAGGGATGGGAAAAATAAAATCAATGTAGATTTTCAAGGATTTGTCAAGCGAGTAAGAGAGTTATGGGAGCAGCCTCATCTAAAATATTTTGAACTAAAGTTTGATATACCATTTAGAGAGCTTGGTTTTCATGGAAGAGGAAGAAATATGATTACTTTGCTTCATTTTCATTTGCATAACCATACCATGGCATGGGAACCAAGAAGACCAAGGATGTCCAATTTTATGTTGAGGTAATGGATGTGGTCCAAAATTTAGGAGGGGCAAGAAGGTCAATGTATGATCTTGATGAAATTGAGGAAGAACGACAAGAGAGGGACAAGAAAAATAAAATCAATGTAGAGTTTCAAGGATTTGTCAAGCGAGTAAGAGAGCTATGGGAGCAACCTCATCTAGAAGATTTTGAACTAGAGTTTTATGTACCATTTAGAGAGCTTGGTTTTTATGGAGTTCCTTTTGAAGCCTTTGCTTCTATTGTTCCTACAGTAAAAATTTTGGTCGAGTTGGTGGAATTAACTTTCTTAGTAATCACTATTAATGAAATTGAGATTGTTAATCAATTAGGCACTAATTTCCTGTAGCAATGAAATATTCTAAAAAGGCAGAGAGAGCTACACTGGTGACTCAAAAGAAACTTCAGCTTTCAAAAACAAAGGCAATTAGGCTGGCAGACTTGTGGACCAGGCCAGCATTTTATGGAAGAGGAAGAAAGATGACTAGAACTCTTGAGGCCCACCATATTTAATTTCAATATTCAACCATGAGAGAAGAAGAGAGAGCTGATATTATGTATCAAAAAATTAAGCATGCATTCTTCCAACCAGTGGAGAAGGAGATGATTACTTTGCTTCATTTTCATTTGCATAACCATATAATGACATGGGAACCAAGAAGACCAATGATGTCTAGTTTTATGTGGAGGTAATGGATGTGGTCCAAAATTTAGGAGGGGCAAGAAGGTTAATGTATGATCCTAATGAAATTGAGGAAGAACAACAAGAGAGGGACAATAAATAATATCAATGTAGAGTTTCAAGGATTTGTCAAGCAAGTAAGAGAGCTATGGGAGCAGCCTCATCTAAAATATTTTGAGCTAGAGTTTGATGTACAATTTAGAGAGCTTGATTTTCATGGAGTTCCTTTCAAAGCCTCTACTTTTATTGTTCCTATGGTAAACTATTTGGTAGAGTTGGTGGAATTACCTTTCTTAGTAATCGCTATTAGTGAGATTCAGATTATTAACCTTGAGAGAAAAGGACTTGGGAAAAAGGAATTTGATATGGCTATTGTTTTCAAAGACTTCAAGTGGGATGTACTCCGCATGTAAACCATTCCTCAATATTTGCTTGATGGAATCAAGGAATGGATAAACTCCATGGATATAAAGTATTATGAAAGAAGAATCAACTTGAACTGGTGGCCAATATTGAAGACTATTACTAATGATCCAGATAAATTTATTGAAGATGTTGGTTGGGAATTTTTGAATATGGAAGCTAGTGATTCTAATTCTGATAATTCAGAAGAGTCAAATCAAGGATATGAACCCTCTGATGTAGAAGAGGAATCAGAATCAGATGAGGAAGGTTCAAAAGATGAATCTCTTGTGGATTTAGAGGAGGACAAACAAGAAGAAGAAGATTCTGAAGAGGACAAAGGTAAAACATGGGATGAATTAGAAGTTGAAGCCATAAATGTAGATAAGGAAAAAGGAGACGAGTCTAAAAGTGAAGAGGAAGGGCGACAACGAAAGGTAAAAGCTATTGGGAAGTCTCGGGCACTTGATATTAGAGATTCAAGAGGAATTTCTACCAAGAGGCATAAAGTCAGATGAATTGAGTTCATCTACATCCTTCTACTATTTATTCATGCACATAAACGGCCATCTTGTAATCATAATATATGAGCTCTATTTACTCATCCTATGCATCAATAAACAACTCAACACAAGAGATGAAAATTTACATATTAACACAACAATATCCAACTAAGTTATTTAAAATAAACTATTGATACCTCATTCTCCATCCAGATTACAAAATTATTCCACTTTTTGTTTTGTAACATATTATTTTCAAATTGCTTTGGATGGAAGCCATATTTCTCCTCTTGTCAAAACATGGCACATGGACTAGTTAAACTAATTAATATGCAATCATTTACTTTTTCCAAGGAAATAATAAAAACATATCATTTAACATGTTAAATATAATTACAAATGTATAGATCAAGGCCTATAAACCTTTCTGGCCACTGCGATGCATGGCACGAAGTTTCTCAAGCCTAGCCTTGGAGGCCTTGTCCTGAAACATATATACTAATTCAATTTAACTATGCACAAATAAAATTTAAATATCATTTAATAAATTTGATATAATCTTATGAGAAAATTCAAATACCTATGTGTACTCTCCTCACTAGACTTCCTCTATGCATCAGACTTCTCATATGCTTTTACAAGCTCTTTCCATACTTTGACACTTACATCAATTGGCCTTTTTTTTGCCTTAGCTCAAGAGGGATTTTTTTAATCTTCTTTGTTTGGTTGCACCAAAATCTCTTATAGTTTTGAGACATTCATAGCTTTATCTTCTTTATAGACAAACTTGTGCCAAATTAATTCTCCATGTCATGGATAACTGCGTTTTTCAGGTGCATGGGTATCTTTGAGGATGGAAATTGTAGATGGTCTTTGAACCATTGAAGGCATGATTCCTTCAACCTACTCACAAACATTTTCCCAGCATCCATCATTCAGACTTCCCCTGAAACCACCTCATATTCTATATTCGTATTGTAGCTACCAATGCAAGATTGAAAACATGGCATGGTGGAAGAAATCTGTGTCCCAGGAGTGGAAGTCTTTGTTCCCTATTCCACATTCTTAGAGTTTATTGTCAATGATTTCCTCCTGGATCTTTTTCTCGATCTAGGAGTGGTTGGGGAATCAATTGATTACCTTTGACACAATTGATTTGTTTGCAGTGTTTGAGAGGTGTTACCAAATTTTTTTTCTATGTATCCGGCAAGTGTTTTCCAATCCACATTAACCAATTTTTTCATTGCCTCTATGCCCAATATGGAAGCCAATTCATCTTTATCTTTGTCAATCTCATGTTCCTATATATATATATATATATTTAAATTATATTTCTTCTTTTAAATTTAGAAATAAAAAAGTAAAAAGTAAAATTCAAAAAAACAATGGAAACATTTACAAATCTATAAATTGACAATGAATTACCTCATTGTGGCTAGAGTTTGTTGACAATTCTCGTTTCCCTCCATTGCTTGACATTTTGAGGCGGCCTAGGGAAAATTATTTTCATCTAGTCTGTGGAGGCAAATGAAGTACACACTGTTAGGTATGAAAGTTTTCATCTAGTTTGTGGTATGAAAGTTTTGTTTTGTGGTAAAATATGTTCGTTGGGTTTGCTTAGTGTTGATAACCTAGGGAAAATATGTTCGCTCAATTTACGTAGTGTTGATAAAATTAGCATGAAATCTCTTTTGTAATGCTTACACGAATTTGTCATGGCATCGGTGACTATGGCATGGTTGGCAAAAACCAAATAGTTTCTATGTTTATTTTCAGTAGTTGCTTAGCAGTGATCGACCCAATTCCCAAATTTTCCAAGCAGTTCACTATTTCTTTGATACCCAAGTTAGGGAAAGAATACAAAGACATCCTCGCTTTGTGCTATAATATTTTGAGCCAAAGCTCAAATGGGTAGGGTTATTTTTTTGTTGGATTCTCAAAGGTTTTACAATTTATAATGATGGGACAATTTAGAGGTTGCTTGGACTAGTTAGGCCACGAACCAGTAAACAATAATGAATTCAAATGCAATACAAAGAGTAGTAAACAATCAGAAATTCAACCAAGAAAAAAAATATAACCTTACCTATGGTGTCTCAAACTAAATTGAATTTCTCATGAGTTGCTAGTAGCGCCTTTCTCTCTTCCTTCACATGGTGGTTTTCCCTTTTTTGTCGTCTAATTTCTTCCTTCATGTGGGAAAGTTTTAAATTTTTATTTTTGATTCATTAGTCGATGCTTTAGTCGATGTTAGTGAACGCCAACTTTAGCATTGACTATTGGCCATTAATGTAACCTGTTTGGGACGTATAAGGCGGCGTCAAGTGTGCCTAAGTTAGCACTTATCATTGTTGTATAGTGACTATTTTCATTGTTGTGTATCACAGGATCATAGTGTTGGAAATAATTCCAACTCCTACCTTGTTTTTGTGACCACCACTATCCCATGGCTCCTTCATCGACTAAGTGCGGTAGAGCAATTTTTTACCACAGTCCCGCAAGGTGCTTCATCCTTCTCGGTGGTAGTATAGTGAAAGATTATGTGGCAGCATGTGAGTATTCCTTTTGTTCTTGGTGGTTTTGTGGTGACTCACGCAGTCCCACAAGTCTTCTACCATTGGCATGCAGTAGTGCGGTGACCATAATTTTCCCACGGCTCCATCATACACTCAATGCAGTAGAGCAGTTCTTACCATGGTCTTGCAAGTTTCTTTTCCTTCTTGGCAATAGTATGATGAAAGCTTCTATGGCGACATTTTTATTCACAGAGGAGGCCATGGAGAGAGGACGTGGATGGCATAGAAATACTAAATCATTGAGAGGAAAGTGGGTGGAAATAGATGAGACAACAAAATTTGCAGATACAATAGAGGTAAGAAGAGAAAGAAACCTCAACCAAAGGAGGAAGGTGTTTATGAATTCACAAATGCTACAACATAGAGGAGATAAATTCATTTTTTTGTCCATGAGGCCTTTGAGGTCAAACTTATTGGTTGAAAAAATATCACATGGTTCAGTAGTGGTAGTAGAGATGGGTCCCCAAATGTTTTGTTACCAATGCCTCTTTTCATATATAGGGGTACCTCATCACTTCTATAATTATTTTTTAACTGAGCATAATCCTCCTCACTTTTCTATAGGTTTATCTTGGTCAGAGCCTGCTTGTTTAAGCCAAAACACTCAATGATGGATTTTCTGGTTACTTCTACCAATACTGCGTCATTTGGAAACCTTACTATTTTGGTAGTTGAGTGATAGTGTTTGAGTAGCAGTCTAATAAATTCTACATCAACACATTTGGTACAATCAACCTTGCTATATCCAACATCCAAGCATTTTACACTAGAATCTTCTCATTTGTCTTACTGTAAAAATACCAAAATAGGTCCCATCCAAATTTGGAAATGAGGGAATCCCTATAACTTTGTGCGGTGTCCATGATAAACTTCTTATTACCCTCTTTAGTAGACCTTGGAAGTATATCTAATATGGACTAATGGAGTAGTCTCTTCTTTACTTTAGGTTCTCCATCTTTAATTTTAGATTGACTTTCTTTTACTTTTGACTGTTTTGTTTAGGATGGAGTGCTTTCTTCTTTACTTTAGGTTCTTCACCTTTAATTTTAGGCCAACTTTCTTTTACTTCTGGCCATTTTCTTTTAGGAGGCATGTATCAATTTTCTCTACTATGGCTTTAGATGACAAACCTTGAAATATTTTTTAAATTAATAAAGCTCTTTCAAAGAGTTTTTTGTGAACTTACTTGAGTATTTCATGCTTGCAGGACTTCTTCTTCTCATATCTTTAGCTCCTTCCATGCTAGTGCACTACAATTGAGTGCGATATTAGGAAAACTCACTATCTTTGGATGGTGCGGTATTCAGTCATATTAGTTTTGGAAACTCTTAATAATTTAATAGCATTTAATTTTGGCAACTGATGTGATTTTCTACATTTATTGCTATAAATTATAATGATGCCATTATTATCATACTACCACTATCTCTTATTATACCCATTATGGTATGGCGGTGTTTTTCCCTTCCCTTCTACTGTTACTGCACTATCGTCTTGCTCAAGGCTTCTTGTTGTGGGGTTGTGGTGTATATCACTCTACCGCATATGTTACTCACCTTCCCAGTAGTATAGCAATGTATTCTTTTGATCATTACTTGAAGAGTGTTGATGAGACAATCTTATTTGTCTCACTAATATCTCAATGTCTCATCGAAATTAAATCTTATGTTCCTCTAATGTTGGTTGCCGATGTCGATGAGACAAGTTAACATCTCTTGCCGATATGCCAATGTCTCATCGATATTTTCCTTCGGTAGTATTTATTTATATATCGGTGTAACTCTGCCATGTTGGGGAGACTTGTGATTATCACTACAACATAGTGGTATTTTTCCCTTCCCTTCTATTGTTTACCACACTACCTCCTTTCTCAAGGATTCTTGTTGTGGGGTACACCACTCTACCACATATGTTTCTCACCTTCTTGATGGTATAACAGTGTATGATTTTGATCATTACTTGAAGACTATCGATGAGATAATCTTATTTGTCTTACCAATATCTCAATGTCTCATTGACATTACTTCGTTATATCCAAGAGTTTTGTTTCATCGAGCACTTGTAGATATACCTTGTAGATGTGACATAAGTGATTCTCTCCTTGATATGCCTATACCTTGTTGACATTTCACTATTTTACATCATCGATGAGACATATAAATAAGTCTCTTCAACATAGGGGTGTCTAATTTGGCACTAAACCCGAAGCCAAACCTGAAGCTAAACTTGAAGCTTAAGTCAGAGCTAAACATAGTGCTAAACTTGAAGCTGAACTTGGAGCTAAAGGCCAAGATCAAGGCGGCACTACACTCGAAACTAATGTCGGCGCTAAATATGATGTTACTTTAGGCACTAATTAGTGTCTAAATTAGTGTCAACTTGTACTAATAGATGCAATAAACACCAAAAATTGTGCCATCCCAATAAATAGCACCGATGTTTTCAAAAATCACCAAAAAATACATTAAAATAGTGGGTGGAAGCAAAAAAAGGAGCAAAAAATGGAGCAAATCATAGGGATTTGTTGTAGTGAAAGACCTGATCAATCTCCTTATTGGGTTTGGGACCCGACTCTTGTGCAAGGTATTCGCACAGGCCTCTTCCCCGCACCAGCTTAGTTGGCTTGATGTCCACGTCATACCCCAGGATCTTGGTGATCTAATTGGCTGTTTTTTCAGTTATTTCTCCTTCAGTGATTTATTCTCTTACATTCGGGTGAGCAACCAAAATGGTGATCTTATTGGCTAACACTAGGTGTCAGAATTTCTTGAGACTCTTGACAATGGAAAAAGCTTGATTATGTACAAATTTATACTTGGTTTTGTAACCTTTGAGGGTTCTTGAATGAAAGGCAATCAAATGTTCCCCATTATCCTTCTTGTCTTTTTGAGTGAGCATGGAAGCTATGCTATGCTGACCATTGTACACATATAACAAAAAATATTTGGAAAAATCTGGATTGGTTAGTACCGGAGCAGAGGAGATAGCCTTCTTTATCTACTTGAAAGCTTCCTTTCCTTTGGGAGTCCATTTTAAAATAAAATTCTTTTTGAGAATCAACGTGATGGGCCTTGCGATGCCTGCAAAGTCAAAAATGAAATGACTGACAAAATTGATCTTTCCTAAGAAAGACTGTAACCCCTTTTGATTTCCTTGTAAGGGAAAATCCATTATAGATTTGACTCTTTTGGAGTCTATTACAATTCCTTCCTTGGAAATTACAAAGCCAAGTAGTTTACTTTGAGGTACTTTGAAAACACATTTTTTGGGATTTAAAGAAATCCTGAACTTTTGGCACCTTTGGAAGACCTGTTCTAAATTATCAAAATGATCAGCCTCCAATTTTGAAAAAATAGTCAGATCATCTAGGTAAATCAAAATGATTGAATTGATCAATCCTACAAAAGAAATGCCCATGGCTTGCTGAAAATTTGTGCCAACATTTGAGAGTATGAAAGGCATCTTTGTGTACGTGAACGTACCCCACTTAGTGGTAAATTTCATTTTATGTTGGTTGCCATCTTTGACAAGCACTTGATTGTACCTTGAAAAGTCATCAAGCAATGAGAACATCTCTGACCCGACCATTGTTTGCAAGATCTACTCCATGGATGGTAGAGTATAATGATCTTTCAACGAGGCCTTGTTCATATCCAAAAAATTGACACAAAGCCTGATATCACTATTTTTCTTTTGAACCAGTACCAAATTAGACACCCAAGTTGAGTGTTTAATCAGATAAGTGATTTAGGACTCAATTAGCTTAGTGAGATCTTGTGCCATCAGTGCTTCGATCTTTGGATTAACAAGCCTTTTCTTATGTCGGACCAGCTTCGACCCCTCCGCCAAGTCGATGGTATGCTCAATTATATTGGGATCATATCCTCTGAGATCATCATAGGTCCATCTTATAACTCCTTCGTACTTAGAGCATCGATCTTTTAGCCTTTCTTTGTCTTCCCACTATACATTTCTTCTGCCTTTCAGCCTTATGTTTTTCTCGACATCCAACTCTTCATAATCCTTTTCATCGCTATGAACCTTTGCTTGCAATTCCTCACATATTCACAATCAAAAAGATTCACGAGGGAAATCAAACCCCGAGGGAGCTTATTGCCCTTGAGATGAATGACCTACCCTTCAGATGGTTGAAACTCTGATTCTGAATGGTCAAAAGGTCCTAAATTTTGAACAAAAATGGCTATCTGGACATCATCCTCAAACACTTGCCAATGTTGATCATTGTTGAGAATTGATGGTCGGACAATAATGTGGACTGCACTTTGCTTTGAGTCAAATCCCAGTTCGAACTGTGACCCAATGGAAGCCATCCAATTTTCTATATTATTCAAGGGTCAAGGAATAACTTGTATATTGAAAGCTTCAAAACCCTCAATTAAATCCCATATCTGATGTCTATATGCCTTCATCCTCATATTTCTTGTCACTGCTTTTCCACGGACTTAGCTTACTATCAACTCGAAATCTCCAAATACTTGTAATATTTTTGCGCCCATTCACTCAACAAGGAATAGAACATGGATTAATGCTTCATATTCCACATCATTATTTGAGCATGAAAATTGGAAATGGTAGGCCTTGAGGGTCTCAGATCCTATAGGAGACGACAACCGAACTCCTGCTCTGGAACTGGCTTTGCATTTGGCATCATCAAAGTACAGGGTCCACAAGCGATTATCCATCAGATCATCATATCTTACTCGATCTTTCATTAGTTTTGGATGGGCCATGTCATCATCAAATATGACATAAGTACCCATTCTCATGGTATGAAAATTACCGAATGGGTCAGAGTTGATGAATTGGTTAAGGAGAACCTCTTCTTCAGGGGTTCACTCACTTGTGTCTTCTTCATCTTCCAACATTTCGACGCAATATCCTCCTTGCTTCAAAAAAGAAGTATGTGTGTCCTCAAAACAGAGAACAACATTGTCTGCTATGTGTTTAGAATGCAAAGATTCTAAGAGAATCTTCATCTTTGCTCCATGTTTGCTTCTTAATATCAGATGGGACCAATCTAGTGTCAAATATCTACCCAGTTTTGTTGTAAAATCTCTAGAAAGACACATCTTGAAAATTGGGGGAATGTCAATTATTACTACCTCCTATGAAATTGTCTGGCTTGGGCATGAAAAAAGGGTTAAGGATAGATCTTTTATCTGACCAACCGTTAGAACCTTCTTTTCGTCAAGCTGCATGATTCCCTTTTCTAAAGGTTCATATTTGAGCATTAAGGAATCAACCACTTGCTTTGGCATGATTGTTGTATTGGCTCCTAAGTCAATCATATTATTGTGTTGAAGTTTATCTCCCACAATTAATGTCAAAAATAAAGGAGTGGGCTTTGGCTTGCTTACCTCTTTCTCTTTTTCTTTATCTGTGTCATTCATATAAAATATGGCCTTCAAGATTTGAGGATCTGACACAAGCACTTTATCTTTATTTAGATCACATGGAGGAACTTTGTCTGTCTGCGACCTTGGTTCTTCATTTTTTAGTGCTTCTTGCAGCAATGTCTTTTGCTCAGGGATAGATTAGCAGGTGCCTTCTTCATCTACTCCACCACATTGAGTGTTCCGACTAACTGGATCTTTGGTCTAAATGGAAGAATCTCTCTTGGCTTCTGAGGAAGATGATCCATTGTGAATGGGTTTGATGTCTTATCACATAATTTGTCGGGTGCTAGTGGAATTTATTGTTGTTGAGTTGATTGAACAGTCGGTTGAGCATTCAGTTGGGGTAGTTGTCTCTCATGTGATGGTGGCTGGCGAGACTGGAAATGAGGCAGAGCCTATGGCACATATTCAATGGTGAGTCTTGTCTTGTATCTAGTGTTGTAATATAACTACACCTACAAAATACTGGTTGTCGAAGTTTCATTTGCAAAAACTACGTCCTCTTCTTCCATCCAAGAGAAAAGTGGTTGATTGGGTGTTATTTCTAGCTCTTTCTCTACGGACATCCCTTGCATTTGCACTTTGAATTGGGCATTCTCCATCTCGGGAGATTCATATCCTTCTATATTTGGCTGCATTCCTTTGTTCCTATGCTCTACTATTCTTTGTTGCAGGTTTCCTCTAGGAAAATTCCGAGGCATATGACTATCATTGCAAGGAAAACACCATGAATTTTTATCATCCACCAGGTTATTTTGACCTGGTACCAACTCTTTTCTATGGTTGTCCTTGACCGTCTGTAACGACATGCTAATTGGAAATATTTGGTTGGCGGAAGCACCTTGTTGACCTCCCTGACCTGAAGGTTCTTGATATGTACTTTATTGATTATGTTGATAGAAGGGTCTACCTCCTTGGTACATATGAGTTGCTTGTTTCAGAGGAGTTCCTTGCTATCACTTAGTGAGAACTAGCTCATTAGCAAAAGATCACATCAAGCTCTTCATATCGTTATGGTCCACCACCATAGAGGAAGAACCCAACGTGCTTTGTTGTGCGGTAGGGTACACATACCTAGACTAGGTTGGATCTAGGCTCATCGTCTATGTCGCTAGAGTGTTTGGAGAAGAATCTTCTTGGAGCAGAGCACTTGAGATTTTAGGAAGAATGGGCATTGGAGGTCATGGCGGAAACTTTCCTGCATCTATCAAACTATTCTCTGCATGGACTACCAACTCATAGGCATCAATTAAAGTATCTCATCCCATGGAAGTTATTAGGACCGCAATATCTGAATTGATGGCCTTCAAAAAAACATGAACACCATAGCAGTTGGAGGTCATGCAGTAGTTGGGATCCTCTGCCAGGTTTTGTTAAACCTAGTGTTGAAGTCACTCATAGATTCTTGTGGGGCTCTCTTAATGGTAATTAGTTGATGTAATAGTGAGGAACAATCTCCTTTCTCTGAAAATTATTTGAAAAGTTTTTCTCTGAGATCATTCCATGAGCTGATAGAGCCGAAAGTCAGAGATCTATACTTATCTTGAGCATTCCCTTTGAAAGAAGTAGCCAGCAATCTCATAGTGATATTTTCCTCCATGATATTATGCACCCTACATATTTCTGCTACATCTTGGAGGTGTTCGGAAGGGGGTTTAAATTCCTCCCTAGAAAATTTTGGAATAGCCTTGAGGGCATTAGTGGGTATGGCAGGTGAGACATCAGGTGGAGTAGGTGGCGGTAGAGGACTACCACTATCCCAGGTTACATTTTTTTTGGGAGCAGGAGGGGGTACGTGGACCATGGAGAAAATATTCCTATATATCGAGTAAACTGGTATTCTTATTTGGAAACTTTGGCCTCTAGGTGGAGTAGATAAGGCTCTAAACTTTGGACTCTTACTCCTTACTCTTCTACTTCTCACAGGTGATACAGAACCTATGACTCTTCTTCTCCTAGGTACTGAGGTTGGTAACTGGGAGTATTGAAAGTTACCCTTCGATGATGCTCTTGTTTGAACCCTGGGCATGAAACTTCCAGTTTCCTTCCTTTGGGAGATCTAGAAATATTCCTGACTTCTAATCAGGCCTTTGGAATAGTCCCACCAGGTGTGCCAAAAAAAGAAGTGTTGATCATAAAATCTTCCGCCTCTCTGATAGTCTTATGGGAAATTCAGTGAGTGGGGGGCAATATGCGCCTCACTGAATACCTCCGAGATTTTTATAGAAATTCGGCTCTTCTCTGAGTTTGGGAAAAGGGAAAAAGAAATGGAAATAGAAAAAGATGAAAGTGGCAATGTGCCAATGCTTTTACAACATTTCAAAAACCACAAGCTTCCCTCTATGAGTGATATGAGAGACACAAAACACCACTTCCCTTCATTGTTGAGAGGAGAAAGAACAACAAAGGCTCTATACAAGAACAAATGCAATCATTCAATCGACCTATAGGAAGTGTGTATTAAGATCCAAATCAAACATAGAAGCTTCAAAATTAATAGAAAACATTAAAAATAAATATAAACCCTTCCTCCTAATATAGCATATCATGAAGAAATGATAACCCTACAAAGAGAATGGAAATGTCCAAAGACATAGTCCAGTTTCTAAATATTATAATTTAATCATATACACAAACAACATGGAAATATGATAATCAAACTATTCAGATTAAGCAAGACACGGTGTTTTATCCTAGACGAAGATATAAAGAGATAAATATTAACAAAGACCATATCATGCTCAGTTTAAAATATTTCTTCTGAATAACTTGTACTTTAAATTTAAATGAAATTTAAAATAGAGATCAGATTCCAATCCGATAATAGTTTGATCATAAAATAGACATAAAATACCAGAGTGAATCGGCATTCTATGAATTTTATAAAATAAAATATTTCTACTAACTAAGAATGCTAAGGAAAACTTTAGGAACTTCTTCATTATATTGTTGTTCTCAATATATAGCCGCCCAGAAGAGAAAAACACTAACCTCATCTAGAATTAATGACTGCTAGACGTCCAAACCTGATAGCTTGGAAAATATGTTGGAATAATGGATGCACAGGTGGACCTTTTCCAGGAAGAAATATTCAACCACAAAGAAAGTAT
The DNA here is from genome assembly GCA_007115665.2 of Sequoiadendron giganteum. Taxonomy (NCBI): domain Eukaryota; kingdom Viridiplantae; phylum Streptophyta; class Pinopsida; order Cupressales; family Cupressaceae; genus Sequoiadendron; species Sequoiadendron giganteum. Next base: position 51,886,405 of record CM021110.1, on the reverse strand, counting down.
GATAATGACATGCAAATATAGATTCTATTATGATCTATCAGATTGATCGATAGGTGGATATATTAGAAAGAGTACATATGCCTGATTATATAGGCAAGTGCTAAACCTAGAATGAAAAAGATGTTGCCAAGTGTTCAAATCACACTTCATGTGACAACAAGAAACCCTAACCAACTACTTAGGGAATGATAACAAGATGAAGATAAGTTCTAGAAAAGACAACTCATCTTCTAGAAGGGAATTTTATCTCAACAACTTTATTAAATGATTAAATGCAACTTAGGACTAATATGATTAATTAGAAACTTAATTAACTTATGCTAGTGTAATAATTAATTAATTACACTAACACCCCTCCATAAGTGCAACTTAGGGAGACTAGATAAGCATGCACCTAAAACTAAGATGAATGCAAGAAAACATGAATGGGTCCCGGCAACAAGGCTTGATCAGGTACCCATGTACAAATGTAATAATGAGGTAGAGAAGGAAAACCTAGTGGGACAACCCCCCATACAATGAGATGGCTGTAACAAAGAAGCACTGGAAGAACACTATGGAGTAACACTGGAACCGCAATCTAGCAAGCAAGGAGAGATACTTTTGTCTACAAAAAACCATATCAAAATCATAATAATGCAACAACAGACCCGATGCCATGGAACACTCAAAAACACCAAACTGGAACAACCCTAGAATCCATAAAGCAACAGTAGATGAAAAGATGATGACAGAATCTGGAAGCCGTGAATCTCGATGCCGATGTCAAACTGAGACTAAAAATTTTCCATGAGAACAAGTACCATAAAGACTTAGGAACATTAACCACAAATTTAGTGGCCCTCAAACTGAGATGGATCCAATGCGAATCATTAACCATAGGCTCTCAATCTAAAGTGTGAATCGATATGAATCTAATATGTGTCAAACTAAGACAAAATATGGCCAAAAGAAACTAAGAAACCAGATTACAACCCATGCGAGTTGTCATCAAAACACAATGAAGATCAAAGTGCATGCACACTCTAATCAGATTATTATGCAAGAAACCCCCCCTTATGGAACTTTATATCAGTTCATTTATTACCATACCCAATGATTACAAAAGGAGAGAATGCAAAACATGCATAAATTAAAAACAAAATGCAAACCTACTACATGCAAACAAAAAAGAGTGCATGTACAAACCAATGTTTACATCTGCCTCCATGATGAAAAATAACCTCAAATTTCTGTAGATGACCAAATTTGAAAAAAATGGCCTACACCACTATGAAGTGCTTGAAACAAGCTTTCCGTCAATATCTCGTTTGCCAAAAATGGACATTGTGGCCAAAAATTGTGATTTTTTCAAAAAAATTGAATTTAGCTTGCAGGAAACAAGTTTTCTAGCAAAAACGTTTATTTCTAATTTGATTTCTGGAAAATCTACTCACTATTTGTAGACAAAAATAAAAACCCAAAAATCATTTTTTGATCCAACAAGCAGAAGATGAAAAATTGATTTTTTTTAACCTTCAGCCAGGAGAAAAATGACGCCTGACGCTTTTTAGACTGCGATTTTCTTCAATCTGTGTAAGATATGCAAAATCTAAAAATACCAAGTTTAGATTTTGATGCTGGCTACAAAACCCATAAATCATTTTTCCTGCAAATGAGTGAAAACTAGATTTTTGAAGCAAATATGATGACGACTCCAATAAAAAACGGCTTGCAACAAACCCTTGCTTACCAAAGAATCTCACTAGCCAAACTTTCTTGATCCTGGGATGAACCTTCACTAGAATAGCTCTGATACCGTGTTGGAACGATGGAAGCACAGGTGGACCTTTGCCAGGAAGAAATATTCAACCACAAAGAAAGTATGATAATGACATGCAAATATAGATTCTATTATGATCTATCAGATTGATAGATAGATGGATATATTACAAAAAGTACATATGCTTGATTATATAGGCAAGTGATAAACCTAAAATGAAAAGGATGTTGCCAAGTGTTCAAATCACACTTCATGTGACAACAAGAAACCCTAACCAACTACTTAGGGAATGATAACAAGATGGAGATAAGTTCTAGAAAAGACAACTCATCTTCTAGAAGGGAATTTTATCTCAACAACTTTATTAAATGATTAAATGCAACTTAGGACTAATATGATTAATTAAAACCTAAGTTAACTTATACTAGTGTAATAATTAATTAATTACACTAACACAAACAACATGGAAATATGATAATCAAACTATTCAGATTAAGCAAGACACAATGTTTTATCCTAGACGAAGATATAAAGAGATAAATATTAACAAAGACCATATCATGCATAGTTTAAAATATTTCTTCTGAATAACTCGTACTTCAAATTTAAATGAAATTTAAAATAGAGATCGGATTCCAGTCTGATAATAGTTTGATCATAAAATAGACATAAAATACCAGAGTGAAGCAGCATTCTATGAAATTTTTAAAATAAAATATTTCTACTAACTAAGAATGCTAAGGAAAACTTTTTCAACAGGAAAACTTCAGAAAATTCTTCATTATACTATTGTTCTCAATATATAGCCATCCAGAAGAGAAAAACACTAACCTCATCTAGAATTAATGACTTCTAGACGTCCAAACCTGATAGCTTGGAAATTTGATTCTATACCTTTGATTAAGTCACTGGAATCATTCTCATCAACTTTTAGCTACCTCATTTATATCATTTAGATATTTCAACAGGATTAGCCCTTATAATCACTCTGATCCTAGAAAGATAGTCTGGAAAAAGTCTTGTCGATCACCCAAATGGCTTTGGGGGCACCAACTCACGCCCCTTCATTGGAAAAGGAAAAACACATTCTGGTGGACTTCGAGTGAACATTCCCAAGATACAGCTTCATAGTGCGAAGGGATGATGTGTCAGAAGGGCAGATAATCTCATATTTGTGAAAAGAAAATGAAAGAAAATGTCTATGAGGCCGACACATGGTCCAACTTCCAACTAAGGAGAAATAAATTATTAAGACATGCACAACCACCACATGGTCAATTGCACATCTGTCAGAAATACAAACTTCTTGCGTGCGGATCACCCTAAAGACCAAAATAAAGCCAAAAAACAAAAATAGACATAAGAAATTTTTTACTTCACATTATCATTAAATCCTTCAAGACATTTCATGTTTTTAAGATAGTACACAATGTCAATGTATAATGGTGTGTGCTCAATACTAGTAATGATTTTATCTTCGTTATTCAAATTGCACACTTGGGCAACTTCAATATTTGTTTCAGCCATTAATTTAGCTAGTCCCTGTCCTCTTACAAGCTTAGTGGTTTGAAACTCAATGTCAAATTCTTGGATTCTGTTTATCCAGTTGCACTTACGGCATGTTACTTCATTCTGTACAAACACATCTTTTACTACAACATTAGGTACATAAGCTATCACCTTTTCTCCCACCAGATATGATCTAAATGCTTTGATAGATTTTACTAATGCATACACCTATTTATCTGTTATATCATAATTCACTTTGCATTTTGAAGTGATTTTTTGAAAAAAGAGATAGGTTGTTCATACCCCTCATCATTTTTCTGCAATATTACTATTGCAATGGTGTGATAGGATACAAATGAAAATATTTGAAAAGGATTATTGAAATCAATGGATTTCAATACTAGGGCCTCCTTTATTGCTCTTTTGATGGATACAAATGCATCTATAGCCTCAGTCATCCAATCAATCTTTGTACCTTTCTTCAACATCTTTAATATTGGCTTTACTATCTCATCAAAGTTTGATACAAATCTTCTCACAAAATTGATTTTCCCAAAGAAAGACTGGATGGTGTGAACTGTCTTAGGAAGAGGAATCTTGTCAATGGCCTCCACCCTTTCCAGATAATTACTTACTCCTTGTTTGGATTCTATGTGCCTTAATAGTTTCCCTTTTGTGACTACAAAATGACACTTTTATGGATTTAAAGAAATACCATACTCAATGGCATTGATGAAATTTTTTTCAAGATGATCAACATGGTCTTTTGCCTTCTTTGAATATGTAGTCAAGTCATCTTGGTATACCACCATGATTTCATTAATTAGATCAGAAAATGTAACATCCATAGCTCTCTGGAGAGTTGCACCAACATTTGTGAGTCCAAATGGCATTTTGACATACACATACATTCCACATGGTGTAGTGAAGGTTGTTTTGTATTGCTTTGGTTCCTTAACTTTCACTTAGTTATAACCTAAGAATCCATCCATCATGGATAGTAGCTCACATTTTGTGACCCTCTGTAACATAGCCTCCATATTTGGGAGAGGGTGGTTGTCCTTAAGAGAAGATACGTTCAAATATTTGAAATCTAAATAGAGCCTTATATCTCCATTTTTCTTTCTGACAAGCACTAAATTAGGGACCCAAGATGAGTGTCTAATGGGTTTGATAATACCCCCTTCCCTAAGATTCATAAGTTCTTCATGCAAATTTTAGGTTCTAAGGTAGGATTTATGGGCCTTTGTTTTTCTCTAAAAGGCTTTGCATCCAGTTTCAATGGGATTTCATTTTGGAACAAATCCTCCCTATAAGCCTTAAGATCATCATAAGACCATACAAATATGTGCTTATATTTCCTTAATAATGCAATCGACATCGTCCTGATTGTTGGGCTTATTTTCTTCCCAATATACACCCTTTTTGGTGCCAATTCAGTGCCCAAATTGATTTCTTCAATGTCTTCCCTCCTTACTGGTGTTTGTTTCATAAGGGTTTGGTCATTTCCACCATACACTCTCTCCAATGCCACAAGTCCCTTAGGAATTTTATTAGTCTTGAGTTGAACCACTTCCTTTCCAAATACAATTTGTTTGCCATCTACATCTTCCACAAATGCATTAAAATCAATTTCTTGATTTTCTTATTGATCAATGCAAAGTAGGAATTTAATGAGATGAGTATCATCATTAAAAACCTACCAACTGTAGATGTTATCAAGGATCAAGCAGGTCTTGTTTTGAGCTCCACTTGTGAAATCCTTGCTAAAGTGATATCATCTTTCTTTAGAGCTACATTTTCCAAGAAGTCTTCCATTAAATTCTTGGACCGATCTATCCATTCAATAGAGAAGGCATCAAAAAATTCAATGGTGTCCCATAAAACATTTCCATACTGCTTTAGCCTTTTGTTTTTTGTAGCATAATTTGACCTTACCTATGAGATGATCAACTTAGAATCTCCAAAAATAGTCAGTAATTTAATTTTGTGTTTAATAACCATGTTCAATCTGATTAGCAGGGCCTCATACTCCACTATATTATTTGTGCATTCAAATGTCAATAAGAATTAATATTTAAATGTTGTACCCTCAGGTGAGATGAAAACCACTCCTACTCCATTACCTTCTTTACTACATGCTCCATCAAAATACATTCACCATACACCATGCTCATTCTTGGAGACATCCCTATCAATTGGATCACTGTTCAGTAATTCAAGTTGTGAAGGTTCCACTCTGAAGCTTCCTAAATCCACATCACAAAAGCATTTCATGTGATTTTGATCGACATATTCCATAGTGTGGTTCACTCTTGGTTCTCTATGCAATTTAACGTCTTTATCATTTATTGGAATTGTGGTATAGGAAAAGTCAAATTGCACATTTCCTCCCACTAAAGCAATCCATTGTCTTGACATGAGCATCCCAAATTGAGGGGGTGTATCTATTATAGTTATGTCAATTTTGTATACTCTTATGGATAAGCTGTTAACTTCACTTCTACATCTTTCATAATTCCTACCACTAGGACAGGCCTACTATCCATGGCATAGAATTTACCACCTTTAGTGTCCACCCACATGTCAAGCTATTACATGACTCCTACTAGCATGATGCTAATAGCAGCTCTTGAATCAATCATGCAATTCCTCACCATTTTGTTGTTTATGAGTAGTGTGGTAAAAAATAGATCCACCTGTGGGGTTCATCAATGCATCACCAAGAAAAACTTCAAGGATTTTTATATCTCCCTCCCTGCTATTGCTTTTACTTTCCAAGTTTATGTTTTTATTGGTTCCACTAGATATTAATTGAATAGCATTGTCTCTATATTCTTTTATCTTCATCATTTCCAATAGTCACACAAACATCTTTACCTAAGACAATGCTTGTGTGAAGTCAAATGAGGATGCATTCTTTGTTTTGGCTACCTTATTTTGTTCCAGTAGATCTCCTTTATTTTCTTCTTTCTCCTTTTTATTAATTTCATGAGGATTATATTTATTTTTTAACTCTTTATCTTTTTTTTTGGGAACATGTCTTTGCTCATTTTTATTGAGTTCTTTATTTTCTACCTTTTTTATTTTCTCCTAAGTTTTTCCCTTTTATTTCATAAAAAATCCTCTTGGATGCCTTCATCTGCATTTATCATTTTGCTTCTTAGCCCATAATTGTTTTTTCCTTGCTCTACTACAACAATGGTTAGCTCTTTGATCTCTTCTTCAGTGGGCCTCCTCCATCTTGATCTATTTGACCTAGGACGTATGTAGGGAGGTTGTGTTTCATCACTAATTTCATTCTCCTGACTAGAGAAGACCTGTTGTTCAGCCATGTGAATGTTATACCTCTGGTTATTCACATCATACTCATAGCCTTCATCTTCTGAGGATGAATACTCATTTTCAACTAGATGAAGGGTATGTGAAATTAAGTATATTTTATGGTCTTTCTCTTCATGGTCATATAACATTTCTTCTTCTTGTATTGATTGTGCTACAACACAATGATCCAAGGAATGAGGCAGATTGCACACTTGACACCAGGGGTTGTTATTTACCATATAAGCTCCCTTTTTCTTTAAGAGATCATGAGTTTCTTTATACTTGTGCCTGCCAGTTATGGGTTTTCCATCTTTCCAATTTGTGTCATATGGCATATCATGCGATCTAGGTCATTCATTCTTATATGGATTCTCCTGCTTATTTTGGGGATTGTCAATTTTCTTAGGAACTCTAAGGTTATCCCTTTTTCTATTCATCCATGTAGCCTTTCTATTGGTGTAATTAAATATTTTGTACCTTGTCCTAGGTCATAATTACACCTTAGTTAAGTTTACTTAGGGACCACATAGGAGGTAGTTGAAGATTTTCCACCTTTGGTGGACTTATCATGTTATTACTTTATCAATTCCACCTTTCGTGGACATATCATGTGATTACCTCTCCACCTTTTGTGGGTGATCCACTATTTGTGGTGGTTATCACATTATCACTTTTCCACTTTAGGTGGAGTGATAGCTTTTCATAGTTATCTCATGTCATAAGATTACGACACTTGTCATAATCTTATGCCCTTCTATGTTCTCACCTTGGCTATATAACCAAGGGGTTTCTCTCATTGTAAACAATCACAATCATATTGATAGGAATATAGTATATTCTTGTCACATTATTCTCTCTTATTTGTGATTTTTATTTGGTCTCAAGATCTTGGTAGCCATAGCCAATTCTAACATGGTATCAAAGTGGGTTGGGTGCCATTGGAGAGTCTCTTTCTGAAGTGAGATACCAGATTTGGGGAGGGTTCCATTTTTGGCTCTTTATTGTAGGTTTATACCGAAGCTTGCTGGTGAAAATCTAAGCTCACCATTGCGTTCAAAAGGTTTGAGAAAGTTGATTTTTCCTCTTGTTTCATCCAAATCAGACATACGAGGCCAAATCTATGAGGGTTTGAAGCTAAATTATGGTTGCCATATCTAAAAGGTAGTTGCATTTTTTGAGCATTTTGTGTCAAATCCGACCTTGCCATCGTGTCCAGAAGGGCCAAAAAACCTAAGATCGACTATCAATTTGTCCAATTCGGAGCAGTTGTTCGGTGAGGCAAAAAAAAATTGCTTGAAGAGCCGTACGACCCCCCAAATCATCATAATTACGACGGTATGATTTTGAAAAAATTAATAATAAAAATTTCTTCGTCGAAATTTTTTTGAATTTTTTTTTATAAAAATAATTTTTGACCGATTCAAAATTCGTTTGAATTTTTTTCATTCTTTATATTTTGTATTTCAAAAGTTTTTTTTATATTAAAAAAATCCCAAGGTACATAGACGTACCCTCTGCGCAGGGGTACCACAGGTCCTGCCTGGCTCCACGTGGCATACCTCTATTCGACGCGTGACCCCCACCTCCATTACCATCGGCGCATATAAAAAGCCGAATGTAGAAGTCAAATCAACCGGCAATAAATAAAGTCGGTGGCTATTTTTTTTTTTTTTGATGAATAGGCAGATATCTATATTAATTTAGAGATAAGAATATATATTTACAAAAAAGGGTGAGGTAAGAAGGCACACCCTGATAGTCACATGGGCAAAGCCAAAAAAAAAAAAAAATATCAAATCACATGGGCCAAGCCCAAAAGTCTAAAAGCATGAAAGAAGAAATTAAACAAATAGTCCATTAAGCGGCCAAAGTAGTGCCAGCAGAGCCTGGGGGGTCTCTGTCATCCATGTTTTTTCCCCATACATCAGCGGGGTTTGGAGTGACATCAGGAGGAGGACCCCAACCATCATCAGCTTTATCTTTATCTTTATCTTCTTCCTCGCGCCAAGGCGAGATTGCAAGAGCTAGTCGCGGAAAGCTTTTACCACTGGTAGGCCATCCAAAGCCAAAAGTAGGCGGAGAATCAGAGGGCCACCCAGAACTCCCACTGCCACTCCCAGTCACACCACCAGAAGGCCACCCCTGAGCAATCTGTGGTGGAGGAGAGCAGGCGCGCCGAGGAGGGCGAGAGTCCCACCGATCAAGGGGCTGAGATCGAGGGTGAGCGAAGCCACTCTGCTGCCGGCCTTGAGAGGGCGACCGACTGCGGGAGGAAGAGGGCGAATCAGGGATTGTTGACAGCTATTTAAAAATACCGGTAGTCACAAAAAAAATCTGGCACCCTCAAAATAAATCCAACGTACAAGTGTATTCCGACAGAATCTAGAAGATTCCGGCTACGGTAGAAGGAATATTTCGTCACCCAAATATTTTGAGCATATTCCATCAAGAGGGGGAATATTTTTTTTTTACGGGTCGGGGACTGTAAAATTTCATTGCATGTTTTGTTGATGTCATCACATTTCAGCAATAATGTCATCTCTCAATTGATTTTTTCTAGCCCCCTCCCATTTGCATTTTCATTTTGGAAGGTGATTTTCGAATGCTCATATCTCAGTCATTTTGACTCCTTTTTTCGAGCAATTTATTTTGGTTTGGGATAATTTTTCATGCTCTTCACAGTGGTGCAATCATTTTTTTGTTTTGGCTTCTAGTTTTTCCAGAAATTTCAGATTATCATAGGTGTTGTTGTTTCGTCCTCATTTTGGGAACTTTGGGAGCTCATAGCTTGCTGATACGGTAACATTTTTGGGTGATTTTTTTTTTGAAAGTGCATGATTTTTTGTGTACTTTCCAATGGTGCAATCAGATTTATCTCATCTACTATAAATTTTTGACTTTGATCTTGAGGCCTATTTTGGCAATTTGCATGTACCAAGATCAAAATCCACTTCGTTGTTTTTGGAAAGTGGCAACTATAAATGCACTAAATATAAAGTGCCAAATCTGATATTTCTTGGGGGTTTCTTGATTGAGTGATTTGGGAGGGTAATTTTTTGCCTTTGTTGGCTTATGTCTCTTAATTGGTCTATCATGTGACTAAGTTGAGGAGTTTAATATGGGTATCAAAAATCATCCCACTATAATAAGGTTAAATCGATGGAGCTTTAAGTATTGGTGAGATGGATCCCTAGCACATTGTAGGTGGCTTAATCTTTTGCCATATCTCTATGGACTAGTTCCTAAACCTTCATCAAAATGGAAGAGAGTTGTGTGAGACATAAAAGCATAACATATATTGGGATTAATTAGTTGTAGTTGTGATATTGATACACAAATGACCAATCATGGTATTGAGATCCCTCGTGACCTTATGACCAAACTTTGGGAGATGTATGGAGACTCGAATGAACCTCCATTCCTAGAGGATCCTGTTGTGGATTGTCTTGTTCCACTTGTAGAGTTTCGACCTATTGATGATAAAAAAGCTGAAACACTTGCTCATTGGGAAAGGTATGGTAGTTTTGATGACACAGAACCTTCTCCTTCTCCTCCTATAGAGACATCTATTGAGACTTTAGTTTATATGGCTCCTAATCCAGATTTAGAGGGTTCATCTTCTTCATCTGTGAGTCAACATCTTGAGGCTGAGGAATCTTGTGATCTAGCATTTGAAAAATCATCTATTGTTGTACTTGAGGATGCTTATGATTCCATAGTTTGGGTTCCTTGTGGTTCAGTGCAGCAGGACATACATTATCTTCTAGATATGGCTACTTTGGATGGCTTCTTGATAGGTATTTCAGACTTGTTTGTGGAGTCCCATATTGCATATTTTGGGGACATCATTGATGACACTCATCTTCTCTTTGATGAAGATGCTCATTCTTCAGTTGTTGTGAGGGAACAATCTGACCCTCTTGTTCATTCTCTACATGATCATTCTTTGCAGTCTGGAGTGAGTGTGGATACTTTTGGACAACATTTTGAGGAGGCTTCTTTGTCTCCAAATGGGATATCATTGTCTTTGGATCATGTTCTACATTCATCTCTACTAGATGTTGGATTGTACTCTTCAGTAGTGTGGCCTAGAACGCTTGTTTGGAGTGTGTCAGCTTTTGGCATCGACATGGAGACACTTGAGCATGCTTCAAAGAAATCATACATCATCCATATTCCTGACATCCTGCATACATTTTTGGTTTTGTTTCTTCCTAAGGGGAGGATCTTTGTTTGGTGAGATTGGATCATCTTCAGTATTCAATATCGAGCTTCTACCATCATTGCAGGAGACTCAACATTGAGGGGGGGCTTCCTTGTCTCTCTTCTACTTCTCTCTTATGGGGGGTCTTTTTCCTCACATGGGGATTTTACCTTCTCATTCATCATTGAGAGCATTTCTATTTTTATTTCATCTTTCTTTTGGGGAGGAGTTTTGTCCCACTGGGTTTTCTCCTTTTCTCCATTTGTGAGATATTTCTTTGCATATGTACATGGGTACCTAACATGGCCTAGTTGTCAGGACCCATCTTGCATTGTTTTCTTTTGTGTACATTCTCCCTAAGTTGCACTTAAGGGGGGTGCTGGTGTAATTAAATGTTTTGTACCTTATCCTAGGTCATAATTACACCTTAGTTAAGTCTACTTAGGGACCACATAGGAGGTAGTTGGATCTTTTCCACCTTTGGTGGACTTATCATGTTATTACTTTATCACTTCCACCTTTCCATTTGGTCCCAAGATCTTGGCAGCCATAGCCAATTCTAACACTTTCTATTATTCTCAATGGTTAATGCTATTTTTTGTGCTTCGGCCAAACTTCTAGGGTACCTATTTCTTAGTTCATACCCTATTTTAGGATCAAAATCCTTCAAATAAATGCTTAAGGCTACTAGATCTGTTAGTTTGGAACCTTGTGGTATTTTTTTATATAGTTTGGAAAACCTCTAATTGAAATCATAAACCGACTCATTTTGGTATTTCTGAATACTTATTAATTCATGAAGGGAAAACTCAAGGGCACACTAATTCCCATATTTCTCTACAAACTAATTTTGAAAGTCTGCTATAAAATCAATTGAAACATTAAGTAGACCATTGAACCAATCCCTTGCTTCTTCAGTTAATGACATCATGAATAGTCTCATATTTACATCCTCGTATTTCATACCAATATCCTATATGAAAGCATTGAATTTTTTTATATGTTCTTCAGCTGATATCATATCATTCCCAATGAATTTAAGAGCCATATTTCTCCAATTTTTGTCCATTAGGTATGGATATAATTGATATCCCGTTAAATAAAATTGTCTACTTATAAGGTTTTGTAGAGGAAAATTCAGAGGTGGTGGATTGGGATAGTGTTGGTATCCATGTTGAGGCTGATGATAAACATTATATTGTGGTTGATGGTGTGCATTCTGGTGTGGTACATACTATTGACCCAGTGGTGGATAATATTGAGAGGCATTGCCAGTATTTTGGGGCTTGGATCTTTGTAGTGGTACATTATGCTGGGCATGTTGTCTTGGGTTACCACCTGATTATGAGGGACCATTGATGCACCTGGATCACCAATGTTCTGTGATGTTCCTTGTGAATTAGAATTTCTACCTTGCTTATGTGGGGGAACATATCTTGGTGGGTTTTGTACCTAAATGTTTAATTGTGCCATTTGTCAATCTATCTCAAGGATTTCTTGTATCATATGTTGTTTCCTTATAATTTTTTCTCTTCCACTCTAAATGTGCTTCCATTTTTGGTTAGACATACTATCAAATTCAACAACAACATGGTCAACACACCCTCCTTGATTTTCCTCTCCTTGTTGTTGTAAGAATCTCCTATCATATTCTTCTTGCCTTTGTTTTCTTTCTTCCTCAGCCCAGGCATTGAACTCCTCTTCCTATTGAGGATCTGGCTGGAAGTTAAGGACATTGTTAGTTATATTGTTTCTCCCAAGCGGTTTTGTGATCTCCATTATTAGTATGAAAAGGAGAATTAAAAGTGGTAAAGGGCTGCTCAGACATATTCACATTATTTTCTAGTTGTTTAGATATTATTTAACCCTTGTTTGTGTTGCATTTTCCATTAGGAGATCCATGCTTGTCTATCCACCTAAAATTGTTCTTCTTGGGACTCTCCTGATGTAAAGATCTTCCATTCATATTAGATGATATGAAATATATTTGGTGTCTATTGTCTATCCTTTGTGATTTGATGCTTATTTCATCAGTCATATAAGTCCTTTGGAGTCGCCACCTACCTTCTACAAGTAGGAAAATTATTGTGTTCTTTCCCGGTGAAGTCTTCAATTTATCATGATATTTTGCAATGACTTTATGACTGAAGGCTAGGGTTTAGAATTGGCTTGCTCCCTAGTGGAGTCACCAATCTTTTAGGTCTCAAAAGTGCAGGTTTTGGGACCTTAAGAGGGTGCCAATCTCTTAGTACACTCTTGCCTAATGAACAAGGAAAATAAGGTTACTCACCTCCTACTCTTTAGGCTTTGCTAAACCTAGCTAGGTGTACCTGAGTGATATGGAAGATTTTAAAGGCCGAGATATCTAATCTAAATAATCTACTCACAATGGCACATGGGAGTGGAGTAGATGTATGTTTTAACTGTTACTTCCTATTGAAAATATTGGTAATGAATAAATTTTGTGTAAGAGTATTTTAAAATGACCAGTGTCTGTACTATTGGGTGAGCGGATCCCAAATGTGGATGACGATTGTGGAGATAGGTTTGTGTAAAATAGATAGATTCACTCCTTAGCTTAACTCGAATAGTTGGACACCTCAAATGTCTGCACCTGGTGCAAATGTGCCAATATATTAGTTACTTGAACTCTTCTCAATGATCCCAGTGATATCCCCTTATGTTACTATGAAATTGTGAAAGGATTTTAATTCAAATGTGAAAAGAAACCAATTAAGATGATCTTATAGAAGGACTTTAATCTAGGAAGGAACCTATTAAAATAGAACTCTTAAGAGGAATTTTAATTCTTCTACATACAGAAACCAATCAGCAATACCACACAATTACAAGAAATGTGTATTGAAAAATCAAATGTACATCCACACACTTAATTTTAATAAAATAAAAAGCCACTTTGGAGACAACCAAATAACATATGAGCATATAAATCCACACAACTTCTGAATACTTGAAAGAAAATCAATATTTATGTGCAACCTTCTCCATTGTATTTATCTTTGAATAATATGCATTATGACAAGAGTTTTTGACATGAAATGGATAAGCAAGATTTTTCAATCTATCTTCTTACTATGCCTACTCTAAAATAGAAAATGTTGTGACGATCCTCCTAATCATCATAATTTCAACATATATATCAATAAATTGAAGGGGACATGCCTCTTCACAAGAGTCTTTTGGGATTAACAACAATTAAACATAAGAGATTAAGCTCTAGTGAGCCATAAATGAATTTTTTTCATATGATCTAAGTAATCCAGTCTCCCGTGACTGTCAGCATCTTCTGAAGTGTTCCTTGCAGCTATTTCCATGATCACCATTTTCTCCAGGTTCTCACATGTCTCATCTAACACTGATTCTTCATTCTTGGATGCTTCCAAGGATCTATGCACCATTAATTTGCACTATTTTATCCCTTCATTCTTGTGTTTCAACTCTCCACCATCCTTGAACAATGCAGGAACTCCCTCCATTGTAGCATCAATGAATTCCTTCACATCTTCTTGAAGCTCATTATAGTATTCCTTGTGTTTTCTTAGAATATCTTTAGCAGCTATGATGGCTCCACTATCAGAAGGAATTTTATTTTGTGCTTCCTAGAATTTCTCTCGAATTCATTCACTCACCCTTTTATGCTCTTGAAGTGTAGCATAACTCTTGGAATGAGTCCCCCACAACTTGTTCATCCAGACCATCAGGTTGGTCTACCTTTTCAGGAACATTGTAGAGAGTACATCAAATCTAGTTTTACTTACTAGAGCATGTACATCTGATTCTTCACTCTTTTCCTTCGGTTGAGAGAATTCTCCTTCAGTTAATAATCTAGTAGATCCCTTAAGTGTATGTTTAACCATATCCTTTAGGAAATCATTTTCTTTGATCACCTTCTCATTGTTCATTTTGTACATATCTCTTTCTTTGATCAACATTTGGATCTGTGCTTTATTTAATTTTGCTACATTAATACTGATGTCAGTAGTAGCTACAGGGTCAGTTTCTCCTACCTTCAGTGTCATTACATGGCCAAATTCCTTCTCAATGTCAATCATCACAAATTTCTTGTGTGGGGGATATAGCGCCCAAATCATGAGAGAATTTTCATCAAGATTATATTTTGATCTTGTATATACTTATGTGACCCCTTCGGGACTAAGTTTGTGTGTAACACCATTATCATGCAAAAAACTATCAAAAACAAGAGTTGAGTTCAAATCTAAACCAAGGAAGATCATTACATCTGACTCCTCCAACAATTTCCTTCCTCTTTCTGGAGTCATACCCTTCATCTCATTTTTGACATCTAATTTCAAGGTGTTCAACAATTGGGCCTCATTACAAGGTGTAATATTTGAGATAGATTCTCTTATTACTTCCCCTTTTCGTTTGTACAGGAATGATCTAAATTCAGGTGACTTTATGAATTCATCATTAGAAATGAAGGATTTATAGGCCAACTGCCTTGTATCTGTATCAAAACCTTCTTCAATTTGTTGTTCCCTATTGGGAGTTTGATATTCCTCAATAATTCTTAATTTAGAAATCTTGTCAATTTGGCCCTAACATTCTTTCTCACCAACAAACTATTCACCACCAAAAGATAGCATTTTTTCCTCCTCTACTTCCTTCATTTTCTGCTTCATCTTCATATTGTATTCATCAATGGACAAATTTAGATTCGCTTTCTTCTATATTTCTGATTATATCATCTTGTGGGTAGGGTATATGAACATATCCACCCAAATTTAATTT
Source organism: Sequoiadendron giganteum (assembly GCA_007115665.2). Taxonomy (NCBI): domain Eukaryota; kingdom Viridiplantae; phylum Streptophyta; class Pinopsida; order Cupressales; family Cupressaceae; genus Sequoiadendron; species Sequoiadendron giganteum. Next base: position 51,870,833 of record CM021110.1, on the reverse strand, counting down.
ATTTATGGTAGAATCAATGTATCCCTTAGGATCAAATCCCTTTCTTGGTGGAGCCTTCTTCAAATTGAAATGTGATCATTTATTTAGAATCAGATCATACCCCTCTTTTGACAACATAGTAAAATCCCCAAAGCATAATGTACTTGGCATGAATTATTGTTTCTCATAGGCACTTAGATTCATAAAACTTAAATAATTCATCTACCTAAACATTTCCAAGTATAAAATTTTGTTTGGCACTATCTTTGGTAGAAGAAAAGGTGTATCCTTAAAACCATATACTCTAATCATAGTGGCATCAACATAATACTACCAGTTGCCCCAATTATGTCCAATAGTTGTGGGTCCATTGAAATATTTGGGCCTTAGAAATATTTTAATCTCATCAGTCAAGGAATAATCATAGGGGCGATTAAAAAATATATACAATATCTTAACAAAGTACTCCTCAAAAAGAACATAGTTAGAATTTACAAATCTACTATCCCAAATAGTGATCCACAATTGTATTGGTAATGGCTGACCTTCCTTATCAGATTGTGTAATTTTCAATTCTTTTGGCCACATCCCTATCTCTTGACCATAATATAATATCATATGCATGACGATAGAATAGTGTTTGAAGTGCAGTGTGGGAGATTTATTTTTTATTGCCATCAACCCTAATTCAATCTTTTTGGAAATGTAAGAGGCATAATCGAATGGTCTAGCATTGTGGCACTGAACATCTACTACAACCACCATTGGTCCTATCAACATGAATTCAGAGGCTTTAGTCCTCAATGCTTGACACACTGAGAGATATGTGTGTTTTAGGTAGGGTTCGAATAAGTCAACATAAAAAGGAGGCCCATCATTGTCTTCAAGTGGAACAAGGTCTCCATCCTTTCTAGGTCTATGCAATGGAAATCTCCACCCTTTTTAAGTTGTGTCCATTCTCCAATACTCCCTTTCCAAATCCTAATGTACAATTGGCTCATCACATGTGTCACTTAGGTTAAAATATTTTGAAATTGTAGTCTTGGACACATATATGAATGGTTCTCCTTCAAATTGCATATAGCTTTTAGGTCAGGGTTGTAATGCTTAGCGAGGAGTTTCACAACTTCCACATTTACAAATACATTTGGGATGACAAGTTTTCCCCAATCAAAGTTCTAGGGATTGCACACTGGTTCAAATCTATTTCTTCGATAATAGTGGAACATAAATAACTCATATCCTCTAATAGAGGTTCATGTATCTCCTATATGTCTACATTTCTCTTAAATTTTTTCTACATCGGCCCTTAGCTATGCAGACCTCTTAGCCTTCAACCTTGAACCAAGTAATTGATCGATAAGGTCTTGGTTGAACTTTCTCTATTTTGTTTTTGGTTCCTTCCCTGTTTCAAGTCATTTTTTTTTACTTCTAGGTTGTCTACCCTCAGCTCGTTGTTTCTTTCCCTTAGGTGTCGTAGAACTCAATCCTTCCATTCTACTTTGTACGCAATGACCAAATTGAATTTTGAATTATCATCTATACGGGGAATCTATATGCTTACTTGTCTGTTCCGGGATAATGAATTCCTCGGCTTTCGCTTAGCCTCCCATCTTCGTTTTCTACAACTTCTGAAAATTCCTTTTGTTTCAATCTTTGTTAGTTATGAATGTTCATATGCAGTTCATTCATGCAACCATTAATTTTAACCACTGGAATTGAATGGAACAGTCTTCTCAAAATTCAAAATTTTAGGGAGACACAAAAGATTACATCGGTGAAACTCTCCTAACCTCAGGCCAATTTGTGTTCTTCATTTGGTGCCATATTTGTTTATACATTCATGATCGATCACCAAGAAAAAATTGAATGTCTCTTCAACTATAAATGTCCCTTTAGTTATTTTATTAAATCGGCAAGACCATTCAATACTATCACTAATGACATCTAATGGCCCTATCTCTTGTTCTTCAACTTGTATTACTTTAGGGAGAAAATTGTAAATTTTCCCTAATGTCAAAATGCTCTGGATTGCTAGAAGTCCCTTTGGCCATTTCCCAAAGTATTTTCGATTAGTAAAAGCCTTTCCATATAACCATCAGGCTGACATGAACCATCACCAAGAAAATATAACTCCCTTCCAATGTGTTTACTCTCCCCGATGTGTTTCCTCTATTGATTCATTCACTAGGAAAAGTCGGTGAGACTCTCCTCAAAAATTCCTTCATCGGTGTGACCCATAAGGTCAGTGAAATCTAAGTGATTCAATTTGATCATACATGTCTCCCCAACACAATAGTCCTCTAGTTTTATCAGCGAGAGTATATGAATTTCTCATCGATGAAGTGTTTGTCAGTGTGACTCTTTGAACTACCAAAATATATATATAGGCTAATAAGGGAAAGAGGATTCCCTTACTAGGATCCTAGGTTTTTTCACCCTAAGGACACTTGGTTAGGAATAACTCTCTTTCCAATGTGTTGATATGTGTAATGGGTAGGTTCATTCAAAAGGGGGGGAGGATTTCATGATTGGTTTGTGCTAAGTGTGTGTGATGGGTGGCTGAAACTAAAATTAAAATGAAGCTAATATGAATATATACAGATGTAAATGAAATAAAACTAAACAAATGCAAAGCTACTCTAAAATGACCTAAATGTGTGTTTTCTAGAAAATAACAAAGAAGGAAAAAAGGTGTGTACCTGGGAAAGTGATGTTGCAGTTGAATGCTCTTGGGATCTCTAGGAAAATGCTTGAACTAAACAAATGGATACTTATGCCAACTAGGGCAACCTAGTCCTCCAACCTGTAAATTCTGCCAAAACAAGTTTTGGGGAAATGGGTGCCCAAAAATATAGAAACCCTTTTTATGGGCCTAGCACAATGACAAGGTTGCTAATAGGGGCGACCTAGTCCTCTTGTAGCTTTCTGTGGAATCAGGCTTTGATTTTGTGGGTCCTGGTTGATGTTTCACTTTTCTGCAGCAATTCGTGATAAGAACCTCTGAAAGTGACCTGTAAGTTGTCCTTTTGTCTTTCGTAGGGTTTGAGACTTGGATTTTACTTGAGGAGAATGTTGGTACTTCTTGCAACACTTTGTAATTCACCTAATTTGCATCAAAAGACCTGTAAACACATGTAAAGACCAGAAATTGTTGCGGTTAGGAAATAAGGGGTTTGCCTGAGTCAAACCCCTTTGTAGGTGATTAAACATAAATGAGATGAAAGAAAAGGAATGTAAGATTGAAAGATGACACAATAGAAATTCTTAACAAACCTTTTTTGATGGTCTATAACATGCATGAGCAGCTCCAATGGAGATGACCTGAAAACCCTAATGCTTGTATGCTTGCTTGTGAAGTCTTGGTTGCTTGAGTGCTTGAAGATTGAGAGCAAGAGAGTAAAAATGAGCTAGGAGAGAGGCAAAAGAGAGATGAAAACCCTTATTTGTACATGTGAAACCCTAATTTTCCTAAAATGCAACCTAATAGGCCGACCCTAGGGTTTAGGAGGAAAAATTCCCATTAAATTTTATGCCTAAAGGGACTAGGTCACCCAAAGTGGTGACCTGGTCCACTTGGGTAAATTTTGGTGGTGGTCAGGAATTAATTTATGTTTAATAAATTCAGTCAGATTTTCCTCCTGAAACACACTTAGGTCGGGACTAATGATGCATTAAAAGGGAAAATGAGCATAGAAAAAGGGTAAATTTAGGGGTGATAAGCATAGATAAGTGTGAAAATGCAACACAACACGTTACAACACTCTGTCTTAAGACTTAGGAAGGTGTAAGAATGTATTATCTAGGTAAATTATGTTGAAAGTGTCTTAGAAAAGTGAGGAAATACCTTACAACACTTCACAACACCTTAGTAAAATATTGTTATGTTATTGATGAATCGCAAGCTTACAAGGCTGAATCAAGGTAATCAAGGCCAAAATCCGATGGAAAAGGCTAAAATGAGTGAAAAAGTGCCAAGGTATACACTTTTTGGTGAAAAATTTAGCCCCCACTTTAGTGAGAGTATGAGCATTCTTCAAACTCACACTCAAGTAGTTGAATCATGCATGTCGAGTGGGATCTAATGCACTCATGCTAGTAAGGTGAGATGACTATGATCAAGAGGGATGATCAAGCCCCCAAGATCAATATCCCATGGCCAACTAAGCATAAGTATAACAAATCACACATAGGTAATGATGTGAAAAAGGGTAAAATCAAGCTTTGACCGTTTGTCCATCTATTTGTGAATCAAATCTAGGTTGTTTGTCTGAAAGGAAAGGATGTACTCACTCTAGGCTGATGAGATTTCCAGTTGTTCATCGGGTGAGAATTTCGAAAGGTGGTGAGGTACATACACAAAGTTGGTATGCACTCACACAAAAAAAGGTGGCTATGGTAAAATTTGTGCTGGTAGTTGGGCTTCCCACTCAACCATACCAAAGTTATACCTCCTGATAACTATGATAAGGCACCAAAAAAGATAGGGGTGTGGTTCATGAGACAAGAAAAGCCCTGGATGCTTAGAACCCATGAAAAAGTGCAAGATGGCACTATAGTCATGCAAGCTGTGTTATGCAAGGTGGCCATGTATGCACAAATGAAAAAGGTGCAACATGCAAAATGCAAAAAGTGAAAAGTGCAAACAAATGAAAAATAAAATTGTTCGAAGGAGTCTTGTTTAGTTCATATGAGGTCTTTAACTTAGGGAAACATTTCGTGTAATGTCTCCAAAAGAGGATCGATCAAAGGATAGAAGATTCACAAGTTAGGGGATGCAATGCATCGCATCAGGCCACTAAGAGGAATATGATATGCTGAGATAAGTCACACCTATGAAGGACATCATACCAAATATCATCCACAAAGTGAGAAAAACATCATGTGAAGTGACAAGGCTACACTAGGAAGCACATACAAAGAAAAAGAAAATGCAAATGTAGGAAATAAAATAGTGCCAATGTATGCCCCCACTTTAAAGGGATTTCTACACACCGCTTTATGAGCAATTTCTTTAAAGTAGAGAAAGGAAAAATGAAAAAGGGACATGAGAGCCTACCTGGATAACCCAATGTCAAGCGATGAGTATCCAAGAAAGGCTACGTCATGAGAAAAAGAAGAAAGAAAAAGAGGAGGAATATGCCCCCAAAATGAAAAACACCAAACACACAAGGGATCTTATTTTAGAGAGCGTGGAACTATCATCATCTGCCCAAACACATAGAACTAGAAGAAGGACACATAGAGAGTGAAAGTAGAATGAAAAAGAAGTCAATTTGGGTCAACATGGAGGAGACATAGGATGTCTTGATGCTCTGCATTGTCCCCCAAAAGGACCATATAAAGAAAAAGAAAAAGAGCCTTGGTTTTTGAGTCAACATGAAGGAGACATTGCAGTCTCCATGCCTTGCATCATCCTCAAATGAAAGGAAAAAGATAAAAGAGAAGAAATTCATGTGGGTCAACATGAAGGAGACATTGTGGTCTCAATGCCTTGCATCATCCCCAAATGAAAGGAAAAAAGGACACAAAAAGAAAAAGAGGGTCATTTGGGTCAACATGAAGGAGACATTGCGGTCTCAATGCCTTGCATCATCCCCAAATGAAAGGAAAAAAGGACACTAAAAGAAAAAGAGGTTCATTTGGGTCAACATGAAGGAGACATTGCGGTCTCAATGCCTTGCATCATCCCCAAATGAAAGGAAAAAAGGACACTAAAAGAAAAAGAGGTTCATTTGGGTCAACATGAAGGAGACATTGTAGTCTCAATGCCTTGCATCATCCCTAAATGCAAGGAAAAAGATAAAAGAGAAGAAAGTCATTTGGGTCAACATGAAGGAGACATTGCGATCTCAATTCCTTTCATCATCCCAAAATGAAAGGCAAAAGAAAAAAGAAAAGAGTGAAAAAGGAATGCATGACATATAGAAGAAGGGAGAGACATATAGAAGAATGTCACAAAGAGTGAGAAAACATAAATGCAAAAGGAAAATGGAAAAAGAAGGACTAGTAAGTTGCATGTGTGTCACTCTGCGAGCAAGTCATTCGCCTCCCAATCTTGCTCAGTATAAATTTTAGGAGGGCAACTAGCAAGAGGAACGACAACAATCATTGAACTAGCATCAAGATTGACACTTGTCCTAGGAGAACTCTCATGGATGCTCATGGAAGAGGAGAATAATGAATTTAAGGTTTGGTGAACCTCTTCATTGATGCGAGCATTCTCATCATCATCAGCATCTAAGTTGATGACAATGGTGGGGCGTATGACAATATCAGTGGTGTCTTGTAAAAGAGGTGATCCAGGAGGTATAGGATCTGGCTATGGGGGTGGAGGAGGAGGATTAACAGGTGTGCCCTCAGGCATAGGTGGGTTGGGCTCTTCAGCTTGTCCTTCCTCATGAGATTGGTAGGTGAGAGCATGACGACGACGTCTATGCTTTCTTGCCTCTTTATTCCTTTTAGTTTTTTAGTCAAGGTGTGTGGGAGAAGGTGTGGGACAATCCGCCATAGGTTGTGTATCATCTTGGGGAGGAGGAATAGGATGAAAAATTGGTGGTTCATCCACCTTCTCTTTGGCTTTATAAACTTTTTTAGTGAGAGGTGGGAGGACGAAGTTACTATCATGATCCCTAGGCCTCTTGGATGATGTGGAGGATGTTTCAGGAGTAGGTTGGCTAAGAATATTAGATTCAGGTGGCAACATGGCTTCATCAAGGATGCATGAGTTTGAGGTAGAAGGAGGGATGTTGTGCAAAGAAAGTTCAAATATCTTCTTGGCTTTGAACTTTTGATAGGAAATGAAGAAGAAGTCCCATCTAGGGGTGATGGGCTCCATAGGTTCAGGCCAAAAGACATCCAGGGAAAAGTTACCCTTAGAGGATAACAGGTTAAAACCACTATGATTGACAACAAATATGTCATTATCAATAGGAAACTTCACACACATGTGAATGATGGATGGGACCACTTTCATAGAATGAATCCATGGAAGGCCAATTCATAAGAGAAATTAGTCTAATTGAGGAACAATGGAAAAGGTAACATCCAATGTTTTGGGACCTATTTGCAATGGGAGGGCAATCGATCCAATCATCGGGCACACAAAACCATTATGTGTTTTCACCCACGCAGTAGGTCAATTATAGACATCTTGATGAAGATTATGTAATACCAAAAACTCTTCGATGATGACATTCTCACCACATGTGGTATCTATGAGTATTCCATTGGTGGGATTATCATAGATGTGACCAACTATGTAGAGAGGGCCATCAAGAAGGTTGTGTAGTATATCTTGTGTGGAGAAGGATATCTCAAGAGGTCCTTTGGTTGGGCCCTTTCGATGGATAACGTCTATTGTGCTTACCATTTCATTAATAGGTGTGACATGGGTTACTAGTGAAAGAGAAGTATAATGTAAATCTTGTGAATTCACATTCATAACATCGGGTGGCAAAGTTTCACTGGGGTTGACAAATGACACATTATAATTGGGCATAGGGTTGGTAAATATTCGTAAGTTTTGATTAGGGGTTGCCACAGATGTATTGCTTTTAACATTAATGCTTGCAATAAATAGACATCCTGAATCAATGAGGTCTTTCACTAGGTGCTTTAGATGCTTACATTGCCTAGTCTCATGTCCATTTGGTGATGAAAATAACAATAAGTAGTGGCATTATAAGAAGGGGGTAATGGTTTGTTAGGATCAGGTGTATGGATGGGAGATAAAGAAATCATATGTTGCTAAAGCAGTTGGGTCATGGTGTTATGAAGGGTGTCAAGCAAGGGTGTGAAAGTACGCTTATGATCTCCTTAATTAAAGGGAACTGTCGACTTAACAATGGCCACTTGGTTATTAATGGGTGGGGGCTTTGAAGATGAAGGGTTGAATTGGAGAAATCCTTTGTTTGGTTTATAGAAAGGTAGTGGATTGGATTGGGAAGAGTTATCGGACTTCTCATCATGACTAGGAGTGGACCGTGAGTCACGGCTGCTAGTAGAGTTATGGTAGTCATAGAGTGCTTGACATAGGTACATGCAAGAGGGGAACTCCATGAGAGTAAGTTTATCCTGAAGGGATGTCACAAGGTTTTCGGTAAACACCTTCTACATATCGGTATTTGGGATCTGGACATCAATCAAGGAATAAAGTGCTTGGTAGCGAGAAATAAAATCGGTGATCTTCTTGGTATTAGCTTGTTTACATCTCATGAGGTCGACTAAATTTTTCTTTGGAGCCATGTGAACTTGAAATTGATTAATGAATGCATCCACTAACTCGTTGAATGAAATAATGGAATTATTAGGCAGGGAAGAGAACAAATCTAAGGTTGCATCTTTAAGAGTTCTAGGAAATAATTTAGCGAGCAACCTATCGTCAAGAGAAAAGTTCCTATAGAGGGTAGTGTAGGCATTGACATGGTTAGAAGGGTCACCCTTTCCACCATAATTCTCGAACCTAGGGATCTCTATTCCTTGTGGAAAAGGAGTGTGGAGGATGTCAGGGGATAATGGGTTAATATAAATGTAATGGGAGGGGGAGCCATATTGGCTTTGGTTAATGAAAGATATTTGTTGTCGCATGTTAGTGACAGTGTGAAATAGTTGTGTAATGAGAGGGTCATTGTAAGTGCTATGAGGTGGAAGTGAGAGAGGTGAAGGGGTGAGAGTGGTGGAAGGAGAAGTGGTAGGAATAGTGAGGGTAGGGACAGTGGAAGAGGTGACGGAGTGGGATGCCATAAGAGAAGTAGGGATGCTAGTGTTGATGGTGAGGGGAGGTACCACATTACTAACTTGTTGCATAGTCATTGTCACACTAGGAGGTTTATAGGTTGGAATAGAAGCAATGGTTGAGGGAGGAGGAGTGGAAGGTCCTCCATGGCCAGACATAGGAGTGGGTGAAGGAGATGTCTTAGGTGCATTTTTCTCATAGATTTCTGCAATCTTCTTCATGACATTTAAGCCATTATCACGATCAATTAAATGGTGTAGGAGCTCAATGGCAGGGATGGCAATCCCTAAGATGGGTTCAAACCTGACTTCATGCTGATAATCAACGAGATCAGTATGGATATGGAAGATCTTATCATGTAGTAGGTTATGGTTATCACCAGTTATATCATCTAGGTGCAAGGAATTACTAAGGATAGTGTCTAAGCCTAATGCACCATTGTCAACACTAGGAGTTGAAGTTGGAGGGATGCCAAGATCTACAACAAGGGTGTTGTTGGTAGATGCCATGGATCCATGAACTTCGTCTTGCAACTGTATCGGCAAGGGCACACTAAATGCTCAGACACAATTCCCTAAGGTGATGTAAGCAAAGGTGATAAAAGGGTTGGTAACTAGGATTCTAGAACCAAACACAAAAAGGCAAAACTAGAAAGCTGAAAGACAAAAACTACTAGCAAATTTCTAAGAATTTGACAGAAAACAATGCCAAAGGACTAGGTCACCCAGGATGGCGACTTAGTCCTAGTAGTGTTGTTTTTGTAAAATTCTTGAAGCTTTTGTTGATTTGTATGGTTTTTCTGATATTTATGTGCAAACAGAAACTGAAAATACAATTTTTTTTTGGTTTTCTTATTAAAAATGCAATGCAATGTGTAAATTTATGATGAACTTTTACTAAATGCACTTTTTTCACTAACCTTAGGATGCAAACAATGCAAGATTTCATTTCAATGCAAGTTATCTCTAAGATGAAATAAAAAAATGAGAAAGCTAGCTAATGGTCTATAGTTGGGTTCACCAAAATGAATTGCCAAAAACAAATATATATATATAGGCTAACAAGGGAAAGAGGATTCCCTTACTAGGCTCCTAGGGTTTTTCACCCTAAGGGCACTTGGTTAGGAATAACACTCTTTCCATTGTGTTGATATGTGTAATGGGTAGGTTCATTCAAAAGGGGGGGAGGATTTGATGATTGGTTTGTGCTAAGAGTGTGTGATGTGGCTAAAATTGAAAGTAAAATGAAGCTAATCTAAATATATACAGATGTGCATGAAATGAAACTATTAAACTAATGCAAAGCTACTCTAAAATGACCTAAATGTGTTTTTTTTGGAGAATAATAGAGGAAAAAAGGTGTGTACCTAGGAAAGTGATGTTGCTATTGAATGCTCTCAGGATCTCTAGGAAAATTCCTGAATTGAGAAAAAGCACACTTACGCCAACTGGGGCGACCTAGTCCTCCAACCTGGAAATTCTGCCAAAACAGGTTTTGGGGAAATGGGTGCCCAAAAATACAGAAACCCTTTTTCGGGCCTAGCATAGGGACAAGGTCACCAATAGGGGTGACCTAGTCCTTTAATAGATTTTTGTGGAATTAGGCTTGATTTTGTGGGTCCCGGTTGATGTTTCCCTTTTCTGTAGCAATCAGTGACAGAAACCTCTGAAAGTGACCAGTAAGTTGTCCTTTTGTCTTTCCTAGGGTTTGAGACTTGGATTTGACTTGAGGAGAATGTTGGTACTTCTTGCAACACTTTTTACTTCACCTAATCTACATCAAAAGACCTATAAACACAAGAAAAGACCAAAAATTGTTGGGGTTAGGAAATAGGGGTTTGCTTAAGTCAAACCCCTTTGTAGGCGATTAAACCCAAATGAGACGAAAGAAAAGGAATGTAAGATTGAAAGATGACACAATAGAAATTCTTACCAAACCTTTGTTGATGGTCTGCAACAGGCATGAGCAGCTCCAATGGAGATGACTTGGAAACCCTAATGCGTGTATGCTTTCTTGTGAAGTCTTGGTTGCTTGAGTGCTTGAAGATTGAGAGCAAGAGAGTAAAAATGAAGATGAAAACCATTATTTGTACATGTGAAACCCTAATTTTCTCAAAATGCAACCTAATAGGCCAACCCTAAGGTTTAGGAGGCAAGATTCCCATTAAATTTTATATAAAATTTGAATTTTATGCCTAAAGGGACTAGGTCACCTAAAGTGGCGACCTAGTCCACTTGGGAAAATTTTGGTGGTGGTCGAGAATTAATTTATGTTTAATAAAGTCAATCAGATTTTCCTCTTGGAACACAATTAAGTTGAGACTAATGATGCATTAAAAGGGAAAATTAGCATAGAAAAAGGGTAAATTTAGGGGTGATAAGCCTAGATAAGTGTGAAAATGAAACACAACACTTTACAACACTATGTCTTAAGACTTAGGAAGGTGTAAGAATGTATTATTCAGGTGAATTATGTTGAAAGGGTCTTAGAAAAGTGAGGAAATTCCTTACAATAGTTCACAACACCTTAGTAAAAAATCTTTATGTTATTGATGAATTGCAAGCTTACAAGGCTGAATCAAGGTAATCAAGGCCAAAATTCAGTGGAAAAGGACAAAATGAGTGAAAAAGTCCCAAGGTATACACTTTTTGGCAACACACTCTTGAGCTCAACATGACTTGAAATATTTTCTCCGACTGCTTTGCCCATGCCGATGGACCTTCATCAATGAGATGATAGGCATTGTCCTCCCAATTATGCAATCTTTTTATCTCTAGCGTCTTTTGATCATTGTAACCTGGCTCATGTCTTCCCGATATTGCAAAAAACATTCAAATGAAGGATTCTATGACTTCTTGATCAGTAAGACACACACATGAAATTGTTCCAAACATACATTAAATATTCATGACATGAGAAGCAGCTTTGGTATATTTTGGCTCAGAGGAAGTGACAATGGACCTGGATGATGAAATAAAAAATGGCAATGAAAGGCAAAGGGGGAACTTAAAGAAAAATTCAAAACAAATATAGATTGGGGAGACCAACCACTATTATGACAAGGATAAATTACCCTGTAATTTTGCTCAATTATGAGCAAAGAGGTGTGTGTATGCAAAAGGCCACAATTATGGTCATGGGTTAAAATATGGATCTGGTCACATAAATCTCATCGATTTGTGTTGATCACAAGATTGATGTGAAGAAAATTTCTATGTGGTCTAGGAGATAAGTAGGTGGAGGCTGGTGAAAATGTGAGGATTTTTTAGTCCTAACAGTGTGTACATGACTCAACAATGGAGCTTGATGTAGGTTGGTTGCATCCTAGAAGAGTAGTTTGACTACTCAACTCCACCTTTTAAAGCCTATAATCAAAAATTTCCTACACGGTGTGTCTGATGCAAGAGCATCTCGAGTGACTGTGCAATTTTGAATCAACCAAAAGGATAGTGTTTTAGTTTTGTTGGAGTTGTTTCGATTTGTTCCAATTTTTGTTGATGTTATTTTTTGTCAAAAAACACTTATACAACTTTGGAAGTGGCAAATACATTCAATGAGAAAATCATAATTCTTGGCATAGCCAACATTTTTAAAATATCATTGAAATTGAAATTTAACTTTAATACCATTGTGTGGCATTTTTTTAATTTTATATTAGTAGGAAAAATAGGGCATGGGGAATTGAAGGGGTTTCATATTAAAAGATTGAATATAGAGGAAAACCAAAAGGCAATGCCAAATTTTCAGATAATGGAGTTTTAAAAAATGATGTAGGGAAGTCCATGCGTCACATGGCTTGGAAAGAAAATATGAAGTAAAAAAAAAAATAGGGTTACAAGATGATGAAGGGGAGGTCACATCAACCAGAGGGAGAGAGAAGGTTGCATGGAAAGTTGGAGAGGTGACAAGGGTTGCATCAAGGTGACAATGGTTTTTGCAATTGAGAATTGAGGAGACCATGAAGGGACTCAGCCATTATATGGATTTAAAACATAAATTTCAATTAGCAATTGCATTGAATCATGAAGGATAGAAGGGGAAATTGAATTATTAATAGGGGCGACATAGTGTTGGAAAAATGTCACACTTGAACTAAATATGGACCGGCCATAAAGTGGTCCAATAGCTCAATGGTAGAGCATTCCAACAACAAATGAGAGGTCCTAGGTTCTATTCCTAGCTGGTCCATGAATGCAAAATTCAACATGGTATTAGAGCCAGACTAGGCTAGGAGCCCCAAGTGTAGCAAATGTGGCTTATAGGGGGGTGCTGGAAAAAATCCACACTTGAAATGAAGATGGATTAGCCACAATGTGGTCTAGTAGCTTAGTGCTAGAGCACTCCAGTGGAAAATGAGAGGTCCTAGGTTCAAGTCCTAGCTGGTCCATGAATGCAAAATTCAACACATAGAAGGTAATTAATGCACACAAGTCACAACACTTAAGAGGATGTAGAGAAAGTTGAAAAAATGCATAGAGATTTTTATCATGATCATGAGATGTAGTGATCAATAGGACTTTCATGTAAAAGAAATAGGTTGTGCCATATGTGAATAGGGGAATGAATACAATCACACTAAAGAAAACAATGCATAGGTGAAGAGACCAATGTAGGGAGAGTAGAAAGAAGAGAAGATAACTTTTAACCTAAAACTAAGGTCAATCTTATCAAATAGGGTTGCACTACAATTGAGGTTGGTTACAAAGAATGTAGAGAGAGAGGCAAGCCCACGGTATACCCAAGAAGGGTCAAAGTTCTTAGCCAAGAAAATAGTAGGGGAGTCGTGTCATGTAATGCGGTGAATGCAATTTAAAAGTTATTTTAATATCCTAAAAATGAATGTAGATCATTCCATTGAGAGGAGGGAGTATTGATATGGTAAAGGATATTGAGATTTGGATAAGACTAGTTTGGTGTTACTGTGATTATGTAAGTTGATTATGAAATTAAGAATTTGAACAAGCTGTAATTGTTGAATTTCAAATCTTGAGATAGAGTGTTGACTCGGTTAATTGTAAATTTGTGGTTCAAAGTGTTTTCTTGGACATAAGGATAGATAGAACATATTTATTGTAAAATTTTGGATTGAATTCAATTGGTAAATGAAATTATTGGATTAATAAACAATTGGTTGCATAGTGTGAAATTGAATGGAACTGGTGATCTATGGAATTGTGTAAGTTGTGTATGTTTGGACAGTAAGAGACTGTTGGTTGTCTACACCAATACATGTATATCCATGTAAGGTTTATCTATGTGATGAAACCATTGATGGTGGCATTAAATGAAGTTGTATTGAGAATTCAATGTGACCCCATTGAATCACTAACTTCATATGGTGGAGAGTGTAGTAGTAGTATGGAGTGTTTACTTAACTCGAAGTGAAGTTAATGGAGATTGAAATGGAAGTGATGTGGATAGACAAAGAGGATAGTTTGGGGGAAAATGTAGAGGTAATCAGGGAAAACAAGAGGATTCGAGATAGAAAAGAGGAAGGTGAAGGGGGAAATGGTAGTAGAGGGAGAAGAAAACTCGATTCTATGGTGGATAATAATACTTTGGTGAAATGAATAGGTATGCATTATACTTGATATTCATTTGGAATGTGCGGCATGCTATGCAAAGTAAAAAGGAAATTTGTACTAGAATTTAGATAAAATATAGAAGTCTTTAGGGTCGTAGCTCTTATTTTTGATGATTTTATTAAGTTTTATAAAAGGATTGTTTAAGGTTTGTTAATGATTGTTTTTGTAGCTTTTATTAGTGTTTACCATTGTCATATTCACCTTTGAGTTCTCATGTTGGTTGGCTATAGTTTTTTGGGTTTTATTACAAGTTCAGAGACCATGTAGGTTATTGTCTAAAGCTAGCTCTTTTTGATGTTAAAATAACTCCAATCAAGTAACTATTGTTGTCTTACCTTGTAAAAATTGTTGAATTGAATAGACCACTATTAAAGCATACACTGTGAAATATTTTGAGGCAAAATGGGTCTATCTTATTGTGTGCATTTTGTGGCAAGGCTATAAGGTTGAATAGGTTATCTTTTTAGCATGAACTGTGTCAATAAAATAGAATTGTATAAACCAATAACCATACATTGTCTTTGTCTTGGAAAGTAAGTTATTATTATGATAAAAATATTATAAATTTCATTATGGGAATGATGTGGCAAAGCCGACAATGAACATATTGTTTAGCGATTTAACATTCATAATAATATTGCTCTATATTAAAGGCACAAAAGTGTCTAATAGAGTGTAAGATTGTATGTTATGTTGGTTAGTCACAATGTTACCTCTGTGAAGATAATTAAAGGAAACTTCAGGTCGGAAACAGCTTCCTACACTAATCTCTTAAGGAAAGTATGGTGCAAATTTGTTTTAAACCCTTACAATTTCAGATTCGTTAATCTACTTAACAAAGATATTGCAGCAATATACCATACATACAGAAAATGAAGAATGACACAATGATTTACCCTGGGGAAAACCTTTCGGTAAAAAACCCCAGCACTCCAAAACCTGCACAATGTATTATCTTCAACACAACGGTTACAACACACTTGCAATGCAAGTTCTTTCAGGAGATTTCCAACTCTTGAAGACAAAATGCGGCAGCATGAAAAAACGTTCCAACAATACACTCACATCACAAATCTTCGCAACCCTAAAAAACGCTTATATCATGCGCTTCCCTTTTAGGGCAACTTCCGAAGATAACTGTATTAGGGTTTTACCATTCTCCGAGAAAATAGGAACTTTATCAATTGCCACATGTCTTCACCTGTCATTGAATCTTCCAGACATAGCTCTTACGTGTCATAGGAATCCGTCATAACCGTTTCAGCCATGATCTCCTTACACACAATTCAAGATGCCGACACATTAAGTGGAGTGACACATCAACATGCAAACTAGACATGTACACTCACACTTAATTACATTATTTGCAAGAAATACATTTTACAAAACAAATAATAAGAATAGGAATTATCCAAGGTTGAGACACCTTATTCCTAACAAATTCTACCTAACTTTGAGAAGTCAAAAAAATAAAATAGTGAAAATATATATTTATTCTAGTACTCTAGCATGACCATATAAAGTCAATTGGTAATGTATATATATATAATATATATATATATATAATATATAGATTATATTCATATGTGTATTTTCATATATATGTATGTATGTATGTATGTATGTAAGTATTTGTGCATACATATATATATGTATGTCTATGCATACACACATATATATATTATAGTGTAGTAAAATGCATACCTTTGCATTTTCACACTTGTTTGGGCCCACCTTGCTTTATTTATTCTTCGTTATGGTTTAATTGGTCCTATTTTATGTCCAAAAGCCCTATGAATGATATTTTTATGGTTAATCTCAAAATTCTCCAATTCATATGTGCTCTCCTAATGACTCTGATTGGTGTGTCCCTAATTTCTGGTCAAGACTAAAATGCCACTAAGGGAATCTTTGTCTCCCTGAGGTCTTGGGACCCTAATTTTGAGGCATTTTTTTTGGGCCCCTTTTTGGTGTTTGTGCCCCAAGTTTCATCACTTGGGACTAAGATGCCACCTAGGGCGTCTTAGTCCTCCTTGAGTCATTTTTGAGATTTAATTTCAAATCTTGGTGAGATTTAACCTCCTTTATTTTTGAATTCATATATCGGCTTGGTGTGATATGATTTTGGGGTATTAAGCATAGACAAGTATAAATATAAGGTTCATTCATTCATTTTCTCCTAACAAGCATTCATGAGATCTTAGCAACTTGAGTATTCATTCCTAAGGAAAATTTATGAAATCAAGTGCATTCAAGAGAAATTCATCAAGCAATTGGAGCCATCATCAAGTTTCAAGCATCATGTCAAAGATTGTTCAGATTGCATGATGTGTGTTGTTGTTCTAACATTTGTGATGTAGGGTTTTGATCTAAGCAAGCAAGCACTTAAAAATCTATCAAGCATTTCAAGATCTATGTCCATTGTATCCATTACACACAAGTTTGAAGCCTTTGCAATGGTTTGGTGAGTTGTAGTAGTACATTTTGTTCATTCACCATTTCCTTGATCATTTCTATTTCATCTCAAGGTTTAATTAGTAGCAAGGGGTTTAACGAAGGCAAACCCCCATTCACTAACAATCAACAAGTTTTTCCATCTTTTCTATTTTTGTTTGAAGATCTAGGTTGAAGACTTGAAGATCACTTGGAGTGAAAAGTTGTCAATGTTACAATGTTGAAAATTTGCATTAGAAAGTTGTCATCTTCACGGAAACTCACCTATAGGTCAAATCTGACTGTTTCAGAACCTGAGATCCGAAGAGAAGCAATTGTAAATCTGGGAGCTCAAGACCACATTCACACTTTTTAGAAATTTAGATCGAGACTAAGATGGGAGTAAAGGAATCTTAGTCGTCCAAGTGGAATCTTTCAAAGATTCTTCAAGATTCTATTCCATTATCTGAAGATTGTGTGTCTTCCCTGAAAAAACAACAGTAGGACTAAGACAGTAGTAAAGGTGTCTTAGTCCTCCAAGGCATATTTTGGCAGTCTATTTGCATTTCTAGAATCCTTTTGGCATCTCTAGGTTTCACAGGTACACATAACCTAACTTGGAGGTTTTCATTTTCAGTATTGGTAAGCTTCATTTTACTCATTTTAAGTGTTTTACATATCATAGTGTGTTTTCAAACATTGTCTTTTCCAAGCATTTGTTTAGTGGTGAACCCCTTAATCTGATAGAATACCCCCTCCTAAGTCCTCCTAGTTGTGTATTGACTCACCTTGAGAGGTTGATAGTCAATCCTATTAGGGTTCTTAGGACATATTCAAATGAACTAGATAGAATAGGAGGAAAAGGGCATCCTTTCTCCCTCCCATTTTATCTTTGTTTCATATATATATATGTATGTATATATTTGATTACACTGAGAGCAAATATTAAACTTATATTTATCTCTAGAAGTTGCTGATTCTGCAATTCACAGCTTTGATGAATGTCTGCTATAGTTGCAGATTTTATATATCCAGATCAGTTACAGTGCTGTTTAAGAAAGAACAAGTTATGGCATTATAAGTGAAGGATTTCTGGATTGAATTGTCTACAATTAATCATTTCTAAACGTTCGCTATAAGAATTACATTGTATATTTTATACAAGATAAATCACTACATTATTTCTTCCATTATTTTACTGTTGATTTTCTTTTTGATACCATTTGTTTTTATCTTATATAAAATATTTGAACTAAATTATCATATATAAATAAGTTCAATGACGTTCTTCATAAATTAATACACATGTATCTATAGTTTAATTTAATTTATGAAGAACAAGTCATTATCTTATTTTGATTGAAATTAATAGTCTAAGTTGCATAAAGGCTACATTACATCCTCCTTTTTCTATTGGGCCTCCTTTTTCTGTTGGGTCTAAACTCATCTTAATTTATGAAGAACAAGCCATTATCTTATTTGATTGAAACTAAACATCTAAGTTGCATAAAGGTTATATTGCATCCCACTTTTTTCTTTTAGATTTAAAATCTTCTTGAAGATCAAGTGTATCACATATAATTTGTACAGATTGTCTTAAATAAAATTTACAAGTAAAACAAATTTGAAGAAATAAAAGTGTGAGTTCAAGCACACTGTTTAATCAAAAGAATTTTATTTTGGTGAGGTTAAATTGGTTAATGTCATAGACAAGTGAGATTCTTTCTTGGGTTTGAGGTTAAATTGGTTAATGTCATAGAAAGAACAAATTATGACATTATATACTCAAGTGAAGGATTTCTGGATTGAATTGTCTACAATTAATCATTTCTTTAATCATTTCTTCACGTTCATTATAATAATTACATTGTACACTTTACAAAAGATAAATTATTACATTATTTCCTTAATTTTCTTTTTTTACCATTTATTTCTATCTTATATAAAAATATTTGAACTAAATTATCATATATATAAATAAGTTCAATGACATGCTTTTCATAAATTAATTTATACACGTGTATTTATAATTTAATATATAAGGTGGCACAACATGGTGGATTGGCTGTAAGTTTTCACTAGAAGCATCCTTCTGAGTAGCCACCTGGAGGGTCTGAGGGGGATAGGCGTGAGCTTTCCCAGCTTCTAGCTTCCCGTGCTTGTAATTCTTTGAAGGGACCCGATGTCTTGGCTTGGGATGGTTTGGATTTGTCTAGAAAGTACTCTGTGTCAGCTGGTTATAAGTAGTTGGGTAGGTAGTTGTTTGGGGACATTGAGGTCCCTTGGCGGAAGCAAGTTTGGCACAAGTTGTCATGGACCAAGTGCAACTTCTTCATGTGGTTACTGGCTCAAAACCGATGTCTTACTTGGGATAATTTATGTAAGTGTGGTTTCCAAGGCCCCTCTATGTGTGTTATGTGTCATGGATGTGAAGAGAATGTCTCCCATCTCTTCTTCCAATGTTACTATGCTAGGGAGATTTGACATTTCTAGTGGGGGGTGTGGAATATGGCCTACTGACATGCTTCCTCTTTGGTGGAGCTTGGGGAATGGTGGGGCAGGGCCCCAGTTTCTAATTCCTTTCTTCAGGCTGCTTGGGCTCTTGGGCCATCCTTTATTATCTGGAACCTATGGTTGGAGAGAAATAGGCGGATTTTTCAGGATTTGTTGTTGATGGCCCCTCACCTATGGTGGAAAATTCTTCATTCTTTAGGGTAAACTATTACGACTAAGTGTGATATGACTGTGCTGGTGGACCCTCGTGATGTTGGTTGTTGTAATCGTCTTCATCTTCCTCCTCCGCAATGACAACTCATGTGCAACAGATGTAGAAATCCTACCTCGAAGGTGAATAGGAAGGGAAGATGGACCCCTCCTCCTCATGGAGTCCTACAAATCAACTTGGATGGCTCTTCTCGAGGAAATTCAGGTCATGTTGGCATTGGGGGTGTTGGTCGGGATAGCTCTAGAGATGTTCAGTTTATCTTCTTTGTTTATAAGGGTCTTCATACTAATAATCTTATGGAGGCTCAGGCCATTTTAATGGCTGTGGAGCAGGGCAGTCATTTGGGATAGCGAAGGATCATATGTGAGTCTGACTCGCAGGTTGTGGTGAACTTACTGAAAAGGCGACATTTAGATGATGTGAGCTGGCAGATGGCTCTGATTGTTGAACAAATTCTCACTCTTTGTGCTTCTCTAGAGGATATAACTTTCACTCATATTCCTCGAGAATGGAATGGTGTTGTTGATTGCTTGGCTAAATGGGATTCTGATAATATTCATGATTGGAATTTGGTGGATCGGGGTCAACTACCCCGAGATTTGTCTCATCAATTGGATCACTTGGTTGAACTTGATAGGGCTATTTAATGCCCATGCTTTGTAACATTTCCTTGCTATAATAAAAAATGTACCCCTCCTTGATGTTATAATTTAATTTATGAAGAACAAGTCATTATCTTATTTTGACCGAAATTAATCATATAAATTGCATAAAGACTACTTATTTTAACTGAAATTAATCATCTAAGTTGCATAAAAGCTACATTACATTCTCCTTTTTCTATTGGGCCTCCTCTTTCTATTGATTCTAAACTCATCTTAATTTATGTAGAACAATCCGTTATCTTATTTGATTGAAACTAAACTTCTAAGTCGCATAAAGGTTATATTGCATCCCACTTTTTTCTTTTAGATTTAAAATCTTCTTGAAGATCAAGTGTATCACATGTATAATTTTTACAAATTGTCTTAAATGAAATTTACAGGTAAAACAAATTTGAAGAAATAAAAGTGTGGGTTCAAGCACACTGTTTAATCCAAATAATTTTATTTTGGTGAGGTTAAATTGGTTGATGTCATAGACAAGTGAGAGTCTTTCTTGGGTGTGAATTATTTTCCACTATCTAAATAAACCTTCTTTAAGAGATCGATTTGTTACAAGAGCCAGTGATGTGAATAGGGTTGGATTTAAACATCACACATGTTTGTGTTTAATAGTAATAACATATAGATAATTTATTGTTTGGTGTAAATTTAAGTGATTTTAAAAAAATGTTTCATAAATAATAAGATGATATATAAAATTATTAATTTATATTAAAGATCTAATGTTAATATTTAATACACTTTGTGCATTCTCTTTTATTAAAAAAAATATAATTTAAAAGTATTATTCTATTTTATATTGTTAATTTTATTTAATTCACTTAAATAAATATACTATTGTTAAACATAACTAAAAAATATATAGAAATTATAAAAGTGGTGTTGAACCTATTTTTAATTCTTATTCCTCAATCTTTCCATTTACAATGTTGCATGTCACATAGCAACATTTTCTAGTGTATTCTATAAGTTTCCATCTTCTATCAAGTATGGTTTTTAATAACTGCACCTCAATTCTTCTAAAGAAGCCACGTAATATTTTTGTTTTTTTTGGACACTGCAAGCCTAGGAGGGTGTTTCCTTTAGGCCTTTCTAGATAATACAAAGAAGATGAAATACCATATTACAACCCATGTCTTGACTTACCATACCCCATAACAATCATAAATAAATTTATTTGGCCTTATATTATGCAGATAATAGTAGGTATGCACATACAAAAATTGATATGGATAAGTTTGTGTCTTTTAAGATGATTATTCCCATTTGGTTAATGCACATATACAACAATAAATTACACCAAGATGATCTTCTAGATATGTTTCAACTTGAATTCACTTAGAATATGAAAAAAGTATAATGTTGAATCATACTAGAGAATAGGATGTATCAACTAATCCTAAACCAGAATAAAAAATTTAATGTATTTTTTGGTCCCTTTCCATTCAAGATTAGTGATTTCTTAATTGAGAAATAGTATCAAGGTAATTAAACAATCCAAACATTTATGTAAAATTGAAATAAAAAGTAAATTGCATCCTTTTCATTTTAATATAACGTATCAATTTAAGAATCATCACACATTTTGGGTTTAATTATAGATCCATAATATTTCAAAGATACCCACTTGTATTAAGAAATAGCCCATTGCAAAATATTGCAATAAATTACAATGTTTCAACACTAACAAGTCCTCAAAAATAAGCCACCAAATTTGATTCATGAGGATCCATGAGGCACACTCTCATGACTCCCTAAAATACTTTAGTCAAATAGGGAAACACCTAAACTATGGAGAGTAAACTCAATTACTAAACCTTCTCCAAGTTGACATAAAAATGAATACATCCCCCAAAACAAAAAAATACAATGTTGATTCTCTAAAATTAGCTTTTAAGCATTCCCTTGAACATGAAATAGCTAAGAGACAAGCCTATTTTACACCTTATTATCATGTATTTATAGCATTCACCTCTTTCCCACTCTTTAGCATATTCTTGTAGATAAGCTTTGAGTTTCATGTCAAATCAGAAAAATCCCTATCTACTCAACACTATGTGCTAGAATTTTATTTCCATAAGGGATGTGATATATTATAGTACAAAATTGAGAGTAGATAGATAATATATAAGATATTTTAAAATAAACAAGTTAGCATTTTTTGTAATCTTGTATGGGTATTACTTTTCTTTCCTTTGTGTAATAAATCTACCAAACTTGACCTAAGTTATAATTTTAAACTATATGGGGGACTTTCCATTTCAATAAACACATATATAATTTTAAATAAAAGGATATTTACATTGATAATGCAATAAACGAAAGATATTATTCAAGAGAAAAGGAAAATGCATGAGTGTAGTTATACTTGTCATATGTTGGAATACAATAAAATTTGTGCCCTACGTGAACATGGAACGGCCAAAATTATCCTTCTCAACTACCTTGTATTAGATAATATGTTTTTTAATACATTTTAGCCAACAAGACATTATCTTTGATGCATAACAAATATAGCCATAACACAAGAACCAACATGAAAAAATCAAGTAAATATGTATTTATTGTTGTTGCTCACACAAGTGTAAGGAAGAAACAATAAAATAGGGCATTTAGATTAATAATAATAAAAAAAATGGTGTGAATTATTATCTATCCACACTACATATATATGTGCTATTATATTTATGAAACCACTTATATTGATATATGTAGAAAATAGATATGGTAGGGCTATCAAAACCATCCAAAAATTCCTACATCCATAAACATATGATACCTTCTTACTTATTGAATTAAAAAAATCTAAAGGAAGGTAGAAAATTCTTTTAAAATTTAACATATAAAATAAATTCCTCCATAATGTGTACCTAGCTTAGGTGAGCCCTCAATTTCAAAGTTCATCTCATAAACAATTAAAAAATAATCATTTATATATATCCACATAACTGTAAATCATCAATACGGTTTCCCTTGTGGAAAACCACCTAATTCATGGACAGCAAAATGACTAGTTTAAAAAGCATAAGAGAGAACTAAGGCAATTTGACACAACACAAAGACAACCAACAAATATTAATAACCTATAAATAATCTAAATGCATATACAAAAAATAGGTGATTATTTGAGCTTGGAAAAACATAGATGGGGTTATGAAGTACATGTTGACAACAAATTTAGAGTCATATGATGACAAGGGGAAACATCGCTTTGATCAAGAAATGAAGATAAACTCATGGTAAATCCAACATATTCAATTTTAACAATATCAAAGGATTCTATCTCAAGGTACTCGAGACTACTCATATTTTTAAAAGCTCGTGTATAGATTAGCTTTATTCATTATGATAAATATTTTTTTTCGACAAATAGTCTAGGTGGAGCTACCACTCAAGCACTCTTTGGAAAGGTTGGATCAATATTGATTCCAACTCACTCTCTTCGTATTTACTTTCTAAATCAATTATGCCCAAATTCTCTCTCAATTTGTCAAAATAATTTACTTACAAAAAAATTTAAAAAATATTTGTGCATTTCTCCTTTCACATGAGAAACTTAAAATTAATTTCTACACTTACAACTGTGATAAAATGATAATTGATATCAATTTTCTTTGGTCGACCATGCTATGTAGGATTTTTCGATAATGATTTGAAAAAATTATTCTCAATCAAGAAAATTTATTTCTCCATTTTCTATTGAACTTACAACCACATTATTGGCCTAAACTATAGACATAAATACAATGGTTTGATTTGTAATCTCATGGCACTACTCTTGAACCAAAATTGAAAATACATTTATAAATGTTCTTCCTATTATCAATGCTACTTTCTCAACTATCCTATAGCCACCTAATTAAAAATTACTTTTAAATTTGGTATTATAATTCCATGATTTTTAGTATCATTGGTATTTCTCAATATTATGTTTCTCTCTTTCAAGTGAATGTATGTTTTTTTTCCCATGTATAGTTTGGGGATTAAAATCACTATATAAATTATATTAGGCCTTGTAGATATCAAATACATAATACTTAAAATTAATCTTTTATATAATTTTGAGCCTACATTGTTGTTAGCAATCATATTTTCCTAATATTTACTATGCTTAAACTAGTGCACATGAGTTGGTTTACTATTCAAAATTTTAAATATCTTAAATACATCATGAATTCATACTTTCTTTAAGTTTTAAAAATTCCCACCATTAATTTGGATAAATTTGATAACAAAAACATGTTCACCAACCCTAAATCTATCATTTTAGATTCTTTCTTTAATAAGTTGATCTATTTTTTTTAATAAAAATAATTATATTTCTCATAAAAATGAAATCATCTACATACATCAAAACTATCATAGCCAAGTGGCTACTCAACATAAACCTCTTCTTTTAAGACGTCATTTCAAAACATGGATTATATATATGTATATATATACTATTGCTAAAATTTCTCCAATTGTGTCCAATATTTTCACAAGTGAATTTTTTTCACTTTAATCAATTCTAGGCTATTGAAAATACTCTTTTCTATCCAAACTTTCTTACATCTTTTCATTTCACCATTTTCAATGTATCTAGCTTTATAAACCAATTTAACACTAATGACTTATTTTCATGTATTTGAAGATCCACTAATTCCTATTTTTTATTTTTATCAATCCTACAATATCCTTGTACATAACACTAAAACATTTTTTGTTATTTATGGATTCAAATTTTAGATCAACTTCCACAAATAAAACAAAAATTACAAAAATTATAGTTTTCTTCTTCATTTTGTGTTGTCTCGCATATTTCTCATGAGATTTTTGTCTTCCTTGGAATTGGTATTGGCATCAATATTGTATTTGGAGATTTTATTAATGATTAAATAGGGATACTAGTTATGGTGGAGCTATTTCTTGGTATATATGGAAAAATATTCACACTTCCTATTGGGTTTGAAAACCACAACCCCACTTCCTAGAACATAATTCACTTTCAAGGCCATGGATTTCACTATGAAATTAAAACCTTATCATCCATTGACCATTGAGGGTTGAAGGTCAAATATATGAGAGTGGGTTTTCTCTCCCACTATTCAAGATCAACTTAGACTCAAGTGGGTGTTCCTAGATGTTTAAAATATAAAAAAGGGGAACCAAAATGATGGTAGATAAACCCAATCTATTGTTTTCACTCCAAATATTGTCACTAAGACAAGAAAAAATATCAATATTAATACCTCTATATAGTTTATTTGGTTGTGCAAGAATGCACCACCTGAAATTGGTTTTTTTAGGCTCCCTTAAGATTTAATGTCTATCTAAAATACAAGATCATGAATGAATAGCACTTATTTTATTCCTAAAATATTGATTAATGGTTTTGAATTTTTTTGAAGATGTGAAATTGGTAAAATGGATCCAAATTGGGGCCTATCCAATTTCGCTACATAGTCACAAATAGTAGGAAATAAAATAATAAATGGAAACATTAAAGTATCGATCTAGGCATATATTCCATTACATTATAGAAATTTTACACAAAACATACTTAATAATCCAATATTGAACTACATAAATTTAGATGAAGAAAGTAAATTATTATTACAATGTTTTCAATATTTTAAAAAAATTCCACATTATCAATTGCTCAATGCATTCATATCAGCAATCATGACAAGAGAGAACTTTAATAGGAAGTTAACATCCAAACCCTCAAGATATACAAATAGATTTGGAGATATTATATTCATAAAACCTAATAAAAAATTTCATTCACATGTTCCAAAGTCTCACCCTCTTTTTGTAGTTGGATGTAGCATAATTGTATCCCTAGAAAATCTTTGCATGACCATCATAGAAGAAGCAACTTCCCTTTAAAAATGATCAAAATATTATCTTACTAGTTATAAGGTTTCAATCCTAATTGTAACATTGGAGAAATTTGAAATCAATAGCCCAGATACATTATGATCAATTAATACATGTAGCTATGGAAATGATTTGCAATAATGGTGAGTAAGCAGAGGTGGGTGAAAGAGAAATGTGACATTTCATTCAGTGCTCAATATTTAAAATAGTTTAAATGGATTTTACCTTATATTTGGCTTCTATTGCAAATTATTATTATTGTACTTAAAAAAATATTTACTACAATTATATTATTGCATCTTTTGCTTTGATCAAACTCTTTACAAATCTTAAGCTTCAGGAAGGATGTATGCAATACCATATATCCACAACATAGGCTAGTTTTATTTATTTGTCAAGTTACCATACATGAGCAAGACTCTTCATCAAGCCTTGATGAGCACAAGTGCCTCATTTAATCAATCCCCAACTAATACTAGTGCATCCCTATTTCTCTATCAGCCTCTCATCACTAATTTTCATTTAGGATAATAGATTCATGCACATCCCAAACACCCAATAAATAATAGTATGTAATGACCTTCAAATATGTCGAGTTGAGAAGAGAGGATCTACCATCTTAATAGTATAACAAGGATAGTGCAATTCTTTTCACATCAAACCTTTCTATCAATCAATACCATGGTAATGGGAATATGGACCACCCTAAAACTTTGAAATACACAAGACAAACACAAGTATGTCTAACATCCCTTAACATTGATGTGTGGTATAATAACATGGACCACCCCAAAACTCTGACATACAGAAAGAAAAAAAAAGTATGTTAGACTTGGAGATGAGCGTATGAAAGAGGTAAATTGATCTATAGATATATTTCAGAACAATACCAGAGGTGAACATGAGAAAAATACATCCCAAAACCAACATAAAATAATTTCTCAATTTAGACCAAAGCCCCAACACTTCCATCAAAAGATTCCATTTGAATACCTTTTTTTCTAGTCATTAATCTAGTCCTATTATAATGATTCATCTTTATGAAAAAGCATATTTGTTAATTATAGCTTCTTTGGTAATTAGATTGTATAAATTTCTTAGTAGATTCAAATCTAAAGAAATACCTTATCAAATGCATGCATATTGGGTTTTCTAAATAGATAAAGAATAACGTAATATATCACTTTTGTATAATGAAAATGAGATCTAATTTAATTAATGTGATACACGTATGTATTGGGGGTTAGAAATCATGTGTAGAAGGTGACCAATATGATTTTATAAGTGACATTCTAAATCCTCTATAGATCACTTTGCATAGGTCAATTAGAGGAAATCATATTCACTAGTCTAGTATGTCCAAGGTTGTGAAGCTACCTTCTTTTCTACACCAAAGGTTCATGTGTACGTGAGTGCCTCATAATCCTAAGGGCCTTAATTCCAACTCTAATATATTCAACCAAGGAAATTGTGATCACACCAAGGTCATGCAAATTTAATACAAACCTAACCAAGTTTCCTAAAAATAATTATGTGAACCCCAATCCTATACCTACACAAATAAAAGAAGCAAAGACATTAGTAAGTTCATATGCAAGTTAGAACTAAGATTCCCCATGAAATTCATCTACAATGCTTAAAATGGGAAAAATGAAGAACAAAACATGAAAGGCAATGAAATCCTATTTAAGCATGCAAACTCTTATTCCCATGGGGGAGTTGGTGTGAATTGGTGTGTCAAAATTGACCATTTCCCAACTCCTTTGTAAGCTTTGTCATTTGATGGAGATTGATCCACTTTGTTAATGAAGAACAAGATGAGTTCTTGAGAAAACCTACAATAACCTAACTATGGTGATGGCAATGGATAAAATTAGCTCTCAATGTGAGGAGAGTAACTTTTCATTCAAATTGTGGATGAGCATGAAGTTGATTATAGTAAGTTTACTCAAATTGTGGATGATAAAATGAGAGGGAGAGTCCCTCATTTATAGATTTCCAAAATGGAAGAGAGAGTGAAATTGAACAATGTGGGATCATTCAACATCCAATGGCCAAGTGTCATTTGTTAAGATGTGAATGGTTGAAGGTTGTGCATATTTTGGTCAATGTGCATGATAAATGCTATGAGATTCAAATTTGAAATTTGAATGTGACATGTTGGAGGAAGAAAAGAATGGAGTTAATGTCACTTGGTTCAAGGCCAAGGACATGTAAAAGGCATTAAATGCCTTGTTAGAAGGACCAAACCCACTTGAACTTGAATTCAAATTTGAGGGAATATTCCCCTTTTATGGCATGTGAGGGAAAATAGGAGATTTAATAAATCAAAGTAATTGATTTATTATGCAAGTGG
Source organism: Sequoiadendron giganteum (assembly GCA_007115665.2). Classification (NCBI taxonomy): domain Eukaryota; kingdom Viridiplantae; phylum Streptophyta; class Pinopsida; order Cupressales; family Cupressaceae; genus Sequoiadendron; species Sequoiadendron giganteum. The sequence goes on along the minus strand of CM021110.1, from coordinate 51,842,491 downwards.
TAAAGGCTAGAGGATGGGACATAGATGAGGATTAAATTAACCAAAGGTTAGTTAATTTAATGGGAAATTAGGAGATGTGACAATTTTGACTTGAATTTATGAGTTAATTTAAATCAAAAATTGAGAAGAAAGATTTAATTAAATAAATGATTTGATTTATTTAACTAAAGGGGATAATGTTATATTAAATTAAATAAGGTTTAATTTATTCAATTTAATAAGAAGACTTTCGAGACTTGATTTTAATAAAATAAATTATTTAAATAAATACAGATATAAGGTTAATTAAATTAAATTGATTAATTTAATCAATAGAGGAGAAAGACCTAATCAAATAAATAATGATTTATTTAATTAAGGGATGAAAGGTAATGATAAGCTGAGAGTATGATTCAGGATGAAACGATGTTAGTAAGCCAGGATCACGTGCATGTATATTTTCCATGTCTACATTTTGCGCCTTTGAAGCAATGCACTTGTTGTATTGGTTCAAAGAATAAACTGTTGTGATCAAAATTCAAAAAAATTCTGATTTTCCAAATGCCCCATTGTTGCCCCATCGGAAGGATTATGTTGGTATACTTCCCGCCTCGAGAGATCGAGTGGAAATGCTAATTTTCCGATCGATATCATGATAAAATGCGAGAGGAGTGGTTCTATTGATCAAAGGAAAAAAGATAATTCTTTGATGTAGATAATTCTGATGATGTATAGACAATCATCAACCATGGGTAGCCTCGTGTATATTTTGAGATCTCACATCTACTTTAGATAGAAATGTTAGTAAAGATAAAAGAATAAGAAGAATAAGATGGATGGATGGAGGATCCAACAAGCCTACGTTATTAATGATGATGATAATGATGATTTGCTTACTAGGAGTTGGGATTTTCAAAGGGCCAATTACTTTATATTTGATAACACACATAGGTATGATGTATCAAGGTATAAAGAACCAGGATGGCGTTGTACCTAGTGTGATGGACTTTGAATCAAAAACTAGATAGGAGTATTCTTGTTCACACCTGACATACAAAAACCTTGCTAGGACGGACATAAAAAAGAAAGTATTCACCAAGTTATTTTACAAGAATATCCAACAAGCACAACAGATAAAAAAGATAATGATCGTTGCCCCATTCCTTTCTCTCTAAACCTGTTTTGTTTAGGCATCATCAAGAGGTCCTTGGAATGAGCACAAAATAAGATAAGTCAAAAAGACCAGATAAAGTAAACAACCAAGCTAATGTTCTTCATACCGCTAGCCAAGGCTAAACTACCATGAGATACCTGATGCTTATGTCCATCATGGGAAGGATACATCCTAGGACATTTTGTGATCAGGGTTTTGGTGAGACTGATTGGGTGATAAGCTATTGATACTCCGAGTTGACCAACTTGCTTGCTTACTGACCTAGACTTGAGACTTCGACGATTAGGTGTTCACTTTAGAACCTACTAGACTTGCTTCCGACTGACTCACCAAAGAATGAAGGTGATGATTGATTTATTATGAGTGACGATTATTGCGGGTGAAAGTGAGATGAGGTGGATGCACCATTTTGGGTTTTTCAAATATTTGGATGTTTTGATTTTTGGATTTTTCAATGTTTTTTGCATTTTCAAGATTTGTGAATGTTTTTGGATTTTGTGTCTCGGGGGCCGATCAAGGATGGCCTTTCTTACATTTAAGCTCAGAGACGACGTAGTTCAGAGGACAATAGACTTGACTACTAATGAGATAGATGGGCAAACAGATTGTCAGATTGTGACGAAGGCCTAAAGGACTGACCTAGGGTGTGAAATAGATGGGAAAATGGATTGTCATTGCGACGGATGCTTAAAGGATTGACATAAATGTGAAATAGATGGGAAAATGGATTTCCATTGTGATGGACGCCTAAAAGACTGACCTAAATGTGAAATAGATGGGCAATCCGATTGCCATTGTGACGAATGCCTAAAGGATTGACCTAAATGTATCGGGGATGATCATAGATCAACCTTGCCTACGTTGAAGCTCAGAGACGACATACTTTGGCAAGATGGTGCCACTTTTTATTTTTTAGATTTTGATGATTTGGATATGGATATGATATCAGTGCTCTATTTTTGGGATTTTGGTTGAAAACCAAGTTAAGGTTGATTGATCGGATCAGTGGATTGATGATGATAACATTGTTGAGGATACACAACAATGCAAGGATAGTGTTAAGAAACATGAGGATTGGGAAGGATATCCCGAGATGATGATGAGTTCATGATGATAACATTGTTGAGGATACACAACAATGCAAGGATAGTGTTAAGAAACACAAGGATTGGGAAGGATATCCCAAGATGATGATGGATTGATTGGATTTGATTGATCAGGATTTTGAAGCTTCATTTAGAACAAAATTGTTTTGATGATTTGATGTGACACTGAAGTACACATTAGATGCAACTGATATTGATTGTTTTTGGATTGATGTTCGATGAAAGATAAAGCTTGATGAAGAACATTGTTTTGTCAAAATATGCCAAGGGCTAGTGATTTGGATTTTGGCTCACAAATGTTTGACCAATTTGATTTCATGTTTTCCAATGTTTGGATCACCACATAAGCTGCAGGATATATATCAAGATTTATTCCCGAAGCAAGATGCAAATATCTGCCTCTAGTGTCTAGCAATGTTTGAAAGGCCATGGGTGGATTCTTGGATAGATGGATGGATGGATGGGTATGGTAAGCATGCAAAGGATGCCAAGGATTATCTTGCAATAAGGTTCAAGTAGTGGATGCGCATTTGGATAGTGGTTCATGGCTTAGATAATATTGGATAGGGTAGGATCAATGAAAATGACCCATGTCAAGATGTTTACCATAAGCAAGTATAAAGTGTGCACCAAATTTTCATCAAGATTAAGATAACTTGGATCATGGATGCAGATGGATGAAAATGGATTGGATAAATGGTTCATAGATGAATGGATTTATTATGGATAAGATGGAGGGAATGTTGGATTTATTATGGATGGGATAAGATGTCTTAACCTGAACTAGTGCATGTAGATGCTTGATTCTACACATGACGCCTGTTTGTCAGGTTTTCATCATGGTACCTATCCAAAGCACCATCAAAGTGGTTTTCACTAGACGACAATTTTTTTTCTTTACTATTTTTCAATCCTTTTTTTGATTTATTTATTTTTTTGGATTTTTGTATATTTCTTAATTTTTTTGTAGTTTTTGCTGAAAGATTTTAAGCTTATATTGAACCACCTAATTTCGTCGATATAAATGCTTTTGTCATAATGTTCCATTGATATCCTTCTTGAAGAAGCTGCTTTGCCAAGATATGCGCACTTGAAAGCAGCTTTTGAGATCCCTGATTTCCTTTGCTGATACCAGAGGTAACTATATCTTTGCGTGCACATCGCAATAGAGTGCCTTTTGAATCCTTATGATGAAGGGTCATTGCCAACACATGGTCAATGTAAGAATTGGATATCATGCATGGAGGCGTGGATGGTGTGTGTTTAGGAATAACAGATGTATTGGTTGATAGCTTTGAACCTTTGATTCTCCAAACTTGGGAAGATGAGCAATAATGGGTGGATATGGAAGTGTGCATGGAATTAGGACCAACTTCTTGATATACTTTGCACATTGCTTGAGAAGCCTTCTTTTACCTCTGTGGACATTTTTTTTGTATACTTGTCCCTTTTCTTATTTTGCCCCATAGTTTCTTTGACTAATGGAGTATGATAGGGATCATCTTTCTTTGTATTTTTTGGTATCCATGTGTATTTGATTTATCCGTTATGCTTCTTAGCTTCTTTTTCTTTCATAACATTCTTCATGCTTTGATTCAAATATCCCTTTTGATGTTGGTCCCTCATGGATGGGGTGATGGGTGTATGAAGATTCGTGACATGGTTAGTTGTAGTATTGGCATTGGTTTCATCATAAGGATCCTTCGTGCCCCCTTATGTTGACGTTTACTTGAGATGAAGTTTCCCCCAATATGGTGATAGTAGCACCTTTGTTCTTTGATTCTCCTTGTTTTGAGATGCCTTGTTCATAATGCATTCTCTGACAAATGACCACTGTAGATGACATCATTTCAATTTGTTGCTCTGTTGACTCTAGAATATCCTATTATGTTTGACCTATTTCCTTGATGAGATAATGTTGGATATCTTCATACTTGATGTCCTCAATCTGAATTTGGGATATATCTTATCCTGATGTTGACAACTTAGTTTGATTGTAAGAATCAATAACTTGCTCTTTTTGTGTAATAATGTTAGGAGCAAAGGAATCCTGTTCTGAATGAAGATCATCTACGTGTCCATCCAAGGAAAGCATCTCATGGGTAGATGGAGGAGTATGTGCTATGTGGATGTGATCATCTTTTATAAATAGGAGGGTGTCCATTATATCATTGTCGTAGCTTGGAGATAAAAATTCTTGATCTCAAATGATTTTAGAATTGCTTTCGACATGCTTTGGATCAAGTTCTTGACATGGATCAATTTCAAAGGATTGATTTCCTCCAAAGGGTTCTTAGATATCTTTATTAGGAATGGGAAGTGGCTCGATATCCTCTTGAGCTTTGAGTGGACTTGGATCAAATGGTGAGTTGAGGATTTCTTCAATATTTGTAATGAGGTCAAAGGATGTCAATATCTCTTGGAAAGGTCCATTGCTAGACTTTGGTGAAAGATGTTGATCATGCTTTGGAATAAATTCTTGAGATATGTCCTCTAGCTCATTAGGTGATGTAGAGACTTTTTCAACATGATAATTGGTCGAAGGATCTTGATCATCATTTTCAATGATTGTGGTGAGAGTTTTTTGTAAGCTCTCTTACTCGAGTAAGGCTTGTTGATATGCCTGCTAAGCCAACAACGCTTTTTGTTGGTCATGTCGTTGTTGTGCCAACAATTCTTGTTGTTGGGCTTGTTGTTGAGATACTTGTTGATACACTTGTTGATGCACTTGTTGATGGATTGCTTGCAATTGTGCCTAGTATTGTGCTTGCGCCTATCGAGCTTGGTGTTGGGCTTGAGCTTGAGCCTGTGCTTGTTGGGCTGCTTGTGCTGCTTGTGTGGCTTGTGCAGCTTGTGCGGCTTGTGTGGCTTGTTGAGCGGATAATTGTGCTTGCGCTTCCTAAGTAGCTAGCTATGTAGCTTGTTGGTTTTCGAGTGCCTTTTGGCGGGCAGCTTGTCGAGCAGCTTGCAACATGATGGAGAGTGAATTTTCCATTTTGGCGATGGTGGCGGTGCATTGGGAATGGTGTCGACCATTGGGGTTGCTTGGATGGTTGTCATCTGTTGTTGCGATATCAATGGCAAAATGGGAGGATTTGATATGATGCTTTGACTTATGAAAGGGGTGTTGCTCGGATTCGTTTGGTTGATGGTTGGTAAAGGGGGAAGGCTCATGCCTTGATTGTTTGGTTGATAGATTTGTCAATTTTAACTTTGATTTAAATATACCAAAGGGAAAGGTGTTCCAAAATTTAGATTGGGCATGCTCACTTTTGTTGTACCATTCAGGTTTGTAGGATATAATGATCCCATGAATGGATTGTACAAATGCAAGTTTTGAAAATCAATTGGTATTGTAAGACCCTGATAGTTTGGTTGACTTGGATTACTCATGATGGATGAATCAAGTTTATATTCCATGTTCCTCTTGTGTTTTGACATTATTGACCTATGAGGGGTTTAAGACCAATGATAAGATGAAGGATGAAAGTGGTGAATGATATGGGTGTTTAAACTTTTAGGAACTTTGGATCAATGCTAGACTTTAAGACTTGGTTTGATTTGATTTTGATTGAGGATAGTTTGACTAAGTGTGTTAAGTCAAACAAGGTGATAATGGATTGGATAGTTTGACTAAGTGTGTTAAGTCAAACAAGATGATTTTGGATAATGAACTTGTAAACCCTAGGAAGTTGTGTTATCCTAGAGTAAACTCGTACATAAAAGGATAATTTGGCTAGGTGTGTTAAGCCAAATAAAGCGATCTTGAACTTGTAAGACTTAGGAACTTACGCTATCCTAGAGGTAAATTTTCTCAAGAGGATTGATAATTTGACTAAGTGTGTTAAGTCAAACAAGGTGATGTTTTTTTCCTAAAAGTCTAGTATAAGTGATATTTTCAAAGTTCCCAAGAGTTTGTTGGTGAAATGGAATTTTGATAAATGTTTGGATGGATGAAGTGTTTGATTTTGGTCCTAAATTAACCTAAGAGGACTTGTTTACTAGAACAAGATTTGAAGAACATGCTTCTCCCTAAGAGCATTCCAAACCAAAAGATCAATGTTCGCATGGAAAACCATAAGACAAAATATTGCAAGCACATGTGTGGAGTTCAATTGGGGTTAATCTTGATTAATGACTTTCTTTTTTACCACAAACACTTCTTGCTTAGTTTTTCAAACTAAATGTCCAATGTCCTAATTTTCTTTCATCCCATAAAGTGCATTATGTGGAAATCAAGGAAATCATGGCAAATGTTTCATAGTGTTGACTCTGGGAGAAACAAATTGAGATGTTTGAATGTTTAGAAGCCTTCTAGAAAGAAGAACCCCTAGGGACAAGCAGTAACATGTGGACACCTCCAAGGTATTTGTTCTTCCAAAGGGTTTGAAATTCTGATGATTTGTTGAATGTTTGTTTTCCACTATTTTAGATCCAAGAAAGCATCACTTCTTAGGTCAATCAACCATCAGTACCCATGAATCTCCTATGGCATACTTTTCATCTCTACAATAGAATTACATGTATACGTGGGGTGGCTTCAAACAACATGACCTTTTGCACCAACAAATAGTTAAGGATTTTGGATCTTTGCTAAACAAGGGTTTTAATGCGGGAATTTCGTTCGTGGGGGACTATCCAGTATGGCAAGAGACCATTTATGCCCTTCCTTTCTCATAAGAATAATCCTCATGATATTGGCCTTTGTTCCAATATCCACACTTATATCCCGGGTGGAAGTCGCTTGGCTATAGCATGTTCCCAGTTGCGCCGTTCCCTGGGGTGATTACTTTTTCCCACTAGACAAGCCCTCTAAGATAAAAAAAAGCAAGCAAGCATATACTATAGTTCAATCGACCTTCGTTGAAAAACAAAGGGAGAACACTCACAATATGCCACACACACTCGCAAGATTGGTTCAATTTTAATCCCAAAATGCAATGTGGAAGTAATTACTTTACTCAACTTAAGATCACCAAAAGATCTTTTGATTCTCAAGATCGCTGTGAGGCGCGAGAGAAGCGCATACATCATTTTGATGATTTTATTTTGAGTAAACAATTACAAAACAAAACAACACTTGTTCATTTTAAGTCCACAAAGCAAAAAATGAATTCTTTTTATAGCACCAAATCAAATGTGTGATTTTCCTTGTTCAATTGTTAAACTTTAAACCAAATCTAGTAATTTGTTCTAAAGTTCTTTTTAGCCTTTTGTTGCAAAATTTAAAAGCTTTTGTAGTGTTCTTTTTAGAGCCCAAAAGAAATTTAGTGTGTCCTAAGAGCATGAAAGTAATCAAATCCTTAGAAAGGGATTATAAGTTCTCCCAAAAGTGTTTAAAAACATTTAATACAATGAGATGATAACATCATAAAGAACCCTTGGCCTTCATTTTCCCTCCTTCATTTTTGATCAAAAAATTTCCTTTTTTGATAGATTTCAACAATTGTTAGATTTTTCCATTTTTGGTAATTTTGCATGCATAATTTTGAGAGTCCTATTTTTTCCCAAATTTTTTCTAAAACTAAGATAGGATGAATTGCCAAATAACATCCTAAATTCAAAACATGAACTTCGAGTTATTAACACAAACAACTTTTAAAAAATTAGAAAAAAACACTAAATTATCATTTTGAGGGCCAAGATGAAAGTTTCAAGCCTCGAAAATGTGTCAAAATGGCCACCAACCCATCTAAAGAAAATTGACAAACCACATGCCACCTCATAATGAAATCGCCTGTAAAATTTCAGCCAAAACCCACATCCGAGTCAAAAGTTATGACCTCGAGAAGTTCTTGCATCACAAAACATGAAAGGCAATGAAATCCTATTTAAGCATGCAAACTCTTAATTCCATGGGGGAGTTGGTGTCAATTGGTGTGTCGAAATTGACCCTTTCCCAAATCCTTTGTAAGATTTATGATTTGATGGAGATTGATCCACTTTGTTGATGAAGAACAAGATGAGTTCTTGAGAAAACCTGCAATAACCTAACTATGGTGATGGCAATGGATAAAATTAGCTTTCAATGTGAGGAAAGCAACTTTGCATTCAAACTGTGGGTGAGGATGAAGTTGAGTATAGTAAGTTCGCTCAAATTGTGGATGATCGAATGAGAGAAAGAGTCTCTCATTTATAGATTTTCAAAATGGAAGAGAGAGTGGAATTGAGCAATGTGGGATCATTCAACATCCAATGGCCAAGTGTCACTTTTCAAGATGTGAATGGTTGAAGGTTGTGCACATTTTGATCAATGTGCATGATAAATATTTTAAAATCCAAATTTGAAATTTGAATGTGACATGTTGGAGGGAGAAAAGAATGGAGTTAATGTCACTTGGCTCAAGGCTAAGGACATGTAAGAGACATTAAATGTCTTGTTGGAAGGACCAATCCCACTTGAATTTGAATTCAAATTTGAGGGAATATTCTTCTTTTATGCCATGTGAGGGAAAATAGAGATTTAATAAATCAAATTAATTGATTTATTATGTAAGTTGCATTCTCTAGAGAATATGACATGGATTAAAATTAAATTAATCAATTTTAATTAATTTAATGAGGAATTTAGGAGATGTGACAATTTAGACTTAAATTTATGAATAAATTTAAATCAAATTGAGAGGAAAGGTTTAATTAAATAAATGTTTTGATTTATTTAACTAAAGGGGATAATGTTAGATTAAATCAAATAAGGTTTAATTTAATCAATTTAATAAGAGGACTTTAGAGATTTAATCAAATAAGATGAATTATTTAATTAAAGGGATTGAGGATTAATTAAATTAAACTGATTAATTTAATCAACAAGGGAGAAAGACCTAATTAAATAAATAATGATTTATCTAATTAAGAGATGAAAAAGTGATGATAAGCTAAGAGTATGATTTAGGATGAAGCAATGTTAGTAATCAGGATCAAGTGTGTCAGTATATTTTCCATGTCTACAAATTATTAGTCACCTTTTGAAATTGACATGACCCTACCTAATAGAATTACCATTTATCTCTAAAACCTTTCCATTTTAATCTAGATTAATATGTACAATATAATTGAGATGTCAATTATTAGGAATTTATTGTTTGAGATATCTATTTATTTTTAAAAATACAAAAGCATTACTAATGTTTATATTATTTGGATGCTTTATTGTTATTAATTATTATAATTTCGAGAAGAAATTTTTATTTTATGTAGGACCTACACCCATCTCCATTTCAAACTTTCCTTGGGTATGTGCAGGATCATGATGGGCCAAAAAGTGACGATATGTAAGTGATATGATGGCCCATGTGGTTGACGACTTTTTTTTTACCCAAAATTGATGAAACAAAAAGGGTTTTTAAAGGAGATTCTCAACTTTCCACCAATATATATTATTTTTTACTTTGAATTTAATAAATAATTATTATTCATTTTCTATTTGAATTATGACTAAAGTCTTGATTAATAGGCTGGTTGAAAAACATCTATAGCTTTCAAATGGTATCACATTTTTTGAATTTGAAACACGCGTCACATTATATGCTTCCCATACTATAGGATTAAAAAAAATGAGAATTTCATGAAGTTTTGACCAAGTTAAGGTGGTCAGACATACAATTTTTTATATTTTTTAAAAGTTGTAATAAAAAATTAATAATTCATTATTAGTTCGAAAAATATTACAAAAAAATATGCATCACATCGAGACATGAGTCATCTACTTATATCTAAAATCTTATAAAAAAATATTATCATTTTATTAAGGTTAGGGTGGTCAGACAAACACCTACTTCTTATTTTTTCTCTGAAATTTAAGTAATACTGCATTGAAATTTCAAATTTTCACCAGATAGATTTTAAAAAACAAAAAAATCCCTAGTAGTTTAGAAACTACATTCAATTTTCTATAGATTCTATTCTTACATATTTTTAAAATAATATAGATAACTTATTCAAATCTTTATGTCAAGTTGCCTAACTCTGATTTTCTGAATTTTCATCGTCACTTAAGGGCCTATATTTTCCATGATGATCCTACACATATCCCCCTTCTTAATAATAGTGTTACAAGTATGTTAGGATTTATTATAACAACCTACCAAATCATTCACTTTACAAAAATATTTTTGATTTTGAGCCAATGTAATGGTTATATTGCCTCGAGGCTCTAATGTATGAAATGATTTAAGGGTCATTCCATTTTTTTTAGATGAAACACCCTTGCATAACTAGGAATTTGAACCACTTAGAAAATTGTGGATCTTGGTATTGCTTATGGGTGTTGCCACAATAATGGGTTACACTTTTTGGGACATCCTGATTTTTGCTGAAATCACATATTTTTAGAAAATATAATGATTTAAGCCTTAAAAAAGTTCCATTTAAATTATTTTAATTGAATATAGTTTGATCAAACCCAAATATATCAAATCCATTTGGATAGAAACCCACTAGTTTTAAACCATACCTATAATTGAGTCTCCTCTACACCTATCAAAATGTTGATAAAAAACCACTTTTGATTTACCTTTTAGGGGATCATATTAATTCATTTAAAATTTATCTTTTGTAAACATGTAGTCCTTATAATAAGCTTCACAAAAATTATAATTTTAAAAATATTTAATTTTATTATTATATTTATTTTTTATTTCTTCTGAATGTAGGTTTTTCAATGAACATCGAGGTATTTGTTTCACATATATGAAAAAATAAGAAAAGAGAGAAAAAAATCTTAAAAATACATTTACACTAGCTATTGATGTCCTTATTCCAACAAAAAAAGAATAAGTTAATTTAAATGCATACAAAAAACGTTATGTAGCTGAAAGTATAATATATCCAAATTATAATTACTCTAACTTAGAAAATTAATAAAAAAATATATGCTCACCAAAAAATTAAGAAAAAAATATCCATCTACTAGATATTAGTGTGAAAAAACTATATTTAAAAAAGAAGAATTGTATCCCTTTTGTAAAACAAGTTATGCAGTTGAAAGTAAACGTCACTTTTTGAAAATGATGTTTAGTAGAAAAAATAAGTTAATAAAAATTACATAAAAGGATTCACAATTTTTTTTATAATTTTTTTTAAAATATAATTATAATCTACACAAAATATTACAAATCACTAGTTTCCTTCATCTTCAAATTCTTAATGGTTTAGCTTCTATAAGTGTAAGAAAGTGAAGATCTGGTGAAAAATATTGATTTTAATGTCAAGTTTGGCCAAAAAGTGTAACCCATTATTGTGGGATCACCCTTATATAATTAATAAATCCTCATATCTACATCCTAAAATTAATTCCATATTCATTAGAAGGCTTGGTCTACAACAAAATATATAGTCTAGTATGTCATAATCATTAAGCCAATGGGGGTGATGCTCCAAAAGAAGTGGCCCTCCTACTAACATAATGACTAATTGGATGATGATGAGTATGTTTTCTTGCTTAACCTCCTCTCTTTATTTTGTGGCTAAAAATTTCAAAAAGAAATCCCTATTTATAAGATTCTAAAAAATGTCCATCCCCTCAAGTTGTAACAACCGTAGTATTTTTCTCAATAAAAATTACCAAGTTTCCATCTTAACTGAATGATCCATGTTGCCATAACGTAGAAATAAAAAAAAATATTTTCATAATGTAAATTACATGCATATTTGAAATAAAACTATTTCCAAACTTCCATTGCATTCCATTGTAATTTCATAAATCTACTCATAACATAGATTGAATAATGAATAAACTCAATTATATCATTCAAGATTACATCCTTCCATATAAATGGGTACGTAATACATGCATAGCTCTTTCGACCTTCATCTGGCAATCGATATACAAATTGGTCCTAATACCACTGCAATGGTGCATACATTTTGGATGTCCTCACTCCATGGTGCATACACTCCAGTTGTCCCCAATGTTGGTGTAAAAATCTACAAACCTCAACTACCAATTGATGAGGAGAAGCATCACTCAGGCACTTTTTCGCCAACCACAGACTCAATTGTGATCCCTCGCACATCTTTCACATATGAGAAGATGGCCCTACCCTTCGATGAAGAGATTGGTTGGTAAACCTCATAACAATAGCCTATCTGAGCTTAGTGTTGTGTCCTATGAACTAGAACAAAATCATACGGTCATTTCCCCTACGAGTATGAAAATACTGAACTAGAATGCATAAAAGGAACCAAGTGAACTAATATTGTAAACAGTGGCAACGTACACTACTTTGGCCAAAGTATTCTCACCTAGTACTTCGAGTGATAGTCTTCCTATTCACATACACTTCTATAGCTCAACTTCTATTATGACTGTTCATATACTATGCTTATGTAATTTCCTTCCATAGGTAAGATCCCTAACCTTAGAAATAACCTATTCCCCTTTTCCCAAAACACAATGGTATCTCTACCAATAAAGCCTAAGAACAAGTTACCCCTTCAATGGATATTCCTATCAGGTAGGTATAACATATGAGATTTTCTAGTCTACACATTAACTTTGCATAAACATCTTAACAAGCTATTACCTTCAACAAACAACCTAGTCCTAGCTTTAACTTTATAGTCTAAAGTATATAGCTACATAAGCTTCATCCAACCATAGATTAAATATACATAAATAACTAACTCCATTCAATAATATATCATATTAATAAGTGGTTCTCATTAAGAGAATAGCCACATCCATGAATTACCTCAATTAAAGAATAATCATATCAATAGATGATTCCATTCGAGAGTGTAATCTCCTTAGTAAAAAGGGTTAAACAAAAGTCTAATCTTGTAAATACTATTAGTTCATATCAAGAGTGTAATGCACTAATCAAGTATCAACTCTAACTCAATAGGTAATTCCACCTAGATATTTTCAAATATATAGTATCTCATAAACTCGAGTGATCTACTTAATCACATAGGTGAGTCTCAAACTCAGTATACCCTAAATCTAGGATAAAGACATCAACCAATGCCTATTCTGATTATATAGGTTAATCTAACCCTATATGCTTCAATCAAGACCAAATGAACAACCCAAACAAGTAGGTTATTCCCAACCTATAGGTTTCAGTGAGTGGTGAAGTACATATCCCAACCCTGTAGGTAAATCTTAACCTAAGGTTTCTTTCATAAATCAAATAAACTTCTCAACCCAATAGGTTATTCTAAACCTAGGGTTTCATTTGAGTGAAAGTGATGATCAAGTTATCATATAAGATTAGATTCTTGATGTGGTTTTCATGGTGTCACATCTTGTTATATCTTTCTTACCATCACTATGGCTATATATTTAAACCTTAACATTCCCCAAGGTTATCTATCATAAAAGATAGCAGTGTCAAGTCATTTCATAACATTGACATATTTCACATTATACTCATAGTCTAGCTATCTGTGTATAGAACATCAATGTCTAAATTCCTATATAGGGTATGCAAGAGTATAAAGACACTTCCCTTAAGGTAATCATATTTCATAATTCCTAGTATATATACCAATGATAAACAAACACTCCTTTTATGGAGTATATACAAACACTTTCATAACAAGCATAAAATATCTATTTTTCCCTTTCCATAAGAAAATTCTATGATTTACTAAAACAATCATTTCTCATGCAAATCCAATCAAAGCAATCAAGACTCATTCTTTCATAATAATTTAGACAAATAAAGAAGATTAGACCCTCTTGCCTGTGATACACTTAACCCAATTGACTGACTTGATGCACAACCTTCCAAAGATAGCTTGCTAGCCCTCACTTTTCCACTCAAAGCAATAATTTGCTATGCCCTATTTCATAAGATAACTCAAATCTTGGTTTACAATATTGGTTTACAATTTTTGGGAGATTCTGATTTTTCCTGAAATCACATATTTTTAGAAAATATAATGATTTAAGCCTTAAAAAGTTCCATTTTAAGGATTCCAATTGAAGAAGGTTTGATCAAACCACCTTAGATAAAACTTTCTCGCTCACTTTTCCACTCAAAGTGATACTTCACTATACCCTCTTTCACAAGATCACTCAAAGCTCTCACAAACTAACTATAAGCTCTCACCAAATACAGCTCTCAAAATATTGTAGTAGAATAGATTTGCATAATAAGTGTGTCCCAAATAAGAGAGCTATCCCATCTATTTATACATAAAAATGAGACATTGATGCCAAAAGGTAAGGCATGCCAGTCAACACCTTGCCTCATGCAAATCGACTCACTACACATAGCAAAAAGGCGGCAGAAATCTAAGTGTAAACTCAACTAGGTATTCTAAAAATCGATCCCTATGGCTTGACAGCAGCTCAAGACCAATTCAAATAAGCACATGCCTAAAATATGATAATCGACTTGCAACCAGAGTAGACTTCTACAGAAACAGAGCATTCATATATTGGCATCATGTTGCAACCTCCATTCTTATTCTTAGGCACGGTTTATCTCATTGAAATAGTCTTTTATTTACAGGTAACACACATGCTAAGTCGACTTGGTCACAACATCATTGTACGACAAAGAAAAGATGAGTCGACTCCCCATTTTATAACCTTCAAACAACGCTTTGACTAGCACGTTATCTGCTATTTTCTTTATTCTATTTCATATGTTTAAACACTTTATGATGCAGGGTTAAATATTTCCATCACTTTATATCAAAGCGTTCCAAGTTGAAGTAATTTGTTGCTATATATTAGTGATGCATTTCCAAATGGTATCAACTATGGCTTATAACTCCATATCGGATTTTTACCATTTGCACATTACATGCATTTGTTTGACCTTTAATACTTTGCATATCATATATACAAATCGGCCTTTAAATCCTTTGTATTTATGTATATACAAATCATCTTTTATTTTATGCACAATATGTTATCATAGGCTTGACTTAGTCTTAAAGACTTATGCACAGAAATATCATGGCTTTTATATGTTGTGGCTTGCTTATCACTTAGTGTTGGGTGATCCCACAATACTAGTTTATAATTTTTGGCCAAATTGGACATTGAATTGAATTTTTTTAACTAAATCTTCACTTTTGGGCACCTATAGCAGCTAAACTGTGAGGAATTTGAAGATGATGCAAACTAGTGATTTGTGACATTTTTTCTGTATATTCTAAATATATTTTTTTCAAAAAAAATCAAATCAGATTGCAATTCTTTTTCCATCTCCTTCGAAAACTAATTTTTAATAGTAAACACCATTTTTAAAGAGTGACGTCACTAGCTAACACAACTATTTTTTCTATGAAGGATAAAATTCTAATTTTATCGAAATTAGATTCGTAACTATGATATCTAGTGCATGGAATTGGTTTCATAGCATTTCATTGAATATTTTTTTTTAATTAAGTTTCAAAGTCAAACCTTTTACAATTTAGACATGATTCATTGGCTAAAGCATAACTTTTTTTGTATATATAAAAATTATTATTTTTTGTTAGATCAAAAACATCAATATCTAGTGCACAAATATTTTTCAAAAAAAAAAATTGATAACCTGCTATTTTTCCACATGTGTAGAATAGAGAGCTTGATTTTCGGTGAAAAACCTATGTTTAATCAAACTAAAAAATAAACTACATAATAACACCAAAACATATTAAAATTAAATTCAATGGATTGCTCGTTTCGAGGACTACCATCATCCAATTGGGTCTGTGAAGTATACTTCATTTTCATCCTCAACCCAAGCTTCAAAGGGAAATTTTTTGTAGAAACTTGGCGCAAGAGTGGGAGAAGGGAAAAAAGGGGGGTTTGAATGAACCCAGGTTCGAGTGAACACCCCCTTTTATTCAATTTTACATTGTCTTCATTATAAAAAAATGCCAAAAAAGTGGGTCCCATCATTTAATAGGGTTTTCTCGAACCAGGGTCCATTCGAACACCCCAGTTCGTACGAACCCCTAAAAAGAAAAAAAAATCATAGGAGCATTTTTTCAATTTTCCTTCCTCATTAGAATTGTAAACTAGTATTGTGGGATCACCTCACTGTATATTTAAAGCCTCCAATGTCTATAACATTCTCGTGCTTTTATAAGCACAACCCATTTTAGCTTCATTGGCCTTCACATATGTTTATATAGTACGCCTTTATAAACAATATGTATGCATTATTCGGCCTTCATTTATCAAATGAATCGGCCTCCATTTATATAATGGATCGACCTTGTATAATTTCTATATATAAAAAAATATATATGTCTTACATCTATATCTATACATGTACATATATATATTCCAATATATATACCTTTTTATATATTCCATGTTGATTACGTATGTAAAAATTTGGTATTCAAATGAGTAAGATCAAGATAATATTTCACATATAGTATCATTTATATATACATGTATACACCTAAAAATGGTCTGGCGAATATTAAATAATTAAATACAATTTATTTGATTAATTAACCTTTATTTCATCTACTATTAAATAAATAGAAATATTTATTTATATAGTTCATCTTAAATTCTTCAATCTTTATTCTATTATTTTCGTCTTAATTAAATTAAAAAAATTTACTTTGTTTTATTTAATTATCATAATTAAATTCATCTACTATTAATTAAATAGAAATATTTATTTAAATATTTCACATTCTAATTCGTCTATTCTTCAATTTTAATTAAATATACAACTTCAATAGTTTGTTTCATTTAATTATCACATCATTCAATCTTAATTAATTAAACAAGGTTAAATACTTTGTTGTTTAATTATCATATCCCTTCTATATTTATTTAATAAACAAATTCTATAGTTTGTTTAATCAAATTATTTATTCCCTTTTACTAATTTGAATAAACCAAAATATTCAAATAATGGCATAAAGGCAAATTTCCTCTATCAAATTAGATATTATATGTCTAATTTATGTCTAAATTAATTCAATTTTCATTTCACAGGAAAGCCTGGGAGACAAATTGGAATCAATCTCTCAATTTCCTTCCTCTGATTTTTCCTATCATCTGGCATGATATTTTCATGGGGAGAAACCATTCTCATGATCAGCTCAAGCTTCTCAATTGCCTACCATTCAATTTTCCAAATTGAATCCAAGCCCTCATTGTGCTGCCTCTTCACAAAATTGTTGTCGTGAATCTATAAATATAGCCACATTCAATAGGAAATGCATCCCAACTTTGTGCAAACTTACTCTGCAGGAATAGCAATCAAGCATCATAACAATAGCAATAGCATCATAGCATTAGTAGAATCCATATCATGACTGCATCTTAGTTTTACTATAGCTTTTATTTATCATTTTTCATGTCAGAATAGATTATAGTCGCTTCATATCATCTAGAAATCATTATCAATCATTAAATCATTGCATCTAGTATTATTCCATTCTCTAGATTGGCATTTTAACAGTCACAGTGTCTACAAAATCTGAGAACCCTATGTGATTTAATAAATCTTTGGAGATAGGAAACAATGAGATGCTTTCAAGTTTTATGTGCTTTAAATTAGTTAATTACTATTAAATCTTGATATAATGTTTCATTAAGAAGTGTTTCTAGTTGTTTTACTTATTTACTTATTCACACTTACAATTTGGTGCTCACCGTGGGGACACTAACCCCATATTTTAACATTTTTTCTAAAAAGTGTTCGTACAGGATACATACGTGTTTTCTTTTAGTGCGATTGAGAGATTCTACAGTGCTTCCACTAAAAACTTTAGCGCTTTTTCCTGTTTTAGCACTCCCACCACAAGTTATAGCGCTTTGGCAACCTGTTTTAGCATTTTTCAAAGAATTGGCGCTTTTATAGAATTCTACAACGTTTCTACCAAATTCTATAGTGCTTACAACTTTTGCAGCGCTTCTACCGAATTAAATGTAACTTTTATAGTCTGTTTTAGCGCTTCTGTAATTTCTTGTCTGGATCTGACGCGATCGTGGCCAAAATTTTATTTTGATGCATTTGGACTAAAAAGAATCAATCCTAGGGTAGTCACTTGGTTTAAAATATATCAATCCTAAGATAGTCATCACACATTTGATGTATCAGTTAAAATTAACATCATGATTTTTGTGAAGCAACATCTTCACCTAGAATAGCACATCGTCTTTTTGGGCTTAAAAATTGAACATTGATTATTGTGCTTGTGTGGTGAATAGGCTTATTCTCTCCCCTTAACTGGGTGATCAAAACACCAGACTCATCCTTTATTTTCATGCAATTTACACTTTTTTTAAATCCTTTAGAAGGCCTATCGTAGTGGGAAAAAGTACTCACCCAATGGGAAGGACCTAAGTGGGAACACCTAAAGCCAAGGATTCTGACCCACTATAACCAAATGCGAGTTGTTGATGAAAGTACAACTCGATGGTAGTGTGCAAGATACCATCCCCAAAGCCTTTGTTCTAAAGGTTGGGAGGTCTCCTGAGGGAGTTTATGATTTACCGCACCACACAGAAACCTTATCTACGAACCCTAGTGTAGAATCCAGCTAAGTTAGTAACCAGACATTGTAATACTCACAGTGCAAGGGGAGGGAAGAATCTGCCACCGAGACACTCACCATATAATTTCCAAGGACTGTTTTCTTAAGGGATCGAGAAATCTAACCTTGATTATGCACATGGAAAAGAAAAAAACATGGGCACCCTCTAGGGGGTGACATGGCTGTGTGAGTCAACACAATTTTAAGATGTGGGTTGTTGAGTATAACGATGACCTTTTTGACCTTAAGAGTGAGTCTATCTAAGGTGTATTTTTGTTAAAAAAACTAGTCAAAATAGGACCATGCGTGGTTCTTGGAACATACACTATTTGATTAGATTCTAGACTTAAAAAAACAACTATTCTACAATTGCTTGTCATGTTCTCAAATCATTAACTCAGATAAAGATCATCTAGAAGAACACAAAAAGAGTCAAACAAAACCAAACGATGAAATTTATGATTAAGGATTGGAAATCCACAACGTTTCTCAAGAAATCCCTCACAAAAAGAGTCAAACAACCAAAGAAACAAATCAGTTACAAGAAACTTTTAGAAAGAAGACGATTTTTATATCAAAGTAGGAAAGTCTTAATTCACCATAGAACCTTCATCAATAGGTTTCATGATTTTTCCAGAGGATATACTGACGATTATGCTTTAGAACCTTTGTATTCACGGGCCTATTTCCAAAGAAGAGCCCTGTCACAAAAACATAATCATAGTCAACCTATCCGACCGTCTTCTATCCCACAGCCAATGATAGAATATTCCAATAGGCCCAATCAGTTCTTAAAATAGAGAAAACTTAGAAACATTAGGCTTGTCATCCAACATCGGAAAATTAATAGCAGAGGTATCCTATCAAAATATCAAAAATCCCAAAAATCAATCTCTTCATGGGAAGAAAAATTAGACAACGCTATTGAAACCCAAAGTAGCACTTGCACACTCTGTTCTAGCACCTTTGCGGTCTGTTTTAGCGCTTCTGCATCCAAAATAACACCTCTACAGTCTGTTTTAGCTCTTGCACACTCTATTTTAGCGCTTCTACATCCATAATAGCGCCTCTACAGTCTGTTTTAGCACTTGCACGGTCTATTTTAGCGCTTTTGCATCTATACTAGCACCTTTGCAGTCTGTTTTAGTGCTTTTGCACTCTGTTTTAGCGCTTCCAAAGAGCAAAAAAATAGAGAGCTTCTAGGCACATCTGTCAAAATTGTTGACATCTAAAACTCATTTTTTTATCAGACAAAAACATCTTGTCGGTCCAGACAGTGTCTTAAACCAGAAACGAAAAGGTTCTTACAGGTTAAAATTATTTTCAACTTGAACCCAGAACTTGCAAACTATAAAGAGTCCACAAATCAAACCAAAATCTTGGTTATTAGGTTAAGTCTCTTCATCAGGATATTATCATCCTACCATCACGAAATGAAACATAGTAATCAGATTTTTTTTAACATAGTCTCATCAATAGGATATATCATCCTATTTTACTATGTTAAAATTCATTTGACACTCATCCAAACATAGAAGATCAAATTTTAGTGGCAAAAACAAACACTTGTATGCCAATCTTGACAAGGTTACAAAGACAGAGACTCACAGAAAAATAAATTGAAACATCAAACACCATGGCTGAAGAAAATCCTTGGAATAGATTCCACGAAAATGACAAGAATGGAATAACCCAAGAAGACATTCAAATAGCGTATCAGGATCCAAAATTCCATAAATTTATGGAAAAGATCTTAGAACAAGATATAGAAAAATACCTCTTAATACTAGCTGAATCAGGTGCAAAACTTCCAAAAGATTTTGATGTCAATCAATTAAAATAAACACCTAGAGCAAATGAAACTGAAACACCACAACACACACAAAACATAGATCAAGTTGTTGTCCTAACACATCAAATGAAAAACTTACAACAAAAGCTTCAAGACATGCAAAACGGAACCACGAAAAGGTACTCATTATAGGACATTTGTCCTTATCCTTTTGACCCGAGTGTGGACATGATACCATTTCCTAGACAATGCGAATTCCCGAAATATGACAAATACAACGATAAAACAGATCCAATTGACCATGTGAGGGAATTCATAACCATGAGTTTAGAATTTACACAAGAAGAAACTTATCTAATGAGGTTATTTCCAAGGAGCTTAGGAGGTCAATGTATGGAATGGTTTTCTAAACTACAACCAGAGATTCAAACTTTTGAAGAACTAGTCAACAGGTTTATATCACAATATTCATTTAATATTCAACATGATGTCACAATAAAGGACCTTTACAACATGAAACAAAATAAAGGTGAGAAATTCCTTTCATTTCTACAACGATGGCTAAGATTGTTGGCTAGGTATCCTCGATCTATACCTGGAGAAGAAAAATGGAACTATTTATTGACAATCTAACTGATGAAATGAGCTATAGGTTAGAACTACAATGCTCGTCCACATTTGAGAAAGTAATTGAAAATGGCCTCAAGATCAAAGAGGCCTTGGTAAAAAGAGGGGTGATAAAACATTTCAATGAAGGATCAAATAACACCAATTCCTCCAATCACTATGGTAACAATGACAAGCCTTAGTTTTGGCAAAAGAATAGAAATACTAGAAATAATGATACCACAAATGACGCACAAAATGTGAAACCATTATATAATTTGAAGGCTACTACAACAAAGACCAATCAAAATAGTAACCAAAACATCAAACAAAGTGTCAATCAAAACAACAATTTAAACAATGGAGAATCTAAACCGCAAACATATCAAAGATCATCCAACCGACGACGATTCACACCATTGGGACAAACACTTGAATCAGCAATGAGAGAACTTATTACAAATGGACTTATCACCTCACGTGAAGCAATATTTTAGGATCCAAAAGTAAAACCACCTTGGTGGAATGGCGCAGACTATTGTAACTTTCATAATAACAAGGGACACAAGACAAATGATTGCATGGAGTTAAAACATCTAGTCCAAGATCTGATTGATAATAAAAAGGTATACATAGAAGGACATCAAACCAACAATGATCATACTGCATTTAAAGATCCTTTCCCAAATTATGAAAGGGAGAATCTTCTTCTACAAATGGTAAAGGTAAAAGTGTTAACTACATTTATGATGGCATAATCTTCTGTATTTCTAAAGCTGAGAGTGATACTGTCACTAGTAGTCAAATTGGGAACGAGGGAACCAAAGACATTATACCATTAGATCTGATCCCAAACACAGACACATCAGACAATCAGATAAATGTCTTAAAAATCAGGGAAAGACATGACTACCAACCGGTTAATGTAACGACAAGGGGGAAATCCAAGGTAATATTGAAAGGAGTAGCATCTAAAAACACCACTCCACCTCCAAGTCAATACAACTACTAGCACAAATATCAATATTAGAACTCCTTAAATTCTCACCATCCCATTAGGAAGTTTTGGAACAAGCTCTTGTGGCCACCACGGTACCCAACAATCTAGATGTCTGTCAATTTCAAGCTATGGTGGGACATTTGACCACTCCTAGCTGTCTATCATTCTCCGAACAAGATGATGTATCACTTAATAATCCACACAATACTTCACTTCACATTGAAGTCTTAATCCAAAAACATTGTGTTAAACATGTCTTAATAGATGGTGGAGTTGGTTTAAACATTTCCACTTCAAATTTAATCCGTGCTCTAGGATATTCTGATAATGCTATTGATGTCCAAAGGAAAATGACAATAAAATCCTATGACAAAGATGAGAGATCATCTAAGGGATTGATCGTGTTTCCTATTCAAGTAGGACCAATGGTGAAGAATACAGCTTGCCAAGTGCTAGAAAAAGAGCTAACATACAATATACTCTTGGGTCATCCATGGATACATGAAATGCAAGCAGTTCCTTCAACTTATCATCAGTGTAAAATTCCTAGTTAATGGACAAGAGGTGACTATATCGGCTGACTACAATAATCCCCAACATTGTAACATGCTTAAAAAATCTCAAGACACTTTTCTACCCCATAATAATGAAGCAAAAAAAATTGGTTCATCTAACGGTGAAAAACAACCAACCATTGTATCTAAATGGGTTCAGAAAAAGGGTCAATCAAAAGAAACAAGTGTTGTTGATTCTACTTTGTCAGACAATAAGGGTTCTCTGAATTCTTTGTCACAACAATTCCAAGAAAAGATTGAGTTAATCGACAAAGGCATCGGATAATATTTCATTGGGAAATCATTATGTCTTTCACAATTGCTGTCATCCCCAAGGTCATATGGACAACCGGCATCAATAACACAACAACCATCACACACCACCACAGTTCTAGATGAAATATTTGCAAAATTTGGTACTCTAGAAGATGAATCAGAAGACAAGGCCATCCTCAATTGGATATACAAAGACGAAGAAGCCTCAACATCAACAAACATCAGCATAAAGACGAATCAATATGGGAAAGGAAAAGCTATCCTAGAGAAAATGGGTTATGAGGGACAAGGAAATGTTTGAAAAAGGAAAGAAGGAATCATAGAACCCATTCAAACTCTTATACTTTAATCGAAGGACAAAACAGAACTAGGTTATACAGGAGAATCAAAAGAGGAAATGACTCAGAAAGTTGTTGAAAGAATCCTTCAAATGAGAGATAGTTTTGAAATGGATTCCAATGAATATGAATGGGATCTTTACTCTGATGTATCATACACGGACATCCAAATTGACGTCACAAAATATTTTGCACCCACACACGAGGAGGGATAGAGCTCAGGGACTAGACAACTTGTATTTGAATCACAAAATATCGATGACTCAAGTGAGGATGGATAGACATCGAGTGAGCTAGATGATTTGGAGGAAAGTAATATCATAGACCTCGACATCCCTAATGACAACCTTGACACCATAACTATTTGAACCCTTACTTCCATTGACCAAAGTCAATCTGATGACTTTTTTCCCTTAATACATCCTGAACTTATCAACTGGGAACCAACTGAACCTATTAAGGTACCCATATTTGTGAATGATGACGCTATCGTAAACTTACATTGTTGTGAAAAACCTAACACAAGTTCTAATCATAAATCTCATAACGACACATTTAGACAGGAGGGTGTCAAATCTTCCAGTTGCAAAATTGAAAACAAGAATAATGGATCTAATGGTGAAAACCATTCTATCACAGCATCAGATCTCAAAAAATTAAAAATAAAGAACGCATTGCATGGTGAAAGCCTCTCTGAGGCACTGAAAGATGGGAGATTTGACACCCTTCCAGAGCATTATCATGAAAGGTCATTTGTACTGGTGGAGCTTACATAGTCTATTAACATTGGTACAGTAGAAAAAGAAAATATTTTGCATCTCGCAACATCTATGACTGAACAAGAAAGACCTGAATTTATCAAGTTGTTTGAAGAAAGAAGCATTAACTTTGCTTGGTCATACTCTAATATGCCAGGTTTAGATCCAAATATTTTAATGCATCATTTATCTCTACCTACTGGAATTAAACTTGTAAAACAAAAACTAAGGAAGATGCATCCACATATCACCTTGATGGTAAAGGTTGAGCTGAAGAAGTTGTTAGATGCATGATTCATTAGGTCTATTGATTATGTTGAATGGATATCAAATATTGTCCCTGTATCAAAGCCGAACAATAGTATCAGAATATGTACAAATTTTAGAGATCTGAATAAGGCATGTCCCAAGGATGATTTCCCCTTACCTAACATCGATATCATTGTGGACTTAACAGTAGGACATGCCATGCTATCAATAATGGATGGTTTCTCAAGCTACAACCAAATCAAGGTAGCACCATATGATCAGGAGAAAACCACATTCACATGTCCATGGGGAACTTTTTTGTTGGAACGTCATACCCTTCGGGTTGAAGAATGCAAGGGCAATATATCAACGTGCAATTACTACAATCTTCCATGATATTATGCATACCTTTATGGAGGATTACGTGGATGATATATTAGCAAAGTCATATGATCAGGGGAAAACCACATTCACATGTCCATGGGGAACTTTTTTGCTGGAACATCATGCTCTTCGGGTTGAAGAATGTTGGGGCAATATATCAATGTGCAATGACTACAATCTTCCATGATATGATGCATACCTTTTATGGAGGATTACGTGGAAGATATCTTAGCAAAGTGATATTCTAGAGAAGGACATCTAGATATCCTGCAAAAAATCTTTACAAGGCTAGAGAAGTTCAATGTCCAACTAAATCCTAAGAAATGTGTCTTTGGGGTTACATCAACAAAACTCCCAGGATACATAGTTTTAGAGAAGGGTGTCGAAGTGGATCCCACAAAGGTCAAAGCAATAATGGAAATGCAACTACCCAAGAATATCAGTCAACTAAGGTCTTTACAAGGTAGGCTACAATCAATCAGGAGATTTATCTCGCAGTTAGCAGATAAAAATCATCCATTTAATCACTTGTTGCATAAAAATGTCTTGTTCAAATGGGATCAAGGGTGTGAAATGAACTTCAACAAAATAAAACAATATCTGATGTAGCCACCTATTCTCATGCCACCTATAGAAGGTAGAACTTTACTACTATACATTGCAACAACATACATTTCTTTAGGAGCACTGTTAGCACAAGAAGATTATGAAGGAAGGGAACAAGCCATTTACTACATCAGTAGGACTCTGAATGGTTGTGAAATAAATTACACCTTCATCTATAAATATTATTTGGTGGTGGTATTTTCTACCCAACATTTGTGGCATTACATGTTGACACACACAGTCAGGCTCATAGAAAAGATTGACCCATTAAAATATCTACTTAGCAAGGCTACTTTAATAGGTAGACTAGCCAAGTGGGTCATGCTTTTAAGTGAATTTGATATCCAGTATGTGGAAAGGAGAGCCATCAAAGTTCAAGAGATTGCCGAACAATTAGCTGAAGCTCCATTAAGTGATGATCGTCCTATGACAATGGAGTTTCCTGATGCAAACATTCTTACTGTAACAACACAACAATGGAGGCTTTATTTTGATGGGTCATACACACAAAGAGGATCTGGCACAGGAATATTGTTTGTTACACCTCAAGGACACACCATCCCAAGGTCTTATAGACTCATGTTTCCATGTACCAATAATGTAGTTGAGTATGAGGCACTAATCATTGGTGTCAAGGTAGCAATTGAATGGAAGGTAATAGAGCTACAAGTATATGGAGATTCACAATTAGTCATTTATCAAGTCAATGATGAATAAGAGATGAAAGATGAGAAGTTGATGCCATATAAGCAACTAATTGATGATCTCAAGAAGTACTTTGTGGATATCAAATTTGAGCAAATTCCAAGGGTAGAAAACAAAGCGAAAGATGCTATGGCGACCATTGCTTCTCTTTTGTAGTTTCCAAAAAAATATGGTTGTTATGAGTTTATGGTAGAAGAAGTGTCAAATCCTACTTATGATAATCATGAATCTTAAACCATATGCCATTTAGATTCCATTGAAAACTCCATCTATGGGAAGACCTATAAATACCTAAAAGACAACATCCTTCCTCTCGATCTTTCCAGAAATCAAAAACGCAACTTCATCCACCAATCTACCTGACATACCTTAATCGCTGACATACTTTACCATCGAGGTCTTGATGGTACTCTTCTCCGGTGTCTAGAACATAAAAAATTTGAGACAACCATACGTGAAGTTCATGAAGGTATTTTTGGAACTCATTCAAGTGGGATAACTCTAGCAAAGAAACTCCTTCGTTTGGGGTATTACTAGTCGAACATGGAGAAGGAGTCTTATCAATTTGTTAAGAAATGTCAGAAGTGTCAGATCCATAGTAATCCAATCCACACACCAGCTCAAGAATTACACCTATTCATATACACATGGCCCTTTTGTCAGTGGGGACTGGATCTGGTAGGAAAGATAAACCCATCTTCATCCAATGGGCATAAATTCATAATCACAGCAATATAGTACTTTACAAAATTGATATAATTGGTTCCTCTAACAACAATCACTAGAAAGAAGATCTCGTCTTTCATACTAAACTATATAATTTTTTGGTATGGCATACCTTATTCTATTATCACTGATAATGGATGACCAATTAAGAACCAAGATGTCCAGGAATTGTGTGAAAAATTTCATATCCAACATCATTTCTCAACACTGTACTATCCTCAGGGAAATGGCCAGGAAGAGGCCTCGAATAAGACAATTCTAAAAATACTCAAAAAAAATGGTTAACGATGTTGGACGTGATTGGCATGTTTAGCTCAATCCTTCATTATGGGCCTACAAACCTAGCATCAGAACACTGACAGGAGCTACACTATATGCCTTGGTATATGGATCAGAGGCCATACTACCTATTGAGGTGGAGATTACATCACTCTATGTGTCACTAAAGGGAATTGTTTCAGATGAAGATTATAGAGTATCTAGGCTTCAAGAACTAGAACTGTTGATGAACGTCATCAACAAGTTGTCAATCATTTGACGACATATCAACAAAGAATGTCTAGGAGCTACAATCACATGGTAAAACCTAGAGTCTTTCAGGTTGGTGACTTGGTCCTAAAGGAAAATCCTAGAAATCAATAGGATAGAGAAAAGAAAGGGAAGTTTGAACCTAACTAGCTAGGTCCCTTTTTCATCATATCGGTCTATGGATCAGGACCCTATCAACTGTCAACACTTGAAGGGGATTTGTTTGATGAACCTATCAACAACATCCATCCCAGAAAATTCTACACATGAATCACCTAGTGCACAGTGCGAATCTAGGGAAAATAGTTTCCTTGATGAAAACTTG
>CM021110.1:51471303-51814830 GCA_007115665.2 Sequoiadendron giganteum | reverse complement strand
TTCTAGGTGCATACTTCCATTTTTATAGTTTTTTATCTTGTTTCATAAGCTTTCATAGGTTGTTTAATTTAATGCTTAGATATTTGTGTGTGTTTTCAAACACTTTTGCATTTCAATAGTTTATCTTCAATAGATAGTTTCTTGCATTAATTTGCAGTGTTTAAAAACACTCCACACACATCACACCTTCATACCCCAATTAACACATAATATTTGAATGTAACATTAGCATTTTGGCCCATCTTGAATCTCCTTTTAGGTGAAAAACCCTAGAAGTGTTTGAAAGCATCAAGGTGCCAAACTCTTCATTATAGCAGGATAAATTATTCGGCATGTATGAAATGGATTATACATCAAACAAATTTTTTATAATGAATAAATTGTACAACTTGAAGATGATAGAAAGTGAGAATATGTCAAATCAATTGAATGAATTTAATACCTTGATCAACCAATTAATCTTTGTTGATATCAAATTAGAAGATGAAATCAAGGACATTTTTTTATTATGTTCTTTACCTGATTGTTGGGAAGGATTTATTATGGTTGTTAGCAACTTGATATCTAATAAAGGTAACAATATTAAATTTGATGATGACACTGGGACTCTTCTAAGTGAGGATATGAGAAGGAAGAATCAAAGTACTTCATTGAGAGAAGCTTTGATAACTGGAAATAGAGGGAGATCACAAGAATGAGGGATGTATAATAATAGAAGAAGATCAAAATCTAGTAAGAGGTAAAAGTCAAGAGGAATAAATGTTAGTTGCTGGTATTGTGGAAATGAAGGCCATGTAAAAAGAGATTGTTGGTCTTTCAAAAAGGTTCAAAATCAACCAAAATAAAATGATAGAAAATACAACATATGAAGAAGACGAAGGTGCTCTTGTCTTGTGCCTTAGAGAAGCTACAACAAATGTGTGGGTGTTGGATTCTGAAGCTTCTTGTCATGCAACATCATATCAAGAGGTTTTTAAAAACTATCAAGAAGGTAACTTTGGTAAGGTTTATCTTGGTGACATTGTACCTTGTGACATTGTCAATAAAGGAGATGTTTTATTCAAATTAAAAACTAAAAATAGTTGGTTGTTGTGGGATGCTATAAACATCCCTCAACTCAAAAGGAACTTAATTTTTCTGAGACAACTAGATGCTCAAGGCCAAGTAGCATCACTTTTGAGTCAAGCATGTGGAAGGTGACAAAAGGAGCCTTGGTAATTGCTAGAGGAAAAAATTCAGGCACTTTGTATGTGCTAGAGAGTCACTCTAAAGTGGGAGTTGGAATGACAGAACTTGCAGACAACGACATGGAGCTTTGGCACAAGACGATTGATAATATGATAAAAAAATGACTTGAGATTTTATACAAAAGGGATCAACTTTCAGGTTTGAAATTAGTTCTGCATCGATCAGACCATCTAGGCTTGATCTTCTTGGTCTTTGATGTTGTATGATTGTACATATCTTTATCATTTTTGCATACATAAGTGTCTTGAATGTCTACTTTAGTGTGAGTTTGTGCTTGCACTCATCCTCACATTAAAGTGGGGGCTAAATGTAGTGTAGGAAAAAGTATTCCTTTTTCACAGTTAATTTGGGAATAATTAATAAATAAATGAGCTTAATTATGCCTTAATTTAGTGTTGTAATATGTTTTGTAACATATTTACATTAAATTTAGGGCCCTTTTAATTCAAATGGACTTAAATTGTGACTTGTTTTTGGTGTTCTAAGGTGTACCTTTACACTTTCACACTAATCTAGGTCTTCATTAATTGATTGAGGTTAATTTTCCTTAATTGGCCCCTTCAATTCAAATCTAAGCCTAATTAATTGCATTTTCCAAGGGATAAAAGCTAACATTCATAAATTGCATAATATAAGGTTTAATATTGAGCATTGTGTATCCTAGCCAAGTGGCCTAGGACCCATTCGCCATAGGGTGAATGGGTCCGCACTTGCACCTAGGACCTAAATTCAAATTATGTTTTTGGTGGTACTTTAATGATTTTAAATCCATAATTCAATGCCGGCTTGAGATATTTGAATTTTGGGAATTAATCTTATGATATGTATAAATAAGAGGTTATTTCACTATGTTTCATCCTAAGACTTTCAACCATCCTAGAGAATTTTAAGAGAGAATTCAAGAGCATTTTCAAGGCATTTCAATGTAGAATTATTGAAGATCATTGCAACAATCAATATTACTATCATCATGTTTGGAACCTATGAAAATGGGTTGGGAGAGTGCTTTCGTACGGTTTAGAACATAGAGAACACCCACTTTCAAGATGATTCCACCAATGGGTAACCATGAAGATCACAATGCAAAAGAGAAAGAAATATTGCAATAAGGTTGTCCTAGGGATTGAATGCAAAATAATATGGGGTTCACCACCAAGTTAAGACTTGGAAAAGACAATGAAATGCAAGATGAAATGCAAAAATCTAATATGATGCAAACTTGAATTAAATGACCTAGAAATGCATATAAATTGGAATAACAAACTGTAAGATGAAATGTGTGCACCTGGAAACTTGAAGATGACTGGAAGGAGTCTTGAAATGCTAGAAATTTTGACTTTTTGACCTAGTGGAACTCATTCACCATTCTGGGTGAATCAGTCCCAGTTTTGGATTTTTACATAGGAGCAAGTTTCGATCAAAAGGGTATTTGGATGTACAAAGATCGCTGAGAAACACCTAAAGTGGGACTCATTCACCATGTGTGGTGAATGAGTCTAGTTTATATTTTTTGGAACTTCAATATCTGAATCTAGTCTTCAGTATTTTCTCTTTCGCTTCTCCTAATTTTTGAATTTGAAACTTTGATTTTGAGGCTATAGGTGACTTTTTGGTGAAGATTATGACCTTAAAAATGGGGAGACAACTCCAACAACTTTCTCCAAGATTTTAACCTAATATTCAATGATCCTTCAAGTCTTCAAGGCACCTAGATCTGTAATTACACAAAGAGAGAGAGAGAGAGAGAGAGAGAGAGAGAGAGAGAGAGAGAGAGAGGGATTGTTAGGGAATAGGGGTTTGCCTTGGTCAAACCCCTTATAGGTAATTAAACCAAATGATGAGATAATGAAATGAAGGAATGAAACATGAAAAAATAAAATGAATCATGGACAATGATACCTTGAATGATGCCTTGTAAATGATGTCTTGTAAATCTGCAACTCAACATGAAATGGCCATGAAGGACGTAGATCTTGATCTTGACAATAGGAGTAGAAAAGCGTTTGATCTTGGATCTTCAATGCTGCATCACAACACTAGCTCAATAAAATGCTTGATTCTTGATGTCCTCGACATGATGATAGATCTTGAATTGTTGAAAAAATTGATGAAGAATTTTGTCCTTGAATGCCTTAGAAATGACCTTAAATGTTATCTTGATGATCTTGTGAAATCTTGGAATGCTTAACTTGATATCACGTAGGCTTATGTGAAATAGTGATTTCAAAGCTTGTTTATATAGGCAATGCACTCAAATGACCATGTATTTGATCCCAAAGGCTGACATAGAAGAATTTTGAACTTTAAACCAAATTTTCCTCCTTAAAACAATGAAAATAGGTCAAATGGGACTCATTCTCTATTTGTGGTGATTGGGTCCCACCTGAATGGGACTCATTCGCCCAAAGTGGTGAATGGGTCCCATAGAGCCTATTTTGAGTGCCAAAGTGTCGAAGAGTGTGTAAATTAAGTTTATTTGTTGATATTGTTGGGTTTTTTATTAAAATATGCTTTGGAATGCACAATATAGGGTCATAAGGGCCTATTAATGATGATATTAAGGTTATAAATGTAAGAGGGCCCAAAATCCAATGTGAAAGTGTAAATAAATGTATTTTACAACACTAAATTTAGGCAAAATTGGGTTTATTTAGCTAAAAAGGGCCTTAAATCCAATGTGAATGTGTAGAACACATTACAACACTAGATTAGGTCCATTTAATTTACAAGCCTTTTAAATTTAATGTGAAGGTGTAAGTAAATACTCTTTACAACACTAAATTAGGAAAAAGTTAGGTTTATTTAGCTGACAAGGGCCCAAAACCTAATGTGGATGTGTAAAACTCATCACAACACTAGATCAAGGCGATATTAATTCTAATTCATCATTAATTATCCCCAAATCAAGCAAGGAAAAGACATACATTTTCCATTGTTCCAATGTCAAAGATTTATTGCATCATGCATGTTGTTTGAGCTAATATGTTGATGTAGTATTCAAGATCTCTCCAAGTATTCAATGGAAGTATTTCAAGACAAGTTTCATGAATAAGATCTGCATCCATTGAAGCCAATTCATGCTAGTTTGCATATTTTTAATCCAATGTTCAAATAAGGTTTGGTGAGTTATTACATAGTATTGCCCATTCATCATTCCCTCATGCTTTTCTATTTCATTTCAAGGTTTAATTACCAAAACGGGGTTTGACCAAGGAAAACCCTCATTCACCTAAAAAACATCTTTCTCTCTTTGATGTGTGATTTCAAATTTTAGGTTGATGATCGTTTGAAGAGAAAAAATTTAGAAAGTTGCAAGAAAAGTTGTCATATCACGGAAACTCCTCTACGAAATTTATTTCTAGCTTTTTGATAGTGAACATTGGGAATCTGGGAGTGCAGACCTAACAAAAGAGAACCTAGAAAGAAATTTTCAGGAACCCTAGCTAGGTTAGTGAGCTTCAAAAATTGATTTTGGTGAAAGGTGCACATCAGTTTCTCCTTTCTAGATCTGCCTTTTGGTTACTGTTTTTGGCCGATTTAATTGTTGTTCTTCATTTGCATTTTATAGCTTTCATTTTGGAGTTTGTTTGATGGTTTTGATCTTCCTCTCCAAATTTTTATTTAGCTTTTACCCCTATCCTTGCATAGATAGAAAATTTGTTGATTCATACCTTGATTTGACTCACCTAAGGGTTGTTAGTCACTTCATTTTCTGGATCTCATTTCCTTGAATGAAATTAGGGAAATAGGTCTTTGTGGTGAACCCCCCCTTTCATAAAAAAATTTCCCACAACATCACCCTTCCATTTCTTTGTGGTGAACCCCCCCTTGACAAGTTTGAAATGACAAATACATTCAATGAGAAAACCACAATTCTTGACATATGCAACATTTTTAAAACATCTAGGAATTTAGAAAAAATCCTAAGAAGAATCTGGTCCTGCATGCAAGCCTTATTCGGCTCATTCATGAGAGCTTTAAAAACATGTATGTTGTTCCTAACCCTATTTCAGCCTCGGCCTCAGATAGTTATGATACCAAGTCTAGCTCATCTGAGGGAAATGAGGGTTCGAACCCGAAGTGGGTTGAGGATGTCACTCCCCCTCCCAGCAAGAAAATGAAGAATACACCATAAAAAATCTAAGACCTCGAATAAAAAATCTAGCCCTGTGAATACCCCTCTTGGTATGTCTCAGGTGGAGAATGAAAAGATGAAGGAGCCCCCTGTTAATAAATTTGTTTCATATTTGGGGGATTCTCCAGACAAGGACCCTATTGACACCAAAGATAAAGAGGACTCCTTTGCCTCGTTTCATACCATTGACAGATAAAAAAGACCCAATTCCCCCGGGGACCTTAACCTTGAAGACCACTTTTTTAAGCCGGATAGGGAACTTCATTAAGATGTTCTTACAATGGCAAGAAATGGAGCGGTTGACCATTTCAGAATTTTGAATTGGGCTTTCCATGAGATAAAGGATATCAATTTGAAAAACAAGGCACTCACTAGCAAGCTGGAGTTGTTGGAAGCTAAAGTGGCGTCTCAGAATTCAGCGGAGGTCTTATGGATTGTGGAAGAGAAGATGGCTATGGCATAATGCTTTCAAAGAGCGATTGAACTCACTAAAAATTTGAAGAAGGACAATGAGGACAAGATCAAGAACCTAGAAAAGGAAATTGGTAAGATCAAGGAAACAATGAAAACTACCCTTGAGCATAACCACAGAATTGTCAAAAACAATGCCACTATCTTGAGCACTTTGGTGGAAAAAATGGAAAACACCCAGCAGGGGTTGTTGATTGTGGATCTTGAAGCAGATAAGAGCAAAAACAAGTAGGAGGATTTTGGCCCTTCAAAGAGAACTAGAGCCAACCTGAAGAAAACAGTGGATTCTTCATTGCAGGAGACTCAGGACCTGAAGAAGGTGGCCCAGGAAATGTGCAAACTAGAAGCTGAAGTTGCTGAGACTTTAAAGTCTCTTTGTTAGTTTAGGTTGTGTTTTTTGTTGTTGGATTCTTGCTTTATTTTGCTTGATTTTTGTTGGTGGTTGTTGTCCTTTTCTATTTTTTTCTATTAGCAACCTTTTTGCCTTTGGGTACTTTGATGACCATTTTTATTATGGCTTGTAAACTCCATGGTTTCAGGTCCCTGTAAAACCCGTTTTCTCCTCTATCAAAAACATTTTTAAAATAGAATTGACAGTGTGTGACATTTGTTTTATTTCATATTTACAAGAAAAAGAGGGTGTGGAAGAATTCAAGGGGTGTCATATTAAAAGGTTGAATGTATCGAAAAAGAAAAAAGGCAGTGCCGACTTTTAAGATAATGGAGTTTAAAAAAATGTAGGAAAGTCCATGGGTTGCATGGCATGGAAAGAAAATATAAAGTAAAAAAAACAAGGCTATGAGATGATGAAGGGGAGGTCGCATCAACCAAAGGGAGAGAGCAAGCTATGTGGAAAGTTAGAGAGGTGACAAGGGTTTTTGCAACTTAGAATTGAGAAGGAGAGCACGGAGGGACTGAGCCATTATATGATGATTTAAATATTAAATTATTATCAACAATTACATTGAACCATGAAGGATATAAGGGCATTAAATGAAGTTGTATTGAGAAATCAATGTGAACCCATTGAATCACAAACTCCACATGGTGGACAACAAAGTGGTACTATGGAGTGTTTTTGATAAAAGGGTAAAACGGGTTTTACAGGGACCCGAAACCACAAAGTTTACAAAATAGATAAAAGACCACCAAGGGTCCACCAAAAAAAAACAGCTGCCCAAAATAAACCAACAGCGAGCAGGCAAAAAAGACCAGGAGGGTTAGAAAGGAAAGGACAGCAAAAAAAGAACACAGAATTACTTCAGAGACCTAAGGACAGTCTCTGTCTCTGCCTCCAAAACCTACATATCAGTAACCCCCTTCTTGAAGGTTTGAACCATTTTCGGGGTTAATGGGGCCTTTCGCTTCAAATTAGTGCGGGTTCTTCTAGAAATGCCTCCATCTATTTCCTGGCTTTTATCTTTAGTCTTCTAGATCAACCACCAAGGATCCCTGCTGGGCTTTGTCAAGCTTTTTAGTCATTGCATTGATTATTATAGCATTGTGTCTTGCTATTCGGTTGTTCTATTCTGCAATGGTTCTGATGTTAATCCTTAGGCCCTCAACATCATTATCAGTGATCCTGTTACTATGCACCACATTTTTCTTGCCTAACTCCGCAATCTTGACACCCATTTCCTCGATCTTGCTTTGCATGGCCAAATTTTTAATTTTAAGCTCATTGATTTCAGAGAAGGTCCATTCCAGAAGTTTAGAATGGGACTCAAAGTTGGTTTTACCTAGGTACAGAAAATCAAGGGAGGGCTCTTTACTAGTGTTAACAGGGGAATTGTCGACATTTTGAATATCCGAAACAGGGCCCACACAACGCTCAGAAGTGTTGGCATCAGCTTCCTCCGGCTCGGAGGACTCTTCGGTGTAAGAGATAAGGCTTTTAGCCTGGGTAGTTTTGCCAGCAGGGTTGAACTTAGGAAGAGGATAGTTGGGCTCAAGCATAACCTGAGTTTTACCTGGACCCCTGGAAGGGCCAGCATGCAAACTAGGGGCTTTTGGGCTAGAGCTAGGGTTAGGCAAATAATCTGAGCCACTGAGCTTAGTATCATCACTATCAACATCAGGGTTGGCTTCCGAGGTAGCAGGGGCATGCACATGCAGATATTCAACAATAAGCCTAATTAACCCAGTATGGAGGATAGGAAATCTTTTGGGATTCTTTTTATTGTCCTCCAAACTTTTCTTCAAAGAGCATAAGAGATAATAAGGGATAGAAACCCTTACCTTGTGGCAGAAATGGTTGAGGAGGGAAAAGTGGTACCCATAGACTTTAGTGAAATGCCCATCCATAGTGATATACTCCATGATGGCCCGAAGGACCTTTCTCCAAATAGATTTTATGGAATCAACATCAAAGTAACTATTCGCAATCTTGACCAAGTTTTGCTTTTCCTTGTCATTTTTGGGGAATTTGCTGACAACTTCATCAGAGTAAGCCCTGTCCCTGAAAAACTTCTTCCCATCAGTGGGTAATCCCGTAACTTTGGCAATTAACTCTTCATTGAGCTCCACATTCCTTCCGAACAGAGTCAGGTTGCCATCATGCCAATTTTTGGCAAAGAGATTCGTAGCCTCCAGATCAAAACCATGAAGCTTCTCCAAAAAAGGGAAGAGACCTCCACTTTTTATCTTGTTCCAAGCCTTAGCATTTTTCATATGGATTTCATAGTTGTCCAACTCAGTTTGCTTTCTGTCCCCACCCATATCAGCCAACATAGTGAGGACAAAACAAACACAATCCTTTCTAAAATTGGCCCCTCCAAATCTAAGCACCCACAGAGCGTGCGGAGTAAACTTGCAAATTACTCCACAGAGCTTGGTCCCATACAATCTAATGATTGTGATGTGAGAGATCCAACCTGTCCTCATTAAAGGGATAACATGACACCTTACCATGTAATTTATCATAATTTAAAAGGGCACAGACTTAAATATTAAAATCGCTATTATTAATCTAGGTACGCACTTCTTTACTCTTGACTCCTTCATTAGCAAAAAAGTCCATGACAGCATTGGCTTCTCTATAGGCGTGTGTTATTTTAACTTTTTCAAACTTGTCCAATTTCAATTTAGCTTCATCAATCCACGATTTGATGGTCCATGAGGGAGGAGATTTTCCATGGAGGCAGTCAATTATGTTTTTGGAGTCTCCTTCAATCCATAAGTTTTTAATATTGAGACTTTGGGCTAAATTTATAATATGGTAAGCACCAGCTGCCTCCGCAAGGTGATTAGTTTGAGAGCCAAGAGGAGAGGTCGTCGCACCCATGAAGTTGCCATAGGAATCCCTTATAACTCTTCCACAGCCCGCCGCCCCCGGTAATATGGAGTGTTTACTCCACTCGAAGTGAAGTTAATGGAGACTAAAATGGCAGTGATGTGGATGGACGAGGAGATTTTGGGGGAAAATGTATAGATAATAAGGGAAAATGAGAGGGTTCGAGATAGAAAAGAGGAAGAATAAGGGAAAAATGGTAGTAGACAGAGAAGGGAACTTGATTCTTTGGTGGATACCAATACTTTGGTGAAATGAACAGGTATGCATTATACTTGATATTCATTTGCAATAAGTATTTCATGCTATGCAAAGTAAAAAGGAAATTTTTATTAGAATGTATATAAAATATAGAAGTCTTTAGGGTCGTAGCTCTTATTTTTGATTATTTTATTAAGGTTTATAAAGGATTGTTTAAGGTTTGTTAATGATGATTTTTTTTCCGTAGCTCAAGATTAGTTTTTACCATTATCATTATCACCTTTGTGTTCTCATGTTGGTTGGCTATAGTTTTTTGGGTTTTGTCAAAAGTTCAAAGACCATTTAGGTTATTATCTAAAGCTAGCTCTTTGTGATGTTAAAATAACTCTAATTTGGTCACTATTGTTGTCTTGTAAAAATTGTTGAGTTGAATAGACCACTATTAAAGCATACACTGTGAAATATTTTGAGGCCAAATGGCTCCATGTTATCGCATGCATTTTGTGACAAGGCCATGAGGCCAAATAAGTTAGTTTTTTAGCATAAACTCTGTTAATACAATGGAACTGTATAAACCCATAACCATACATTGTCTTTATCTTTGCAAGTAATTTTTAATGATAAAATTATTATAAATTTAGTTATGGGAATGATGTGGCAAAGTCGAAAATGAACATATTGTTTAGGGATTAACACTGATAATAATATTGCTCTATATTGTATCCAAGGTATGGGTTGTTGGGTCATTGGGCTGAGTCACGGGGACACCCTTGTTGAATAAAAAAAAAATTGCTCTATATTAAAGGCACAACATTGTCTAATAGAGTGTAAGTTTGTATGTTATGTTGGGTAATCATAATCGTATCTCCATGAAGATAATTCTACCTAACTTTGTGAAGTCAACAAAATGAAATAGTAAATATATATATGTACATTCTACTACTCTAGCATGACCATATAGGTCAGTGGTAATGTATATTTGGGTATATATATAATATATAGATTATATGTATATATGTATATGTTTATGTATGTATGTATGTATCTGTGTATGTATTTGTGCATACATGTATGTGTATACATATATGGTTATAATGTTCGAACTATGCCTTATGTTAAGTTTGAGATTATTTTACATTTTGGTAGTGTGTCAAGATTTCTTAATTGGTGAAATTATAATTTTAACCTTTAAACACTCAGTTTAATTACATCGAGTAAAAGGAAAAATCATTGAAAGAAATATACTATAGAAGTATGAATTTATCCTTCAACATATATATTAATAGCTCTCAGTAAAGATTTAATGTCTTATGATAAGATCAGCAATGATAAAATTTGAGAATAATTTTGTGATTTTGAGAAGATAATATTCTATTTTTATTATATGAAATAATACCAGTTATGAAAAGATGAATGTTTAATAATGATAGAATGATTATGTACTATCAATTATTCAGATGCAATAATTCAATGATGATTTTTAGTAGATTTTGTGTACAACCATATATATGTAGCTATATATAAACACACATACATAAGGGTGTAAATGTGTTTCCATCTATTGAGCTTAAGGTAATAAATATATGTTGAGTGACCTAATCATGAGGCCTTCAATAGAGTGGAATGAAATATCTTGTCAAATTGGAACTGCCTATTAACTTTTTCCTTCTTTTGTATAAAAGTGAATCATTATTATTGATAATCAGTTTGAGAAAGATGTGTGTGAACATACAACAAACATATTTAGTCATGAAACATGTTTATTTATCCAATAAAATATTTGGTCAAAGTAATGCAAAATCACTACAAGTGCATTGTCAATTCACTGACTAAAGTTGCAAATTAATCAAATGTATCATACTTAGCTAGAGGGTGTCTAGAGTTGTATGATAGATTATTTATATTAATACACAACACAAGTTCTCAGATGGCATGGTGATTTATGGAGTTCCCTTGATCCTCTACTCTCGTGAAGGGTAGGGCCACATCTAGTAGGAAGGTGTGCAAGACACTGTTGGTTTGTGGTTGGAGGAAAAGTGCTTGAGTGATTCTCTTCCTCTTGGAGTTGAGATGTTAAAGACTTGGTTTATCAGAGACAAAACTATTGATTTCACTTGATCTTGAACTATTAATGAAATATTTCATTTCTTGTTTGTATGTGACGATTGATCTAAGTAAAAATATTTACTACGATGATGAATTATTTGAAATGTAAACATGTGCTTATATTGAAAAGAGATCTCACATAATTTTATATTTTCATAACAAGAAAATTTGAATAATTTTTCTATCCTTAAAATTTCTGAGTTCTATGATTAAGATGGTACTGTTCTACTACTTTTTATGTGCAAAAGATAAAAATTGTACAAGTGGTCTTTATTATAAAAAAATAGTAGTGTTTTGGATGAATGGACCTATCGGTTCGTTACATTTAATCACGTTAACTAGATTTGTACACTTTATGCTTATAATATTATTGTGTTTATTCAGTAATTATCCCAACACTATTAACATTATAATAGATATATTCATTGGTTTTTTCAACACTACTAATATTATAGTAGATTGATTGTCGATGAGCACTGAGTTTGTTTGCTTGCTCAATCTTTCCTCTCTTCTTATGTAATTGAGAATTTTTTTTTTTTAAATAAGTCCTATAAACTTCTAGAAAAATGTATTTCTCGTCAACTTAAATAGATTTCCAAATTATATGTTTTGAAATTACTTTATAAGACTTAAATATCTTCATAACATGTAATGTGAT
Organism: Sequoiadendron giganteum; assembly: GCA_007115665.2. NCBI lineage: Eukaryota > Viridiplantae > Streptophyta > Pinopsida > Cupressales > Cupressaceae > Sequoiadendron > Sequoiadendron giganteum. The sequence goes on along the minus strand of CM021110.1, from coordinate 51,802,722 downwards.
AAATAAAAACCATTATAGAGTTTCAATTTCAAATGTTAGGTTATATTGTCTTGACATGATTACAAACTAATGCTTGGTCTTCACACTCAACCTATTTTTCCTTTATTGTTTTGTTTGTTTGCTCTATAAAACTTAAATAGTCAAAGAAGAAATTGTTATTTTGGGAATCAAATCTCCAAACAAACAACCAATTCACTCACTATTTAATCTTTGAGACTCCTAAAAAAACATCATTCAATGTATTTTGTCAATCATTCTTAAACATCTTCAATAGTAAAAAACTATGACCAATAAAATAAGATTCTACTGGTACCCACTTGACTATTAAAGTAAGGGAAATATTTTGACTTGCAAGATGGATTGCACTAGGTACCACTTTGATTTTCTCTGACCAGATAAAATTTTACAATTGCTTATTTGTGTCAGAATCTGACTTGTTGAAAGAATTAGGTGGCGTAGTCCAATGAAATTTTTGTGGACCACACAACCTATGGAAATTCAATCAGGCTTTTTGTGCGTCATACTTGGGAAATTCACTATTATAGCACCGACTTGTGCTACAAATTTCCAACATTTTCTATGCAAAAAAAGACTGAGTGGATTCTCTGGATTTAACAGGCTTAGAAAATCCAAAAACACAGCCGTAAGAAGGTGAAGTTATGGTGGCATGTAGAGGAACAAGAAGGTGTTTGTTTCTCAGAAAGTATCATTTGTAGACGTGGGTGTAAATTTGGAAACTTATTATTAAGAATGTATTGTTTGTTTGATTGCACAAGCTGAGAGCAAATATTAAACTTATATTTATCTCTAGAAGTTGCTGATTCTGCAATTCACAGCTTTGATGAATGTCTGCTATAGTTGCAGATTTTATATATCCAGATCAGTTACAGTGCTGTTTAAGAAAGAACAAGTTATGGCATTATAAGTGAAGGATTTCTGGATTGAATTGTCTACAATTAATCATTTCTAAACGTTCGCTATAAGAATTACATTGTATATTTTATACAAGATAAATCACTACATTATTTCTTCCATTATTTTACTGTTGATTTTCTTTTTGATACCATTTGTTTTTATCTTATATAAAATATTTGAACTAAATTATCATATATAAATAAGTTCAATGATGTTCTTCATAAATTAATACATATGTATCTATAGTTTAATTTAATTTATGAAGAACAAGTCATTATCTTATTTTGATTGAAATCAATAATCTAAGTTGCATAAAGGCTACATTACATCCTCCTTTTTCTGTTGGGCCTCCTTTTTCTGTTGGGTCTAAACTCATCTTAATTTATGAAGAACAAGCCATTATCTTATTTGATTGAAACTAAACATCTAAGTTGCATAAAGGTTATATTGCATCCCACTTTTTTCTTTTAGATTTAAAATCTTCTTGAAGATCAAGTGTATCACATATAATTTGTACAAATTGTCTTAAATAAAATTTACAGGTAAAACAAATTTGAAGAAATAAAAGTGTGAGTTCAAACACACTATTTAATCAAAAGAATTTTATTTTGGTGAGGTTAAATTGGTTAATGTCATAGACAAGTGAGAGTCTTTCTTGGGTGTGAGGTTAAATTGGTTAATGTCATAGAAAGAACAAGTTATGGCATTATATACTCAAGTGAAGGATTTCTGGATTGAATTGTCTACAATTAATCATTTCTTTAATCATTTCTTCACGTTCATTATAATAATTACATTGTACACTTTACAGAAGATAAATTATTACATTATTTCTTTAATTTTATTTTTTTACCATTTATTTCTATCTTATATAAAAATATTTGAACTAAATTATCATATATATAAATAAGTTCAATGACATGCTTTTCATAAATTAATTTATACACATGTATTTATAATTTAATTTATAAGGTGGCACAACATGGTGGATTGGCTGTAAGTTTTCACTGGAAGCATCCTTCTGAGTAGCCACCTGGAGGGTCTGAGGGGGATAGGCGTGAGCTTTCCCAACTTCTAGCTTCCCGTGCTTGTAATTCTTTGAAGGGACCTGATGTCTTGGCTTGGGATGGTTTGGATTTGTCTAGAAAGTACTCTGTGTCGGCTGGTTATAACTAGTTGGGTAGGCAGTTGTTTGGGGACATTGCGATCCCTTGGCGGAAGCAAGTTTGGCACAAGTTGTCATGGACCAAGTGCAATTTCTTCATGTGGTTACTGGCTCAAAACTGATGTCTTACTTGGGATAATTTATGTAAGTGTGGTTTCCAAGGCCCCTCTATGTGTGTTATGTGTCATGGATGTGAAGAGAATGTCTCCCATCTCTTCTTCTAATGTTACTATGCTAGGGAGATTTGACATTTCTAGTGGGGGGTGTGGAATACGGCCTACTGACATGCTTCCACTTTGGTGGAGTTTGGGGAATGGTGGGGCAGGGCCCCAGTTTCTACCTCCTTTCTTCAGGCTGCTTGGGCTCTTAGGCCATCCTTTATTATCTGGAACCTATGGTTGGAGAGAAATAGGCGGATTTTTTAGGATTCGTTGTTGATGGCCCCTCACCTATGGTGGAAAATTACTCATTCTTTAGGGTAAACTATTACGACTAAGTGTGATATGACTGTGCTAGTGGACCCTCGTGATGTTGGTTGTTGTAATCATCTTCATCTTCCTCCTCCGCAACGACAGCTCATGTGCAACAGATGTAGAAATCCTACCCCGAAGCTGAATAGGAAGGGAAGATGGACCCCTCCTCCTCATGGAGTCCTACAAATCAACTTGGATGGCTCTTCTCGAGGAAAGTCGGGTCATGTTGGCATTGGGGGTGTTGGTCGGGATAGCTCTAGAGATGTTCAGTTTATCTTCTTTGTTTATAAGGGTCTTCATACTAATAATCTTATGGAGGCTCAGGCCATTTTAATGGCTGTGGAGCAGGGCAGTCATTTGGGATAGCGAAGGATCATATGTGAGTCCGACTCGCAGGTTGTGGTGAACTTACTGAAAAGGCGACATTTAGATGATGTAAGCTGGCAGATGGCTCTGATTGTTGAACAAATTCTCACTCTTTGTGCTTCTCTGGAGGATATAACTTTCACTCATATTCCTCGAGAATGGAATGGTGTTGTTGATTGCTTGGCTTAATGGGATTCTGATAATATTCATGATTGGAATTTAGTGGATCGGGGTCAACTACCCCCAGATTTGTCTCATCAATTGGATCACTTGGTTGAACTTGATAGGGCTATTTAATGCCCTTTCTTTGTAACGTTTCCTTGCTTTAATAAAAAATGTACCCCTCCTTGATGTTATAATTTAATTTATGAAGAACAAGTCATTATCTTATTTTGACTGAAATTAATCATATAAATTGCATAAAGACTACTTATTTTAACTGAAATTAATCATCTAAGTTGCATAAAAGCTACATTACATTCTCCTTTTTCTATTGGGCATCCTCTTTCTGTTGAGTCTAAACTCATCTTAATTTATGTAGAACAATCTGTTATCTTATTTGATTGAAACTAAACTTCTAAGTTGCATAAAGGTTATATTGCATCCCACTTTTTTCTTTTAGATTTAAAATCTTCTTGAAGATCAAGTGTATCACATGTATAATTTGTACAAATTGTCTTAAATGAAATTTATAGGTAAAACAAATTTGAAGAAATAAAAGTGTGGGTTCAAGCACACTGTTTAATCCAAAGAATTTTATTTTGGTGAGGTTAAATTGGTTGATGTCATAGACAAGTGAGAGTCTTTCTTGGGTGTGAATTATTTTCCACTATCTAAATAAACCTTCTTTAAGAGATCGATTTGTTATAAGAGCCAGTGATGTGAATAGGGTTGGATTTAAACATCACACATGTTTGTGTTTAATAGTAATAACATATAGATAATTTATTGTTTGGTGTAAATTTAAGTGATTTTAAAAAAATGTTTCATAAATAATAAGATGATATACAAAATTATTAATTTATATTAAAGATCTAATGCTAATATTTAATACACTTTGTGCATTCTCTTTTATTAAAAAAAATTATACTTTAAAAGTATTATTCTATTTTATATTGTTAATTTTATTTAATTCACTTAAATAAATATACTATTGTTAAACATAACTAAAAAATATATAGAAATTATAAAAGTGGTGTTGAACCTATTTTTAATTCTTATTCCTCAATCTTTCCATTTACAATGTTGCATGTCACATAGCAACATTTTCTAGTGTATTCTATAAGTTTCCATCTTCTATCAAGTATGGTTTTTAATAACTGCACCTCAATTCTTCTAAAGAAGCCACTTAATATTTTTGTTTTTTTTGGACACTATCAAGCCTAGGAGGGTGTTTCCTTTAGGCCTTTCTAGATAATACAAAGAAGATGAAATACCATATTACAACCCATGTCTTGACTTACCATACCCCATAACAATCATAAATAAATTTATTTGGCCTTATATTATGCAGATAATAGTAGGTATACACATACAAAAATTGATATGGATAAGTTTGTCTCTTTTAAGATGATTATTCCCATTTGGTTAATGCACATATACAACAATAAATTACACCAAGATGATCTTCTAGATATGTTTCAACTTGAATTCACTTAGAATATGGAAAAAGTATAATGTTGAATCATACTAGAGAATAGGATGTATCAACTAATCCTAAACCAAAATAGAAAATTTAATGTATTTTTTGGTCCCTTTCCATTCAAGATTAGTGATTTCTTAATTGAGAAATAGTATCAAGGTAATTAAACAATCCAAACATTTATGTAAAATTGAAATAAAAAGTAAATTGCATCCTTTTCATTTTAATATAACGTATCAATTTAAGAATCATCACACATTTTGGGTTTAATTATAGATCCATAATATTTCAAAGATACCCACTTGTATTAAGAAATAGCCCATTGCAAAATATTGCAATAAATTACAATGTTTCAACACTAACAAGTCCTCAAAAATAAGCCACCAAATTTGATTCATGAGGATCCATGAGGCACACTCTCATGACTCCCTAAAATACTTTAGTCGAATAGGGAAACACCTAAACTATGGAGAGTAAACTCAATTACTAAACCTTCTCCAAGTTGACATAAAAATGAATACATCCCCCAAAACAAAAAAATACAATGTTGATTCTCTAAAATTAGCTTTTAAGCATTCCCTTGAACATGAAATAGCTAAGAGACAAGCCTATTTTACACCTTATTATCATGTATTTATAGCATTCACCTCTTTCCCACTCTTTAGCATATTCTTGTAGATAAGCTTTGAGTTTCATGTCAAATCAGAAAAATCCTTATCTACTCAACATTATATGCTAGAATTTTATTTCCATAAGGGATGTGATATATTACACTACAAAATTGAGAGTAGATAGATAATAGATAAGATATTTTAAAATAAACAAGTTAGCATTTTTTGTAATCTTGTATGGGTATTACTTTTCTTTCCTTTGTGTAATAAATCTACCAAACTTGACCTAAGTTATAATTTTAAACTATATGGGGGACTTTCCATTTCAATAAACACATATATAATTTTAAATAAAAGGATATTTACATTGATAATGCAATAAACGAAAGATATTATTTGAGAGAAAAGGAAAATGGATGAGTGTAGTTATACTTGTCATATGTTGGAATACAATAAATTTTGTGCCCTACATGAACATGGAAAGGCCAAAATTATCCTTCTCAACTACCTTGTATTAGATAATATGTTTTTAATACATTTTAGCCAACAAGACATTATCTTTGATGCATAACAAATATAGCCATAACACAAGAACCAACATGAAAAAATCAACTAAATATGTATTTATTGTTGTTGCTCACACAAGTGTAAGGAAGAAACAATAAAATAGGGCATTTAGATTAATAATAATAAAAAAAATGGTGTGAATTATTATCTATCCACATTACATATATATGTGCTATTATATTTATGAAACCACTTATATTGATATATGTAGAAAATAGATATGGTAGGGCTATCAAAACCATCCAAAAATTCCTACATCCATAAACATATGATACCTTCTTACCTATTGAATTAAAAAAATCTAAAGGAAGGTAGAAAATTCTTTTAAAATTGAACATATAAAATAAATTCCTCCATAATGTGTACCTAGCTTAGGTGAGCCCACAATTTCAAAGTTCATCTCATAAACAATTAAAAAATAATCATTTATATATATCCACATAATTGTAAATCATCAATACGGTTTCCCTTGTGGAAAACCACCTAATTCATGGACCGCAAAATGACTAGTTTAAAAAGCATAAGAGAGAACTAAGGCAATTTGACACAACACAAAGACAACCAACAAATATTAATAACCTAGAAATAATCTAAATGCATATACAAAAAATAGGTGATTATTTGAGCTTGGAAAAACATAGATGGGGTTATGAAGTACATGTTGACAACAAATTTAGAGTCATATGATGACAAGGGGAAACATCGCTTTGATCAAGAAATGAAGATAAACTCATGGTAAATCCAACATATTCAATTTTAACAATATCAAAGGATTCTATCTCAAGGTACTCGAGACTACTCATATTTTTAAAAGCTCGTGTATAGATTAGCTTTATTCATTATGATAAATATTTTTTTTCCACAAATAGTCTAGGTGGAGCTACCACTCAAGCACTCTTTGGAAAGGTTGGATCAATATTGATTCCAACTCACTCTCTTCATATTTACTTTCTAAATCAATTATGCCCAAATTCTCTCTCAATTTGTCAAAATAATTTACTTACAAAAAAATTTTAAAAATATTTGTGCATTTCTCCTTTCACATGAGAAACTTAAAATTAATTTCTACACTTACAACTGTGATAAAATGATATTTGATATCAATTTTCTTTGGTCAACCATGCTATGTAGGATTTTTCGATAATGATTTGAAACAATTATTCTCAATCAAGAAAATTTATTTCTCCATTTTCTATTGAACTTACAACCACATTATTGGCCTAAACTATAGACATAAATACAATGGTTTGATTTGTAATCTCATGGCACTACTCTTGAACCAAAATTGAAAATACATTTATAAATGTTCTTCCTATTATCAATGCTACTTTCTCAACTATCCTATAGCCACCTAATTAAAAATTACTTTTAAATTTGGTATTATAATTCCATGATTTTTAGTATCATTGGTATTTCTCAATATTATGTTTCTTTCTTTCAAGTGAATGTATTTTATTCTTCCCATGTATAGTTTGGGGATTAAAATCACTATATAAATTATATTAGGCCTTGTAGATATCAAATACATAATACTTAAAACTAATCTTTATAATAATTTTGAGCCTACATTGTTGTTAGCAATCATATTTTCCTAATATTTACTATGCTTAAACTAGTGCACATGAGTTGGTTTACTATTCAAAATTTTAAATATCTTAAATACATCATAAATTCATACTTTCTTTAAGATGTAAAAATTCCCACCATTAATTTGGATAACTTCGATAACAAGAACATGTTCACAAACCCTAAATCTATCATCTTAAATTCTTTCTTTAATTAGTTGATCTATTTTTTTTAATAAAAATAATTATATTTCTCATAAAAATGAAATCATCTACATACATCAAAACTATCATAGCCAAGTGGCTACTCAACATAAACCTCTTCTTCTAAGACATCATTTAAAAACATGGATTATATATATATACTATTGCTAAAATTTCTCCAATTGTGTCCAATATTTTCACAAGTGAAATTTTTTCATTTTAATCAATTCTAGACTATTGATAATACTCTTTTCTATCCAAACTTTCTTTACATCTTTTCATTTCACCGTTTTCAATGTATCTAGCTTTATAAACCAATTTAACACCAATGACTTCTTTTCATGTATTTGAAGATCCACTAATTCCTATTTTTTATTTTTATAAATCCTACAATATCCTTGTACATAACACTAAAACATTTTTTGTTATTTATGGATTCAAATTTTAGATCAATTTCCACAAATAAAACAAAAATTACAAAAAATATAGTTTTCTTCTTTATTTTGTGTTGTCTCGCATATTTCTAATGAGATTTTTGTCTTCCTTGGAATTGGTATTGGAATCAATATTGTATTTGAAGATTTTATTAATGATTAAATAGGGATACTAGTTATGGTGGAGCTATTTCTTGGTATATATGGAAAAATATTCACACTTCCTATTGGGTTTGAAAACCACAACCCCACTTCCTAGAACATAATTCACTTTCAAGGCCATGGATTTCACTATGAAATTAAAACCTTATCATCCATTGACCATTGAGGGTTGAAGGTCAAATATATGAGAGTGGGTTTTCTCTCCCACTATTCAAGATCAACTTAGACTCAAGTGGGTGTTCCTAGATGTTTAAAATATAAAAAAGGGGAACCAAAATGATGGTAGATAAACCCAATCTATTGTTTTCACTCCAAATATTGTCACTAAGACAAGAAAAAATATCAATATTAATACCTCTATATAGTTTATTTGGTTGTGCAAGAATGCACCACCTGAAATTGGTTTTTTTAGGCTCCCTTAAGATTTAATGTCTATCTAAAATACAAGATCATGAATGAATAGCACTTATTTTATTCCTAAAATATTGATTAATGGTTTTGAATTTTTTTGAAGATGTGAAATTGGTAAAATGGATCCAAATTGGGGCCTATCCAATTTTGCTACATAGTCACAAATAGTAGGAAATAAAATAATAAATGGAAACATTAAAGTATCGATCTAGGCATATATTCCATTACATTATAGAAATTTTACACAAAACATACTTAATAATCCAATATTGAACTACATAAATTTAGATGAAGAAAGTAAATTATTATTACAATGTTTTCAATATTTTAAAAAAATTCCACATTATCAATTGCTCAATGCATTCATATCAGCAATCATGACAAGAGAGAACTTTAATAGGAAGTTAACATCCAAACCCTCAAGATATACAAATAGATTTGGATATATTATATTCATAAAACCTAATAAAAAATTTCATTCATATGTTCCAAAGTCTCACCCTCTTTTTGTAGTTGGATGTAGCATAATTGTATCCCTAGAAAATCTTTGCATGACCATCATAGAAGAAGCAACTTCCCTTTAAAAATGATCAAAATATTATCTTACTAGTTATAAGGTTTCAATCCTAATTGTAACATTGGAGAAATTTGAAATCAATAGCCCAGATACATTATGATCAATTAATACATGTAGCTATGGAAATGATTTGCAATAATGGTGAGTAAGCAGAGGTGGGTGAAAGAGAAATGTGACATTTCATTCAGTGCTCAATATTTAAAATAGTTTAAATGGATTTTACCTTATATTTGGCTTCTATTGCAAATTATTATTATTGCACTTAAAACAATATTTACTACAATTATATTATTGCATCCTTTGCTTTGATCAAACTCTTTACAAATCTTAAGCTTCAGGAAGGATGTATGCAATACCATAGATCCACAACATAGGCTAGTTTTATTGATTTGTCAAGTTACCATACATGAGCAAGACTCTTCATCAAGCCTTGATGAGCACAAGTGCCTCATTTAATCAATCGCCAACTAATACTAGTGCATCCCTATTTCTCTATCAACCTCTCATCACTAATTTTCACTTAGGATAGATTCATGCAAATCCCAAACACCTAATAAATAATAGTATGTAATGACCTTCAAATATGTCAAGTTGAGAAGAGAGGATCTACCATCTTGATAGTATAACAAGGATAGTGCAATTCTTTTCACATCAAACCTTTCTATCAATCAATACCATGGTAATGGGAATATGGACCACCCTAAATTTTTGAAATACACAAGACAAACACAAGTATGTCTAACATCCCTTAACATTGATGTGTGGTATAATAACATGGACCACCCCAAAACTCTGACATACACAAAGAAAAAAAAAGTATGTTAGACTTGGGGATGAGCGTATGAAAGAGGTAAATTGATCTATAGATATATTTCAGAACAATACCAGAGGTGAACATGAGAAAAATACATCCCAAAACTAGCATAAAATAATTTCTCAATTTAGACCAAAGCCCCAACACTTCCATCAAAAGATTCCATTTGAATACCTTTTTTTCTAGTCATTAATCTAGTCCTATTATTATGATTCATCTTTACGAAAAACCATATTTGTTAATTATAGCTTCTTTGGTAATTGGATTGTATAAATTTCTTAGTAGATTCAAATCTAAAGAAATACCTTATCAAATGCATGCATATTGGGTTTTCTAAATAGATAAAGAATAACGTAATATATCACTTTTGTATAGTGAAAATGAGATCTAATTTAATTAATGTGATACACGTATGTATTGGGGGTTAGAAATCATGTGTAGAAGGTGACCAATATGATTTTATAAGTGACATTCTAAATCCTCTATAGATCACTTTGCATAGGTCAATTAGAGGAAATCATATTCACTAGTCTAGTATGTCCAAGGTTGTGAAACTACCTTCTTTTCTACACCAAAGGTTCATGTGTACGTGAGTGCCTCATAATCCTAAGGGCCTTAATTCCAACTCTAATATATTCAACCAAGGAAATTGTGATCACACCAAGGTCATGCAAATTTAATACAAACCTAACCAAGTTTCCTAAAAATAATTATGTGAACCCCAATCCTATACCTACACAAATAAAAGAAGCAAAGACATTAGTAAGTTCATATGCAAGTTAGAACTAAGATTCCCCATGAAATTCATCTACAATGCTTAAAATGGGAAAAATGAAGAACAAAACATGAAAGGCAATGAAATCCTATTTAAGCATGCAAACTCTTATTCCCATGGGGGAGTTGGTGTGAATTGGTGTGTCAAAATTGACCATTTCCCAACTCCTTTGTAAGCTTTGTCATTTGATGGAGATTGATCCACTTTGTTAATGAAGAACAAGATGAGTTCTTGAGAAAACCTGCAATAACCTAACTATGGTGATGGCAATGGATAAAATTAGCTCTCAATGTGAGGAGAGTAACTTTTCATTCAAATTGTGGATGAGCATGAAGTTGATTATAGTAAGTTTACTCAAATTGTGGATGATAAAATGAGAGGGAGAGTCCCTCATTTATAGATTTCGAAAATGGAAGAGAGAGTGAAATTGAACAATGTGGGATCATTCAACATCCAATGGCCAAGTGCCATTTGTTAAGATGTGAATGGTTGAAGGTTGTGCATATTTTGGTCAATGTGCATGATAAATGCTATGAGATTCAAATTTGAAATTTGAATGTGACATGTTGGAGGAAGAAAAGAATGGAGTTAATGTCACTTGGTTCAAGGCCAAGGACATGTAAAAGGCATTAAATGCCTTGTTAGAAGGACCAAACCCACTTGAACTTGAATTCAAATTTGAGGGAATATTCCCCTTTTATGGCATGTGAGGGAAAATAGGAGATTTAATAAATCAAAGTAATTGATTTATTATGCAAGTGGTAAAGGCTAGAGGATGGGACATAGATGAGGATTAAATTAACCAAAGGTTAGTTAATTTAATGGGAAATTAGGAGATGTGACAATTTTGACTTGAATTTATGAGTTAATTTAAATCAAAAATTGAGAAGAAAGATTTAATTAAATAAATGATTTGATTTATTTAACTAAAGGGGATAATGTTATATTAAATTAAATAAGGTTTAATTTATTCAATTTAATAAGAAGACTTTCGAGACTTGATTTTAATAAAATAAATTATTTAAATAAATACAGATATAAGGTTAATTAAATTAAATTGATTAATTTAATCAATAGAGGAGAAAGACCTAATCAAATAAATAATGATTTATTTAATTAAGGGATGAAAGGTAATGATAAGCTGAGAGTATGATTCAGGATGAAACGATGTTAGTAAGCCAGGATCACGTGCATGTATATTTTCCATGTCTACATTTTGCGCCTTTGAAGCAATGCACTTGTTGTATTGGTTCAAAGAATAAACTGTTGTGATCAAAATTCAAAAAAATTCTGATTTTCCAAATGCCCCATTGTTGCCCCATCGGAAGGATTATGTTGGTATACTTCCCGCCTCGAGAGATCGAGTGGAAATGCTAATTTTCCGATCGATATCATGATAAAATGCGAGAGGAGTGGTTCTATTGATCAAAGGAAAAAAGATAATTCTTTGATGTAGATAATTCTGATGATGTATAGACAATCATCAACCATGGGTAGCCTCGTGTATATTTTGAGATCTCACATCTACTTTAGATAGAAATGTTAGTAAAGATAAAAGAATAAGAAGAATAAGATGGATGGATGGAGGATCCAACAAGCCTACGTTATTAATGATGATGATAATGATGATTTGCTTACTAGGAGTTGGGATTTTCAAAGGGCCAATTACTTTATATTTGATAACACACATAGGTATGATGTATCAAGGTATAAAGAACCAGGATGGCGTTGTACCTAGTGTGATGGACTTTGAATCAAAAACTAGATAGGAGTATTCTTGTTCACACCTGACATACAAAAACCTTGCTAGGACGGACATAAAAAAGAAAGTATTCACCAAGTTATTTTACAAGAATATCCAACAAGCACAACAGATAAAAAAGATAATGATCGTTGCCCCATTCCTTTCTCTCTAAACCTGTTTTGTTTAGGCATCATCAAGAGGTCCTTGGAATGAGCACAAAATAAGATAAGTCAAAAAGACCAGATAAAGTAAACAACCAAGCTAATGTTCTTCATACCGCTAGCCAAGGCTAAACTACCATGAGATACCTGATGCTTATGTCCATCATGGGAAGGATACATCCTAGGACATTTTGTGATCAGGGTTTTGGTGAGACTGATTGGGTGATAAGCTATTGATACTCCGAGTTGACCAACTTGCTTGCTTACTGACCTAGACTTGAGACTTCGACGATTAGGTGTTCACTTTAGAACCTACTAGACTTGCTTCCGACTGACTCACCAAAGAATGAAGGTGATGATTGATTTATTATGAGTGACGATTATTGCGGGTGAAAGTGAGATGAGGTGGATGCACCATTTTGGGTTTTTCAAATATTTGGATGTTTTGATTTTTGGATTTTTCAATGTTTTTTGCATTTTCAAGATTTGTGAATGTTTTTGGATTTTGTGTCTCGGGGGCCGATCAAGGATGGCCTTTCTTACATTTAAGCTCAGAGACGACGTAGTTCAGAGGACAATAGACTTGACTACTAATGAGATAGATGGGCAAACAGATTGTCAGATTGTGACGAAGGCCTAAAGGACTGACCTAGGGTGTGAAATAGATGGGAAAATGGATTGTCATTGCGACGGATGCTTAAAGGATTGACATAAATGTGAAATAGATGGGAAAATGGATTTCCATTGTGATGGACGCCTAAAAGACTGACCTAAATGTGAAATAGATGGGCAATCCGATTGCCATTGTGACGAATGCCTAAAGGATTGACCTAAATGTATCGGGGATGATCATAGATCAACCTTGCCTACGTTGAAGCTCAGAGACGACATACTTTGGCAAGATGGTGCCACTTTTTATTTTTTAGATTTTGATGATTTGGATATGGATATGATATCAGTGCTCTATTTTTGGGATTTTGGTTGAAAACCAAGTTAAGGTTGATTGATCGGATCAGTGGATTGATGATGATAACATTGTTGAGGATACACAACAATGCAAGGATAGTGTTAAGAAACATGAGGATTGGGAAGGATATCCCGAGATGATGATGAGTTCATGATGATAACATTGTTGAGGATACACAACAATGCAAGGATAGTGTTAAGAAACACAAGGATTGGGAAGGATATCCCAAGATGATGATGGATTGATTGGATTTGATTGATCAGGATTTTGAAGCTTCATTTAGAACAAAATTGTTTTGATGATTTGATGTGACACTGAAGTACACATTAGATGCAACTGATATTGATTGTTTTTGGATTGATGTTCGATGAAAGATAAAGCTTGATGAAGAACATTGTTTTGTCAAAATATGCCAAGGGCTAGTGATTTGGATTTTGGCTCACAAATGTTTGACCAATTTGATTTCATGTTTTCCAATGTTTGGATCACCACATAAGCTGCAGGATATATATCAAGATTTATTCCCGAAGCAAGATGCAAATATCTGCCTCTAGTGTCTAGCAATGTTTGAAAGGCCATGGGTGGATTCTTGGATAGATGGATGGATGGATGGGTATGGTAAGCATGCAAAGGATGCCAAGGATTATCTTGCAATAAGGTTCAAGTAGTGGATGCGCATTTGGATAGTGGTTCATGGCTTAGATAATATTGGATAGGGTAGGATCAATGAAAATGACCCATGTCAAGATGTTTACCATAAGCAAGTATAAAGTGTGCACCAAATTTTCATCAAGATTAAGATAACTTGGATCATGGATGCAGATGGATGAAAATGGATTGGATAAATGGTTCATAGATGAATGGATTTATTATGGATAAGATGGAGGGAATGTTGGATTTATTATGGATGGGATAAGATGTCTTAACCTGAACTAGTGCATGTAGATGCTTGATTCTACACATGACGCCTGTTTGTCAGGTTTTCATCATGGTACCTATCCAAAGCACCATCAAAGTGGTTTTCACTAGACGACAATTTTTTTTCTTTACTATTTTTCAATCCTTTTTTTGATTTATTTATTTTTTTGGATTTTTGTATATTTCTTAATTTTTTTGTAGTTTTTGCTGAAAGATTTTAAGCTTATATTGAACCACCTAATTTCGTCGATATAAATGCTTTTGTCATAATGTTCCATTGATATCCTTCTTGAAGAAGCTGCTTTGCCAAGATATGCGCACTTGAAAGCAGCTTTTGAGATCCCTGATTTCCTTTGCTGATACCAGAGGTAACTATATCTTTGCGTGCACATCGCAATAGAGTGCCTTTTGAATCCTTATGATGAAGGGTCATTGCCAACACATGGTCAATGTAAGAATTGGATATCATGCATGGAGGCGTGGATGGTGTGTGTTTAGGAATAACAGATGTATTGGTTGATAGCTTTGAACCTTTGATTCTCCAAACTTGGGAAGATGAGCAATAATGGGTGGATATGGAAGTGTGCATGGAATTAGGACCAACTTCTTGATATACTTTGCACATTGCTTGAGAAGCCTTCTTTTACCTCTGTGGACATTTTTTTTGTATACTTGTCCCTTTTCTTATTTTGCCCCATAGTTTCTTTGACTAATGGAGTATGATAGGGATCATCTTTCTTTGTATTTTTTGGTATCCATGTGTATTTGATTTATCCGTTATGCTTCTTAGCTTCTTTTTCTTTCATAACATTCTTCATGCTTTGATTCAAATATCCCTTTTGATGTTGGTCCCTCATGGATGGGGTGATGGGTGTATGAAGATTCGTGACATGGTTAGTTGTAGTATTGGCATTGGTTTCATCATAAGGATCCTTCGTGCCCCCTTATGTTGACGTTTACTTGAGATGAAGTTTCCCCCAATATGGTGATAGTAGCACCTTTGTTCTTTGATTCTCCTTGTTTTGAGATGCCTTGTTCATAATGCATTCTCTGACAAATGACCACTGTAGATGACATCATTTCAATTTGTTGCTCTGTTGACTCTAGAATATCCTATTATGTTTGACCTATTTCCTTGATGAGATAATGTTGGATATCTTCATACTTGATGTCCTCAATCTGAATTTGGGATATATCTTATCCTGATGTTGACAACTTAGTTTGATTGTAAGAATCAATAACTTGCTCTTTTTGTGTAATAATGTTAGGAGCAAAGGAATCCTGTTCTGAATGAAGATCATCTACGTGTCCATCCAAGGAAAGCATCTCATGGGTAGATGGAGGAGTATGTGCTATGTGGATGTGATCATCTTTTATAAATAGGAGGGTGTCCATTATATCATTGTCGTAGCTTGGAGATAAAAATTCTTGATCTCAAATGATTTTAGAATTGCTTTCGACATGCTTTGGATCAAGTTCTTGACATGGATCAATTTCAAAGGATTGATTTCCTCCAAAGGGTTCTTAGATATCTTTATTAGGAATGGGAAGTGGCTCGATATCCTCTTGAGCTTTGAGTGGACTTGGATCAAATGGTGAGTTGAGGATTTCTTCAATATTTGTAATGAGGTCAAAGGATGTCAATATCTCTTGGAAAGGTCCATTGCTAGACTTTGGTGAAAGATGTTGATCATGCTTTGGAATAAATTCTTGAGATATGTCCTCTAGCTCATTAGGTGATGTAGAGACTTTTTCAACATGATAATTGGTCGAAGGATCTTGATCATCATTTTCAATGATTGTGGTGAGAGTTTTTTGTAAGCTCTCTTACTCGAGTAAGGCTTGTTGATATGCCTGCTAAGCCAACAACGCTTTTTGTTGGTCATGTCGTTGTTGTGCCAACAATTCTTGTTGTTGGGCTTGTTGTTGAGATACTTGTTGATACACTTGTTGATGCACTTGTTGATGGATTGCTTGCAATTGTGCCTAGTATTGTGCTTGCGCCTATCGAGCTTGGTGTTGGGCTTGAGCTTGAGCCTGTGCTTGTTGGGCTGCTTGTGCTGCTTGTGTGGCTTGTGCAGCTTGTGCGGCTTGTGTGGCTTGTTGAGCGGATAATTGTGCTTGCGCTTCCTAAGTAGCTAGCTATGTAGCTTGTTGGTTTTCGAGTGCCTTTTGGCGGGCAGCTTGTCGAGCAGCTTGCAACATGATGGAGAGTGAATTTTCCATTTTGGCGATGGTGGCGGTGCATTGGGAATGGTGTCGACCATTGGGGTTGCTTGGATGGTTGTCATCTGTTGTTGCGATATCAATGGCAAAATGGGAGGATTTGATATGATGCTTTGACTTATGAAAGGGGTGTTGCTCGGATTCGTTTGGTTGATGGTTGGTAAAGGGGGAAGGCTCATGCCTTGATTGTTTGGTTGATAGATTTGTCAATTTTAACTTTGATTTAAATATACCAAAGGGAAAGGTGTTCCAAAATTTAGATTGGGCATGCTCACTTTTGTTGTACCATTCAGGTTTGTAGGATATAATGATCCCATGAATGGATTGTACAAATGCAAGTTTTGAAAATCAATTGGTATTGTAAGACCCTGATAGTTTGGTTGACTTGGATTACTCATGATGGATGAATCAAGTTTATATTCCATGTTCCTCTTGTGTTTTGACATTATTGACCTATGAGGGGTTTAAGACCAATGATAAGATGAAGGATGAAAGTGGTGAATGATATGGGTGTTTAAACTTTTAGGAACTTTGGATCAATGCTAGACTTTAAGACTTGGTTTGATTTGATTTTGATTGAGGATAGTTTGACTAAGTGTGTTAAGTCAAACAAGGTGATAATGGATTGGATAGTTTGACTAAGTGTGTTAAGTCAAACAAGATGATTTTGGATAATGAACTTGTAAACCCTAGGAAGTTGTGTTATCCTAGAGTAAACTCGTACATAAAAGGATAATTTGGCTAGGTGTGTTAAGCCAAATAAAGCGATCTTGAACTTGTAAGACTTAGGAACTTACGCTATCCTAGAGGTAAATTTTCTCAAGAGGATTGATAATTTGACTAAGTGTGTTAAGTCAAACAAGGTGATGTTTTTTTCCTAAAAGTCTAGTATAAGTGATATTTTCAAAGTTCCCAAGAGTTTGTTGGTGAAATGGAATTTTGATAAATGTTTGGATGGATGAAGTGTTTGATTTTGGTCCTAAATTAACCTAAGAGGACTTGTTTACTAGAACAAGATTTGAAGAACATGCTTTTCCCTAAGAGCACTCCAAAACAAAAGATCAATGTTCGCATGGAAAACCATAAGACAAAATATTGCAAGCACATGTGTGGGGTTCAATTGGGGTTAATCTTGATTAATGACATTCTTTTTTACCACAAACACTTCTTGCTTAGTTTTTCAAACTAAATGTCCAATGTCCTAATTTTCTTTCATCCCATAAAGTGCATTATGTGGAAATCAAGGAAATCATGGAAAATGTTTCATAGTATTGACTTTGGGAGAAACAAATTGAGATTTCTGAATGTTTAGAAGCCTTCTAGAAATAAGAACCCCTAGGGACAAGCAGTAACATGTGGACACCTCCAAGGTATTTGTTCTTCCAAAGGGTTTGAAATTTTGATGATTTGTTGAATGTTTGTTTTCCACTATTTTAGATCCAAGAAAAGTGTTTTGATTCCAATAACATGCACAACCCTAGGATGAAGAGGCAATATTTGTTGGGTTCCCACTTAGATAAATCTAGATGCTCTTATTCAATGTGGATGATTAGATGCTTGACCACATAGGCTCCCCCTTATAGTGCACTCACTTCTCAGGTCAATCAAGCATCAGTACCCATGAATATCCTATGGCATACTTTTCATCTCTACAATAGAATTACATGTATACGTGGGGTGGCTTCAAACGACATGACCTTTTGCACCAACAAATAGTTAAGGATTTTGGATCTTTGCTAAAAAAGGGTTTTAATGCAGGAATTTCATTCGTGGGGGACTATCCAGTATGGCAAGAGACCATTTATGCCCTTCCTTTCTCATCAGAATAATCCTCATGATATTGTCCTTTGTTCCAATATCCACACTTATATCCCGGGTGGAAGTCGCTTGGCTATAGCGTGTTCCTAGTTGCACCGTTCCCTCGAGTGATTACTTTTTCCCACTAGATAATCCCTCTAAGATAAAAAAAAGCAAGCAATCATATCCTATAGTTCAATCGACCTTCGTTGAAAAACAAAGGGAGAACACTCGCAATATGCCACACACACTCGCAAGATTGGTTCAATTTTAATCCCAAAATGCAATGTGGAAGTAATTACTTTACTCAACTTAAGATCACCAAAAGATCTTTTGATTCTCAAGATCGTCGTGAGGCGCGAGAGAAGCGCATACATCATTTTGATGATTTTATTTTGAGTAAACAATTACAAAACAAAACAACACTTGTTCATTTTAAGTCCACAAAGCAAAAAATGAATTCTTTTTATAGCACTAAATCAAATGTGTGATTTTCCTTGTTTAATTGTTAAACTTTAAACCAAATCTAGTAATTTGTTCTAAAGTTCTTTTTAGCCTTTTGTTGCAAAATTTGAAAGCTTTTGTAGTGTTCTTTTTAGAGCCCAAAAGAAATTTAGTGTGTCCTAAGAGCATGAAAGTAATCAAATCCTTATAAAGGGATTATAAGTTCTCCCAAAAGTGTTTAAAAACATTTAATACAATGAGATGATAACATCATAAAGAACCCTTGGCCTTCGTTTTCCCTCCTTCATTTTTGATCAAAAAATTTCCTTTTTTGGTAGATTTCAACAATTGTTAGATTTTTCCATTTTTGGTAATTTTGCATGCATAATTTTGAGAGTCCTATTTTTTCCCAAAATTTTTCTAAAACTAAGATAGGATGTATTGCCAACTAACATCCTAAATTCAAAACATGAACTTTGAGTTATTAACACACAACTTTTAAAAAATTAGAAAAAAACACTAAATTATCATTTTGAGGGCCAAGATGAAAGTTTCAAGCCCCGAAAATGTGTCAAAATGGCCACCAACCCATCTAAAAAAAATTGACAAACCACATGCCACCTCATAACGAAATCGCCTGTAAAATTTCAGCCAAAACCCACATCTGAGTCAAAAGTTATGACCTCGAGAAGTTCTTGCATCACAAAAAAATGTTTAAAAAATCAGAAATTTGTCTTTTACCCGACTCCAGCGGTGCAATTAGCAAATGCGACAGAGTTTATAAATACAACAGCGCAATATAGTGTCACAAGTTGACTAAGTGCGACGCTTTACAGCAGACAGAGAGCGCAAATGCGGCTCTATTTCAGCATGCGATGCAGTTTGGAGAGTGACACAGTTTGAAATTTTGAAATTTCTAGGCGAGAAAGCAGATGCGATGGAGTTTGGAGTTTTGCGTGGTGCAATATAGCACCGTCTGTCTAACAGCGGTGCAATATAGCACCATGAGAATGTGAGGGGTGCAATTTCCTGTAGGCACAAAAAAATGTCAAAAACCACGGATTTTTGGAAAAATGTGATGAATTTCTTAAATCAAGCCCTCCTTCTAGCACCAAAATGTGAACCCCAATCCTATACCTGCACAAATACAAGAAGCAAACACATTAGTAAGTTCATATGCAATTTAGAACTAATGTTCCCCATGAAATTCATCTACAATGCTTAAAATAGGAAAAATGAAGAACAAAACATGAAAGGCAATGAAATCCTATTTAAACATGCAAACTCTTAATTCCATGGGGGAGTTGGTGTCAATTGGTGTGTCGAAATTGACCCTTTCCCAAATCCTTTGTAAGATTTATGATTTGATGGAGATTGATCCACTTTGTTGATGAAGAACAAGATGAGTTCTTGAGAAAACCTGCAATAACCTAGCTATGGTGATGGCAATGGATAAAATTAGCTTTCAATATGAGGAAAGTAACTTTGCATTCAAACTGTGGGTGAGGATGAAGTTGAGTATAGTAAGTTTACTCAAATTGTGGATGATCAAATGAGAGAAAGAGTCTCTCATTTATAGATTTTCAAAATGGAAGAGAGAGTGGAATTGAGCAATGTGGGATCATTCAACATCCAATGGCCAAGTGTCACTTGTCAAGATGTGAATGGTTGAAGGTTGTGCACATTTTGGTCAATGTGCATGATAAATATTTTAAAATCCAAATTTGAAATTTGAATGTGACATGTTGGAGGGAGAAAAGAATGGAGTTAATGTCACTTGGCTCAAGGCTAAGGACATGTAAGAGACATTAAATGTCTTGTTGGAAGGACCAATCCCACTTGAATTTGAATTCAAATTTGAGGGAATATTCTTCTTTTATGCCATGTGAGGGAAAATAGAGATTTAATAAATCAAATTAATTGATTTATTATGTAAGTTGCATTCTCTAGAGAATATGACATGGATTAAAATTAAATTAATCAATTTTAATTAATTTAATGAGGAATTTAGGAGATGTGACAATTTAGACTTAAATTTATGAATAAATTTAAATCAAATTGAGAGGAAAGGTTTAATTAAATAAATGTTTTGATTTATTTAACTAAAGGGGATAATGTTAGATTAAATCAAATAAGGTTTAATTTAATCAATTTAATAAGAGGACTTTAGAGATTTAATCAAATAAGATGAATTATTTAATTAAAGGGATTGAGGATTAATTAAATTAAACTGATTAATTTAATCAACAAGGGAGAAAGACCTAATTAAATAAATAATGATTTATCTAATTAAGAGATGAAAAAGTGATGATAAGCTAAGAGTATGATTTAGGATGAAGCAATGTTAGTAATCAGGATCAAGTGTGTCAGTATATTTTCCATGTCTACAAATTATTAGTCACCTTTTGAAATTGACATGACCCTACCTAATAGAATTACCATTTATCTCTAAAACCTTTCCATTTTAATCTAGATTAATATGTACAATATAATTGAGATGTCAATTATTAGGAATTTATTGTTTGAGATATCTATTTATTTTTAAAAATACAAAAGCATTACTAATGTTTATATTATTTGGATGCTTTATTGTTATTAATTATTATAATTTCGAGAAGAAATTTTTATTTTATGTAGGACCTACACCCATCTCCATTTCAAACTTTCCTTGGGTATGTGCAGGATCATGATGGGCCAAAAAGTGACGATATGTAAGTGATATGATGGCCCATGTGGTTGACGACTTTTTTTTTACCCAAAATTGATGAAACAAAAAGGGTTTTTAAAGGAGATTCTCAAATTTCCACCAATATATATTATTTTTTACTTTGAATTTAATAAATAATTATTATTCATTTTCTATTTGAATTACGAATAAAGTCTTGATTGATAGGCTGGTTGAAAAACATCTATAGCTTTCAAATGGTATCACATTTTTTGAATTTGAAACACGCGTCACATTCTATGCTTCCCATAATATAGGATTAAAAAAAATGAGAATTTCATGAAGTTTTGACCAAGTTAAGGTGGTTAGACATACAATTTTTTATATTTTTTAAAAGTTGTAATAAAAAATTAATAATTCATTATTAGTTCGAAAAATATTACAAAAAAATATGCATCACATTGAGACATGAGTCATCTACTTATATCTAAAATCTTATAAAAAAATATTATCATTTTATTAAGGTTAGGGTGGTCAGACAAACACCTACTTCATATTTTTTCTCTGAAATTTAAGTAATACTGCATTGAAATTTCAAATTTTCACCAGATAGATTTTAAAAAACAAAAAAAAACCTAGTAGTTTAGAAACTACATTCAATTTTCTATAGATTCTATTCTTACATATTTTTAAAATAATATAGATAACTTATTCAAATCTTTACGTCAAGTTGCCTAACTCTGATTTTCTGAATTTTTATCGTCACTTAAGGGCCTATATTTTCCATGATGATCCTAAACATATCCCCCTTCTTAATAATAGTGTTACAAGTATGTTAGGATTTATTATAACAACCTACCAAATCATTCACTTTACAAAAATATTTTTGATTTTGAGCCAATGTAATGGTTATATTGCCTTGAGGCTCTAATGTATGAAATGATTTAAGGGTCATTCCAATTTTTTTAGATGAAACACCCTTGCATAACTAGGAATTTGAACCACTTAGAAAATTGTGGATCTTGGTATTGCTTATGGGTGTTGCCACAATAATGGGTTACACTTTTTGGGACATCCTGGTTTTTGCTGAAATCACATATTTTTAGAAAATATAATGATTTAAGCCTTAAAAAAGTTTCATTTAAATTATTTTAATTGAATATAGTTTGATCCAACCCACTTATATCAAACCCATTTGGATAGAAACCCACTAGTTTTAAACCATACCTATAATTCAGTCTCCTCTACACCTATCAAAATGTTGATAAAAAACCACTTTTGATTTACCTTTTAGGGGATCATATTAATTCATTTAAAATTTATCTTTTGTAAACATGTAGTCCTTATAATAAGCTTCACAAAAATTATAATTTTAAAAATATTTAATTTTATTATTATATTTATTTTTTATTTCTTTTGAATGTAGGTTTTTCAATGAACATTGAGGTATTTGTTTCACATATATGAAAAAATAGGAAAAGAGAGAAAAAAATCTTAAAAATACATGTACACTAGCTATTGATGTCCTTATTCCAACAAAAAAGGAATAAGTTAATTCAAATGCATACAAAAAACGTTATGTAGCTTAAAGTATAATATATCCAAATTATAATTACTCTAACTTAGAAAATTAATAAAAAAATATATGCTCACCAAAAAATTAAGAAAAAAATATCCATCTACTAGATATTGGTGTGAAAAAATTATATTTAAAAAAGAAGAATTGTATCCCTTTTGTAAAACAAGTTATGCAGTTGAAAGTAAACGTCACTTTTTGAAAATGATGTTTAGTAGAAAAAATAAGTTAATAAAAATTACATAAAAGGATTCACAATTTTTTTTATAATTTTTTTTAAAATATAATTATAATCTACACAAAATATTACAAATCACTAGTTTCCTTCATCTTCAAATTCTTAATGGTTTAGCTTCTATAAGTGTAAGAAAGTGAAGATCTGGTGAAAAATATTGATTTTAATGTCAAGTTTGGCCAAAAAGTGTAACCCATTATTGTGGGATCACCCTTATATAATTAATAAATCCTCATATCTACATCCTAAAATTAATTCCATATTCATTAGAAGGCTTGGTCTACAACAAAATATATAGTCTAGTATGTCATAATCATTAAGCCAATGGGGGTGATGCTCCAAAAGAAGTGGCCCTCCTACTAACATAATGACTAATTGGATGACGATGAGTATGTTTTCTTGCTTAACCTCCTCTCTTTATTTTGTGGCTAAAAATTCCAAAAAGAAATCCCTATTTACAAGATTCTAAAAAATGTCCATCCCCTCATGTTGTAACAACTGTAGTGTTTTTCTCAATAAAAATTACCAAGTTTCCATCTTAAGTGAATGATCCATGTTGCCATAACGTAGAAATAAAAAAAATTATTTTCATAATGTAAATTACATGCATATTTGAAATAAAACTATTTCCAAACTTCCATTGCATTCCATTGTAATTTCATAAATCTACTCATAACATAGATTGAATAATGAATAAACTCAATTATATCATTCAAGATTACATCCTTCCATATAAATGGGTACGTAATACATGCATAGCTCTTTCGACCTTCATCTGGCAATCGATATACAAATTGGTCCTAATACCACTGCAATGGTGCATACATTTTGGATGTCCTCACTCCATGGTGCATACACTCCAGTTGTCCCCAATGTTGGTGTAAAAATCTACAAACCTCAACTACCAATTGATGAGGAGAAGCATCACTCAGGCACTTTTTCGCCAACCACAGACTCAATTGTGATCCCTCGCACATCTTTCACATATGAGAAGATGGCCCTACCCTTCGATGAAGAGATTGGTTGGTAAACCTCATAACAATAGCCTATCTGAGCTTAGTGTTGTGTCCTATGAACTAGAACAAAATCATACGGTCATTTCCCCTACGAGTATGAAAATACTGAACTAGAATGCATAAAAGGAACCAAGTGAACTAATATTGTAAACAGTGGCAACGTACACTACTTTGGCCAAAGTATTCTCACCTAGTACTTCGAGTGATAGTCTTCCTATTCACATACACTTCTATAGCTCAACTTCTATTATGACTGTTCATATACTATGCTTATGTAATTTCCTTCCATAGGTAAGATCCCTAACCTTAGAAATAACCTATTCCCCTTTTCCCAAAACACAATGGTATCTCTACCAATAAAGCCTAAGAACAAGTTACCCCTTCAATGGATATTCCTATCAGGTAGGTATAACATATGAGATTTTCTAGTCTACACATTAACTTTGCATAAACATCTTAACAAGCTATTACCTTCAACAAACAACCTAGTCCTAGCTTTAACTTTATAGTCTAAAGTATATAGCTACATAAGCTTCATCCAACCATAGATTAAATATACATAAATAACTAACTCCATTCAATAATATATCATATTAATAAGTGGTTCTCATTAAGAGAATAGCCACATCCATGAATTACCTCAATTAAAGAATAATCATATCAATAGATGATTCCATTCGAGAGTGTAATCTCCTTAGTAAAAAGGGTTAAACAAAAGTCTAATCTTGTAAATACTATTAGTTCATATCAAGAGTGTAATGCACTAATCAAGTATCAACTCTAACTCAATAGGTAATTCCACCTAGATATTTTCAAATATATAGTATCTCATAAACTCAAGTGATCTACTTAATCACATAGGTGAGTCTCAAACTCAGTATACCCTAAATCTAGGATAAAGACATCAACCAATGCCTATTCTGATTATATAGGTTAATCTAACCCTATATGCTTCAATCAAGACCAAATGAACAACCCAACCAAGTAGGTTATTCCCAACCTATAGGTTTCAGTGAGTGGTGAAGTACATATCCCAACCCTGTAGGTAAATCTTAACCTAAGGTTTCTTTCATAAATCAAATAAACTTCTCCACCCAATAGGTTATTCTAAACCTAGGGTTTCATTCGAGTGAAAGTGATGATCAAGTTATCATATAAGATTAGATTCTTGATGTGGTTTTCATGGTGTCACATCTTGTTATATCTTTCTTACCATCACTATGGCTATATATTTAAACCTTAACATTCCCCAAGGTTATCTATCATAAAAGATAGCAGTGTCAAGTCATTTCATAACATTGACATATTTCACATTATACTCATAGTCTAGCTATCTGTGTATAGAACATCAATGTCTAAATTCCTATATAGGGTATGCAAGAGTATAAAGACACTTCCCTTAAGGTAATCATATTTCATAATTCCTAGTATATATACCAATGATAAACAAACACTCCTTTTATGGAGTATATACAAACACTTTCATAACAAGCATAAAATATCTATTTTTCCCTTTCCATAAGAAAATTCTATGATTTACTAAAACAATCATTTCTCATGCAAATCCAATCAAAGCAATCAAGACTCATTCTTTCATAATAATTTAGACAAATAAAGAAGATTAGACCCTCTTGCCTGTGATACACTTAACCCAATTGACTGACTTGATGCACAACCTTCCAAAGATAGCTTGCTAGCCCTCACTTTTCCACTCAAAGCAATAATTTGCTATGCCCTATTTCATAAGATAACTCAAATCTTGGTTTACAATATTGGTTTACAATTTTTGGGAGATTCTGATTTTTCCTGAAATCACATATTTTTAGAAAATATAATGATTTAAGCCTTAAAAAGTTCCATTTTAAGGATTCCAATTGAAGAAGGTTTGATCAAACCACCTTAGATAAAACTTTCTCGCTCACTTTTCCACTCAAAGTGATACTTCACTATACCCTCTTTCACAAGATCACTCAAAGCTCTCACAAACTAACTATAAGCTCTCACCAAATACAGCTCTCAAAATATTGTAGTAGAATAGATTTGCATAATAAGTGTGTCCCAAATAAGAGAGCTATCCCATCTATTTATACATAAAAATGAGACATTGATGCCAAAAGGTAAGGCATGCCAGTCAACACCTTGCCTCATGCAAATCGACTCACTACACATAGCAAAAAGGCGGCAGAAATCTAAGTGTAAACTCAACTAGGTATTCTAAAAATCGATCCCTATGGCTTGACAGCAGCTCAAGACCAATTCAAATAAGCACATGCCTAAAATATGATAATCGACTTGCAACCAGAGTAGACTTCTACAGAAACAGAGCATTCATATATTGGCATCATGTTGCAACCTCCATTCTTATTCTTAGGCACGGTTTATCTCATTGAAATAGTCTTTTATTTACAGGTAACACACATGCTAAGTCGACTTGGTCACAACATCATTGTACGACAAAGAAAAGATGAGTCGACTCCCCATTTTATAACCTTCAAACAACGCTTTGACTAGCACGTTATCTGCTATTTTCTTTATTCTATTTCATATGTTTAAACACTTTATGATGCAGGGTTAAATATTTCCATCACTTTATATCAAAGCGTTCCAAGTTGAAGTAATTTGTTGCTATATATTAGTGATGCATTTCCAAATGGTATCAACTATGGCTTATAACTCCATATCGGATTTTTACCATTTGCACATTACATGCATTTGTTTGACCTTTAATACTTTGCATATCATATATACAAATCGGCCTTTAAATCCTTTGTATTTATGTATATACAAATCATCTTTTATTTTATGCACAATATGTTATCATAGGCTTGACTTAGTCTTAAAGACTTATGCACAGAAATATCATGGCTTTTATATGTTGTGGCTTGCTTATCACTTAGTGTTGGGTGATCCCACAATACTAGTTTATAATTTTTGGCCAAATTGGACATTGAATTGAATTTTTTTAACTAAATCTTCACTTTTGGGCACCTATAGCAGCTAAACTGTGAGGAATTTGAAGATGATGCAAACTAGTGATTTGTGACATTTTTTCTGTATATTCTAAATATATTTTTTTCAAAAAAAATCAAATCAGATTGCAATTCTTTTTCCATCTCCTTCGAAAACTAATTTTTAATAGTAAACACCATTTTTAAAGAGTGACGTCACTAGCTAACACAACTATTTTTTCTATGAAGGATAAAATTCTAATTTTATCGAAATTAGATTCGTAACTATGATATCTAGTGCATGGAATTGGTTTCATAGCATTTCATTGAATATTTTTTTTTAATTAAGTTTCAAAGTCAAACCTTTTACAATTTAGACATGATTCATTGGCTAAAGCATAACTTTTTTTGTATATATAAAAATTATTATTTTTTGTTAGATCAAAAACATCAATATCTAGTGCACAAATATTTTTCAAAAAAAAAAATTGATAACCTGCTATTTTTCCACATGTGTAGAATAGAGAGCTTGATTTTCGGTGAAAAACCTATGTTTAATCAAACTAAAAAATAAAATACATAATAAAACCAAAACATATTAAAATTAAATTCAATGGATTGCTCGTTTCGAGGACTACCATCATCCAATTGGGTTTGTGAAGTATACTTCATTTTCATCCTCAACCCAAGCTTCAAAGGGAAATTTTTTGTAGAAACTTGGCGCAAGAGTGGGAGAAGAGAAAAAAGGGGGGTTTGAATGAACCCAGGTTCGAGTGAACACCCCCTTTTATTCAATTTTACATTGTCTTCATTATAAAAAAATGCCAAAAAAGTGGGTCCCATCATTTAATAGGGTTTTCTCGAACCAGGGTCCATTCGAACACCCCAGTTCGTACAAACCCCTAAAAAGAAAAAAAAAATCATAGGAGCATTTTTTCAATTTTCCTTCCTCATTAGAATTGTAAACCAATATTGTGGGATCACCTCACTGTATATTTAAAGCCTCCAAAGTCTATAACATTCTTGTGCTTTTATAAGCACAACCCATTTTAGCTTCATTGGCCTTCACATATGTTTATATAGTACGCCTTTATAAACAATATGTATGCATTATTCGGCCTTCATTTATCAAATGAATCGGCCTCCATTTATATAATGGATCGACCTTGTATAATTTCTATATATAAAAAAATATATATGTCTTACATCTATATCTATACATGTACATATATATATTCCAATATATATACCTTTTTATATATTCCATGTTGATTACGTATGTAAAAATTTGGTATTCAAATGAGTAAGATCAAGATAATATTTCACATATAGTATCATTTATATATACATGTATACACCTAAAAATGGTCTGGCGAATATTAAATAATTAAATACAATTTATTTGATTAATTAACCTTTATTTCATCTACTATTAAATAAATAGAAATATTTATTTATATAGTTCATCTTAAATTCTTCAATCTTTATTCTATTATTTTCGTCTTAATTAAATTAAAAAAATTTACTTTGTTTTATTTAATTATCATAATTAAATTCATCTACTATTAATTAAATAGAAATATTTATTTAAATATTTCACATTCTAATTCGTCTATTCTTCAATTTTAATTAAATATACAACTTCAATAGTTTGTTTCATTTAATTATCACATCATTCAATCTTAATTAATTAAACAAGGTTAAATACTTTGTTGTTTAATTATCATATCCCTTCTATATTTATTTAATAAACAAATTCTATAGTTTGTTTAATCAAATTATTTATTCCCTTTTACTAATTTGAATAAACCAAAATATTCAAATAATGGCATAAAGGCAAATTTCCTCTATCAAATTAGATATTATATGTCTAATTTATGTCTAAATTAATTCAATTTTCATTTCACAGGAAAGCCTGGGAGACAAATTGGAATCAATCTCTCAATTTCCTTCCTCTGATTTTTCCTATCATCTGGCATGATATTTTCATGGGGAGAAACCATTCTCATGATCAGCTCAAGCTTCTCAATTGCCTACCATTCAATTTTCCAAATTGAATCCAAGCCCTCATTGTGCTGCCTCTTCACAAAATTGTTGTCGTGAATCTATAAATATAGCCACATTCAATAGGAAATGCATCCCAACTTTGTGCAAACTTACTCTGCAGGAATAGCAATCAAGCATCATAACAATAGCAATAGCATCATAGCATTAGTAGAATCCATATCATGACTGCATCTTAGTTTTACTATAGCTTTTATTTATCATTTTTCATGTCAGAATAGATTATAGTCGCTTCATATCATCTAGAAATCATTATCAATCATTAAATCATTGCATCTAGTATTATTCCATTCTCTAGATTGGCATTTTAACAGTCACAGTGTCTACAAAATCTGAGAACCCTATGTGATTTAATAAATCTTTGGAGATAGGAAACAATGAGATGCTTTCAAGTTTTATGTGCTTTAAATTAGTTAATTACTATTAAATCTTGATATAATGTTTCATTAAGAAGTGTTTCTAGTTGTTTTACTTATTTACTTATTCACACTTACAATTTGGTGCTCACCGTGGGGACACTAACCCCATATTTTAACATTTTTTCTAAAAAGTGTTCGTACAGGATACATACGTGTTTTCTTTTAGTGCGATTGAGAGATTCTACAGTGCTTCCACTAAAAACTTTAGCGCTTTTTCCTGTTTTAGCACTCCCACCACAAGTTATAGCGCTTTGGCAACCTGTTTTAGCATTTTTCAAAGAATTCTATAGGCAACGCTTTCTGAATTAAATGTAATAGTCTGTTTTAGCGCTTCTATAATTTCTTGTCTGGATCTGACGCGATCGTGGCCAAAATTTTATTTTGATGCATTTGGACTAAAAAGAATCAATCCTAGGGTAGTCACTTGGTTTAAAATATATCAATCCTAAGATAGTCATCACACATTTGATGTATCAGTTAAAATTAACATCATGATTTTTGTGAAGCAACATCTTCACCTAGAATAGCACATCGTCTTTTTGGGCTTAAAAATTGAACATTGATTATTGTGCTTGTGTGGTGAATAGGCTTATTCTCTCCCCTTAACTGGGTGATCAAAACACCAGACTCATCCTTTATTTTCATGCAATTTACACTTTTTTTAAATCCTTTAGAAGGCCTATCGTAGTGGGAAAAAGTACTCACCCAATGGGAAGGACCTAAGTGGGAACACCTAAAGCCAAGGATTCTGACCCACTATAACCAAATGCGAGTTGTTGATGAAAGTACAACTCGATGGTAGTGTGCAAGATACCATCCCCAAAGCCTTTGTTCTAAAGGTTGGGAGGTCTCCTGAGGGAGTTTATGATTTACCGCACCACACAGAAACCTTATCTACGAACCCTAGTGTAGAATCCAGCTAAGTTAGTAACCAGACATTGTAATACTCACAGTGCAAGGGGAGGGAAGAATCTGCCACCGAGACACTCACCATATAATTTCCAAGGACTGTTTTCTTAAGGGATCGAGAAATCTAACCTTGATTATGCACATGGAAAAGAAAAAAACATGGGCACCCTCTAGGGGGTGACATGGCTGTGTGAGTCAACACAATTTTAAGATGTGGGTTGTTGAGTATAACGATGACCTTTTTGACCTTAAGAGTGAGTCTATCTAAGGTGTATTTTTGTTAAAAAAACTAGTCAAAATAGGACCATGCGTGGTTCTTGGAACATACACTATTTGATTAGATTCTAGACTTAAAAAAACAACTATTCTACAATTGCTTGTCATGTTCTCAAATCATTAACTCAGATAAAGATCATCTAGAAGAACACAAAAAGAGTCAAACAAAACCAAACGATGAAATTTATGATTAAGGATTGGAAATCCACAACGTTTCTCAAGAAATCCCTCACAAAAAGAGTCAAACAACCAAAGAAACAAATCAGTTACAAGAAACTTTTAGAAAGAAGACGATTTTTATATCAAAGTAGGAAAGTCTTAATTCACCATAGAACCTTCATCAATAGGTTTCATGATTTTTCCAGAGGATATACTGACGATTATGCTTTAGAACCTTTGTATTCACGGGCCTATTTCCAAAGAAGAGCCCTGTCACAAAAACATAATCATAGTCAACCTATCCGACCGTCTTCTATCCCACAGCCAATGATAGAATATTCCAATAGGCCCAATCAGTTCTTAAAATAGAGAAAACTTAGAAACATTAGGCTTGTCATCCAACATCGGAAAATTAATAGCAGAGGTATCCTATCAAAATATCAAAAATCCCAAAAATCAATCTCTTCATGGGAAGAAAAATTAGACAACGCTATTGAAACCCAAAGTAGCACTTGCACACTCTGTTCTAGCACCTTTGCGGTCTGTTTTAGCGCTTCTGCATCCAAAATAACACCTCTACAGTCTGTTTTAGCTCTTGCACACTCTATTTTAGCGCTTCTACATCCATAATAGCGCCTCTACAGTCTGTTTTAGCACTTGCACGGTCTATTTTAGCGCTTTTGCATCTATACTAGCACCTTTGCAGTCTGTTTTAGTGCTTTTGCACTCTGTTTTAGCGCTTCCAAAGAGCAAAAAAATAGAGAGCTTCTAGGCACATCTGTCAAAATTGTTGACATCTAAAACTCATTTTTTTATCAGACAAAAACATCTTGTCGGTCCAGACAGTGTCTTAAACCAGAAACGAAAAGGTTCTTACAGGTTAAAATTATTTTCAACTTGAACCCAGAACTTGCAAACTATAAAGAGTCCACAAATCAAACCAAAATCTTGGTTATTAGGTTAAGTCTCTTCATCAGGATATTATCATCCTACCATCACGAAATGAAACATAGTAATCAGATTTTTTTTAACATAGTCTCATCAATAGGATATATCATCCTATTTTACTATGTTAAAATTCATTTGACACTCATCCAAACATAGAAGATCAAATTTTAGTGGCAAAAACAAACACTTGTATGCCAATCTTGACAAGGTTACAAAGACAGAGACTCACAGAAAAATAAATTGAAACATCAAACACCATGGCTGAAGAAAATCCTTGGAATAGATTCCACGAAAATGACAAGAATGGAATAACCCAAGAAGACATTCAAATAGCGTATCAGGATCCAAAATTCCATAAATTTATGGAAAAGATCTTAGAACAAGATATAGAAAAATACCTCTTAATACTAGCTGAATCAGGTGCAAAACTTCCAAAAGATTTTGATGTCAATCAATTAAAATAAACACCTAGAGCAAATGAAACTGAAACACCACAACACACACAAAACATAGATCAAGTTGTTGTCCTAACACATCAAATGAAAAACTTACAACAAAAGCTTCAAGACATGCAAAACGGAACCACGAAAAGGTACTCATTATAGGACATTTGTCCTTATCCTTTTGACCCGAGTGTGGACATGATACCATTTCCTAGACAATGCGAATTCCCGAAATATGACAAATACAACGATAAAACAGATCCAATTGACCATGTGAGGGAATTCATAACCATGAGTTTAGAATTTACACAAGAAGAAACTTATCTAATGAGGTTATTTCCAAGGAGCTTAGGAGGTCAATGTATGGAATGGTTTTCTAAACTACAACCAGAGATTCAAACTTTTGAAGAACTAGTCAACAGGTTTATATCACAATATTCATTTAATATTCAACATGATGTCACAATAAAGGACCTTTACAACATGAAACAAAATAAAGGTGAGAAATTCCTTTCATTTCTACAACGATGGCTAAGATTGTTGGCTAGGTATCCTCGATCTATACCTGGAGAAGAAAAATGGAACTATTTATTGACAATCTAACTGATGAAATGAGCTATAGGTTAGAACTACAATGCTCGTCCACATTTGAGAAAGTAATTGAAAATGGCCTCAAGATCAAAGAGGCCTTGGTAAAAAGAGGGGTGATAAAACATTTCAATGAAGGATCAAATAACACCAATTCCTCCAATCACTATGGTAACAATGACAAGCCTTAGTTTTGGCAAAAGAATAGAAATACTAGAAATAATGATACCACAAATGACGCACAAAATGTGAAACCATTATATAATTTGAAGGCTACTACAACAAAGACCAATCAAAATAGTAACCAAAACATCAAACAAAGTGTCAATCAAAACAACAATTTAAACAATGGAGAATCTAAACCGCAAACATATCAAAGATCATCCAACCGACGACGATTCACACCATTGGGACAAACACTTGAATCAGCAATGAGAGAACTTATTACAAATGGACTTATCACCTCACGTGAAGCAATATTTTAGGATCCAAAAGTAAAACCACCTTGGTGGAATGGCGCAGACTATTGTAACTTTCATAATAACAAGGGACACAAGACAAATGATTGCATGGAGTTAAAACATCTAGTCCAAGATCTGATTGATAATAAAAAGGTATACATAGAAGGACATCAAACCAACAATGATCATACTGCATTTAAAGATCCTTTCCCAAATTATGAAAGGGAGAATCTTCTTCTACAAATGGTAAAGGTAAAAGTGTTAACTACATTTATGATGGCATAATCTTCTGTATTTCTAAAGCTGAGAGTGATACTGTCACTAGTAGTCAAATTGGGAACGAGGGAACCAAAGACATTATACCATTAGATCTGATCCCAAACACAGACACATCAGACAATCAGATAAATGTCTTAAAAATCAGGGAAAGACATGACTACCAACCGGTTAATGTAACGACAAGGGGGAAATCCAAGGTAATATTGAAAGGAGTAGCATCTAAAAACACCACTCCACCTCCAAGTCAATACAACTACTAGCACAAATATCAATATTAGAACTCCTTAAATTCTCACCATCCCATTAGGAAGTTTTGGAACAAGCTCTTGTGGCCACCACGGTACCCAACAATCTAGATGTCTGTCAATTTCAAGCTATGGTGGAACATTTGACCACTCCTAGTTGTCTATTGTTCTCCAAACAAGATGATGTATCACTTAATCATCCACACAATAATTCACTTCACATTGAAGTCTTAATCCAAAAACATTGTGTTAAACATGTCTTAATAGATGGTGGAGTTGGTTTAAACATTTCCACTTCAAATTTGATCCATGAGCTAGGTTATTTTGATAATGCTATTGATGTCCGAAGGAAAATGACAATAAAATCCTATGACGAAGATGAGAGATCATCTAAGGGATTGATCATGTTTCCTATTCAAGTAGGACCAATGGTGAAGAATATAGCTTGCCAAGTGCTAGAAAAAGAGCTAACATACAATATACTCTTGGGTTGTCCATGGATACATGAAATGCAAGCAGTTCCTTCAACTTATCATCAGTGTAAAATTCCCACTTAATGGACAAGAGGTGACTATATCGGCTGACTACAATAATCCCCAACATTGTAACATGCTTAAAACATCTCAAGACACTTTTCTACCCCATAAAAATGAAGCAAAAAAAATTGGTTCATCTAACGGTGAAAAACAACCAACCATTGTATCTAAATGGCTTCAGAAAAAGGGTCAATCAAAAGAAACAAGTGTTGTTGATTCTACTTTGTCAGACAATAAGGGTTTTGTGAATTCTTTGTCACAAAAATTCCAAGAAAAGATTGAGTTAATCGACAAAGGCATGGGATAATATTTCATTGGGAAATCACTATGTCTTTCACAATTGCTATCATCCCCAAGGTCATATGGACAACCGGCATCAATAACACAACAACCATCACACACCACCACAGTTCTAGATGAAAGATTTTCAAAATTTGGTACTCTAGAAGATGAATCAGAAGACAAGGCCATCCTCAATTGGATATACAAAGACGAAGAAGCCTCAACATCAACAAACATCAGCATAAAGACGAATCAATATGGGAAAGGAAAAGCTATCCTAGAGAAAATGGGTTATGAGGGACAAGGAAATGTTTGAAAAAGGAAAGAAGGAATCATAGAACCCATTCAAACTCTTATACTTTAATCGAAGGACAAAACAGAACTAGGTTATACAGGAGAATCAAAAGAGGAAATGACTCAGAAAGTTGTTGAAAGAATCCTTCAAATGAGAGATAGTTTTGAAATGGATTCCAATGAATATGAATGGGATCTTTACTCTGATGTATCATACACGGACATCCAAATTGACGTCACAAAATATTTTGCACCCACACACGAGGAGGGATAGAGCTCAGGGACTAGACAACTTGTATTTGAATCACAAAATATCGATGACTCAAGTGAGGATGGATAGACATCGAGTGAGCTAGATGATTTGGAGGAAAGTAATATCATAGACCTCGACATCCCTAATGACAACCTTGACACCATAACTATTTGAACCCTTACTTCCATTGACCAAAGTCAATCTGATGACTTTTTTCCCTTAATACATCCTGAACTTATCAACTGGGAACCAACTGAACCTATTAAGGTACCCATATTTGTGAATGATGACGCTATCGTAAACTTACATTGTTGTGAAAAACCTAACACAAGTTCTAATCATAAATCTCATAACGACACATTTAGACAGGAGGGTGTCAAATCTTCCAGTTGCAAAATTGAAAACAAGAATAATGGATCTAATGGTGAAAACCATTCTATCACAGCATCAGATCTCAAAAAATTAAAAATAAAGAACGCATTGCATGGTGAAAGCCTCTCTGAGGCACTGAAAGATGGGAGATTTGACACCCTTCCAGAGCATTATCATGAAAGGTCATTTGTACTGGTGGAGCTTACATAGTCTATTAACATTGGTACAGTAGAAAAAGAAAATATTTTGCATCTCGCAACATCTATGACTGAACAAGAAAGACCTGAATTTATCAAGTTGTTTGAAGAAAGAAGCATTAACTTTGCTTGGTCATACTCTAATATGCCAGGTTTAGATCCAAATATTTTAATGCATCATTTATCTCTACCTACTGGAATTAAACTTGTAAAACAAAAACTAAGGAAGATGCATCCACATATCACCTTGATGGTAAAGGTTGAGCTGAAGAAGTTGTTAGATGCATGATTCATTAGGTCTATTGATTATGTTGAATGGATATCAAATATTGTCCCTGTATCAAAGCCGAACAATAGTATCAGAATATGTACAAATTTTAGAGATCTGAATAAGGCATGTCCCAAGGATGATTTCCCCTTACCTAACATCGATATCATTGTGGACTTAACAGTAGGACATGCCATGCTATCAATAATGGATGGTTTCTCAAGCTACAACCAAATCAAGGTAGCACCATATGATCAGGAGAAAACCACATTCACATGTCCATGGGGAACTTTTTTGTTGGAACGTCATACCCTTCGGGTTGAAGAATGCAAGGGCAATATATCAACGTGCAATTACTACAATCTTCCATGATATTATGCATACCTTTATGGAGGATTACGTGGATGATATATTAGCAAAGTCATATGATCAGGGGAAAACCACATTCACATGTCCATGGGGAACTTTTTTGCTGGAACATCATGCTCTTCGGGTTGAAGAATGTTGGGGCAATATATCAATGTGCAATGACTACAATCTTCCATGATATGATGCATACCTTTTATGGAGGATTACGTGGAAGATATCTTAGCAAAGTGATATTCTAGAGAAGGACATCTAGATATCCTGCAAAAAATCTTTACAAGGCTAGAGAAGTTCAATGTCCAACTAAATCCTAAGAAATGTGTCTTTGGGGTTACATCAACAAAACTCCCAGGATACATAGTTTTAGAGAAGGGTGTCGAAGTGGATCCCACAAAGGTCAAAGCAATAATGGAAATGCAACTACCCAAGAATATCAGTCAACTAAGGTCTTTACAAGGTAGGCTACAATCAATCAGGAGATTTATCTCGCAGTTAGCAGATAAAAATCATCCATTTAATCACTTGTTGCATAAAAATGTCTTGTTCAAATGGGATCAAGGGTGTGAAATGAACTTCAACAAAATAAAACAATATCTGATGTAGCCACCTATTCTCATGCCACCTATAGAAGGTAGAACTTTACTACTATACATTGCAACAACATACATTTCTTTAGGAGCACTGTTAGCACAAGAAGATTATGAAGGAAGGGAACAAGCCATTTACTACATCAGTAGGACTCTGAATGGTTGTGAAATAAATTACACCTTCATCTATAAATATTATTTGGTGGTGGTATTTTCTACCCAACATTTGTGGCATTACATGTTGACACACACAGTCAGGCTCATAGAAAAGATTGACCCATTAAAATATCTACTTAGCAAGGCTACTTTAATAGGTAGACTAGCCAAGTGGGTCATGCTTTTAAGTGAATTTGATATCCAGTATGTGGAAAGGAGAGCCATCAAAGTTCAAGAGATTGCCGAACAATTAGCTGAAGCTCCATTAAGTGATGATCGTCCTATGACAATGGAGTTTCCTGATGCAAACATTCTTACTGTAACAACACAACAATGGAGGCTTTATTTTGATGGGTCATACACACAAAGAGGATCTGGCACAGGAATATTGTTTGTTACACCTCAAGGACACACCATCCCAAGGTCTTATAGACTCATGTTTCCATGTACCAATAATGTAGTTGAGTATGAGGCACTAATCATTGGTGTCAAGGTAGCAATTGAATGGAAGGTAATAGAGCTACAAGTATATGGAGATTCACAATTAGTCATTTATCAAGTCAATGATGAATAAGAGATGAAAGATGAGAAGTTGATGCCATATAAGCAACTAATTGATGATCTCAAGAAGTACTTTGTGGATATCAAATTTGAGCAAATTCCAAGGGTAGAAAACAAAGCGAAAGATGCTATGGCGACCATTGCTTCTCTTTTGTAGTTTCCAAAAAAATATGGTTGTTATGAGTTTATGGTAGAAGAAGTGTCAAATCCTACTTATGATAATCATGAATCTTAAACCATATGCCATTTAGATTCCATTGAAAACTCCATCTATGGGAAGACCTATAAATACCTAAAAGACAACATCCTTCCTCTCGATCTTTCCAGAAATCAAAAACGCAACTTCATCCACCAATCTACCTGACATACCTTAATCGCTGACATACTTTACCATCGAGGTCTTGATGGTACTCTTCTCCGGTGTCTAGAACATAAAAAATTTGAGACAACCATACGTGAAGTTCATGAAGGTATTTTTGGAACTCATTCAAGTGGGATAACTCTAGCAAAGAAACTCCTTCGTTTGGGGTATTACTAGTCGAACATGGAGAAGGAGTCTTATCAATTTGTTAAGAAATCTCAGAAGTGTCAGATCCATAGTAATCCAATCCACACACCAGCTCAAGAATTACACCTATTCATATACACATGGCCCTTTTGTCAGTGGGGACTGGATCTGGTAGGAAAGATAAACCCATCTTCATCCAATGGGCATAAATTCATAATCACAGCAATATAGTACTTTACAAAATTGATATAATTGGTTCCTCTAACAACAATCACTAGAAAGAAGATCTCGTCTTTCATACTAAACTATATAATTTTTTGGTATGGCATACCTTATTCTATTATCACTGATAATGGATGACCAATTAAGAACCAAGATGTCCAGGAATTGTGTGAAAAATTTCATATCCAACATCATTTCTCAACACTGTACTATCCTCAGGGAAATGGCCAGGAAGAGGCCTCGAATAAGACAATTCTAAAAATACTCAAAAAAAATGGTTAACGATGTTGGACGTGATTGGCATGTTTAGCTCAATCCTTCATTATGGGCCTACAAACCTAGCATCAGAACACTGACAGGAGCTACACTATATGCCTTGGTATATGGATCAGAGGCCATACTACCTATTGAGGTGGAGATTACATCACTCTATGTGTCACTAAAGGGAATTGTTTCAGATGAAGATTATAGAGTATCTAGGCTTCAAGAACTAGAACTGTTGATGAACGTCATCAACAAGTTGTCAATCATTTGACGACATATCAACAAAGAATGTCTAGGAGCTACAATCACATGGTAAAACCTAGAGTCTTTCAGGTTGGTGACTTGGTCCTAAAGGAAAATCCTAGAAATCAATAGGATAGAGAAAAGAAAGGGAAGTTTGAACCTAACTAGCTAGGTCCCTTTTTCATCATATCGGTCTATGGATCAGGACCCTATCAACTGTCAACACTTGAAGGGGATTTGTTTGATGAACCTATCAACAACATCCATCCCAGAAAATTCTACACATGAATCACCTAGTGCACAGTGCGAATCTAGGGAAAATAGTTTCCTTGATGAAAACTTGGCAAACATGCATCTTGGTAACAGAAAAATACAAAAAAAATGAGAAAATACAAAAATACAAAAAAATCATAAAATATGAAAAAATGCAGTAAAAACATTTAGAGAAAACCTGGAAATAGGCACTGATTATGATTTAAACCAACTTTTCCATCTATTGGAAACATGTCATGGTCGCTACTTTCACTATCACTTTACATCCATTATCATAACATTACAAGTGGTCATGTCTCACACTAGCTTGGGAGCAACATCTGTCCACCTCACTATGGGCAATAAGACATCAAGCTTAACAAAATGGGAAAAAAATGATCGAAACACAACCCAAAATGGAACATCAATCGCCATCAGAAACACATTAGACATCCATATCGCAATAGAAAATCCAAAAACAAGTCACATAGTCAGTCTCAAAAATTCAAAAACATGAGTCTGTGTCAGTCAAACTATGTGGTCTCTGTGTATATAACATAGACAAGGTTAATCTTTGATCATCCCTCGAGGACCCTAGGATAGTTCTTTAGGTTAGGTTTGATCCAAAATCTTAGAAAATCACAAAAACATCATAAAGCCAGCATGGATGATCTAATCTGAATAATGGTTGAAATACTTTAAGCAAAAGTTAAATTGATGTACTTCGATCTTTGTTATCATTTCTATGGAGCAACTCGATGATGTATTGAACTAGAGAAGCTAGGAAGGAGAATGATATTTTTTTTGCCTGTTGTTTGTGAGTTAATCATTATTATTATGTGAATTTTTGTAAGACGTGCTCTATAAAGTATCACTGATGACATTCAGAATTTACATAGGAAAGTGATTGATTCTTGTTTGTTTACACAAGAAATGCTCAGGTCATCTCAGTTTAATTATACCTAGATGTTTGTGTTCACTTGCAATATCAAAAATTATGAAAGTAGTACTCAGGTCGTCATTGGTCTAACATATACCATTGATGCTTGTACTCACTTTCAACATTTTAAAAGCTCAATGATGATAAAAAGCACAATACATGGACTGTTAAGATGCCAATATTTGCATGTAGTTTTGCATGATTAAATTAGATAGCATTTATGATTAGTTTTGCATCTACAGAGTATTTTGTTCGAAAGATGGGTAACCAATTCCTAATAATGTTAACTTTCCTTATTAATGGATTGAGTATACTTGACATTAACAAAAACATCATCATTATCATATAGCTGCATAATCATTTCCATTGCATTATTATACATTTTATCATTCATACATTGGATCAAATAATTTGCATTAATCATGTCATATTCTTCATTTCTCATCACATCATCTAAATTTCATAGAGAAAATAAAAAATAAATCAACTACAAATTGCATTTTCATTAACATTATCATATCATACATCGCACATTAGAAATATCATCATATAAATCATTCATTGATCCATTTATTATATCATCTATATGCATTTAAAATACCCAATGAAAATAAAAATAAAAATGCATCATATTTCATTATCATTATATCATATATCATTAAGAACAACACATCCAAAATCATTCATATAGTTACATTACCATATCATTTATATATATCCATTGTCATACAATGCACATCATGCA
The DNA here is from genome assembly GCA_007115665.2 of Sequoiadendron giganteum. Taxonomy (NCBI): domain Eukaryota; kingdom Viridiplantae; phylum Streptophyta; class Pinopsida; order Cupressales; family Cupressaceae; genus Sequoiadendron; species Sequoiadendron giganteum. Next base: position 51,761,507 of record CM021110.1, on the reverse strand, counting down.
TCCATACATCATCATTATTCACATAACCACATTTTAACATCATAAATCATCACAGGTTATCATGCTTCATCATTTGAATCCATCGCATATCAAAAAACAAATCATATAGATTATCACATAGCATAAACACATAGAAATAAAATGCATTCATCATAAACATATATCGACACCATATAGATCAATAGTCTATTGCATATCATATAAACCTTAAAATAATAATGTCAAGTGTACAATGATATCCAAACATGGAGAGATACATCAATAAAGTGGCATAAATCACTCTGACTGAATAAGTGTATACATCAAGTATCAGTATATCTTCAAGTTTCAGTACATTAATCAATCCTATCCTGGGGCATATCAATCAAAGCTGATAAACCACATCGACTGATGATATCTATATTGGCCTACACCAGATGCGGAATCATGTCCCACTTCTTTGGGAAGAACTCTAAAATCCTCCTATGATCATAACATATCAAAAATCAACAATATTATCAATCAATTAGCCTAACAATCTAATCGGCTCTAGTGATACTTTGATCAAATCTCATGAGCGACTATCATTGAACCTCACCTTTCATGAGGTCAAACATCAATCTATTATTGATCCTCGCCTATCATGAGGTCAATCAATCAATCTATCATTGATCCTCGCCTATCATGAGGTCAATCAAACAATCTATCATTGATCATCACCTATCATGAGGTCAATCATCAATCTATCATTAATCCTGACCTATCATGAGGTCAATCATTAATCTATCATTAATCCTCGCTTATCATGAGGTCAATCAATCAATCAATCATGGAATCTCACCTATCATGAGATCAATAATCTTCTAACCTATCAGGATCAACAATCAATACCAAATCAAAGGCTGACATGATTGAAAATCATCAAAAATAAGGAGGCAAAGCAAGGAAACATTTAATCAACTGGCGGAATCAGTATTCTTTATCGAGAGATAAATCATCAAAACATTAGAAAATCATGATTTTTTTTACAAAAATAAGAAAAATAAAAATAAAATCAAAAATTCATCAATTTATCTCCCAAGGGGGCATATATCCATCATCACCTGAAAATCAAATGTCTAGGGCATATAGAAAAAATTTCGTCGATACTAGCAGCAACAACAAAAATTTCTTTGAAGCAATGCGTAAACACATCACTTCAGAGAGGGGAAAAATGTATACACCTAAAAATGGTCTTGCGAATATTAATTAATTAAATACGATTTATTTGATTAATTAACCTTTATTTCATCTACTATTAAATAAATAGAAATATTTATTTATATAGTTCATCTTAAATTCTTCAATCTTTATTCTATTATTTTCGTCTTAATTAAATAAACAAATTTCACTTTGTTTTATTTAATTATCATAATTAAATTCATCTACTATTAAATAAATAGAAATATTTATTTAAATATTTCACATCCTAATTCTTCTATTCTTCAATTTTAATTAAATATACAACTTCAATAATTTGTGTTATTTAATTATCACATCTTTCAATCTTAATTAATTAAACAAGGTTAAATACTTTATTGTTTAATTATCATATCCCTTCTATATTTATCTCATAAACAAATTCTATAGTTTGTTTTATCAAATTATTTATTCCCTTTTACTAATTTGAATAAACTAAAATATTCAAATAAAGGCATAAAGGCAAATTTCCTCTATCAAATTAGATATTATATGTCTAATTAATATCTAAATTAATTCAACTGGCATTTCACGGGAAAGCTTGGGAGACAAATTCGAACCAATCTCTCAATTTCCTTCCTCTGATTTTTCCTATCATCTGGCATGATGTTTTCATGGCGAGAAAGCATTCCCACGATCAGCTCAAGCTTCTCAATCTCTTACCATTCAATTCTCCAGATTGAATCCAAGCCCTCATTGTGTTGCCTCTTCACAAAATTGTTGTCGTGAATCTATAAATACATCCACATTCAATAGGAAATGCATCCCAACTTTGTGCAAACTTATTCTGCAGGAATAGCAATCAAGTATCATAACAATCAAGCATCATAGCAATACCAATAGCATCATAGCATCATAGCATTAGTAGAATTCATATCACGGCTGCATCTTAGTTTTCTTGTAGCTTTTATTTATCAGTTTTCATGTCAGAATAGATTATAGTAGCTTCATATCATCTAGAAATCATTAAATCATTGCATCTAGTATTATTCCATTCTCTAGATTGGCATTTTAACAGTCACAGTGCTTACCAAATTTGAGAACCCTCTATGATTTAATAAATCTTTGAAGATAGGAAACAATGAGACGCTTTCAAGTTTTATGTGCTTTAAATTAGTTAATTACTGTTGAATCTTGATATAATGTTTCATTAAGAAGTGTTTCTACTTGTTTTACTTATTTACTTATTCGCACTTACAATACATATATATATGCCTCTATGTACATGTATACGTACGTATACATATGTCGATATATCTATATGGAAATTTTCATTTGTCATACATATATATACATTTGATTGCACAATCAAGCACATACACATTTACTATCTTATTGATAGGTGATATGTGTGTGATGTATTTATACATATATACTTATATGTGGCATTGTCCCTTCGATAACACCATGCTCATGAGCAACTGGTTCATAATCGTGCATAGGTACATTTACCTATGTACTCTCATGTACATGCATATGGTCTATCATTGACATGCATATGCATACATATATATACATTCATGTATGCTCACCTCATCAATTCAATCATAGTAATATAAAGAAGAACCATAAACTCCAAACACATAAACATCATCCCAAAATGCACTCAATGGTAATCAAGACCCTTACTAATGCAAACACATCATACTAAAGGATGACTTACCATTTTTCCCCAAACTATGGCATGGCTCTATCATTCTATAAGTGTATGCTTAAGCTCAGATAGGTTTCATTTAGGATTATCCGACCAGTCACTTCTCCTGGGTGATACTTCCCCTCCCTTTCAGAGGATGGAACTTGCCCCTGCAACCATCTTAGCACATTTACAATGGTAGTTAGGCATTCATAATAAATCCATATGCATCATAAAACTTTAGCATATTCATATAGCAATGTATGTAAACATATTTACTCCTTCAAAGCCACATTTAGCATTTATCAACACTTTCACATAATACATATTTCAATATTCCATTATTTTAACAAGCATATCCAAATCATGATTGCATTTACCATCCTATTTACCCATGAAGGTAAAATTAAATCAGTAACAACAAGACAGGATGTGACACAAGTCAAATTTGCCTAAAATTTGTAGTTTACAATTTGCTTCTATGACTAAAAAAATTTAATATCTACATCTTAAAATCAATCTCATATTCACTCAAAAGCTTAGTTTCCAATAACATATCTAATACATTATATCAAAATCTCTATGCCAATGAGGATGATGTCATAATGAAGTGACTATGTAGTAACATAATAGTGCATCCTATTGTAAATAACCCCTCTTCTTGTGGTTGAGAAAATCTAAAAGAAATCCTCTTCTTACAAACTTCAAAAAAAACTCTTTTCCCAACTCAAATATACCTAAAATTATAAATCTTAAAATTACTTTAAAATTGAAAAAAATCTTTTAAAAAATGAAATACACCTAAAAATCAAAGTCTTAAAATTACCTATATAACTAAATAACCCTCATTAGATCAAAGGCAAACCTCAAAGGTGTTTGCCATGGTTCAAACTTTAAAACTCTCTATACCTAGAGTTTCAACTTCAAACGTTGAGTTATTTTGTAATGCTTGGTCTATACTCTTACCTCTTTTTTCCTTATTGTTTGGTCCTCGTACTGTATCATCTTTTACTTACTGTTTAGTCTTCCCACTCAATGTGTGGGGAACGATAGGTACCTAGAATATTTTGACTTGTAACATCGATTTTCCGTGTCAGAACTCGATTTGTTCAGAAGAATTAAATATTGTGAGATCCAATGAAAATTCGTTAAGAAAACAGAGGACCACCCACGCATGGAACCTCAATTTGGCCTGTCCTGCGTCACGACTCACTGTTATCGGACCGACTTGTGCTACAGAAGATATTGATTTCGCCTTCAATTCCGACAATAATGCAATGACAAATTGACTGGATTTAACCAGCGTAGAAAACCCGAAAGCACAGTGGTCAGTAGTTAGAAGTTGATGGTGGTGTCCAGAGGAAAAGAAGATGTTTGTTTCTCAGCACAGAAGCATGTGGGCCTCTCTGTCCCCTCGATGCCTTATAAATGAATATCTCGTCTCTTCCCCATTGTATTCAACATTTCTTGTAAAATCTGTTACAAGCTTCAGAGGCTGCATGAGCATGAAGCAAATCTTGTCTCTGAATTTGGCGCCACCAAGAAGAGGGAAAATTAAGGCTGCCATTTTTAGATCCATGGGTCATTCAATAACACTCTATTATGGCAACCTTAGGCGAAAGATAGGAGGTGGGCTCTCATTCCGCGCGTTGTTGAAGCCATTATCCTGTGAAAAGATGGCTGGGAAGAAGCATATTATGAGATCGGCCATTGAAATAGCTTCCTTGCATGAGCGCCTCAGTAAATTGGCTTTCTTTATTCTGTTCCTCGCTGCGCAGTGGAAGTATCTGCTCTGATATGTGTTGAAAATTTGCTGAGATATGTACAATGATGTAGTGTAATTGAGAGCGATATAAATTTAGAAATTTATTATTAAGAATGTATTGTGTATATGATGGCACCAGGTGAGATCTCTTTTTTTCTCTATGAAAATGAAGAAATATGAAACTTTTGTTTGTCTCTGCAAGTTGCTTATTCTGCAATTCACAGCTTTAATGGGTCTCTGATATATATTGATCAACAATAGGCAGTATGCAGATTGATTATTTATATATATATAAATCAGTTACAGTACTGTTTAAGAAAAGAACAAGCTATGATATTATTTACTGAAGTGAAGGATTTCTGGATTGAATCATCATAAAAAAACTACTGTACATTTTATAGAAGATAAGTTATTACATTCTTTTCTCCTTCATTTTACTGTTAATTTTGTCTGTCTCACCATTTTGCTTTTATATCTTTTGACACAAGGATGTGGCTGGGCTTAAGCATTATAGTCAGCTGACATTGTTACCATCAAATCTAAACCTTTAAAATATTAGACAATTATATTAAAAACTTAAAACAACTGAATTGTTTCTATTCTGTATTAACCAAACAGTCAATTTGCAAAAGTAAACAATGGCATCAGGCAAATTCACCATCCAAAAATTCACCGTCAACATTCAGGGCCAAGACAAATTTACCCCAAGGAAAATTCACCACCATGAATTCATCGCATGAACATTTTTAATATATATTTTCAAGAATTTTTAATATATGTATTTTTGCCATGAAAGTTATTGTTAATGCGAATTGATGGTAGTGAATTGCTGGTGGTGAATTTTCCTTGGTGAATTTTTCAACGGTAAATTGCTTGCAGTGAAAATTATTGTTAATGCTGGTTGGTGAATTTTCCTTGCGATGAATTTGTCATGACCATGAATTTTCTTGCGTTGCTCGCAATGAATTTTTCAACAGTAAATTGTTGACAATAAATTTTTCTAAAACCTTAAACAACATATAAGTAAATAATCAACATTTTTATATAATATTTAATTAAATTTATTGAAAACACGTCATTATTTTATTTGACTGGAACTAATCATCCAAGTAAAGGCTACACTATATCCCACCTTTTACTTTTGGCTCTACGATTATCTCGGAGATACAAAAGGTCTTCTATTAATCCAACAGATAAAACAATCTTGAAGGACTAAAGTTATCTCTGTACGACGAAGGTACAAGCACACTGTTTAATCATATGTATATAAATTCAGATTATATATATACAAGTTACATAAAGGTCATGTAAGGAGACTGGTAGAATCATGTATGGTCAGTTAAAAATATTAAAATATTATTTTCTTTTAGAAAAAAATGAATTATTATATTGAGTAGTATTATTGTACATATAACAGAATTTGATCCGTACTAATAAAATGTAAGATTTAGATTTGAATCACAATTTATTTTTAAGTGATATCACGATCACATATCCATTTAAAAAAAAAAACAAAACATTACATATATTTATAATCAATATGAATTGTAGTGTAAATTCTAAATAACAAAAACATTATATATAAATAGATATATTATTTTTTAAATGATATATAATTGATATATTTTTTATTTATATTAAAAAACTATTATTAATAAATAAAATTCATTTGTATTCTGTTTTGTTTTTTAAAATTTATTTTCAAATAATATTTTGTTTAAATATGTTATTAAGAATATGGTGGATTATTTTATCACAATTCACTTGATTATTTGTTGGCACATTGATCAGCATGCTGAGAATTTGGGGTTTGTGAGATATTTCAGCCATTCCTAACTTGACACAACGTTTATCAGATGCAAGACAACGATTTAACTAGAATTCGTAGAGGGAGTCTCAAGTCTAGATTTCTTATCAATTAATCTTCCTTGCTTGGTTCCATATTTAACACTTGAATCTAATTAACTAGGATAGTAGATTCTAGATTTCAGGGGAGTTTTTCTCTCAAGTCTTCACGGATGCAAAGACTAAATGTAAATATTGTCAACCACCCAACGAACACGAGGTGATTATCAACTTTGACTTAGTATTAAAACATGGGAAAGTCAAATTGGTTTGGTATTCTTAGAATCTTTTTTGGAAGTTATTCTAAATGTTTTCGACAAGGACCATATCATGTCTCTAACTTTAAACTTAATTTATCTAGTTTGGTTTTATGGAAGGGACTTCATGATGTATTTTGAAGGAGTAGAGGGTCTCATGAAGCAAAAAATAAATATGTTGTAGGATTAATTATATTTTCCTCTGAATAATAGCAGCCCCTACATTTTAGCTTGTAGATTTGAATGTGTGCATTTGAGGTGGGGGAGAAATTGTCCCACCAGCATAGTTATTTTTTGCCACTTGTCAATCATCCAGAAATTTTAAATTCTCGCCAATTATTTTTTAATATTTTTTATTTTGTTGAATTGCATATGCAAAATAATAAAATAATTTCTAGACTACAAGAAGTGGTAGCACTCTCTACTACTGAAATATAATATATTGCACTCACTAAAGGAGCTAAGGAAATGTTATGGCTGTTGTGTTTATTCAAGGGTGAATTGGGTTGTAAACAACAAGTCTTCACCTTGTATAGTGACAACAATAGTGTTATACATCTGGCCAAAAAATGTTGCTTTTCATAATAGAACAAAGCACTTGAGCTGAGATATCATTTCATCTAGAGTATTCTTGAGGAGGACAAGTTGAAGTTGGGAAAGGTACATACTAGCATGAATTATACTAATGGAATTATGAAGGTAGTCACATAGGAGAAGCTCAATTTTTGCATTTAGCTTCTCTTGACCTCATCAAGATGTGACAATACATCTGGAAAAGTAGGGATATATCTGAGTGTGTTTACTTGCAACAATATTTTGGACTTGAAGTGGGAGATTGTTGAATGTGAAGTCCAACAGTCACCAAACCATTACCCTTCCCATTCCTCTTCATTTTCCTGTTGTCTCTATATATTTGGAGACCAAAAAATATTTGCAAAAATTATGATAAACTCTATATTTGTTGTAGCAAAGAAATAATAAAGAGATTGTCTTAATTTTTTCATGGATGTAGCCATACATTGGTGAACTACGTAATTCAATTTGTCTATGTTTACTTATATGTGTGTGTATTGTTATTTCTCAATATTATTGTTTTGTTTTTGTTGTTATTTTAATTGCTCAGCAATTGGTATCAGATCTAAGTAAATTTGTAAAAGGATGGAGGATTTAGATAAGTGGAGGATTAAAAAATTCTTAGGCCAAAACTTTAGAATGTGGAAGTTGCAATTGGAAGCATTTTTTATTTAGAGAGATCTCTCAATCATGCTAGAAGGCAAAGTGAAGAAGCCAATTGCAATATCTAATGAACAGTGGGAGAAATTAGACAAAAAGACAGTGGCAACAATAACTCTCTCTCTATCCAATAATGTGTTATTTAATGTTTACAACAAAAAATAATGAAAGAATTATCGGTGTGTCACCAAAAAGTGTAGCCTTTGACACTTTTCACTCATTTGGACCCTTGCCTATGGATTTTTGGACCTAAATAACCCCTTTTCATCATCATTTATAGGCCCCTATGATCCCTTATTGTGCATCCCAAGGGTTAATTTGATCAAATATCTAATAAAATCATCATATAAATCTGATTTCTTCACTCCCGAATAATCCAGCTGGCAAAAGGGCCCCTGTGGGACTAGCTAGCCCATCTAGGTGAATTAGTCTTGTCCAGGTGGACTACGTCACCCAAGGTGGCGATCTAGTCCCATTATAGCTATTTTCAAGGTTTTGAGTGGGAAAAGTTAGGGTTTTAGTTTATCTGTTCTTCCTGTCAGCCTTGAGGATAAACTAATGGGTATTTTAGGTGGATTGCCTATAAATAAGCCTAAAAACCCTAATTATTCATCAGAAACACTGATTATTCACAATTCTCTCACTCACTCTCCACTCTTCATCCACCACTTTTCTCAAACAAGCTAGGGTTTTTGCATACTAAGTCACCAAGACGTCTCTCTAAGGCATTCAAGGGTTGAATATTTGATGCAACTCAAGATCTCTCATCATGACAAGGTAGTAAGTCTATTTGTCTTACATTTCATGCTTTATTTTCTTGTTTTTTCATTATATTTAATTATCTACAAATGGGTTTGACCAAGGCAAACCCCCAATCCCTAACAATCAACATTTCTCTTTCTTTTCTTGTGTGTTTTGTAGATTTAGGCATTTTGCAGGTTTAGGAGATCATTCAAGAATGGGTTGAAGATTTGTTTAGGGAATCTCTCTATTGGCTAGGGAAAAACATTCAATAAAAGACACCTACAGACCGAAAATCAAGGTTTCTAGTTCGAACACTCGGAGGAGCAGAAAGTGCAGATCAAGAACTCTCGTTTCCACCTTCAGATTTTCAGAAAATGCAAAAGGGACACTCCCACAAGTTGTGGAAACCTAGTCCCTCTGTGCCTATTTTTCAAATATTTTTATGGATTCAGATACCCATTTGGCTGAAATAGGCCCTAGAGTGATTTTTTGAAATCACCTTGAAAAAGGACTAGGTCACCCAACTTAGCACAAGTGTCCTGCCAGGCATAAAAATCAGATTTTGTAGAATTTCTAGGACATCTACAGTCTTCACTCCAGCCTCTGCCATTTTCCAGGTGCATACTTCCATTTTTACAGTTTTCTATCTTGTTTCATAAGCTTTCATAGGTTGTTTAAATTAATGGTTGCATATCTATGTGTGTTTTCAAACACTTTTGCATTTCAATAGTTTATATTCAATAGATAGATTCTTTCATTAATTTTCAACGTTTAAATACATTCCACACACATCACACCTTCATACCCCATTAATACATAATCTTTGAATGTAACATTAGCATTTTGGCCCATCTTTCTCCTGTTAGGTGAAAAAACCTAGAAGTGTTAGAGAGTCTTAAGGTGCCAAAATATTCATTACATTTTCGTGAACCTAATGTCTGCATCCCTTCTCTTATGATTTGGAGTCCTTCCTCATCCTAGGTTTGCATTGCATTGCATTTTGCATTGTTTACTTTGCATTCTAGGGTTTTAAAATTTGTATTAGTGAAAATGCATCTAGGTTGCATTTTTGCATTGTAAATCATTCAAAATTTCTAAAATTTTGCATTTTGATCTTAGGTCTGCATCATACAACCCAGAAACCACGCAAATCCATCCAAAAATCATGAAAATTCTCAAAAAAATCACCAGAAGGACTAAGTCGCAACCCTGGGCGACCTAGTCCCTTTAGGCCTTTGAAACTACCATTTACAGAGCTAAAAACCTTATTTTAAAGCTTTTTTTTAATGCCATTATCCATTTGTATTAGTGGGTTTTCTTTTTGTTACATGCATTTTACTTAATCTAGCTCAGTTTGGCTCATTTCATGCATTACTTAAATTCCATTTTGTATTCACAACATTTTATTTTCAGTACAATCGGTCTATTACATAGTTTGAAATCTGAACATTGCATTTCATCCTATTTCTTTACATTGCATTTTAAGTTTACATAGATTTTGTTACATTTTAAATAGCATTCATGGCACTTATGGATATTATTCTAGAATTTTTCAATTTTCATTTTCAACATAAGTTCCTAGTTCATTTAGATCAAATTCATTACAAATTGAAAACAACACTTTAACAAAATCGCAAGCACCCACTTACACCCTTCTTAAGCCCTTTAGTAGCCATGAATTGGACATGTTAGATGAAGCCCTTGATGACTTCATTTCTCCTTGCTCATTCACTAAAGCTTTTCCACAAAAGGATGCAAACGTCAATAATCATGATACTCATAATTTTTCTTCTCTTGATATCTCTCCCATTGGTGACGAAGGTATCTTGTGGAAAGAAGACACAATCATTGAAGATCATGATGGTCTTTCTTGTCTTCCTTCTCCTCCACCTTGCAAAGACCTTATCACACACGAAGCTAAAATCATGTTTACTACCTTACCTAGCCTTCATTCATCTCCCAACACCTCCCCTATTTGCGATAATGCTTTAATAACTAAGGCTATGTTGGTATCAAGCAACCCAATGATTGAGAGTTATAGCATTATTTCTCTCCTTCCTAATGTTCCTCACATTCGGAAGAGTCTATTTGAAACAAGTCCAATCATTGGTAACCCTCTAATTCCTAATTATCCTTCTCTTAATGCCTATCCCATGAATGATGAAGCTACTTTATCAAATCTAATCATGACATGTGATAAAGCTATCGTTTGTCACTTTCCAAAAAGCTCTCCTCTTAGGATAGATACTAGATGGAACAAGAGAATGACACCTTAGAGAAGAAGAATTCAACCATAAACAATCACAACAATCAACTTTCCCCTCTCCTAATACCTCTCCTATTCGTGAAGAAGATATTATGATGGAACAAGACACTTCAACTATTGATCATTCCCTTACTTGTGATGAAGTCAATAGTGTAGAACCAAACAATGAATGTCTTGAACATCTTGTTTGTAGTTCTCCTAAAAACTCTCTGACTAGGGAAGGTATCATGGTGGAAGAACACAACAACATGGTTGCACTCCTTTCAAGCAATTGTAATATGTCTTCCTTGGGAGATGATAAAAACATGATACTCAATTACCCTTTATTAGAGATACATCAACCCAAGGCCACGAAGGTTATGCATACACAAGAGTCCATTAGATCCCTATTTACTATTGGACCTCCTAAGTATCCTCTCATCCTTCACCCACCTAAGACCACATTTCACATCACCCAAGTTACAATGACATTGACCACATATATGACAAAGTGTATACCATCAAGGCTAACTTTGTCAAAACTTTGTTCACCTATCCACATAAATAACATTAGGTGTTGCTCCTTTCCATGTAATAGTTGTAGTATCATAGCATACTCATTGTTGCATGTTTTGCATCTCTCATGAGGAGTAACATACCATCATCCATTCTCAGCTCACCTTCGTCCTACACTAAGTGGGGGCAAGGGGTTTGTTAGCCTTTTCCCTCGAATGTCACTTCATTGTCTCTTTTGACTACTCATTAACCATTCATGAACATATATGAGCAAGCTTGGGATGTAGACAACATGTCTTATGTTGACACGCATGTGACATACTATCCCCTCTTCATGATGTATCTTACTTTGGAAATATATGACTTGGCATAGGGCTTTCCAAGTTGGCTCTAATGTCTTCCTTCCTTATCCTTGGCTACTTTAAAGAAATTTCTCATAGTAATGGTGTTAGCAACTACTTTAAAGTGGGGGCATTCATAGACAATATCTTTTTACCAAATTTCATGGCATGACTTCTCTTTTTCCTCTTATGTGTCCTCTTCTTGGTACCTTGTCATTGGGTTCGATGCCTTCCAAGAGTGTACAATCAACTAAAGTGGCCTGATGTGAATGAGGCATCCCATGGATAACGATTTGACACCCTAACTTTTCCTCTCTTGGAGACATTAGGCACAATGCTCCCTAAGAAGAAGACCTCGCATGAACAAAGAGAAATCCCCTTCAACAAAATCTTCACTTAATTTCAAATTCAAAAGCATTTACAAAAGCATTGTGGTGCCTTATCAAATTTATCAAGTGAGGTAACTTTTGTGTGATTAGTATAATGGGAAGCTGACACACTGGCATGGCTTTTTCATTATATGGTGGGAAGCTAACACACTGGCATGACTTTCCCACAAAACCACATCTTTGGGAAAACTCACCCCGTGGATGACCTGATCTTTTGTGGCCCTAGAGTGAGCACATCTTTTTCCACCTCATTCTTCTTTCCTCTAAATCTTGTTGTCGCATGATCATGTATCTCATTTTGGTTGTAAATCATTCACCCTTGAATGAGACCTCTTGCACTGATGTCTTTTTGGCTTAGAATCTTGAATCCTAGGAGCTTGACCGCCTTCTTCATTCTTCTTCATCTTTGCTATTCTTCACCATCTCCATTGGGCTACTTTAGTGTGAGTTTGAAGCAAGGTCATCCTCTCACTAAAGTTGGGGCTAAATGTGTCACCAAAAAGTGTAGCCTTTGACACTTTTCACTCATTTGGACCCTTCCCTATGGATTTTTGGACCTAAATAACACCTTTTCATCATCATTTATAGCCTGCCCCTATGATCCCTTATTGTGCATCCCAAGTCTTAAGTTGATCAAATATTTGATAAAATCATCATATAAACCTAACTTCTTCACTCCCAGATAATCTAGCTTGCAAAAGGGCCCCTATGGGACTAGCTCACCCATCTGGGTGGATTAGTCTTGTCCAGGTGGACTAGGTCACCCAAAGTGGTGACCTAGTCCCATTGGATCTATTTTTGAGGTTTTGAGCAGGGAAAATTAGGGTTTTAGTTTATTTCTCCTTCATGTTGACCTTAAGGATAAAATAATGAGTGTTTTAAGTGGATTGCTTATAGATAAGCCTAAAAACCCTAATTCTTCATTAGACACACTGATTATTCACAACTCTCTCACTCACTCTCCACTCTTCATCCACCACTCTTCATCCACCACTCTTCTCAAACAAGCTAGGGTTTTTGGATACTAAGTCACCAAGACATCTCTCCAAGGTATTCAAGGGTTGAATAGTTGTTGCAACTCCAGAGCTCTCATCATGACAATGTACTAAGTCCATTTTTCTTACATTTCATGCTTTATTATCTTGTTTCTTTATTAGATTTAATTATCTACAAAGGGATTTTACCAAGGCGAACCCCCAATCCCTAACAATCAATATTTCTCTTTATTTCCTTGTGTATTTTGTAGATTTAGGCATTTTGCAAGTTTGGGATATCATTCAAGAATGGGTTAAAGATTTTTTTAGCGAATCTCTCTATTGACTAGGGAAAAACATTCAATAAAAGACACCTACAGACCGAAAATCAAGGTTTTTGGTCCGAACACTTGGAGGAGCAAAAAGTGCAGATCAAGAACTCTCGTTTCCACCTTTAGATTTTTCAGAAAAGGAAAAAGAGACACTCCCACAAGTTGTGGCGATCTAGTCCCTATGTGCCTATTTTTCAGAGATTTATGTGGATCCAGATACCCATTTGGCTGAAACAGACCCCAGAGCAGTTTTCTAAAATCACCCAAAAAAAGGACTAGGTCGCCCAACTTGGCACAAGTGTCCCGCCAAGCATAAAAATCAGATTTTACAAAATTTCTGGGACATCTACAGTATTCATGCTAGCCTTTACCATTTTCTAGGTGCATACTTCCATTTTTATAGTTTTTTATCTTGTTTCATAAGCTTTCATAGGTTGTTTAATTTAATGCTTAGATATTTGTGTGTGTTTTCAAACACTTTTGCATTTCAATAGTTTATCTTCAATAGATAGTTTCTTGCATTAATTTGCAGTGTTTAAAAACACTCCACACACATCACACCTTCATACCCCCATTAACACATAATATTTGAATGTATAATTAGCATTTTGGCCCATCTTGAATCTCCTTTTAGGTGAAAAACCCTAGAAGTGTTAGAAAGCATCAAGGTGCCAAACTCTTCATTATAGCGGGATAAATTATTTGGCATGTATGAAATGGATTATACATCAAACAAATTTTTTATAATGAATAAATTGTACAACTTGAAGATGATAGAAAGTGAGAATATGTCAAATCAATTGAATGAATTTAATACCTTGATCAACCAATTAATCTTTGTTGATATCAAATTAGAAGATGAAATCAAGGACATTTTTTTATTATGTTCTTTACCTGATTGTTGGGAAGGATTTATTATGGTTGTTAGCAACTCGATATCTAATAAAGGTAACAATATTAAATTTGATGATGACACTGGGACTCTTCTAAGTGAGGATATGAGAAGGAAGAATCAAAGTACTTCATTGAGAGAAGCTTTGATAACTGGAAATAGAGGGAGATCACAAGAATGAGGGATGTATAATAATAGAAGAAGATCAAAGTCTAGTAAGAGGTAAAAGTCAAGAGGAATAAATGTTAGTTGCTGGTATTGTGGAAATGAAGGCCATGTAAAAAGAGATTGTTGGTCTTTCAAAAAGGTTCAAAATCAACCAAAATAAAATGATAGAAAACACAACATATGAAGAAGACGAAGGTGCTCTTGTCTTGTTCCTTAGAGAAGCTACAACAAATGTGTGGGTGTTGGATTTTGAAGCTTCTTGTCATGCAACATCGTATCAAGAGGTTTTTAAAAACTATCAAGAAGGTAACTTTGGTAAGGTTTATCTTGGTGACGATGTACCTTGTGACATTGTCGATAAAGGAGATGTTTTATTCAAATTAAAAAATAAAAATAGTTGGTTGTTGTGGGATGCTATAAACATCCCTCAACTCAAAAGGAACTTAATTTTTCTGAGACAACTAGATGCTCAAGGCCAAGTAGCATCACTTTTGAGTCAAGCATGTGGAAGGTGACAAAAGGAGCCTTGGTAATTGCTAGAGGAAAAAATTCAGGCACTTTGTATGTGCTAGAGAGTCACTCTAAAGTGGGAGTTGGAATGACAGAACTTGCAGACAACGACATGGAGCTTTGGCACAAGACGATTGATAATATGATAAAAAAATGACTTGAGATTTTATACAAAAGGGATCAACTTTCAGGTTTGAAATTAGTTCTGCATCGATCAGACCATCTAGGCTTGATCTTCTTGGTCTTTGATGTTGTATGATTGTACATATCTTTATCATTTTTGCATACATAAGTGTCTTGAATGTCTACTTTAGTGTGAGTTTGTGCTTGCACTCATCCTCACATTAAAGTGGGGGCTAAATGTAGTGTAGGAAAAAGTATTCCTTTTTCACAGTTAATTTGGGAATAATTAATAAATAAATGAGCTTAATTATGCCTTAATTTAGTGTTGTAATATGTTTTGTAACATATTTACATTAAATTTAGGGCCCTTTTAATTCAAATGGACTTAAATTGTGACTTGTTTTTGGTGTTCTAAGGTGAACCTTTACACTTTCACACTAATCTAGGTCTTCATTAATTGATTGAGGTTAATTTTCCTTAATTGGCCCCTTCAATTCAAATCTAAGCCTAATTAATTGCATTTTCCAAGGGATAAAAGCTGACATTCATAAATGGCATAATATAAGGTTTAATATTGAGCATTGTGTATCCTAGGCAAGTGGCCTAGGACCCATTCGCCATAGGGTGAATGGGTCCTCACTTGCACCTAGGACCTAAATTCAAATTATGTTTTTGGTGGTACTTTAGTGATTTTAAATCCATAATTCAATGCCGGCTTGAGATATTTGAATTTTCGGAATTAATCTTATGATATGTATAAATAAGAGGTTATTTCACTATGTTTCATCCTAAGACTTTCAACCATCCTAGAGAATTTTAAGAGAGAATTCAAGAGCATTTTCAAGGCATTTCAATGTAGAATTATTGAAGATCATTGCAACAATCAATATTACTATCATCATGTTTGGAACCTATGAAAATGGGTTGGGAGAGTGCTTTCATATGGTTTAGAACATAGAGAACACCCACTTTCAAGATGATTCCACCAATGGGTAACCCTGAAGATCTCAATGCAAAAGAGAAAGAAATATTCCAATAAGGTTGTCCTAGGGATTGAATGAAAAATAATATGGGGTTCACCACCAAGTTAAGACTTGGAAAAGACAATGAAATGCAAGATGAAATGCAAAAATCTAATATGATGCAAACTTGAATTAAATGACCTAGAAATGCATATAAATTGGAATAACAAACTGTAAGATGAAATGTGTGCACCTGGAAACTTGAAGATGACTGGAAGGAGTCTTGAAATGCTAGAAATTTTGACTTTTTGACCTAGTGGGACTCATAAACCATTCTGGGTGAATCAGTCCCAGTTTTGGATTTTTACATAGGAGCAAGTTTCGATCAAAAGGGTATTTGGATGTACAAAGATCGCTGAGAAACACCTATAGTGGGACTCATTCACCATGTGTGGTGAATGAGTCTAGTTTATATTTTTTGGAACTTCAAGATCTGAATCTAGTCTTCAATATCTTCTCTTTCGCTTCTCCCAATTTTTGAATTTGAAACTTTGATTTTGAGGCTATAGGTGACTTTTTGGTGAAGATTATGACCTTACAAATGGGGAGACAACTCCAACAACTTTCTCCAAGATTTTAACCTAATATTCAATGATCCTTCAAGTCTTCAAGGCACCTAGATCTGTAATTACACAAGAGAGAGAGAGAGAGAGAGAGAGAGAGGGATTGTTAGGGAATAGGGGTTTGCCTTGGTCAAACCCCTTATAGGTAATTAAACCAAATGATGAGATAATGAAATGAAGGAATGAAACATGAAAAAATAAAATGAATCATGGACAATGATACCTTGAATGATGCCTTGTAAATGATGTCTTGTAAATCTGCAACTCAACATGAAATGGCCATGAAGGACGTAGATCTTGATCTTGACAATAGGAGTAGAACAACGTTTGATCTTGGATCTTCAATGCTGCATCACAACACTAGCTCAATAAAATGCTTGATTCTTGATGTCCTCGACATGATGATAGATCTTGAATTGTTGAAAAAATTCATGAAGAATTTTGTCCTTGAATGCCTTAGAAATGACCTTAAATGTTATCTTGATGATCTTGTGAAATGTTGGAATGCTTAACTTGATATCACGTAGGCTTATGTGAAATAGTGATTTGAAAGCTTGTTTATATAGGCAATGCACTCAAATGACCATGTATTTGATCCCAAAGGTTGACATAGAAGAATTTTGAACTTAAAACCAAATTTTCCTCCTTAAAACAATGAAAATAGGTCAAATGGGACTCATTCTCTATTTGTGGTGATTGGGTCCTACCTGAATGGGACTCATTCGCCCAAAGTGGTGAATGGGTCCCATAGAGCCTATTTTGAGTGCCAAAGTGTCGAGGAGTGTGTAAATTAAGTTTATTTGTTGATATTGTTGGGTTTTTTATTAAAATATGCTTTGGAATGCACAATATAGGGTCATAAGGGCCTATTAATGATGATATTAAGGTTATAAATGTAAGAGGGCCCAAAATCCAATGTGAAAGTGTAAATAAATGCATTTTACAACACTAAATTTAGGCAAAATTGGGTTTATTTAGCTAAAAAGGGCCTTAAATCGAATGTGAATGTGTAGAACACATTACAACACTAGATTAGGTCCATTTAATTTACAAGCCTCTTAAATTTAATGTGAAGGTGTAAGTAAATACTCTTTACAACACTAAATTAGGAAAAAGTTAGGTTTATTTAGCTGACAAGGGCCCAAAACCTAATGTGGATGTGTAAAACTCATCACAACACTAGATCAAGGCAATATTAATTCTAATTCATCATTAATTATCCCCAAATCAAGCAAGGAAAAGACATACATTTTCCATTGTTCCAATGTCAAAGATTTATTGCATCATGCATGTTGTTTGAGCTAATATGTTGATGTAGTATTCAAGATCTCTCCAAGTATTCAATGGAAGTATTTCAAGACAAGTTTCATGAATAAGATCTGCATCCATTGAAGCCAATTCATGCTAGTTTGCATATTTTTAATCCAATGTTCAAATAAGGTTTGGTGAGTTATTACATAGTATTGCCCATTCATCATTCCCTCATGCTTTTCTATTTCATTTCAAGGTTTAATTACCAAAACGGGGTTTGACCAAGGAAAACCCTCATTCACCTAAAAAACATCTTTCTCTCTTTGATGTGTGATTTCAAATTTTAGGTTGATGATCGTTTGAAGAGAAAAAATTTAGAAAGTTGCAAGAAAAGTTGTCATATCACGGAAACTCCTCTACGAAATTTATTTCTAGCTTTTTGATAGTGAACATTGGGAATCTGGGAGTGCAGACCTAACAAAAGAGAACCTAGAAAGAAATTTTCAGGAACCCTAGCTAGGTTAGTGAGCTTCAAAAATTGATTTTGGTGAAAGGTGCACATCAGTTTCTCCTTTCTAGATCTGCCTTTTGGTTACTGTTTTTGGCCGATTTAATTGTTGTTCTTCATTTGCATTTTATAGCTTTCATTTTGGAGTTTGTTTGATGGTTTTGATCTTCCTCTCCAAATTTTTATTTAGCTTTTACCCCTATCCTTGCATAGATAGGAAATTTGTTGATTCATACCTTGATTTGACTCACCTAAGGGTTGTTAGTCACTTCATTTTTTGGATCTCATTTCCTTGAATGAAATTAGGGAAATAGGTCTTTGTGGTGAACCCCCCCTTTCATAAAAAAATTTCCCACAACATCACCCTTCCATTTCTTGTGGTTTCATATATATATATATATATATATATATATATATATATATATATATATATAATATTTTTCGGTGATAGTATATTTACATGTATATAAATATACATATATGATGCAGGAGAGTTCTAGGTGAATATACAATCCTACGTCAACCAAAAATATGGTGTTTTAGTTTTGTTGGAGTTGTTTCAATTTGTTCTAGTTTTGGTTGTTGTTCTTTGTTGTCAGGAAAAAACTAATACAACTTTTGAAGTTACAAAGACATTCAATGAGAAAATCAAAATTCTCAGCATCTCGGCAATGTTTTTAAAATACCATTGGAAGTGGAAATTAACTTTAATAGCAGTGTGTGGCATTTTTTTATTTCATATTTGCAAGCAAAAGAGGGCTTGAAGGAATTGAAGGGGTGTCATATTAAAAGTTTGAATACAAAGGAAAACCAAAAGGCAGTGGAAACTTTTCAAATAATGGAGTTTAAAACAAATGATGTAGGGAAGTCCATAGGTCACATGGCATGGAAAAAAATTAAAAAATAAAAAAAATATAGGGTTGTGAGATGATGAAGGGGGGGTCTCATCAGCCAGAGGGAGAGAGTGAGCTGCATCAATAGTTAGAGAGGTGACATGGGCTGCATTTAGGTGACAAGGGGTTTTTGCAACTAAGAATTGAGAAGGAGACCATGAAGGGAGAGAGCTATTATATGATTATTTAAAACTTAAATTGCAATCAACCATTGAATCGAACCATGAAGGATAAAAGGGAAAATTGAATTATGAATAAGGGACATAGAAGGTAATTAATGTGCAAGTTGCAACACTTAGGATGATGTAGAGAGGATTGAACGAATGCGCAGATATGTTTGTAATGATCACGGGATGTAGTGATCAATGGGAATTGAATGTAAAAGAAATAATCCATGTCATGTATGTAAATAGGGGAATATAAATACAACCACATTAAATAAAACAACACATGGGTGAAGAGACTGATGTAGGGAGAGTAGAAGAAAGAGAAGATATTTTAACCTGAAACTAAGGTCACCCATATCAGATAGGTTTGTGCTACAATTGAGGTTGGTTACAAATAATTCAAAGAGAGAGAAGCCCATGGTATTCTCAAGAAGGACCAAAGTGCTTAACCAAGCAAACAGAAAGGGGGGTCATGTCATGTAATCTAGAAAATGAAATATAAAAGGTATTTTAATGTCCCAAAAATGAATGATAATCATGCCATTGAGAGGAGGGAGTGTTGATATAGTAAAGGATATTATGATTTGGCGAAGCCTAGTTTGATGTCCCTATGATTATGTAGTTCATTATGAAATTAAGAATTTGAATAAGCTGTACTTATTATTTGAAATCTTGAGATAGATTGTAGTCTCATATAATTGTAAATTTTTGGTTCAAAGTGTTTTCTTAGAAATAAGGATACATCGAACATACTTATTGTGAAATTTTGGATTGAATTTAATCGGTAAATAAAATTGTCGAATGAGTGAAAAATTGGTTGTGTACTGTGAAATTGAATGGAATTGGTGATCTATGGAATTGTGCAAGTTGTGTATGTTTGAACAATAAGAGAGCGTTTGTTTACAACACCAAATGGTATCAAAGATCTTGTGATCTTCGGCATGTGAATAGACTGTCAAACGTGAGGCAGTCTATACCAAGACCTGCAGGTGAAGATGTGTGAATAGGTTGCCAACCATGAGGTAGTTTGCACATAAAAGAGTGTGTAAAGTGGTAGAGTTGTCTGAGAAGCTTGAGAGAATTATTGTAGGTGTGCAAGGAGCCTTGAGAATTTATGAGCCAAGAGGGACAAGCCATGGATATGTAGAGAATATAAGATTGTAGTAGATGAAGATGGGATGGGTCATGAGGAGACCTGCAATAATATTGTTCTAGGAACAATATTGGGAGAAAGTGGAGAATGAAAAGTTTGAGAAGATGGGATAGATAGTCCATGAGTAAGTGGAAAATATCCAAGCCAAGATAGATAAACTGGAAAAGAGTTGGAAAATATGTGAGGACATTGGTGAAGAAAATCGAGAAGAAGAATAGGGATAGCAAAGAGGAAAGTAGAGGAAATAAAATTTGTAGCCCAAGATGGAAGGAGAAGAGTTGAGAGCAATCCTTACAAAGGTATGTGAAGAAGAAATGAAGATGAAGGAAAGTGAATAAGTGAAAAAAAAAAAAGAGAAGATGGCAGCAGAGGATGAAGATGCAATTAAGATTGCAGTAATGGAGATTGAAGATGTTGTAGTAGATGATTCCATGAGGAGAGGAAAGTTGCAATAGAGAAAGAAGAGGTAAAGCTGAATTTTCTTAAATTTAGTAATGAGGAGGTTGAGTTGAAATTTCATATTGTTGAGGTGAATAAGGAGTTAGTACAAGTAGATAGTAAGAGGGATTATGAAGTTACAGATTGGTGTATCGATAAGTATTTGCTTGTAAGGATTGTGGAGAATGATGTAGGAAAATTTTGGTGAAGATGGTCGGTCTGTGGTGGGTTGGATCCTACGAAAGAGAAGAGGAAAAATAATTTGGTGGAGGAGGATGGTACAAGGTGGATGTGAATCCACAAGAAGAGAGAAGGGTGAGTGGAGCTGTGAGAGGAGTGTGAAGCTTTAACTGACAAAGTACTAGAATAAGAGGAAAAGGAGCTAATGGTGTGTACATGACTCGGTGATGGAGTTTGTTGTAGGTTGGCTGCAACATAGAAGAGTATTTTGGCTACTCAACTCCACCTTTGTGAGCCTATTCTAACAAATTTCCTACCCAATGTGTCTAATGTAAGAGCTTCTCAGATGAATGTGTAATCCTACATCAACCAAAACAATGGTGTTTCAGTTTTGTTTGAGTTGTTTCAATTTTTTCCAATTTTTGTTGATGTTCTCTTTTGTCAGACAAACACTAATATGACAAGTTTGAAGTGAGAAATACATTCAATGAGAAAACCACAATTCTTGACATATGCAACATTTTTAAAACATCGAGGAATTTAGAAAATATCCTAAGAAGAATCTGGTCCTGCATGCAAGCCTTATTCGGCTCATTCATGAGAGCTTTAAAAACATGTCTGTTGTTCCTAACCCTATTTCAGCCTCGGCCTCGGATAGTTATGATACCAAGTCTAGCTCATCTGAGGGAAATGAGGGTTCGAACCCGGAGTGGGTTGAGGATGTCACTCCCCCTCCCAGCAAGAAAATGAAGAATACCCCTCTAGCTAAGACCTCGAATAAAAAATCTAGCCCTGTGAATACCCCTCTTGGTATGTCTCAGGTGGAGAATGAAAAGATGAAGGAGCCCCCTGTTAATAAATTTGTTTCATATTTGGGGGATTCTCCAGACAAGGACCCTACTGACCCCAAAGATAAAGAGGACTCCTTTGCCTCGTTTCATACCATTGACAGATAAAAAAGACCCAATTCCCCTAGGGACCTTAACCCTGAAGACCACTTTTTTAAGCCGGATAGGGAACTTCATTAAGATGTTCTTACAATGGCAAGAAATGGAGCGGTTGACCATTTCAGAATTTTGAATTGGGCTTTCCATGAGATAAAGGATATCAATTTGAAAAACAAGGCACTCACTAGCAAGCTGGAGTTGTTGGAAGCTAAAGTGGCGTCTCAGAATTCAGCGGAGGTCTTATGGATTGTGGAAGAGAAGATGGCTATGGCATAATGCTTTCAAAGAGCGATTGAACTCACTAAAAACTTGAAGAAGGACAATGAGGACAAGATCAAGAACCTAGAAAAGGAAATTGGTAAGATCAAGGAAACAATGAAAACTACCCTTGAGCATAACCACAGAATTGTCAAAAACAATGCCACTATCTTGAGCACTTTGGTGGAAAAAATGGAAAACACCCAGCAGGGGTTGTTGATTGTGGATCTTGAAGCAGATAAGAGCAAAAACAAGTAGGAGGATTTTGGCCCTTCAAAGAGAACTAGAGCCAACCTGAAGAAAACAGTGGATTCTTCATTGCAGGAGACTCAGGACCTGAAGAAGGTGGCCCAAGAAATGTGCAAACTGGAAGCTGAAGTTGCTGAGACTTTAAAGTCTCTTGGTTAGTTTAGGTTGTGTTTTTTGTTGCTGGATTCTTGCTTTATTTTGCTTGATTTTTGATGGTGGTTGTTGTCCTTTTCTATTTTTTTCTATTAGCAACCTTTTTGCCTCTGGGTACTTTGATGACCATTTTTATTATGGCTTGTAAACTCCGTGGTTTCAGGTCCCTGTAAAACCCATTTTTTCCTCTATCAAAAACATTTTTAAAATAGAATTGACAGTGTGTGACATTTGTTTTATTTCATATTTACAAGGAAAAGAGGGTGTGGAAGAATTCAAGGGGTGTCATATTAAAAGGTTGAATGTACCGAAGAAGAAAAAAGGTAGTTCCGACTTTTAAGATAATGGAGTTTAAAAAAATGTAGGAAAGTCCATGG
This sequence comes from Sequoiadendron giganteum, assembly GCA_007115665.2. NCBI lineage: Eukaryota > Viridiplantae > Streptophyta > Pinopsida > Cupressales > Cupressaceae > Sequoiadendron > Sequoiadendron giganteum. Next base: position 51,738,163 of record CM021110.1, on the reverse strand, counting down.
GTTGCATGGCATGGAAAGAAAATATAAAGTAAAAAAAACAAGGCTATGAGATGATGAAGGGGAGGTTGCATCAGCCAAAGGGAGAGAGCAAGCTATGTGGAAAGTTAGAGAGGTGACAAGGGTTTTTGCAACTTAGAATTGAGAAGGAGAGCACGAAGGGACTGAGCCATTATATGATGATTTAAATATTAAATTATTATCAACAATTACATTGAACCATGAAGGATATAAGGGCATTAAATGAAGTTGTATTGAGAAATCAATGTGAACCCATTGAATCACAAACTCCACATGGTGGACAACAAAGTGGTACTATGGAGTGTTTTTGATAAAAGGGTAAAACGGGTTTTACAGGGACCCGAAACCACAAAGTTTACAAAATAGAGAAAAGACCACCAAGGGTCCACCAAAAAACAACAGCTGCCCAAAAAAAACCAGCAGCGAGCAGGCAAAAAAGACCAGGAGGGTTAGAAAGGAAAGGACAACAAAAAAAGAACACAGAATTACTTCAGAGACCTAAGGACAGTCTTTGTCTCTGCCTCCAAAACCTACATATCAGTAACCCCCTTCTTGAAGGTTTGAACCATTTTTGGGGTTAATGGGGCCTTTCGCTTCAAATTGGCACGGGTTCTTCTAGAAATGCCTCCATCTGTTTCCTGGCTTTTATCTTCAGTCTTCTAGATCAACCACCAAGGATCCCTGCTGGGCTTTGTCAAGCTTTTTAGTCATTGCATTGATTATTATAGCATTGTGTCTTGCTATTCGATTGTTCTATTCTGCAATGGTTCTGATGTTAATCCTTAGGCCCTCAACATCATTATCAGTGATCCTGTTACTGTGCACCACATTTTTCTTGCCTAACTCCGCAATCTTGACACCCATTTCCTCAATCTTGCTTTGCATGGCCAAATTTTTAATTTTAAGCTCATTGATTTCGGAGAAGGTCCATTCCAAAAGTTTAGAATGGGACTCGGAGTTGGTTTTAGCTAGGTACAGAAAATCAAGGGAGGGATCTTTACCAGTGTTAACAGGGGAATTGTCGACATTTTGAATATCCGAAACAGGGCCCACGCAGTGCTCAGAAGTGTTGGTATCAGCTTCCTCCGGCTCGGAGGACTCTTCGGTGTAAGAGACAAGGCTTTTAGCCTAGGTAGTTTTGCCAGCAGGGTTGAACTTAGGAAGAGGATAGTTGGGCTCAAGCGTAACCCAGATTTTACCTGGACCCCTGGAAGGGCCAGCATGCAAACTAGGAGCTTTTGGGCTAGGGCTAGGGTTAGGCAAATAATCCAAGCCACTGGGCTCAGTATCATCACTATCAACATCAGGGTTGGCTTCCGAGGTAGCAGGGGCATGCACATGCAGATATTCAACAATAATCCTAATTAACCCAGTATGGAGGATAGGAAATCTTTTGGGATTCTTTTTATTGTCCTCTAAACTTTTCTTCAAAGAGCATAAGAGATAATAAGGGATAGAAACCCTTACCTTGTGGCAGAAATGGTTGAGGAGGGCAAAGTGGTACCCATAGACTTTAGTGAAATGCCCATCCATAGTGATATACTCCATGATGGCCCGAAGGACCTTTCTCCAAATAGATTTTATGGAATCAACATCAAAGTAACTGTTCACAATCTTGACCAAGTTTTGCTCTTCCTTGTCACTTTTGGGGAATTTGATGACAACTTCATCAGAGTAAGCCCTGTCCCTGAAAAACTTCTTCCCATCAGTGGGTAATCCCGTAACTTTGGCAATTAACTCTTCGTTGAGCTCCACATTCTTGCCGAACAGAGTCAGGTTGCCATCATGCCAATTTTTGGCAAAGAGATTCGTAGCCTCTAGATCAGAACCATGAAGCTTCTCCAAAAAAGGGAAGAGACCTCCACTTTTTATCTTGTTCCAAGCCTTAGCATTTTTCATATGGATTTCATAGTTGTCTGACTCAGTTCGCTTTCTGTCCCCACCCATATCAGCCAACATAGTGAGGACAAAACAAACACAATCCTTTCTAAAATTGGCCCCTCCAAATCTAAGCACCCACAGAGCGTGCAGAGTAAACTTGCAAATTACTCCACAGAGCTCGGTCCCATACAATCTAATGATTGTGATGTGAGAGATCCAACCTATCCTCATTAAAGGGATAACATGACACCTTACCATGTAATTTATCATAATTTAAAAGGGCACAGACTTTAATATTAAAATCGCTATTATTAATCCAGGTACGCACTTCTTTACTCTTGACTCCTTCATTAGCAAAAAAGTCCACGACAGCATTGGCTTCTCTATAGGCGTGTGTTATTTTAACTTTTTCAAACTTGTCCAATTTCAATTTAGCTTCATCAATCCACGATTTGATGGTTCACGAGGGAGGAGATTTTCCACGGAGGCAGTCAATTATGTTTTTGGAGTCTCCTTCAATCCATAAGTTATTAATATTGAGACTTTGGGCTAAATTTATAATATGGTAAGCACCAACCGCCTCCGCAAGGTGATTAGTTTGAGAGCCAAGAGGAGAGGCCGTCGCACCCATGAAGTTGCCATAGGAATCCCTTATAACTCCTCCACAGCCCGCCGCCCTCGGTAATATGGAGTGTTTACTCCACTCGAAGTGAAGTTCATGGAGACTAAAATGGCAGTGATGTGGATGGATGAGGAGATTTTGGGGGAAAATGTATAGAGAATAAGGGAAAATGAGAGGGTTCGAGATAGAAAAGAGGAAGAATAAGGGGAAAATGGTAGTAGACAGAGAAGGGAACTTGATTCTTTGGTGGATACCAATACTTTGGTGAAATGAACAGGTATGCATTATACTTGATATTCATTTGCAATAAGTATTTCATGCTATGCAATGTAAAAAGGAAATTTTTATTAGAATGTATATAAAATATAGAAGTCTTTAGGGTCGTAGCTCTTATTTTTGATTATTTTATTAAGGTTTATAAAGGAGTGTTTAAGGTTTGTTAATGATGATTTTTTTTCCGTAGCTCAAGATTAGTTTTTACCATTATCATTATCACCTTTGTGTTCTCATGTTGGTTGGCTATAGTTTTTTGGGTTTTGTCAAAAGTTCAAAGACCATTTAGGTTATTATCTAAAGCTAGCTCTTTGTGATGTTAAAATAACTCTAATTTGGTCACTATTGTTGTCTTGTAAAAATTGTTGAGTTGAATAGACCACTATTAAAGCATACACTGTGAAATATTTTGAGGCCAAATGGTTCCATGTTATCGCATGCATTTTGTGACAAGGCCATGAGGCCAAATAGGTTAGTTTTTTAGCATAAAATCTGTTAATACAATGGAACTGTATAAACCCATAACCATACATTGTCTTTATCTTTGCAAGTAATTTTTAATGATAAAATTATTATAAATTTAGTTATGGGAATGATGTGGCAAAGTCGAAAATGAACATATTGTTTAGGGATTAACATTGATAATAATATTGCTCTATATTGTATCCAAGGTATGGGTTGTTGGGTCGTTGGGCTGAGTCACGGGGACACCCTTGTTGCATAAAAAAAAAATTGCTCTATATTAAAGGCACAACATTGTCTAATAGAGTGTAAGTTTGTATGTTATGTTGGGTAATCATAATCGTATCTCCATGAAGATAATTCTACCTAACTTTGTGAAGTCAACAAAATGAAATAGTAAATATATATATGTACATTCTACTACTCTAGCATGACCATATAGGTCAGTGGTAATGTATATTTGGGTATATATATAATATATAGATTATATGTATATATGTATATGTTTATGTATGTATGTATGTATCTATGTATGTATTTGTGCATACATGTATGTGTATACATATATGGTTATAATGTTTGAACTATGCCTTATGTTAAGTTTGAGATTATTTTACATTTTGGTAGTGTGTCAAGATTTCTTAATTGGTGAAATTATAATTTTAACCTTTAAACACTCAGTTTAATTACATCGAGTAAAAGGAAAAATCATTGAAAGAAATATACTATAGAAGTATGAATTTATCCTTCAACATATATATTAATAGCTCTCAGTAAAGATTTAATGTCTTATGATAAGATCAGCAATGATAAAATTTGAGAATAATTTTGTGATTTTGAGAAGATAATATTCTATTTTTATTATATGAAATAATACCAGTGTTGAAAAGATGAATGTTTAATAATGATAGAATGATTATGTACTATCAATTATTCAGATGCAATAATTCAATGATGATTTTTAGTAGATTTTGTGTACAAACATACATATGTAGCTATATATATACACACATACATAAGGGTGTAAATGTGTTTCCATCTATTGAACTTAAGGTAATAAATATATGTTGAGTGACCTAATCATGAGGCCTTCAATAGAGTGGAATGAAATATCTTGTCAAATTGGAACTGCCTATTAACTTTTTCCTTCTTTTGTATAAAAGTGAATCATTATTATTGATAATCAGTTTGAGAAAGATGTGTGTGAACATACAACAAACATATTTAGTCATGAAACATGTTTATTTATCCAATAAAATATTTGGTCAAAGTAATGCAAAATCACTACAAGTGCATTGTCAATTCAGTGACTAAAGTTGCAAATGTATCAAATGTATCATACTTAGCTAGAGGGTGTCTAGAGTTGTATGATAGATTATGTATATTAATACACAACACAAGTTCTCAGATGGCATGGTGATTTATGGAGTTCCCTTGATCCTCTACTCTCGTGAAGGGTAGGGCCACATCTAGTAGGAAGGTGTAAGACACTGTTGGTTTGTGGTTGGAGGAAAAGTGCTTGAGTGATTCTCTTCCTCTTGGAGTTGAGATGTTAAAGACTTGGTTTATCAAAGACAAAACTATTGATTTCACTTGATCTTGAACTATTAATGAAATATTTCATTTCTTGTTTCTATGTGACGATTGATCTAAGTAAAAATATTAACTACGATGATGAATTATTTGAAATGTAAACATGTGCTTATATTGAAAAGAGATCTCACATGATTTTATATTTTCATAACAAGAAAATTTGAATAATTTTTCTATCCTTAAAATTTCTATGAGTTCTATGATTAAGATGGTACTGTTCTACTACTTTTTATGTGCAAAAGATAAAAATTGTACAAGTGGTCTTTATTATAAAAAAATAGTAGTGTTTTGGATGAATGGACCTATCGGTTCGTTACATTTAATCACGTTAACTAGATTTGTACACTTTATGCTTATAATATTATTGTGTTTATTCACTAATTTTCCCAACACTATTAACATTATAATAGATATATTCATTGGTTTTTTCAACACTACTAATATTATAGTAGATTGATTGTTGATGAGCACTGAGTTTGTTTGCTTGCTCAATCTTTCCTCTCTTCTTATGTAATTGAGAATTTTTTTTTTTAAATAAGTCCTATAAACTTCTAGAAAAATGTATTTCTCGTCAACTTAAATAGATTTCCAAATTATATGTTTTGAAATTACTTTATAAGACTTAAATATCTTCATAACATGTAATGTGATAAATAAAAACCATTATAGAGTTTCAATTTCAAATGTTAGGTTATATTGTCTTGACATGATTACAAACTAATGCTTGGTCTTCACACTCAACCTATTTTTTCTTTATTGTTTTGTTTGTTTGCTCTATAAAACTTAAATAGTCAAAGAAGAAATTGTTATTTTGGGAATCAAATCTCCAAACAAACAACCAATTCACTCACTATTTAATCTTTGAGACTCCTAAAAAAACATCATTCAATGTATTTTGTCAATCATTCTTAAACATCTTCAATAGTAAAAAACTATGACCAATAAAATAAGATTCTACTGCTACCCACTTGACTATTAAAGTAAGGGAAATATTTTGACTTGCAAGATGGATTGCACTAGGTACCACTTTGATTTTCTCTGACCAGATAAAATTTTACAATTGCTTATTTGTGTCAGAATCTGACTTGTTGAAAGAATTAGGTGGCGTAGTCCAATGAAATTTTTGTGGACCACACAACCTATGGAAATTCAATCAGGCTTTTTGTGCGTCATACTTGGGAAATTCACTATTATAGCACCGACTTGTGCTACAAATTTCCAACATTTTCTATGCAAAAAAAGACTGAGTGGATTCTCTGGATTTAACAGGCTTAGAAAATCCAAAAACACAGCCGTAAGAAGGTGAAGTTATGGTGGCATGTAGAGGAACAAGAAGGTGTTTGTTTCTCAGAAAGTATCATTTGTAGACGTGGGTGTAAATTTGGAAACTTATTATTAAGAATGTATTGTTTGTTTGATTGCACAAGCTGAGAGCAAATATTAAACTTATATTTATCTCTAGAAGTTGCTGATTCTGCAATTCACAGCTTTGATGAATGTCTGCTATAGTTGCAGATTTTATATATCCAGATCAGTTACAGTGCTGTTTAAGAAAGAACAAGTTATGGCATTATAAGTGAAGGATTTCTGGATTGAATTGTCTACAATTAATCATTTCTAAACGTTCGCTATAAGAATTACATTGTATATTTTATACAAGATAAATCACTACATTATTTCTTCCATTATTTTACTGTTGATTTTCTTTTTGATACCATTTGTTTTTATCTTATATAAAATATTTGAACTAAATTATCATATATAAATAAGTTCAATGATGTTCTTCATAAATTAATACATATGTATCTATAGTTTAATTTAATTTATGAAGAACAAGTCATTATCTTATTTTGATTGAAATCAATAATCTAAGTTGCATAAAGGCTACATTACATCCTCCTTTTTCTGTTGGGCCTCCTTTTTCTGTTGGGTCTAAACTCATCTTAATTTATGAAGAACAAGCCATTATCTTATTTGATTGAAACTAAACATCTAAGTTGCATAAAGGTTATATTGCATCCCACTTTTTTCTTTTAGATTTAAAATCTTCTTGAAGATCAAGTGTATCACATATAATTTGTACAAATTGTCTTAAATAAAATTTACAGGTAAAACAAATTTGAAGAAATAAAAGTGTGAGTTCAAACACACTATTTAATCAAAAGAATTTTATTTTGGTGAGGTTAAATTGGTTAATGTCATAGACAAGTGAGAGTCTTTCTTGGGTGTGAGGTTAAATTGGTTAATGTCATAGAAAGAACAAGTTATGGCATTATATACTCAAGTGAAGGATTTCTGGATTGAATTGTCTACAATTAATCATTTCTTCACGTTCATTATAAGAATTACATTGTACACTTTACAGAAGATAAATTATTACATTATATCTTTAAATTTCTTTTTTTAGCATTTATTTCTATCTTATATAAAAATATTTGAACTAAATTACCATATATATAAATAAGTTCAATGGCATGCTCTTCATAAATTAATTTATACACATGTATTTATAATTTAATTTATAAGGTGACGCAGCATGGTGGATTGGCTGTAAGTTTTTGATAAAGCATCCTTCTGAGTGGCCACCTAGAGGGTCTGAGGGGGATAGGCCTGAGCTTTCCTAGCTTCTAGCTTCTCGTGCTTGCAATTCTTTGAGGGGACCTGATGTCTTGGCTTGGGATGCTTTGGATTTGTCTAGAAAGTACTATGTGTCGACTGGTTATAAGTAGTTGGGTAGGCAATTATTTGGGGACATTGACGTCCCTTGGTGGAAGCAAGTTTGGCACAAGTTGTCATGGCCCAAGTGCAACTTCTTCATGTGGTTAGTGGCTCAAAACCAGTGTCTTACTTCAGATAATTTATGTAAGCGTTGTTTCCAAGGCCCCTCTATGTGTGTTTTGTGTCATGGCTATGAAGAGAGTGTCTCCCATATCTTCTTCCAATGTTTCTATGCTAGGGAGATTTGACATTTCTGGTGGGGTGTGTGGAATACGACTTGCTGGCATGCTTCCTCTTTGGTGGAGTTTTGGGAATGGTGGGGTAGGACCCCAGTTTCTACCTCCTTTCTTCAGGTTGCTTGGGCTCTTGGGCCATCCTTTATTATCTGGAACCTATGGTTGGAGAGGAATAGGCAGATTTTTCAGGATTTTTTGTTGATGGCCCCTCACCTATGGTGGAAAATTCTTCATTCTTTATGGTAAACTATTGCGGCTAAGTGTGATATGACTATGCTGGTGGACCCTTGTGATGTTGGTTGTTGTAATCGTCTTCATCTTCCTCCTCCGCAATGACAGCTCATGTGCAATAGATGTAGACATCCTACCCCGAAGGTGAATAGGGAGGAAAGATGGACCCCTCCTCCTCATGGAGTCCTAAAAATCAACTCGGATGGCTCTTCTCGAGCAAATTCTGGTCATGCTGGCATTGGGGGTGTTGGTCGGGATAGCTCTAGAGATGTTCAGTTTATCTTCTCTATTTATAAGGGTCTTCATATTAATAATCTTACGGAGGCTCAGGCCATTTTAATGGTTGTGGAGTAGGGCAGTCATTTGGGATGGCGAAGGATCATATTTGTGTCTAACTCCCAGGTTGTGGTGAACTTACTGAAAAGGCGACATTTAGATGATGTGAGCTGGCAGCTGGCTCTGATTGTTGAACAAATTCTCACTCCTTTTGCTTCTCTAGAGGATATAACTTTCACTCATATTCCTCGAGAATGGAATGGTGTTGTTGATTGCTTGGCTAAATGGGCTTCTGATAATATTCATGATTGGAATTTGGTGGATCGGGGTCAACTACCCCCAGATTTGTCTTATCAATTGGATCACTTGGTTGAACTTGATAGGGATATTAAATGCCCTTTCTTTGTAACATTTCCTTGCTTTAATAAAAAAATTACCCCTCCTTGATGTTATAATTTAATTTATGAAGAACAAGTCATTATATTATTTTGATTGAAATTAATCATCTAAATTGCATAAAGACTACTTATTTTAACTGAAATTAATCATCTAAGTTGCATAAAAGCTACATTACATTCTCCTTTTTCTATTGGGCCTCCTCTTTCTATTGAGTGTAAACTCGTCTTAATTTATGTAGAACAATCCATTATCTTATTTGATTGAAATTAAACATCTAAGTTGCATAAAGGTTATATTGCATCCCACTTTTTTCTTTTAGATTTAAAATCTTCTTGAAGATCAAGTGTATCGCATGTATAATTTGTACAAATTGTCTTAAATAAAATTTACAGGTAAAACAAATCTGAAGAAATAAAAGTGTGAGTTCAAGCACACTGTTTAATCAAAAGAATTTTATTTTGGTGAGGTTAAATTGGTTGATGTCATAGAGAAGTGAGAGTCTTTCTTGGGTGTGAATTATTTTCCACTATCTAAATAAACCTTCTTTAAGAGATCGATTTGTTACAAGAGCCAGTGATGTGAATAGGGTTGGATTTAAACATCACACATGTTTGTGTTTAATAGTAATAACATGTAGATAATTTATTGTTTGGTGTAAATTTAAGTGATTTTAAAAAAATGTTTCATAAATAATAAGATGATATATAGAATTATTAATTTATATTAAAGATCTAACACTAATATTTAATACACGTTGTGCATTCTCTTTTATTAAAAAAATATCTACTTTAAAAGTATTATTCTATTTTATATTATTAATTTTATTTAATTCACTTAAATAAATATACTATTGTTAAACATAACTAAAAAATATATAGAAATTATAAAAGTGGTGTTGAACCTATTTTTAATTCTTATTCCTCAATCTTTTCATTTGCAATGTTGCATGTCACATAGAAACATTTTCTAGTGTATTCTATAAGTTTCCATCTTGTATTAAGTATGGTTTTTAATAACTCCACCTCCATTCTTCTAAAGAAGCCACTTAATATTTTTCTTTTTTTGGACACTATCAAGCCTAGGAGGGTGTTTCTTTTAGGCCTTTCTAGATAATACAAAGAAGATGAAATACCATATTCAACCCATGTCTTGACTTACCATACCCCATAACAATCAGAAATAAATTTATTTGGCCTTATATTATGCAGATAATAGTAGGTATGCACATACAAAAATTGATATGAATAATTTTATATCTTTTAAGATGATTATTCCCATTTGGTTAATGCACATATACAACAATAAACTACACCAAGATGATCTTCTAGATATGTTTCAACTTGAATTCACTTAGAATATATGGAAAAAGTATAATGTTGAATCATATTAGAGAATAGGATGTATCAACTAATCCTAAACCGAAATAATTTTTTTAATGTATTTTTTGGTCCCTTTTCATTCATGATTAGTGATTTCTTAATTGAGAAATAGTATCAAGGTAATTAACCAATGCAAACATTTATTTAAAATTGAAATAATAACTAAATTGTATCCTTTTCATTTTAATATAACGTATCAATTTAAGAATCATCACACATTTTGGGTTTAATTATATATCCATAATATTTCAAAGATACCCACTTGTACTAAGAAATAGCCCATTGCAAAATATTGCAATAAATTACAATGTTTCAACACTAACAAGTCCTCAAAAAATAAGCCACCAAATGTGATCCATGAGGATCCATGAGGCACACTCTCATGACTCCCTAAAATACTTTAGTCCAATAGGGAAACACCTAAACTATGGAGAGTAAACTCAATTACTACACCTTCTCCAAGTTGACATAAAAATGAATACATCCCCCAAAACCAAAAATACAATGTTGATTCTCTAAAATTAGCTTTTAAGCATTCCCTTGAACATGAAATAGCTAAGAGACAAGCCTATTTTACATCTTATTATCATGTATTTATAGCATTCACCTCTCTCCCACTCTTTAGCATATGCTTGTAGATAAGCTTGGAGTTTCATGTCAAATCAACAAAATCCCTATCTACTCAACACTCTATGCTAGAAATTTATTTTCATAAGGGATGTGATATATTACAATCTAAAATTGAGAGTAGATAGATAATAGATAAGATATTTTAAAGCAAACAAGTTAGCATTTTTTTTAATCTTGTATGGGTATTACTTTTCTTTCCTTTGTGTAATAAACCTACCAAACTTGACCTAAGTTATAATTTTAAACTATATGGGGGACTTTCCATTTCAGTAAACACATATATAATTTTAAATAAAAGGATATTTACATTGATAATGCAATAAACAAAAGATATTATTCGAGAGAAAAGGAAAATACATGAGTGTAGTTATACTTGTCATATGTTGGAATACAATAAAATTTGTGCCCTACATGAACATGGAAAGGCCAAAAATTATCCTTCTCAACTACCTTGTATTAGATAATATTTTTTTTAATACTTATAGCCAACAAGACATTATCTTTCATGCATATCAAATATAGCCATAACACAAGAACTAACATGAAAAAATCAAGTAAATATGTATTTATTGTTGTTTCTCACACAAATGTAAGGAAGAAACAATAAAATAGGGCATTTAGATTATTAATAAATAAAAAATTTATGTGAATTATTATATATCCACACTACATATATATGTTCTATTATATTTATGAAACCACTTATATTGATATATGAAGAAAAGAGATATGGTAGGGCTATAAAAACCATCCAAAAATTCCTGCATCCATAGACATATGATACCTTCTTACCTATTGAATTAAAACAATCTAAAGGAAGGTAGAAAATTCTTTTAAAATTTAACATATAAAATAAATTCCTCCATAATGTGTACCTAGCTTAGGTAAGCCGTCAATTTCAAAGTTCATCTCATAAAAAAAAAATAATAATCATTTATATATATCCACATTATTGTAAATCATCAATACGGTTTCCCTTGTGGGCAACCATCTAATTCATGGACTGCAGAATGACCAGTTTAAAAAGCATAGGAAAGCATTAAGGCAATTTGACACAACACAAAGACAACCAACAAATATATATAACCTAGAAATAATCTAAATGCATATACAAAAAATAGGTGATTATTTGAGCTTGGAAAAACATAGATGGGGTTATGAAGTACATGTTGACAACAAATTTAGAGTCATATGATGACAAGGGGAAACATCGCTTTGATCAAGAAATGAAGATAAACTCATGGTAAATCCAACATATTCAATTTTAAAAATTTCAAAGGATTCTATCTCAAGGTACTCTAGACTACTAATATTTTTAAAAGCTCGTGTATAGATTAGCTATATTCATTATGATAAATAATTTTTTTTCCACAAATAGTCTAGGTGGAGCTACCACTCAAGCACTCTTTGGAAAGGTTGGATCAATATTGAATCCAACTCACTCTCTTTGTATTTACTTTCCAAATCAATTATGCCCAAATTCTCTCTCAATTTGTCAAAATAATTTACTTACAAAAAAATTTAAAAAATATTTGTGCATTTCTCCTTTCACATGCAAAACTTAAAATTAATTTCTACACTTACAACTGTGATAAAATGATATTTGATATCAATTTTCTTTGGTCGACCATGCTATGTAGGATTTTTTGATAATGATTTGAAACAATTATTCTTAATCAAGAAAATTTATTTCTCCATTTTCTATTGAACTTACAACCACATTATTGGCCTAAACTATATACATAAATACAATGGTTTGATTTGTAATCTCATGGCACTACTCTTGAACCAAAATTGAAAATACATTTATAAATGTTCTTCCTATTATCAATGCTACTTTCTCAACTATCCTATAGCCACCTAATTAAAAATTACTTTTAAATTTGGTATTATAATTCCATGATTTTTAGTATCATTGGTATTTCTCAATATTATGTTTCTCTCTTTCAAGTGAATGTATGTTTTTTTTCCCATGTATAGTTTGGGGATTAAAATCACTATATAAATTATATTAGGCCTTGTAGATATCAAATACATAATACTTAAAATTAATCTTTTATATAATTTTGAGCCTACATTGTTGTTAGCAATCATATTTTCCTAATATTTACTATGCTTAAACTAGTGCACATGAGTTGGTTTACTATTCAAAATTTTAAATATCTTAAATACATCATGAATTCATACTTTCTTTAAGTTTTAAAAATTCCCACCATTAATTTGGATAAATTTGATAACAAAAACATGTTCACCAACCCTAAATCTATCATTTTAGATTCTTTCTTTAATAAGTTGATCTATTTTTTTTAATAAAAATAATTATATTTCTCATAAAAATGAAATCATCTACATACATCAAAACTATCATAGCCAAGTGGCTACTCAACATAAACCTCTTCTTCTAAGACGTCATTTCAAAACATGGATTATATATATGTATATATATACTATTGCTAAAATTTCTCCAATTGTGTCCAATATTTTCACAAGTGAATTTTTTTCACTGTAATCAATTCTAGGCTATTGAAAATACTCTTTTCTATCCAAACTTTCTTACATCTTTTCATTTCACCGTTTTCAATGTATCTAGCTTTATAAACCAATTTAACACTAATGACTTATTTTCATGTATTTGAAGATCCACTAATTCCTATTTTTTATTTTTATCAATCCTACAATATCCTTGTACATAACACTAAAACATTTTTTATTATTTATGGATTCAAATTTTAGATCAACTACCACAAATAAAACAAAAATTACAAAAATTATAGTTTTCTTCTTCATTTTGTGTTGTCTCGCATATTTCTCATGAGATTTTTGTCTTCCTTGGAATTGGTATTGGCATCAATATTGTATTTGGAGATTTTATTAATGATTAAATAGGGATACTAGTTATGGTGGAGCTATTTCTTGGTATATATGGAAAAATATTCACACTTCCTATTGGGTTTGAAAACCACAACCCCACTTCCTAGAACATAATTCACTTTCAAGGCCATGGATTTCACTATGAAATTAAAACCTTATCATCCATTGACCATTGAGGGTTGAAGGTCAAATCTATGAGAGTGGGTTTTCTCTCCCACTCTTCAAGATCAACTTAGACTCAAGTGGGTGTTCCTAGAAGTTTGATATATAAAATGGGTAACCAAAATGATGGTAGATAAACCCAATCTATTGTTTTGAGTCCAAATATTGTCACTAAGACAAGAAAAAATATCAATATTAATACCGAGCTATATAGTTTATTTGGTTGTGCAAGAATGCCCCACCTAAAATAGGTTTTTTAAGGCTCCCTTAAGATTGAATGTCTATCTAAAATACAAGATCATGAATGCATAACACTTATTGTATTCCTAAAATATTGATTAATAGTTTTGAATTTTTTTGAAGATGTGAAATTGGTCAAATGGATCCAAACTGGGGCCTATCCAATTTGGCTACATAGTCACAAACAGTAGGAAGGAAAATTAATAAATGGAAACATTAAAGGATTGATCTAGGCATATATTCCATTACATTATAGACATTTTACACAAAACATACTTAATAATCCAATATTGAACTACATAAATTTAGATGAAGAAAGTAAATTATTATTACAATGTTTTCAATATTTTAAAAAAATTCCACATTATCAATTGCTCAATGCATTCATATCAGCAATCATGACAAGAGAGAACTTTAATAGTAAGTTAACATCCAAACCCTCAAGATATACAAATAGATTTGGAGATATTATATTAATAAAACCTAATAAAATTTGCCATTCATATGTTCCAAAGCCTCACCCTCTTTTTGTAGTTGGATGTAGCATAATTGTATCCCTAGAAAATCTTTGCATGACCATCATAGAAGAAGCAACCTCCCTTTAAAAATGATCAAAATCTTATCTTACTAGTTATAAGGTTTAAATCCTAATTGTAACATTGTAGAAATTTGAAATCAATAGCCCAGATACATTATCATCAATTAATACATGTAGCTAGGGAAATGATTTTCAATACTGGTGAGTAGGCAGAGGTGGGTGAAAGAGAGATGTGACATTTCATTTGGTGCTCAATATTTAAAATAGTTTAAATAGATTTTACCTTATATTTGACTTCTATTGCAAATTATTATTATTGCACTTCAACAAAAAAATTACTACAATTATATTATTGCATCCTTTTCTTTGATCAAACTCTTTACAAATCTTAAGCTTCAGGAAGGATGTATGCAATACCATAGATTGACAACATAGGCTAGTTTTATTTATTTTTCAAGTTACCATACATGAGCAAGACTCTTCATCAAGCCTTGATGAGAACAAGTGCCTCATTTCATCAATTACCAACTAATACTAGTGCATCCCTATTTCTCTATCAGCCTCTCATCACTAATTTTCACTTAGGATAGATTCATTCACATCCCAAACACCCAATAAATAATAGTATGTAATGACCTTCAAATATGTCAAGTCGAGAAGAGAGGATCTACCACCTTGATAGTCAAACAAGAATAGTGCAATTCTTTGCACATCAAACCTTTCTATCAATCAATACCATGGTAATGGGAATATGGACCACCCTAAAACTTTGAAACTCATAAACAAGTTCAAACTTTGAAATACACAAGAAAAACACAAGTATGTCTAACATCCCTTAACATTGATGTGTGGTATAATAACATGGACCACCCCAAAACTCTGACATACACAAAGAAAAAAAAAAGTATGTTAGACTTGGAGATGAGCATATGAAAGAGATAAATTGATCTATAGATATATTTCAAAACAATACTAAACCCAACATAAAATATTTTCTCAATTTAGACCAAAGCCCTAACACTTCCATCAAAAGATTCCATTTGAATACCTTTTTTTCTAGTCATTAATCTAGTCTTATTATTATGATTCATCTTTATGAAAAAGCATATTTTTTAATTATAGTTTCTTTGGTAATTGGATTGTATAAATTTCTTAGGAGAGTCAAATCTAAAGAAATACCTTATCAAATGCATGCATATTGGGTTTTCTAAATAGATAAAGAATAACCTAATATATCACTTTTGTATAATGAAAATGAGATCTAATTTAACTAATGTGATACAAGTATGTATTGGGGGTGAGAAATCATGTGTAGAAGGTGACCAATATGATTTTATAGGTGAGATTCTAAATCCTCTATAGATCACTTTGCATAGGTCAATTAGAGGAAATCATATTCACTAGTCTAGTGTGTCCAAGGTTGTGAAGCTACCTTGTTTTCTACACCAAAGGTTCCTATGTACGTGAGTGCCTCATAATCCTAAGGGCCTTAATTCCAACTCTAATATATTCAACCAAGGAAATTGTGATCACACCAAGGTCATGCAAATTTAATACAAACCTAACCAAGTTTCCTAAAACTAATTATTAGTCACCTTTTGAAATTGACATGACCCTACCCAATAGAATTACCATTGATCTCTAAAACCTGTACATTTTAATCTAGATTAATATGTACAATATAATTGAGATGTCAATTATTAGGAATTTATTGTTTGAGATATCTATTTATTTTAAAAAATACAAAAGCATTACTAATGTTTATATTGTTTGGATGCTTTATTGTTATTAATTATTATAATTTCGAGAAGACATTTTTATTTTATGCAGGACCTACACCCATCTCCATTTCAAACTTTCCCTGGGTATGTTTAGGATCATGATGGGCCAAAAAGTGGCGATATGTAAGTGATATGATGGCCCATGTGGCTAACAACTTTTTCTTTACCCAAAATTGATGAAACAAAAAGGGTTTTTAAAGGAGATTCTCAACTTTCCACCAATATAAATTATGTTTTCCTTTGAATTTAATAAATAATTACTGTTCATTTTCTATTTGAATTACGACTAAAGTCTTGATTCATAGGCTAGTTGAAAAACATCTATAGCTTTCAAATGGTATCACATTTTTTGAATCTGAAACATGCGTCACATTCTATGCTTCGCATACTATAGGATTAAAAAATAAATGAATTTCATGAAGTTTTGATCAAGTTAAGGTGGTCAGACATACAATTTTTTATATTTTTTAAAAGTTGTAATAAAAAATTAATAATTAATTATTTACTTGGAAAAAATTACAAAAAAATATGCATCACATCGGCACATGAGTCTTCTACTTATATCTAAAATCTTATAAAAAGAATTATCATTTTATTGTGGTTAGGGTGGTTAGACGGACACCTACTTCTTATTTTTTCCCTGAAATTTAAGTAATACTGCATTGAAATTTCAAATTTTCACCAAATAGATTTTTTTTTTTTAAAAAACCTAGTAGTTTACAAACTACATTCAATTTTCTCTAGATTCTATTCTCACATATTTTTCAAATAATATAGATAATTTATTCAAATCTTTACGTCAAGTTGCCTAACTCTGATTTTCTGAATTTTCATCGCCACTTAAGGGCCTGTTTTTTCCATGATGATCCTACACATATCCCCCTTCTTAATAATAGTGTTACAACTATGTTAGGCTTTATTATAACAACCTACCAAATCATTCACTTTACAAAAATAATTTTGATTTTGAGCCAATGTAATGGTTATATTGCCTCGAGGCTCTAATGTATGAAATGATTTAAGGGTCATTCCAATTTTTTTAGATGAAACACCCTTGCATAACTAGGAATTTGAGCCACTTAGAAAATTGTGGATCTTGGTATTGCTTATATAATTAATAAATCCTCATATCTACATCCTAAAATTAATTCCATATTCATTAGAAGGCTTGGTCTACAACAAAATATATAGTCTAGTATGTCATAATCATTAAGCCAATGGGGGTGATGCTCCAAAAGAAGTGGCCCTCCTACTAACATAATGACTAATTGGATGACGATGAGTATATTTTCTTTCTTAACCTCCTCTCTCTGTTTTGTGGCTAAAAATTTCAAAAAGAAATCTCTATTTACAAGATTCTAAAAAATTTCCATCCCCTCAAGTTGTAACAACCTTGGTGTTTTGCTTAGTAAAAGTTACCAAGTTTCCATATTAAGTGAATGATCCATGTTGCCATAGCATAGCAATAAAAAAATTTATTTCCATAATGTAAATTACATGCACATTTGAAATAACACTATTTCCAAACTTCCATTGCATTCCATTGTAATTTCATAAATCTACTGATAACATAGATTTCATAATGAATAAACTCAATTATATCATTCAAGATTACATCCTTCCATATAAATGGTTACATAATACATGCATAGCTCTTTTGAGCTTCATCTGGCAATAGATATACAAATTGGTCCTAATACCGCTGCAATGGTGCATACATTCTAGATGTCCTCACTCCATGGTGCATACACTCTAGTTTTCCCCAATGTTGGTGTAAACATCTACAAACCTTGACTACCAATTGATGAGGAGAAGCATCACTCAAGCACTTTTTCACCAGCCACAAACTCAAATGTGATCCCCCGCACATCTGTCACATATGACAAGATGTCCCTACCCTTCGACGAAGAGATTGGTTGGTAAACCTCATAACAATAGCCTATCTGAGATTAGTGTTGTGTCCTACAAACCAGAACCTAATCATACAGTCATTTCCCCTACGAGTATGAAAATCCTGAACTAGAATGCATAAAAGGAACCAAGTGAAGGGTATGTGCAGGATCATCATGGAAAAAACAAGCCCTTAAGTGGCAAAAAATTCAGAAAAATCAGAGTTAGGCAACTTGAAATAAAAATTTGAATAAGTTATCTATATTATTTCAAAAATATGTTAGAATAGAATTTGTAGAAAATTTAATGTAGTTTCTAAATTACTAGGTTTATTTACAAAAAAATAAAATCTATTTGGTGAAAAATTGAAATTTCAATACAGTAGTACTTAAATTTCAGGGAAAAATAAGAAGTAGGTGTTTGTCTGACCACCCTAACCACATTAAAATTTTAATATTTTTTTATAAGATTTTAGATATAAGTGAAGGACTCATGTCTCAATGTGATGCATATTTTTTTGTAATTTATTTCCAAGTAAATAATTAATTATAATTTTTTTATGACAACTTTTTGAAAATATAAAGACTTGTATGTCTGACCACCTTAACTTGGTCAAAACTTCATGAAATTTATTTTTTTCTTTTTTAATCTTATGGTATGTGAAGTATAGAATGTGACACATGTTTTGGATTCAAAAATTATGATACCGTTTGAAAGCTATAGATGTTTTTCAATCAGCCTAAAAATTAGGACTTTAGTCGTAATTCAATAGAAAATGAATAGTAATTATTTATTAAATTCAAAGTAAAGCATAATTTATATTGGTGGAAAGCTGAGAATCTCCTTTAAAAACCCTTTTCATTTCATCAATTTTGGGTAAAAAAAATTTTGTCAGCCACATACCCATCATATTGCCACTTTTTGGCCCATCATGATCCTGCGCATACCCTGAACTGACAGTGTAAATAGTGGAAACTTACACTACTTTGGCCAAAGAATTCTCACCCAGTACTTCGAGTGCTAGTCTTCCTATTCACATACACTTCTATAGCTCATCTTCTATTATGACCGTTCATATACTATGCTTAGGTAATTTTCTTCCATAGGTAAGATCCCTAACCTTAGAAATAACCTATTCCCTTTTTCCCAAAACACAATGGTATCTCTACCAATAAAGCCTAAGAACAAGTTACCCCTTCAATGGATATTCCTATTAGGAAAGTCTAACATATGAGCTTTTCTAGTCTACACATTAACTCTGCATAAAAATCTTAACAAGCTATTACCTTCAATAGACAACCTAGTCCTAGGTTTAACTTTATAATCTAAAGTATATAGCTACATAAGCTTCATCCAATCATAGATTAAATATACATAAATAACTAACTCCATTCAGTAATATAGTGCATTAATAAGTGGTTCTCATCAAGAGAATAGCCACATCCATGAATGACTTCAATCGAAGAATAATCATATCAATAGATGATTCCATTCGAGAGTGTAATCTCCTTAGTAAAAAGGGTTAAACAAAAGTCTAGTCTTGTCAATACTATGACTTCATATCAAGAGTGTAATGCACTAATCAAGTAGAAAATCTAACTCAATAGGTAATTCCACCTAGATATTTTCAAATATATAGTATCTCATAAACTCAAGTGATCTACTTAATCACATAGGTGAGTCTCAAACTCAGTATACCCTAAATCTAGGATAATGACATCAACCAGTGCCTATTATGATTATATAGGTTAATCTAACCCTATATGTTTCAATCAAGACCAAATGGACAACCCAACCAAGTAGGTTATTCCCAACCTATAGGTTTCAGTGAGTGGTCAAGTACATATCCCAACCCTGTAGGTAAATCTTAACCTAAGGTTTCTTTCATAAATCAAATAAACTTCTCGACCCAATAGGTTATTCTAAACCTAGGGTTTCATTCGAGTGAAAGTGATGATCAAGTTATCATATAAGTTTAGATTCTTGATGTGGTTTTCATGACATCACATCTTGTCATATGTTTCTTACCATCACTATGGCTATATAGTTAAACCTTAACATTCCCCAAGGTTATCTATCATAAAAGATAACAGTGTCAAGTCATTTCATAACATCCACATATTTCACATTATACACGTAGTCTAACTATCTATGTATAGAGCATCAATGTCAAAATTCCTTTATAGGGTGTACAAGAGTATAAAGACACTTCCCTTAAGCTAATCATATTTCATAATTCCTAGTATATATATACCAATGATAATCAAACACTCCTTTTATGGAGTATATACAAACACTTTCATAAAAAAGCATAAAATAGCTTTTTTTTCCTTTCCATAAGCAAATGCTATGATTTAATAAAAAAATCATTTCTCATGCAATTCCAATCAAAGCAATCAAGACTCATTCTTTCATAATAATTTAGACATATAAAGAAGATTAGATCCTCATGTCTGTGATATGCTTAACCCAATTGATTGACTTGATGCACAGCCTTCCAAAGATAGCTTGCTAGCCCTCACTTTTCCACTCAAAGCGATACTTCGCTATGCCCTCTTTTAGAAGATAACTCAAATCTTGGTTTACAATATTTTTTTGATGAATTTTCCAAATATCTATATTAATAAAGATAAAATTACAAATTCACAAAAAAGGGGCAAGTTTCCACCTTAGATCAAACCTGCTCCCTCACTTTTCCACTCAAAGCGATACTTCACTATACCCTCTTTCACAGGATCACTCAAAGCTCTCACAAACTAACTATAAGCTCTCACCAAATACAACTCTTAGAATATTTGTAGTAGAATAGATTTGCATAATAAGTGTGTCCCAAATAAGAGAGCTATCCCATCTATTTATACAGAAAAATGAGACATTGATGCCAAAAGGTAAGGCATGCCAGTCAACACCTTGCCTCATGCAAATCAGCTCACTACACATAGCAAAAAGGTGGCAAAAATCTAAGTGTAAACTCAACTAGGTATTCTAAAAATTGATCCCTATGACTTGACAGCAGCTCAAGACCAATTCAAATAAGGACATGCCTAAAATATGATAATCAACTTGCAACCAAAGTACAATTCTACAGAAACAAAGCTTTCATATTAGGGCATCATGTTGCAACCTCCATTCCTATTCTTAGGCAGGGCTTATCTCATTGAAATAGTCTTTTATTTATAGGTAACACACATGCTAACTCGACTTGGTCACAACATCATTGTGCGACAAAGAAAAGATGAGTCAACTCCCCATTTTATAACCTTCAAACAACGCTTTGACTAGCACATTATTTTCTATTTGCTTTATCCTATTTCATATGTTTAAACACTTTATGATGCAGGCTTAAATATTTCCATCACTTTATATTAAAGCGTTCCAAGTTGAAGTAATTTGTTGCTATATATTAGTGATGCATTTCCAAATGGTATCGACTATGGCTTATTGCTCTATATCGTCTTTCTACCATTTGCACATTACTTGCATTTGTTCAACCTTTAGTACTTTGCATATCATATATACAAATCAGCCTTCAAATCCTTTATATTTACGTATATACAAATCATCCTTTATTTTATGCGCAATATGTTATCATAGGCTTGACTTAGTCTTAAAGACTTATGCACAGCAATATCATGGCTTTTATATGTTGTGGCTTGCTTATCACTTAGTGTTGGGTGATCCCACAATACTGGTTTACAATTTTTGGCCAAGTTGGACATTGAATTGAATTTTTTTAACTAAATTTTCACTTTCGGGCACCTATAGCAGCTAAACTATGAGGAATTTGAACATGATGCAAACTAGTCATTTGTGACATTTTGTCTATAGATTCTAAATATATTTTTTTCAAAAAATTTCAAATCAGATTGCACTTCTTTTTCCATCTCCTTTGAAAACTAATTTTTAACAATAAACACCATTTTTAAAGAGTGGCGTCACTAGCTAACACAACTTTTTTTCTATGAAGGATAAAATTCTATTTTTTTCCAAATTAGATTCGTAACTAGGATATTTAGTGCATGGAATTGGTTTCATAGTATTTCATTGAATATTTTTTTCTTAATTAAGTTTCAAAGTCGAACCTTTTACAATTTAGACATGATTCACTCGCTAAAGCATAATTTTTTTTGTATGTATCAAAATTATTATTTTTTGTTGGATCAAAGACATCAATATCTAGTGCACAATTTATTTTTTTGATAATCTGCTATTTTTCCACATGTGTAGAACAAAGAGCTTGACTTTCGGTGAAAAACGTATGTTTAATCAAAGGGTAAGTGCACAAAGATGGTTCCCAAAAAGGGGACTTAAGTGGACAACTTTTTTTTGAAATCAAGAAATACTGACCTTGGACATGAAATTGAAGATACTTACACTCAAAATTTTGAGATGGAACAAACAGAAGGATTCAAGTGCTCCAAGTCTACTTTCTAAACTACTAATTTATTTTGAAAATGGTTGAGATTAAGTGGTTCAAACGAAGGACGTACACAAATTGGTGTTGTTTTTTTCAGAAAAACATAACATAGCAACTCTTGTACGACCCTCGTACGGTGATCCTTTTTTTAGTATTTTTATAATCACAATGGTCAAAAGCTAGCTAACAGTATGTAGTTCATGCACGATTTTTCTACTAATTTTTTAATGAATATTTGATTTTTTACTAATTTGCGAAGTGGACATTTCTTGAAAAATAGAATTTTTCCAGTGCTACCCTTACAAATTTTTGAAACTAATTGATTTTTTTATTTTTTTTCCTTAAAAATTTGTATAATGGAGTCTAGTTTCTAAAAATGTAATTTATTTGAAAAATTGATGAACGGTTAATTTATAATGAAAAAAATACCAAACACTACTTTTTGGCAAAAAAAAGACATACAGATAAAATAAATTATGGATGAAAGGCTTAACATTTTCAGAAAGTGAAAAAAATTACATCGTTGGATAGCTAAGAGAGAACCCAACATTACCCATGTGTTTGATTTTTTCGATATTGAACCACATGCAATCCTGACGGTGAGCACGAACTCGATTATGAGAAATATGGTAGATTTTTTTAAAAACATGTCTCTGGTCGTTGGGAATGCCCTCCAAGCCTTTGGGTTGGAATTCCAAGGCAAATACCAAGCCTAAGGCTCTAGAATTCCCAAAGCAAGATATAACGTGAGCGTGTTATAACATGCTTGCATTATATCTCACTTTTCACATGGTTTTTGCTTCTGCGGCAAACATGTCAACTAAGACATAATGCGAGCACATTATAACGTGCTCATGTTATGTCTTCCTTTATGTTAAATATTAATATATTGAATGTATGTTGATATATATGTATGTTCATATGTACATGTATGCTTGTATGTAATGTATGTATGTATCAATGCATATATATTGTATGTATGCCTCTATGTATGTTAGATTGTATCTACACATGTATGTATGTATGCTTGTATGGATGTAAGGTTATATGCACATATGTATTATGCTTGTATGTATCCATTTATGTATGTCTTTAGACGGAGGGAGAATTTAGAGAGAGAGAATCTAGAGAGATGGAGAGGGGGTGGAAGTGAGAGTTTAAGAGAGAGGGAGTGGGAGAGAAGGGGTTGGAGTGAGAGGGACTTACCTAGGTAGGGTGGGAGGGATAGAGGGAGGGAGAGAGAGAGGGGGGGTGGAAGAGAGAGAATTGAGGGAGAGGGAGAGACAGAGACAGAGACAAAGAGAGATTTATGTAGGTAGGGTAACAAAGGGAGAGACTTGAGAGTGTGAGGGGGGTGAGAGGGAGAGACTTGAGAGATATGTAGTGAGAGGGAGTGGGAGAGAGATGGAGTGTGAGAGAGAGGGAGTGTGAGTGAGAGACCTGAGAGAGGGAGAGGGTGTGGGAGGGAGTGACCTGATAGAGGTAGAGAAAGAGGGGGCTGGAGTGAGAGGGACTTATATAGGTAGGGTTGGAGGGATAGATAGAGAGAGGGGACAGAGACAAAGAGAGAGTTACCTAGGTAGGTTTCCAAAGGGAGAGACCTAAGAGAGAGAGGGGGTGGGAGGGAGAGACATGAGACAGAGGGAGAGAGAGGTAGTGGGAGGAGAGAGTGGGATAGAGTGGGAGGGACATAAAGAGAGATGGGTAGAGGGAGCGAGAGAGGGTGGTAGGGATTGATTGAATGAGAGGTACATAGAAAGAGGGAGATGGTAGATAGAGATAATTAGAGAGGGTAGGAGGGAGGGAAGGAGGGAGAGGTGAGATGTATAGATAACGATAGAGGTTGAGGGTATAGGGTTGAGGGATTAGGGTGGAGGACCTATAGGTTTGATGGTTTCTAGGGTCTTAGGGTTTAAGGTTTGAGGGTTGAGGGAATAGGGTCGATGGTAGAGGGTATTTGGTTGAGGGTATAGGGTAGAAGGTTTAAGGGTTTTGGGTTGAAGGGTTTGGGGTTAAGGGTTTAGGGTTAAGGGTTTACTTGGTTGAGGGTAGAGGGTTTAGGGTATAGGTTTGAGGCTATATGGTTGAAGGATAAGGTTCAGGGTTCAATGTAAGGGGTAGAGGGTATAGGGGTAGAGGGTTTAGGGTCTAAGGATTGAGGGTTGAGGGATTAAGGGTTGAGGGTTGAGAATTGAGAGTTGAGGGTTTAATGTATAGGGTAAAGGGTAGAGGGTAGAGGGTTTAAGGGTTGAGGGTTGAAGATTGAGGGTTTAAGGTATAGGGTTGAGGGTTGAGCATTGAGGGTCCAATAAATAGGGTAGAGGTTATAGGGGTTGAGAGATTAAGGGTTGACGGTTTAGGGATTAGGGTAGAGAGTTTTCTTGGATTTAACGGTATAAGGGTTGAGGAATTAGGGTTGAGGGATTAGGTTTTAGGGTAAAGAGTAATTGGTTGAAGGGTTGAGGGTTGAGGGTTGAGGGATTAAGAGGGTATAGGGGTTGAGGGATTAGGGTTTAAGGGTTGAGGGTTGAGGGATTAAGGATTAAGAGGGTATAGGGGTAGAGGGATTAGGGTTAAGGGTTGACGGTTGAGGGTTGAGGGATTAAGAGGGTATAGGGTTTGAGGGATTAGGGTTTAAGGGTTGAGGGGTGAGGGTTCAAGAATTAAGAGGGTATAGGGGTAGAGGGATTAGGGTTGAAGGGTTGAGGTTGAGTGTTGAGGGTTGAGAGATCAATAGGGTATAGGGGTAGAGGGATTAGGGTTGAAGGGTTGAGGGTTGAGGGTTGATGGATTAAAAGAGGAATTTATAGAAGTTCGGGGATTAGGGTTGGGATTGAGGGGTTGAGGTTAGAGGGATTAGAGGGTATAGGGTTGAGGATTGGGGTTTAAAGGTTGAGGGGGTTGAGGTTGAGGGTTGAGGGATTAGAGGGTATAGGGGTTGGGTTGAGCATTGAGGTTGAGGTGTGTATGGTATAGGGGTAGAGGGATTAGGGTTGAAGGGTTGAGGGTTGAGGGTTGAGGGTTGAGGGATTAAGAGGGTATAGGGGTTGAGGGATTAGGGTTTAAGGGTTGAGGGTTGTGGGATTAAGATGGTATAGGGGTAGAGGGATTAGGGTCGAAGGGTTGAGGGTTGAGCATTGAGGGTTGAGGGATTAATAAGGTATAGGGGTAGAGGGATTAGGGTTGAAGGGTTGAGGCTTGAGGCTTGAGCATTGAGGGTTGAGGGATTAATAGGGTATAGGGGTAGAGGGATTAGGGTTGAGGGTTGAGGGTTGAGGGTTGAGTGATTAAGAGGGTATAGAGGTTGAGGGATTAGGGTTTAAGGGTTGAGGGTTGAGGGTTCAAGGATTAAGAGGGTATAGGGGTAGAGGGATTAGGGTCGAAGGGTTGAGGGTTGAGCATTGAGGGATTAAGTGGGTATAGGGGTTTAGGGATTAGGGTTTAAGGGTTGAGGGTGTAGGGTTGAGGGATTAAGAGGGTATAGGTTTTGAGGGATTAGGGTTTAAGGGTTGAGGGTTCAAGAATTAAGAGGGTATAGGGGTAGATGGATTAGGGTTGAAGGGTTGAGGGTTGAGGGATCACTCGGGTATAGGGGTAGAGGGATTAGTGTTGAAGGGTTTGGGGTTCAGGGTTCAAGGATTTAGAGGGTATAGGGGTTTAGGGATTAGGGTTCAAGGGTTGAGGGTTGAAGGGTTGAGGGTTGAGGGTTGAGGGATTAGGGTTTAAGGGTTGAGGTTTGACGATTCAGGGATTAAGAGGGTATAGGGGTTGAGGGATTAGGGTTGAAGGGTTGAGGGTGGAGCATTGAGGGTTGATGGATTAATAGGGTATAGGGGTAGAGGGATTAGGGTTGAAGGGTTGAGGGTTGAGGGATTAATAGGGTATAGGGGTAGAGGATTAGGGTTGAAGGATTGAGGGTTGAGCGTTGAGGGTTGAGGGATTAAGAGGGTATATGGGTTCAAGGATTAGGGTTGAAGGGTTGAGGGTTGAGGGTTGAGGGATTAAGAGGGTATAGGGTTGAGGGATTAGGCTTTAAGGGTTGAGGGTTGAGGGTTGATGGATTAAGATGGTATAGGGGTTGAGGGATTAGGGTTTAAGGGTTGAGGGTTGAGGGATTAAGAGGGTATAGCGGTAGAGGGATTAGGATTGAAGGGTTGAGGTTTAAGCATTGAGGTTTGAGGGATTAGGGTTGAAGGGTTGAGGGTTGAGGGTTGAGGGATTAAGAGGGTATAGGGGTTGAGGGATTAGGGTTGAAGGGTTGAGCATTGAGGGTTGAGGGATTAATAGGGTATAGGGGTAGAGGGATTAGGGTTGAAGGGTTGAGGGATTAATAGGGTATAGGGGTAGAGGGATTAGGGTTGAAGGGTTGAGGGTTGAGCGTTGAGGGTTGATGGATTAATAGGGTATAGGGGTAGCGGGATTAGGGTTGAAGGGTTGAGGGTTAAGCGTTGAGGGTTGAGGGATTAATAGGGGATAGGGGTAGAGGGATTAGGGTTGAAGGGTTGAGGGTTGAGGGATTAAGAGGGTATAGGGGTGCAGGGATTAGGGTTGAAGGGTTGAGGGTTGAGGGTTGAGCGTTGAGGGTTGAGGGATTAAGAGGGTATAGGGGTTGATAGATTAGGGTTTAAGGGTTGAGGGTTGAGGGATTAAGAGGGTATAGGGGTTGATGGATTAGGGTTGAAGGGTTGAGGGTTGAGCGTTGAGGGTTGAGGGATTAATAGAATATAGGGGTAGATGGATTAGGGTTGAGGGTTGAGCATTGAGCATTGAGGGTTAAGGGATTAATAGGGTATAGGGGTAGAGGGATTAGGGTTGAAGGGTTGTGGGTTGAGCATTGAGGGTTGAGGGATTAATAGGGTCTAGGGGTAGAGGGATTAGGGTTGAAGGGTTGAGGGTTGAGCGTTGAGGGTTGAGGGATTAATAGGGTATAGGGGTAGAGGGATTAGGGTTGAAGGGTTGCGGGTTGAGCGTTGAGGATTGAGGGATTAATAGGGTATAGGGGTAGAGGGATTAGGGTTGAAGGGTTGAGGGTTGAGGATTGAGGGTTGAGGGATTAATAGGGTATAGGGTAGAGGGATTAGGGTTGAAGGGTTGAGGGGTTGAGCATTGAGGTTAGGGATTAATAGGGGTATAGGGGTAGAGGGATTAGGGGTTGAGGGAGTAGGGTATAGGGGTAGAGGGATTAGGGTTGAAGGGTTGAGGGTTGAGCATTGAGGGTTAAGGGATTAATAGGGTATAGGGGTAGAGGGATTAGGGTTGAGGGATTAATAGGGTATAGGGGTAGAGGGATTAGGGTTGAAGGGTTGAGGGTTGAGGGATACCGTAGTTGGAGACACACCCTCAACGAAAAGTGAATATGAAGGGGAACCATTAAGCACAAGCGAATATGGAGGGACACCATCTAGAACAAGTGAATATGGACGGACACCATCTACTGCAAGTGAATATGGAGGGACATCATGTACCGCAAGTGAATATTGTTGGACACCATCCAACACATCTCAAGTTGAGAGTACATCATCACTCGGAATTGATGAAGAAGGTATTCCATCATCCCCATGTGAACCTCAAGGTATGTCTTCTTCTCCACCCTCAATCAAAGGTATGCAATCTAGCCCACCTCATTTAAATATTTATGAAATGCCTAATGTTGAGATGTATGTACTTAGGAGAACACCACCTAGAATTTTGCATAGAAAGCCAAAGTATTTAACTAATATTGATAATGAGATTTTGCAACACATGGAAGGTAAGATTTGAACATGCACTTGTAGAAGATATGCTGATAAGATTTGGGAATGATTCTTTGAAAGGCTAAATGAGACTGCAAGATGTCAACTATTTGTTGAAATGATGCGGGGTGTAAAGTATATGAACATCATGAAGACTCTTGGGTTGAGAACATCGAATGCATCGAGTGAAGACACTATTGTGAAGAATCTAATGGATGCTTATGACAGTGTGGGTAAGACCTCACGCTCAAATGACAGTAATGTCACCTGACGTGTCATTATATCGACTTTGATAAGATTTCAAACAAAGAGAGCTCATCTAATTAAAAAGACTAGTGAACAAACGGGAATTAGTAGAAAAACTTTATGAAGAGCCATTCAAAGGTGGCAAAGAATTGAGGGAAATGATTCAAATGAATTATGGGCATTCTCGGGGAGACTGTCATGAAAAGATAAAGAAGTTGTCGAAGCCTTGAGAACACTAATTGAAGAGTATTGGAAGAATAACACAAGGCCATCTCTGAATCAAAGGGATGTGGTAAGGAGAATCGGTTAGTCGGAATTGTGAGCCACATCCAAAGCATTTTTTGGATATGACTCAAACCAAAAAATTTCAAAAATTTTGAAAATAATTATCCTCAAATTAGTATTTCTCAAAGATTTTTTAAAATGCTTAAGCCTTTTTATGTCAAGATAAATCACACATGCACTAGTTGTTGTTGTAGACTACATATTGAATTTTCTAACCATTATGATGTTTATCGTTCTATATGTTTAGATTTGCATACTAACGATGTTTTGTAGGATTGTGGCATACAAGCCCCACCAAAATCTTCAAGAGAGTTCTTATCAAAAAATTTATGTGAAATAGAGGATGGCCAGATATTCTATAGGATAGCATGCTTGGATGGTTCATGCGAGTGTTACGGTGGCTTCTAGCGTATGCCAGTATGTCAACATATGGAAAGCACAGATGAGGTGGGACAAAAACTAGTAGAGTTCGGGAAGTATAAAACAATGGCATATGCTACAAAAGATGGGTCTCAAGCAAAAAGGTGTCAGTTGGTTATTGAGAAGATTCCAGTGTACCAATTTATGACCACATTTCGTGACAATATACTATATGAGTATGCAATGCATACCCATAGAGCCCGATGGTTGGACATGCAATTCAAGCTATGCAAGGACACCTTTCTAGTTGGAAGCATAGTATTCATGGTTGACTTTGTAGAGAACTACACTCTACAGCCACAACATGAGGTGTAGTCACAGTATTACAACTCCACACAAGTTTTGATATTTGTGCACATAGCATTCATTCATGCATCTGATAGTACAGATGAGCAAAGCAAGGTGTTGAGGGAGTACCACTTTTACATTAGTGATGATCGCACACATTTTCCAGAGTTCGTGAAAGGTTGCTTCCAGATGTTCTACAATGGTTTGGCTCAAAGGGGCATATAATACGATCGACATATAATATGGTCTGATAAATGTGCAGCACAGTTCAAGAACTCGTGCATGTTCTACTGGTTGTGTAGGATGCATGTCATTATAGGTGTTCAACATATGTGGAACTTTTGTGAGGCCAGACATGGAAAGGGGAAGCATGATGGTGTAGGAGCATGCATGAAAAGAGCATTAGCACAAGAAGAGTTAAACCATAAAGACAGTGCAAAGTTGACAGATGCAAAATACATCGTCGAGTGGTGTAATTCTTTGATGGGTCCAAGTAATGAAGGTACGTCTTCAGTTCATAGATTTTTTTGGTTGATGGATGATACTAACATTGCACCATATGAAGACTATTGTACACTAATAGGATCAAGTGAGGTACACTCTTTCCTTAACTCAAATGCAGGTTCATGGAGTATCGATACACTAAAGATGGCATGCTTTTGTTCTTCATGTACAATGCAAGCCTGGAATGATTGTGAGTCAAGGGAGTGGGTTGACAAATGGTTCACAAGTTATCTTAGCCCACTTCACATGTATCGCCCTCCAACGGCATTGGAATTGACACAGATGGAAGAACCAGTCGACTTTGACCACGTATCAGATCTAGTTCAACCAAGTGATATATCTACTTGCTTAGTTGTTTAAATTCCATATCATTATCTTACTTTGTACTGTATTTGTAATGTTGACAAATTTCAAGAGATTTTTTGCACATATCAATGCAGGGCATGTTTATGCAGTTATTACAGATGAAGACAATGAAGAGGGAACAAACTATTACGTGTGTCGTTGTGTTGAGGCCAAAAATAAATTGGAGGCCCTAGTTATAGATGGAGAAAACATTGAATACCCTATAGGCTCAGTTGTGGTTACTGGAACATGGCTTACAAGGTACCCACATTCAAGTGTTAAACATTGGCTATTTCAGGACTTTGACATGCATCATAAGATTCTTCATTACTCGAACTTTGTCATGGCATCCAATGTTCATTTGACCAAATATGGGGGTAGACCTTTGGAAAAGACCTTGTGGAAGGTTCGTGAGTCTGACCATGAGGCTATACTTGACACAATAAAGAGTAGAGTAGACCCAGATGGTTCGTTGGATTAATTTGTAAGTATATGCACATTGGTTCTTATTAATTTATACTTGTATGCACATTAATTTGTTTGATGCCAATGCTATCATCTTCTTTTACAGTGATTGGTGTCCCCTTGCAAAAAATGCAGATATATGAGCCATCCAAGAGAATGTCAACCAGAAAAGCAATGCAACATCCTTACTTTGATGATCTTGACAAATCTCAATCAAGATTTTAAGCAATTAGAAAAGTGTGTGCAAAGCTTGGTGAGGGAATTTCAAGTTATTCATTTGAAGTTAACCTTATCATGAGTTGCTATGATGTAGACATTATAAGAGCATCTGAAATTTCAATTTATTCTATTCATGAGAGGTGTTATGTGCAATAGGTATGTTGGAATTCCCAGTGAAGATGTATGACCAGGAGTAACTAAGTTGTGAAACCTGCACGCCTATCTATAAGTGCCTTCCATCTATTTTTATTTCATTTCCATTTTGGATGCTCTTTCTTTTTCTCTTTTACTTTGTGTATGTGTAAGTAAACTACTAAAAATTGATTGATCTCTCGTTGCAGAAAATGTTGATTTAAGAGCCATAAAAGATAATCTCAGCCAAAAAAGCAATGCAACATCCTTATTTTGATGATCTTGACAAATCTCAATTTTGATTTCAAGCCATTATAAAAGAGCGTGTGAAGCTTAGCGAGGGAATGTCAAGTTACTCAATTGAAGCTAACCTCATAATGAGCACCTATGATGTAGACATTTAAAGAGAATCTTGAATATATGAGTGACATTGTAAAAGATCTGTGAGAACAAAGTGCCTGAGGCATTGTAATAAGATTTACTTACATAATGAAAAACTCTCATATCCGCAATTGTAATAAGATTTACTTACATAATGACAAACCCCGAGGCATTGTTATAAGATTTTCTTACATAATGCATTGTTGGGGCAGCAATTATCATGTATCCAAACCCTCAAATCCACAATTTATCTCAGGTCAAACTCACTCCACCATTCCAAACCAAAACCCTTATTTTATGCAATGTTTTATCAAACCCTAGGGTGAAACCTCATTTTTCATGCCCTTTTCCATCAAAATCTATAGGGGCAGCAACATAAACCCCATAAAACTTATTCCCTTTCACTTAGAAATTTCATGTCTGATCCTACAGGATCGCATTGGGCCTCTAGAAAAACCTCTCTCGGTTTTGCTTATCTCGGAGTGGTTTACCCATGGTGGCGGATTTTCACTTGATGGAAAAAGTGTCAAAATCAAGTTGTGCAAAGTTGCAAAGTGGTACAACTTTCATTCTGCAACTTGTGTGACCAAGTGGGCTGTTCCAACACGTCCAAATAGGTATTTTTATTCTAGGAATGGTCCTCTTTCACACCGAAACACGTGAAATCGCTCTGAGATATGTTCCACTAGATCAATCCCTTAAGGGTCCAAAGTGCAAAATGGCTGCAAACTTCAGCATGCTATTAATTAGATACCGTGATGCTTAGAAACTTCTCATCTAATCCTACAGGATCGCATTGGGCCCCTCTACAAAAATCTCTCTTAGTTTTGGCTATCTCAGAGTGGTTTTCTCGTGGTGGCGGATTTTCACTTGATGGAAAAAGCATCAAATGCAAGCAATGCAAAGTTGCAAAGTGGTGCAACTTTCGTTCTGCAATTTGTGTGACCAAGCGAACTATTCCAAAACATCCAAATAGGTATTTTTATGCTAGGCATGGTCGTCTTTCACAGTGAAACACGTGGAATCGCTCTGAGCTATGTTCCACCGGATCGATCCCTTAAGGGTCCAAAGTGCAAAATGGCTGCAAACTTCAGCATGCTATTACTCGAATACTATGATGATTAGAAAATTCTTGTATAATACTACAAGATCGCGTTGGGCCCCTCTACAAAAACCTCTCTCGGTTTTGGCTATCTCAAAGTGGTTTTCCCCTGGCGACGGATTTTCATTTGATGGAAAAAGCATCAAATGCAAGCAGTGCAAAGTTGCAAAGTGGTGCAACTTTCATTCTGCAACTTGTGTGACCAAGTGGACTGTTCCAACATGTCTGAATAGGTATTTTTATGCTAGGCATGGTCCTCTTTTTCATTGAAACATGTGGAATCGCTCCAAGCTATGTTCCACCGGATCAATCCCTTAAAAGTCCAAAGTGCAAAATGGCTTTAAACTTTAGCTTGCTATTACATGGATACCATGACACTTAGAAACTTCTCATCTGATCCTAAAAGATTGCATTGGGCCCCTCTACAAAAACCTCTCTTGGTTTTGGCTATCTCAGAGTGGTTTTCCCGTGGTGGCGGATTTTCACTTGATGGAAAAAGTGTCAAATTCAAGCTGTGCTAAGTTGCAAAGTAGCGCAACTTCTGCTATGCAACTCGTGAGACCACACTAACTGCTCCAACGAGTCTGAATAGGTATGTTTATGCTAGGCATGGTCTTGTTTCACACCGAAACACGTGGAATCGCTCCGAGCTACGTTCCACCGGATCGATCCCTTAAGGGTCCAAAGTGCAAAATGGCTACAAACTTCAGCATGCTATTACTCGGATACCGTGATGCTTAGAAACTTCTCGTTTGATCCTACAGGATTGTGTTGGGACCATATACAAAAACCTCTCTCGTTTTTGGCTATCTCAGAGTGGTTTTCCCATGGCGGTAGATTTTCACTTGATGGAAAAAGCATCAAATGCAAGCAGTGCAAAGTTGCAAAGTGGTGTAACTTTCGTTCTACAACTTGTGTGACCAAGCGCACTGTTCCAACATGTCTGAATAGGTATTTTTATGCTAGGCATGGTCCTCTTTCATACCGAAACACATGGAATCGCTCTGAGCTCTGTTGCACCGGATCAATCCCTTAAGGGTCCAAAGTGCAAAATGAATTTAAAATTCAGCATGCTATTATTTGGATACCATGACACTTAGAAACTTCTCATCTGATCCTACAGGATTGTGTTGGGACCCTCTACAAAAATCTCTATCAGTTTTGGCTATCTCATTGTGGTTTTCCCGTGGGGGTGGATTTTTACTTGATGGAAAAAGCATCAAATGCAAGCAGTGCAAAGTTGCAAAGTGGTGCAACTTTCATTTTGCAACTTGTGTGACCAAGCAAATTATTCCAACACATTTGATTAGGTATGTTTATGGTAGGCATGGTCCTCTTTCACACTGAAACACGTGGAATCACTCTGAGCTATGTTCCACTAGATCGATCCCTTAGGTTGGAGGAGTCTAAAGTTGCAAATTTGTAAGTTGCTTAAAGCAACAAATTTGAAATGCAACGGTTACTTGTTTTGACAGTTGGTTTTTAGTTAGTTGAGGGCGTGGATCAGTTAGAGAAGGGTGTAAAACACTATGTAAAGCCTTGAGAGGCTCGAATGGAGGTTGTTGATGAACTTTTGGAGAAGATATCTAATAAGAATTATTCAAACTGTTCTTTATTTTTTAGATTTTTTATACAAACTTGTTGATCCCGTACTTGGTATGACCTCCAGCTTCCTGTACAGTCCCAAGGCTGACATGGATTGAAAGAGGGTTGAGTTCACAAGAACCCATCTCTCATGATAATGAATGGCCCACTTAGCACTCATTGCATCTAGGTGATGCTCACAGAGGTGAGGCACTAGGCCTTCCTGGGAGGTCACCCATCCCAATACTACTCTAGCTCAAGCGCTTAACCATGAAGTTTTTTCCCCAAGGTTAAGCCCACTTAGCTTGCAACCCCATTTGTAAAACCTTCAGCAAGTGTTGTGCCTTATGAAATATTCATTATAGAGCCCCTTTAGCTCATCAATTGATAAGTAGGAGGTATTTTCTACAATGTGTCAAATTGTGATATTGCTATCAAGATTCAATTGTGTAGTTTTCAAGTATAAAAGAGAATAAGAAGGGAAGATCAGGGTAATCAATTTACAGACTTATTTTTATTATTGAATTACATTTGCGAAAATTGGGACAAGTAACCTTCTTGTGGACTTAGGGTTGCAAGATTCGATCTACAACATGTTCCACCATTTCTTCAGTAGGATCAAGAACACACATAATGAAGGTGTGTTTGCAGCCATGAAAGATTATGGTTAGAACTATCTAGAAGAGTGATGTTTTATCTTGACCAACCATATCTATACTATGGTTTGTTTAGAAACAAGGATGGGTTCTCTCTTTATCGGCATATACATTATTTCTCGATGTGTTCACACCAGTGTTAGAAGACTTGGACTCACCTTGGACTTGAGAAGCCAATTTTTTACTTGGACTCGGGCTCAGAGCCCAGACTCGACAAATAGAAAAACCTAAGAAATTCAAATATTTTTAAGGATTTAAAACTTGTTTCATGCACCATTTAATAAATAAACCTTAAAGACACAATAGCATTATCAAATAGAAATTACTATGATCCCATACACAAACATACATCAATCACATAAGTATAAGCGCAAATTTTAGCTGAAGGAAATAACACATTTAGATATATAAATATTATGATATTTCTATCAAGATTCGATCGTGTAGTTTTACAAGTCAAACTCATTGACCCATGATTCATGAGTAGTGGTTCACAAGAACCCATCTCTCATGATAATGAATGGTTCATAAGGAGGAAGATAAATCTTCATACATTTCTTCTATCACAAATGAGATAAGTGCTTGGTTTCATGAAGTTCATAAGGCAACCATTAATGGGGAGTGGATACATGAAGAACCGATAGAGAATGATAATGGCTTCAGACCTGCTATAAAGGATAACTTTTTTCGTTTCAACAATGCAAGAGGTTTTTGGTTTGACTACCAAAACGAGCCTATGAAGAATGCATGTGAAACTCCTTTGAACCTTGAGGGTGTTCTTACTCCATCTCAAGTATCATGTATTGAGGATGACATAGATCAATGCTAGGGCTAACCAATTAATAATTATCCACATGAATAAGTCAAGCATGTACATGTCAATAAGGGAAGTACAAGTACTCAAAAACACATAAGCCTCAAAAATTATACACACAAATACTTAGTATACACAAATTAAAACAAATTATATGCACAAATACAAGGTATATGCATGAAAACACGTAAGCCACAAAGTATACACTTGAATACATGTAGCTCATATCTATTGAACCATCAATTTAGAATACAAATATGGACAGGCATCAATAAAAGATATTTGTATTAACCAAATAGCCATGTAGGCATACATCAATATATGTCGATATAAGTATGAAATATATGTACAAAATAGCCATATAGGCTTATGAGAATTCCATATAGGCATACAATGTCAAATGTGTCCAATAAAAATATGTACAAAACTGCCATGTAGGCATACAACAAAGGGCTTTGGAATCAAAAGTCATTTCTCTCCATGCTTTGGAAATAAAATCTTTCCCTTTCCTTTTCGATCGGATGGCGATAGGTCTATCACTCATTTTTTCTACACTCGAGAAGTGCTCCTACTCCTCCTCCTAGGGTTTAGTTCATTGTGAAGTTCTAACTGTTACAATAAGAAGTAAAGACATGAATATATAGAAATTACATTATAAAGAATGATATATTTGACAAAATAATCACTTATTGCCATCTCACGATGTCTCTCCACAAGGGAAATATTCTCACACCCATGCTCAAGCATGCTCAAGCCCTGTATAAACCATACAAATACAAATTAAACTACGTGAATCAATAATGGTTTGATTTTTCACTAACTAACATCTATAAAAACAAATGTAAATTGAAATTTAGTAATTTTCCTCATACCTCTCCTGTCAGGCCATCGAGGATTGTATAGCAGATGTCACACCAATATCCATTTCCTGTGTCACATTCAGAGGTGTATCGTCATGCAACATCTGAAAATAAAACAAAAAATTATACAACGTAATCAACAATGTGCATATAAACTACACAAATCTATTAAGTACTTGATTCATTAGCTAAACTCTTTATTGTATTACCTCCGTGTAGGTTTGAGTAAATCCACCGCCACTGGGAAGTGTTCCATCAAAACCTCCAATACTAGTTTGTTCAACATCCAAAATCACATATTAAATTACCATTCGTAAAACAATGCTATTAACATGCAATAAATTTATAATTGTTTACTAGTTACATACCCTAGCGAAAGGTGTACTGCAGAAATAAGTTGGTGGGGGGCCGGTGTATCCAGTCTCAACATTGTGACCTTGCAATTTTATTAAAATCATAAAACATTTTTAGTTAATCTTGCATTTTAAAATTGAAATTTAATAAATTCAATTCAATGAACATGCACTAACTTTTACCTGACTATCAATGCCATATGCCTGATGCAAAATTTTAGCTGCCCTCTCCATCTCCATAGGTGCAGACGGATCCTACATACCAATCTCCTGATGTGTTGGTGGGGTCATATGAGCAAGTAGCCCCGCAAGATTGACACACATGTGTTCGAAGGCCACAACTCGAAGACCCCTAGATGGCGCTACAGAATAGGGCTAGTATGATGGATGACACTCTGGGTCAAAGTGTTGATCACCTATAATGTCTTTATGTCAACACTTTCCTTCGCGATGGAAGGCATAACAACGTGCTCACGAGGTGGCCTAGCGAGAGCTCGTCTACCTTGCCGCGTAGGATCCGGCTATGCATCAGGTCTATCCTGAGCTGACCCCCCACCTGTCCCCTAGAAATCTCTCATATCAAAATAATTTGGGATCTTGTTCAATATGAACTCACTGTATAGTTTCCTAAGGAAATATTGCGGGACCTCGCAATTGTTGCACGCTGGGTAATTGAAGACCATGTACCACCTATCATAAAACTAGTCCCTAATCTGTTGGTGGTGGCACCAATGGATAGGAAACCTCTCCGCATTGAGGGTAAGATTTTGATTTGTGCGTGGGTCGGTGAATAATGAGCACAAATCACCTTTTGTAATTTTAAATCCTTTACATCCTTGTATGATAGTTTATTTGCATAATAATCCCTAGCCGCCTGCCTCCTATCTTGCCATCCAGTTAATTGTTTGCTAATTGAATCTACATTTTTTAGCATATCTTTTAATGAATTTGCTAGGGTCATTCTTTCTATGGTTGAACCATTTGGATCACTCAACCTACTGATCAAATCCTCAATTTGCTTTTTGTTGCTCTCAATTTCACTCACTAAATTTTGTTGAGTGCTAGGAGGGGGTTGAGTGATTGGTGGAGGAGGTTGATGTTGTGGTTGATTTTAATCTTGAGGATTTGGTTGGTCTTCCTGTTGAGGATTTGGTTGGTCCTCCTGTTGAGGATTTTGAGGGTTTGCAGGTTGATTTGCATCTCCTAAAAATTCAAACAAATATATATCAAATTCAACCTAAAACTAACAAATTCAAAACAAAAACCATAGAATCCTTACCTCTCATAGCTCCTCGTCATCATGGTGCCATCATTGCAAAGAAATATCAATTGTTGGTGAAGAAATTTGTTGAATTCCTCCTCCTAGAATGCGAGCGCAAAATTGTGAGGGTTTTGGCCACAACTGCAAAAAAAAATCAATCGAAATGCTAATGACAGATTTGCATTTCTTTTTTTGCTTTTAACAGTAAATAACGCGAGCGCGTTATCAGTTTATAATTTCCGAGCCTCAGGCTCGGCATAATGAGCCATAATGCGAGTGCGTTATAACGTGCTTGCGTTATTGATTTACAATTTTTTGTTTGGAGGGTGTCCACGGAATTGCTACCCATTTCCATGCACCTGCCCCAAACTAAAAAATAAAATACA
This sequence comes from Sequoiadendron giganteum, assembly GCA_007115665.2. Lineage (NCBI taxonomy): Eukaryota > Viridiplantae > Streptophyta > Pinopsida > Cupressales > Cupressaceae > Sequoiadendron > Sequoiadendron giganteum. The sequence continues at coordinate 51,699,513 of CM021110.1, read as the reverse complement.
TAATAAAACCAAAACATATTAAAATTATATTCAATGGACAGCTCGTTCCGAGGACTACCATTATCTAGTTGGGTCTATGAAGTATACTCCATTTTCTTCCTCAACCCAAGCTTCAAAGGGAAAAATTCTGTAGAAATTTGGTGCAAGAGGGGGAGAAGGGAAAAAAGGGGGGTTCGAATGAACCCAGGTTCAAGTGAACCCCACCTTTTAGTCAATTTTCCATTGTCTTCATTATAAAAAAATGCCAAAAAAGTGCGTCCCATAATTTAATGGGGTTTTCTCGAACCAGGGTCCATTCGAACACACCAGTTTGTGCGATCCCCTAAAAAGCAAAAAAAAAATCATAGGAGTGTTTTTGCAATTTTCTTTCCTTATTGGAATTCTAAACCAGTATTGTGGGATCACCTCACTGTAAGTTTAAAACCTCCAAAGTCTATAACATTCTCGTGCTTTTATAAGCACAATGCATTTTAGCTTCATTGGCCTTCACATATGTTTATTAAGTACGCCTATAAACAATATGTATGTATTATTCGGCCTTCATTTATCAAATGATTCGGCCTCCATTTATATAATGGATCGACCTTGTATAATTTCTATATATATAAAAATATATAGGTCTTACATTTATATCTATACCTGTACATATATATTCCAATATATATACCTTTATATATATTCCACGTCGATTACGTATGTAAAAATTTGATATTCAAATGAGTAAGATCAAGATAATATTTCACATATAGTATCATTTATATATACATGTATACACCTAAAAATGGTCTGACGAATATTAATTAATTAAATACGATTTATTTGATTAATTAACCTTGATTTCATCTACTATTAAATAAATAGAAATATTTATTTAAATATTTCACATTCTAATTATTCTATTCTTCAATTTTAATTAAATATACAACTTCAATAGTTTGTGTTATTTAATTATCACATCATTCAATCTTAATTAATTAAGGAAGGTTAAATACTTTGTTGTTTAGTTATCATATCCCTTCTATATTTATTTAATAAACAAATTCTATAGTTTGTTTTATTAAATTATTTATTCCCTTTTACTAATTTGAATAAACCAAAATATTCAAATAAAGATATAAAGGAAATTTTTCTCTATCAAATTAGATATTATATGTCTAATTTATGTCTAAATTAATTCAACTAGCATTTCATGGGAAAGCTTGGGAGACAAATTGGAATCAATCTCTCAATTTCCTTCCTCTGATTTTTCCTATCATCTGGCATGATGTTTTCATGGGGAGAAACCATTCCCATGATAAGCTTAAGCTTCTCAATCTCTTACCATTCAATTCTCCAGATTGAATCCAAGCCCTTTTTGTGCTGCCTCTTCACAAAATTGTTGTCATGAATCTATAAATACAACCACATTCAATAGGAAATACATCCCAACTTTGTGCAAACTTACTCTGCACGAATAACAATCAAGCATCATAGCATCAGTATAATTCATATCATGGCTACATCTTAGTTTTATTGTAGCTTTTATTTATTAGTTTTCATGTCAGAATAGATTATAGTTGCTTCATATCATCTAGAAATAATTATAAATCTTTAAATCATTGCATCTAGTATTATTCGATTCTCTAGATTGGCATCTTAACAGTCATAGGGCTTACGAAATCTGAAAGCCCTCTGTGATTTAATAAATCTTTGGAGATAGGAAACAATGAGACACTTTCAAGTTTTATGTGCTTTAAATTAGTTAATTACTGTTAAATCTTAATATAATGTTTCATTAAGAAGTGTTTCTAGTTGTTTTACTTATTTACTTATTCACACTTACAATTTGGCACCCACCATGGGGCACTAACCCCATATTTTCAGATTTTTTCTAAAAAAGTGTTCGTACAAGATACAAATGTGTTTTCTTTTAGCGCAATCGAGAGATTCCACAGCGCTTCCACCAAAAAATTTACCACTTCTGCCTGTTTTAGCACTCCCACCAAAATTTCTAGCCTTTGGCAACCTATTTTAGCGTTTTTCAAAGAATTAATGCTTTTACATAATTCTATAGCATTTCTACCAAATTCTATAGCGCTTACAACTTCTGCAGTGCTTCTACCGAATTAAATAGCACTTTTACAGTTTGTTTTAGCGCTTTTGTAATTTCTTGTCTGGATCTGACGCGACCATGGCCAGAATTTTATTTTGATGCATTTGGGCTAAAAAGAATCAATCCTAGGGTAGTCACTTGGTTTAAAATATATCAATCCTAGGATAGTCATCAAAAATTTGATGTATTAGTTAAAATTAACATCATGATTTTTTTGAAGCAACATCTTCACCTAGAATAGCACATCATCTTTTTGGTCTTAAAAATTAAACATTGATTACTGTGCTTGTGTGGTGAATAGGCTTATGCTCTCCTCTTAACTGGGTGATCAAAATGCTAGACTCATCCTTTATTTTCATGCAATTTACATTTTTTTTTTAAATCCTTTAGAAGGCTTTTCATAGTGGGAAAAAGTACTCACCCTACGGGAACGACCTTAGTGGGAACGCCTAAAGCCAAGGATTCTAACCCACTATAATCAAATGCAAGTTGTTGATGAAAGTCCAACTCGATGGTAGTGTGCAAGATAACCATCCCCAAATCCTTTGTTCTAAAGGTTGGTAGGTCTCTTGAGGGAGTTTATCATTTTTCGCACCGCACGGAAACCTTATCTACGAACCATAGTGTATAATCTAGCTGAGTCAGTAACCAGACATTATAATACTCGCAGTGCAAGGGGAGGGAAGAATCTACCCCCAGGACACTCACCATATAATTTCCAAGGACCGTTTACTCAAGGGATCGATAAATCTAACCTTGAGTACGCACCTGGAAAAGACAAAAACATGGGCACCCTCTAGGGGGTGACACGGCTATGTGAGTCAACGCAATTTTAAGATGTGGTATGTTGAGTATAACGATGACCTTTTTGACCTTAAGAGTGAGTCTTTCTAAAGTATATTTTTGTTAAACAAAACCAGTGAAAATAGGACCATGTTTGGTTCTTGGAACATACACTATCTGTTTAGATTCTAGACTTAAAAGAATTGACCTACAATTGCTTGTCATGTTCTCAAATCAATAACTCAGATAAAGATCATCTAGAAGAACACAAAAAGAGTCAAACAAAACCAAACGGTGAAATTTATGATTAGGGATTGGAAATCCACAATGTTTGTCAAGAAAACCCTCACAAAAAGAGTCAAACAACCAAAGAAACAAATCAATTACAAGAAACTTTTAGAAAGAAGATGATTTTTATATCAAAGTAGGAAAGTGTTAATTCACCATTGAACCTTCATCCATAGGTTTCATGATTTTTCCAGAGGATATACTGATGATTATGCATTAGAACCTTTGTATTCATGAGCCTATTTCCAAAGAAGAGCCCTATCATAGAAACATAATCATAGTCAACCTATTTGACCGTCTTCTATCTCGCAGCCAATGATAGAATATTCCAACAGGCCCAATCAAAGGCTTGTCATCCAACAACGAAAAATTATTAGCAGAGGTATCCTGTGAAAATATCAAAAATCTCAAAAATCAATCTCTTCATGGGAAGAAAAATTAGACAACACTATTGAAACCCAAAGTAGCACTCGCACACTCTATTCTAGCACCTCTACGGTTTGTTTTAGCACTTTTGCATCCAAAATAGCACCTCTACAGTCTGTTTTAGCACTTACACACTTTGTTTTAGCGCTTTTGCATCCATAATAGCGCCTCTATAGTCTATTTTAGCACTTGCACAGTCTGTTTTAGCGCTTTTGCATATACACTAGCGCCTTTGCAGTCTGTTTTAGCACTTTTGCACTCTATTTTAGCACTTCCAAAGAGCAGAAAAATAGAGAGCTTCCAGGCACATCTTTCAAAATTATTGACACCTAAAACTCAATTTTTTTATCAAATAGAAACATCTTCTCGGTCCAAACAATGTCTTAAACTAGAAATGAATAGGTTCTTATAGGTTAAAATTCTTTTCAACTTGAACCGAGAACTTGCAAACTATAAAGTGTCCACAAATCAAACCAAAATCTTGGTTATTAGGTTAAGTTTCTACATCAGCATATTATCATCCTACCATCACGAAACAAAACATAGTAATCAGATTTTTTTTAACCTAGTCTCATCAATAGGATATATCATCCTATTTGACTGTGTTAAAATTCATTTGACACTCATATAAACATAGAAGATCAAAGTTTAGTGGAAAAACAAACACTTGTATGCCAATCTTGACAAGGTTATAAAGACAGAGACTCATAGAAAAATAAATTGAAACATCAAACACCATGGCTGAAGAAAATCCTTGGAATAGATTACACGAAAATGACAAGAACAAAATAACCCAAGAAGACATTCAAATAGTGCAGTACGATCCAAACTTCCATAAATTTATGGAAAATATCTTAGAACAAGATATGGAAAAATACCTCTTAATTCTAGTTGAATCAGGTGCAAAACTTCCAAAATATTTTGATGTCAATCGATTAAAAGAAACACCTAGAGAAAATGAAACTAAAACACCACAACACACACAAAACACAGATCAAGTTGTTGTCCTAACACATCAAATACAAAACTTACAAAAACTTGAAGACATGCAAAAGGGAACCACAAAAAGGTACTCATTACAGGACATTTGTCCTTATCCTTTTGACCCGAGTGTGGACATGATACCATTTCCTAGATATTTTGAATTCTCAAAATACGACAAATACAACGGTAAAATAGATAAAATTGACCATGTGAGGGAATTCATAACCATGAGTTTAGAATTTGCACAAGAAGAAACTTATCTAATGAGGTTATTTCCAAGGAGCTTACGAGGTCAATGTATGGAATGGTTTTCTAAACTACAACCAGGGATTCAAAATTTTTAAGAACTAGTCAATAGGTTTATATCACAATATTCATTTAATATTCAACATGATGTCACAATAAAGGACCTTTAAGAAATGAAACAAAACAAAGGTGAGAAATTCCTTTCATTTCTACAACGATGGCAAAGATTGTTTGCTAGGTATCCTCAATCTATACCTGAAGAATAAAAAATGGAACTATTCATTGACAATCTAACTGATGAAATGAGCTATAGGCTAGAACTACAATGTCCATCCACATTTGAGAAAGTAATTGAAAATGGCCTCAAGATCGAAGAGGCCTTGGTAAAAAGAGGGGTGATAAAACATTTCAATGAAGGATCAAATAACACCAATTCCTCCAATTACTATGGTAACAATGACAAGCATAAGTTTTGGAAAAATAATTGAAATACTAGAAATAATGATACCACAAATGACTCACAAAATGCGAAACTAGTATTTAATTTGACAACTACTACAACAAAGACCAATCAAAATAGTGACCAAAACATCAAACAATTTGTCAATCAAAACAACAATTTAAACAATGGAGAATCTAAACCGCAAACATATCAAAGATCATCCAACTGATGAGGATTCACACCATTGGGACAAACACTTGAATCAGCAATGAGAGAACTTATTACAAATGGACTTATCGCCTCATGTGAAGCAAGATTTTGGGATCAAAAAGTGAAACCACCTTGGTGGAATGACGCAGACTATTGTAACTTTCATAATAACAAGGGACACAAGAAAAATGATTGCATGGACTTAAAACATCTAGTCCAAGATCTGGTTGATAATAAAAAGGTGTACATAGAAGGACATCAAACCAACAACGATCATATTGCATTTAAAGATCATTTACCAAATTAAGAAAAGGGAGAATCTTCTTCTACGAACGGTAAAGGTAAAAGTGTTAGATACATTTATGATGGCACAATCTTTTGTATTTCTAAAGCTGAGAGTGATACTGTCAGTGGTAGTCAAATTGGTAATGAGGGAACCAAAGACATTATACCATTAGATTTGATCCCAAACACAGACACATCAGACAATTAGATAATTTCTTAAAAATCAGAGAAAGGCAAGACTACCAACCAGTTAATGTAACGACAAGGGGGAAATCCAAGGTAATATTGAAAGGAGTTGCATCTAAAAACACCACTCTCCCACTAATTCAATACAACACTATTGATCAAATACAGAAAATACCATCATAGATATCAATATTAGAACTCCTTAAACTCTCACCATCCCATAAGGAAGTTTTTGAAATAGCTCTTGTGGCCACCACGGTACCCAACAATCTAGATGTCTATCAATTTCAAGCTATGGTGGGACATTTGACCATGCCTCATTGTCTATCATTCTTCGAACAAGATGATGTATCACTTGATCATCCACACAATACTACACTTCACATTGAAGTCTTAATCCGCAAACACCATGTTAAACGTGTCTTAATAGATGGTGGAGTTGGTTTAAACATTTTCACTTTAAAGTTGATATGTGCGCTAGGTTACTCTGATAATGCTATTGATGCCCGAAGGAAAACGACAATAAAAGCCTATGACGAAGAGGAGAGATCATCTAAGGGATTGATCGTGTTGCCTATTCAAGTAGGACCAATGGTGAAGAATATAGCTTTCCAAGTGCTAGAAATAGAGCTAACATACAATATACTCTTAGAACTTCCATGGATACATGAAATACAAGCAGTGCCTTCAACTTATCATCAGTGTTCAAAATTCCCAGTCAATGGAAAAGAGGTGACTATATCGGCTGACTACAATAATCCCCAACATTCTAACATTCTTAAAACATCTCAAGACACTTTTGTGCCCCATAATAATGAAGCAAAAAAAATTGGTTCATCTAACGGTGAAAAACAACCAACCATTGTATCTAAATGGGTTGAGAAAAAGGGTCAATCAAAAGAAACAAGTGTTGTTGATTCTACTTTGTCAGACAATAAGGGTTCTTTGAATTCTCTGTCACAACAATTTCAAGAAAATATTGAGTTAATTGAAAAAGGCATGGGACAATATTCCATTGGGAAATCACTATGTCTTTCACAATTGCTGCCATCCCCAAGGTCATATCGACAACTGACATCAATAACACAACAACCATCACACACTACCATAGTTCTAGATGAAATATTTGTAAAAGCTGGTACTCTAGAAGACGAATCAGAAGACAAGGCCATCCTCAATTGGCTATACAAAGACGAAGAAGCCTCAACATCAACAAACATTAGCATAAAGACGGATCGGTATGGGAAAGGAAAAGCTATCCTAGAGAAAATGGGTTATGAGGGACAGGGACCTATTAGAAAAAGGAAAGAAGGCATCATAGAACCCATTCAACCTCTCGCACTTCAGTCAGAGGACAAAACGGGACTAGGTTATACAGGAGAATCAAAAGAGGAAATGACTCAGAAAGTTGTTGAAAGAATCCTTCAAATGAGAGATAGTTCTGAAATGGATTCCAATGAATATGAATGGGATCTTTACTCTAATGTATCATACACTGACATCCAAATTGACATCATAAAAGAGTTTGCACCCACACACGAGGAGGAACAAATATCAGGGACTAGACCACTTGTATTTGAATCACAAAATATCGATGACTCAAGTGAGGATGGACAGACATCAAGTGAGCTAGATGATTTGGAGGAAAGTAATATATTAGACCTCAACATCCCTAATGACAACCTTGACACCATAACTGTTTGAACCCTTACTTTCGGTGACCAAATTCAATCTGATGATTTTTTCCCTTAATACATCCTGAACTTATCGACTGGGAACCAACTGAACCTATTAAGGTAGCCATCTTTGTGAATGATGACGCTATCGTAAACTTCCTTTTTTGTGACAAACCTGACACAAGTTCTAATCATAAATCTCATAATGACACGTTTAGATTGGAGGGTGTCAAATCTTCCACTTGCAAAATTGAAAATAGGAATAATGGATCTAATGGTGAAAACCATTCTATGACAGCATCGGATCTCGAAAAAGTAAAAATAAAGAATGCATCGGATGGTGAAAACCTCTCTAAGGCACTAAAATATGGGAGGTATGACACCCTTCTGAAGCATTATCATGAAAGGTCATCAATACTGGTGGAACCTACATAGTCTATTAACATTGGCATAGTAGAAAAAGCAAAGATTTTGCATTTGGTAGCATCTATGACTAAACAAGAAAGACCTGAATTTATCAAGTTCTTTGAAGAAAGAAGCATTAAGTTTGCTTGATCATACTCTGATATGCCAGGTTTAGATCCAAATCTTTCAATGCATCATTTATCTCTACCAACTAGAATTAAACCTATAAAATAAAAACTAAGGAAGATGCATCCACATATCGCCTTGATGGTAAAGGCTAAGCTGAATAATTTGTTAGATGCAAGATTCATCAGATCTATCGATTATGCTGAATGGATATCAAATATTGTCCTTGTATCAAAACAAGACAATAGTACCAGAATATGTACATATTTCAGAGATCTGAATAATGCATGTCCCAAGAATTATTTCCCCTTACCTAACATTGATATCATTGTGGACTTAACAGCAGGACATGCCATGTTATCAATAATGGATGGTTTCTCTGGCTACAACCAAATCAAGATAGCACCATATGATCAGGATAAAACTGCATGAACATGTCCATGGGGAACTTTTTGCTAGAATTTCGTGCCCTTCGGGTTCAAGAATGCAGAGGAAACATATCAACGTGCAATGACTACAATATTCCATGATATGATGCATACCTTTATGGAGGATTATGTGGATGATATATTAGCAAAGTCATATTCCAGAGAAGGACATCTAGATATCCTGGGAAAAATCTTTACAAGGCTAAATAAGTTCAATATCCAACTAAATCCTAAGAAATGTGTCTTTGGGGTTACATCAGCAAAACTCCTAGGATACATAGTGTTAGAGAAGGGTATCGAAGTGGATCCCGCAAAGGTCAAAGAAATAATGGAAATGCAACCGCCAAATAATATAAGTCAACTAAGTTCTTTACAAGGCAAGCTATAATCAATCAGGATTTATCTCCCAGTTAGGAGATAAAAGTCATCCATTTAATCACTTGTTGCATAAAAATGTCTTGTTCAAATGGGATCAAGGGTGTGAAACGACCTTCAACTAAAGAAAACAATATTTGATGTCACCACCTACAAAAGGTAGACCTTTACTACTATACATTGAAACAACAAACATTTCTTTAGGAGCACTGTTAGCAAAGGAAGATTATAAAGGAAGGGAACAAGCCATTTACTACATCAACAGGACTCTGAATGGCTATGAAATAAATTACACCTTCATCGATAAATCTTGTTTGGTGGTGGTATTTTATACCCATCAGTTGTAGCATTACATGTTGACTCACACAACCAGGCTCATAGCAAAGATTGACCCGTTAAAATATCTACTCAGCAAGGCTGCTTTAACAGGAAGACTGGCCAAGTGGGTCATGCTTTTAAGTGAATTTGATATCCATTATGTGGAAAGGAGAGCCATCAAAGGTCAAGTGATTTCTGAACAATTAGCCAAAGCTCCATTAACTGATGATCGTCCTATGACAATGGAGTTTCCTGATGCAGACATTCTTACTGTAACAACACAACAATGGAGACTTTATTTTGATGGGTCATACACACAAAGAGGATCTGGCACGGGAATATTGTTTTTTACACCTCAAGGACACACCATCCCAAGGTCTTATAGACTCATGTTTCCATGTACCAATAATGTAGCTGAGTATGAGGCACTAATCATTTGCGTCAAGGTAGCAATTAAATGGAAGGTAACAGAGCTACAAGTATATGGAGATTCACAATTAGTCATTTATCAAGTCAATGATGAATATGAGATGAAAGATGAGAAGTTGATGCCATATAAGCAACTGATTGATGATCTCAAAAATTATTTTTTGGATATCAAATTTGAGCAAATTCCAAGGGTAGAAAACAAAGCGACAGATGCTATGGCGACAATTGCTTCTCTTTTGCAATTGCCAAAAAAATGTGGTCATTACGAGTTAATGGTAGAAGAAGTTTCAAATCCTTCTTATGATAATCCTAAATCTCAGACCATATTCCATTTAGATTCCTTTGAAAACTCCATCTATGGAAAGACCTATGCGTACCTAAAAGACAACATCCTTCCTCCCGATCCTTCAAAAAATCAGAAACACAACTTCATCCACCAATCCGCCTAACATATCTTAATCACTAACATAATTTAGTGTCGAGATCTAGATGGTACTCTTCTCCAGTGTCTAGAACATAATGAATCTGAGATAGCCATACATGAAGTTCATGAAGGTATTTGTGGAACTCATTCAAGTGGGATAACTCTAGCAAAGAAATTCCTTCGTTTGGGGTATTACTAGCCGAACATGGAGAAGGAGTCTTATTAGTTTGTTAGGAAATGTCAGAAGTGTTAGATCCATAGTAATCTAATCCACACACCAACTCAAGAATTACACCCATTCACATCCACATGGACCTTTTGTCAGTGGGGACTGGATCTGTTAGGAAAGATAAACCCATCTTCATCCAATAGGCACAAATTCATAATCACAACAACATAGTACTTTAAAAAATGGATAGAAGCAGTTCCTCTAACAACAATCACTGAAAAGTAGATCTCGTATTTCATACTAAACTATATAATCTGTCGGTATGGCATACCTCAGTCAATTATTACTGATAATGGATGACTAGGTCATGTCTCACACTAGCTTGGGAGCAACATTTGGACCTCATTGGGGGCAATAAGACATCAAGCTTAAGAAAATGGGAAAACAATGATCGAAACACAACCCAAAATGGAACATTAATCACCATTGGAAACTCATTAGACATCTATATCGCAACAGAAAATCCAAAAACAAGTCAAAAACATGAATCTCTGTCAGTCGAACTACGTGGTCTTTGTGTATATAACATAGGCAAGGCTAACATTTGATCAACCCCCCAGGCCCCTAGGATAGGTCTTTAGGTTAGGTTTGATCCAAAATCTTAGAAAATCACAAAAACATCATAAAGTCAGGAAGGATGATCTAATCTGAATAATGGTTGAAATACTTTAAGAAAAAGTTAAATTGTTGTACTTAGATCTTTGTTATCATTTCTTCGGAGCAACTCGATGGTGTATTGAACTAGAGAAACTAGGAAGGAGAATGATATTTTCTTTGTCTGTTGTTTGTGAGTTAATCATTATTATTATGTGAATTGTTGTGAGACGTGCTCTATAAAGTATCACTAATGACATTTGGAATTCACATAGGAAAGTGATTGATTCTCATTTTTTTACGCAAGAAATGCTCAGGTCATCTCAGTTTACTTATACCTAGATGCTTGTGTTCACTTGCAATATCAAAAATCATGAAATTAGTACTCAGGTCATTATTGGTATAACATTTACCATTGATGCTTGTACTCACTTTTAACATTTTAAAAGATCAATGATGATAAAAAGCAAAATACATGGACTGTTAAGATGCCAATATTTGCATGTATTTTTGCATGATTAAATTAGATAGCATTTATGATTATTTTTGCATCTACAAAGTATTTTGTTCCAAAGATGGGTAACCAATTCCTAATAATGTTAACTTTCCTTATTAATGGATTGAGTATACTTGACATTAACAAAAACATCATCATTATCATATAGTTGCATAATCATTTCTATTTCATTATTATATATTTTATCATTCATACATTGGATCAAATCATTTGCATTAATCATGTCATATTCTTCATTTATCATCACATCATCTAAATTGCATAGAGAAAATAAAAAATGAATCAACTACAAATTGCATTTTCATTAACATTATCATATCATACATCACACATTAAAATATCATCTTATAAATCATTCATTCATCCATTTATTATATCATCTATGTGCATTTAAAATACCCAATGAAAATAAAAATAAAAATGCATCATATTTCATTATCATTATATCATATATCATTAAGAACAACACATCCAAAATCATGCATATAGCTACATTACCATATCATTTACATATATCCATTGTCATACAACACACATAATGCATCCATACATCATCATTATTCACATAATCACATTTTAACATCATAAATCATCACGCTTTATCATGTTTCATCATTTGCATCCATAGCATATCAAAAAAAAAAAAACATCATATAGAATATCACATAGCATAAACACATAGAAATAAAATGCATCCATCATAAACACATATCGACACCATATAGATCAATCAAAGTTGATAAACCACATAGACTGATGATATCTATATTGGCCTACACCAAATGCGGAATCATGTCCTACGTCTTTGGGAAGAACTCAAAAATCCTCCTATGATCATAACATATCACAAATCAACAATATTATCAATCAATCAGCCTATCAATCTAATCGGCTTTGGTGATACTTTGATCAAATCTCGTGAGCGACTATCATTGAACCTCACCATTCATGAGGTCAAACATCAATCTATTATTGATCCTCTCCTACCATGAGGTCAATCAATCAATCTATCATTGGTCCTCACCTATCATGAGGTCAATCATCAATCTATCATTGATCCTCGCCTATCATAAGGTCAATCATCAATCTATCATTGATCCTCGCCTATCATGAGGTCAATCAATCATGGAATCTCACCTATCATGAGATCAATAATCTTCTAACCTATCAAGATCAACAAACAATATTAAATCAAAGGCTGACACGATCAAAAATCATCAAACGCAAGGAGGCAAAATAAGGCAAAATTTAATCAACTAGCGGAATCAGTATTCTTTATCGGGAGATAAATCGTCAAAGCATCAGAAAATCGTGATTTAAAAAAAAAAAGAAAAATCAAAAATTCATCAATTTATCTCCTGAGGGGGAATATGTCCATCATCACCTGAAAATCAAACGTCTGGGGCATACTGAAAAAATTTGGTCAATACTAGCAGCAACAAAAAAAAAAATTTGAAGCAATGTGTAAATACATCACTTCAAAGAGGGGCAAAATGTATACACCTAAAAAATGGTCTGGTGAATATTAATTAATTAAATACAATTTATTTGATTAATTAACCTTTATTTCATCTACTATTAAATAAATAGAAATATTTATTTATATAGTTCATCTTAAATTCTTCAATCTTTATTCTATTATTTTTGTCTTAATTAAATAAATAAATTTCACTTTATTTTATTTAATTATCATAATTAAATTCATCTACTATTAAATAAATAGAAATATTTATTTAAATATTTCACATTCTAATTCTTCTATTCTTCAATTTTAATTAAATATACAACTTCAATAGTTTGTGTTATTTAATTATCACAACATTCAATCTTAATTAATTAACAAGGTTAAATACTTTGTTGTTTAATTATCATATCCCTTCTATATTTATTTAATAAAAAAATTCTATAGTTTGTTTTATCAAATTATTTATTCCCTTTTACTAATTTGAATAAACCAAAATATTCAAATAAAGGCATAAAGGCAAATTTCCTCTATCAAATTAGATATTATATGTTTAATTTATGTCTAAATTAATTCAACTGGCATTTCACGGGAAATCCTGGGAGACAAATTGGAATCAATCTCTCAATTTCCTTCCTCTGATTTTTCCTATCATATGGCATGATGTTTTCATGGGGAGAAACCATTCCCATGATCAGCTCAAGCCTCTCAATCTCTTACCATTCAATTCTCCAGATTGAATCTAAGCCCTCGATGTGTTGCCTCTTCACAAAATTGTTGTCGTGAATCTATAAATACAACCACAATCAACAGGAAATACATCCCAACTTTGTGCAAACTTATTCTGCAAGAATAGCAATCAATTATCATAGCAATCAAGCATCATAGCAATAGCAATAGCATCATAGCATCATAGCATCAGTAGAATTCATATCACGGCTGCATCTTAGTTTTACTATAGCTTTTATTTATCAGCTTTCATTTCAAAAATAGATTATAGTAGCTTCATATCATCTACAAATCATTATCAATCATTAAATCATTGTGTCTAGTATTATTTCATTCTCTAAATTGGCATTTTAACAGTCACAGTGCTTACCAAATCTGAGAGCCCTCTATGATTTAATAAATCTTTGGAGATAGGAAACAATGAGATGCTTTCAAGTTTTATGTGCTTTAAATTAGTTAATTACTATTAAATCTTGGTATAATGTTTCATTAAGAAGTGTTTCTACTTGTTTTACTTAATTACTTATTCACACTTACAATACATATATATATATGCCTCTATGTACATGTATACGTACGTTTACATATGTTGATATATCTGTATGGACATTTTTGTTTGTCATACATATATATACATTCGATCAAGCACAATCAAGCACATACACATTTACTATCTTATTGATAGGTGATATGTGTGCGATGTATTTATACATATATACTTACATGTCACATTGTCCCTTCGATAACACCATGCTCATGAGCAACCGGTTCATAATCGTGCATAGGTACATTTACCTATGTACTCTCATGTACATGCTCCTTTATGCATATGGTCTATCATTGACATGCATATGCATACACATATACATTCACGTATGCTCACCTCATCAATTCAAGCATAGTAATATAAAGAAGAACCATAAACTCCAAACATATAAACATCATCCCAAAATACACTCAATGGTAATCAAGACCCTTACTAATGCAAACACATCATACTAAAGGATGACTTACCAGTTTTCCCCAAACCATGACATGGCTCTATCAGTCTATAAGTGTGTGTTTAAGCTCAGATAGGTTTCATTTAGGGTTATCAGACCAATCACTTCTCCTAAGTGATACTTCCTCTCCCTTTCAGAGGATTGAACTTGCCCTTGCAACTAGCTTAGCACATTTACAATGGTAGTTAGGCATTCATAATAAATCCATATGCATCATAAAACTTTAGCATATTCATATAGCAATGTATGTAAACATATTTACTCCTTCAAAGCCACATTTAGCATTTATCAACACTTTCACATAATACATATTTCAGTATTCCATTATTTTAACAAGCATATCCAAATCATGATTGCATTTACCATCCCATTTACCCATGAAGGTAAAATTAAATCAGTAACAACAAGACAGGATGTGACACAAGTCAAATTTGCCTAAAATTTGTAGTTTACAATTTGCTTCTATGACTAAAAAAAATTAATATCTACATCTTAAAATCAATCTCATATTCACTCAAAGGCTTAGTTTCCAATAACATATCTAATACATTATATCAAAATCTCTATGCCAATGAGGATGATGTCATAATGAAGTGACTATGTAGAAACATAATTATGCATCCTATTGTAAATAAACCCTCTTCTTGTGGTTGAAAAAATCTAAAATAAATCCTTTCCTTACAAACTTCAAAAAAATACTCTTTTCCCAACTCAAATATACCTAAAATTATAAATCTTAAAATTACTTTAAAATTGAAAATAATCTTTTAAAAAATGAAATACACCTAAAAATCAAAGACTTAAAATTACCTATATAACTAAATAACCCTCATTTGATCAAAGGCAGACCACAAAGGTATTTGCCATGGTTCAAACTTTAAAACTCTCTATAACTAGAGTTTCAACTTCAAACGTTGAGTTATTTTGTAATGCTTGGTCTATACTCTACCTCTTTTTCCCTTATTGTTTGGTCCTCGTACTGTACTATCTTTTACTTACTGTTTAGTCTTCCCACTCAACGTGTGGGGAACGAAAGGTAGAATATTTTGACTTGTAAGATCGATTGTGTTAGGTCCCTCACATTCTCTAAGATTGACAATCACAAATTTTGTTGGTTTTCCGTGTCAGAACTCGATTTGTTCAGAAGAAATAAATATTTTGACCACCCACGCATGGAACCTCAATTTGGCCTTACTGTTATCGGACCGACTTGTGCGACAGAAGATATTGATTTCGCCTTCAATTCCGACAATAATGCAATGACAAATTGACTGGATTTAACCAGCGTAGAAAACCCGAAAGCACAGTGGTCAGTAGTTAGAATTGATGGTGGTGTCCAGAGGAAAAAGAAGATGTTTGTTTCTCACCACAGAAGCATGTGGGCCTCTCTGTCCCCTCGATGCCTTATAAATGAATATCTCACGTCTCTTCCCCATTGTATTCAACATTTCTTGTAAAATCTGTTACAAGCTTCAGAGGCTGCATGAGCATGAAGCAAATCTTGTCTGTGAATATGGCGCCATCAAGAAGAGGAAAAATTAAGGCTGCCATTTTCAGATCCATGGGTCATTCAATAACACTCTATTATGGCAGCCTTAGGCGAAAGATAGGAGGTGGGCTCTCATTCCGCGCGTTGTTGAAGCCATTATCCTGTGGAAAGATGGCTGGGAAGAAGCATATTATGAGATCGGCCATTGAAATAGCTTCCTTGCATGAGCGCCTCAGTAAATTGGCTTTCTTTATTCTGTTCCTCGCTGCGCAGTGGAAGTATCTGCTCTGATATGTGTTGAAAATTTGCTGAGATATGTACAATGATGTAGTTTAATTGAGAGCGATATAAATTTAGGAAGTGATCTGCTCTGATATGTGTTGAAAATTTGCTGAGATATGTTATTCAATGATGTAGTTTAATTGAGAGCGATATGCAAATTTTATAGAAGATAAGTTACTGTTATCGCCATTTTGCTTTTATGTCTTTTGACATAATGGTGTGGCTGGGCTCAAGCATTATAATCAGCTGACATTGTTACCTATCAAATCTAAACCTGTAAAATATTAAACAAATATATTAAAAACTTAAAACAACTGAATTGTTCCCATTCTCAATTAACCAAACAGTCAACTTGCTTTTTAACTGCAAAAATAAGCAACATATAAGCTAATAGTCTACATTTTTATATAATATTTAATTAAATTTATTGATAACACGCCATTATTTTATTTAACTGGAACTAATCATCCAAGTAAAGGCTACACTATATCCCACCTTTTACTTTTGGGTCTTCCATTAAACCAACAGATAAAACAATCTTCAAGAACTAAAGTTATCTATGTACGACGAAGGTACAAGCACACTGTTTAACCAGAAGAATTTTATCTTGGTGGGTCAATCTTTTATATATATATAAATTCAGATTATATATATACAAGTTACATAAAGGCCGTGTAAGGAGACTGGTAGAATAATGTATGGTCAGTTTAAAATATTAAAATATTATTATATTATTATTATTATTTTGATAAAAATGAATTATTATATTGAGAGTATTGTTGTACATATAAGAAAATTGGTTGATGCATGTACTATAAAATTTAAGATTTAGATTTGAATCACAATTTTATTTTAAGTGATACCATGATCATATATATTATGATGGTAGTATATAAATTTTATATAGAAAATATCTATCCACTTTTTAACAAATAAGATTAGATTAAACATTATACATATTTATAATCAATATGAATTGTAGTGTAAATTCTAAATAACAAAAACATCATATATAAATAGACATATTATTAGATTTCAAGGAAGTTTTTTCTCTGTGAAGTCTTCGTTGATGCAAAGACTAAATGTAAAAAATGTCGAGCACCTAAGGGACATGAGGTGATTAACAACTTTGACTTAGTATTAACAAAAACATGGGAAAGTCAAACTAGGTTTGGTATTCTTAGAATATTTATTTGGAAGCTATTCTAGATTTTCTCAACAAGGACCATATCATGTCTCTAACTTTAAACTTAATTTACGTAGTTCGATTTTATGGAAAGAGCTTCGTGATCTATTTTGAAAGAGTAGAGGGTCTCATGAAGTAAAAAATAAATATTGCTATAGGGTTAATTAGAATTTTTTTCTAAATAATAGCAGCGTTTACTTTTTAGCATGAAGATTTGAGTGTGTGTGTGTTTGAGGTGGGGCGAGAAATTGCCTTGTTGGCGTAGTTATTTTTTCTCACTTATCAATCACCTAGAATTTTTAAATTCCCACTAATTATTTTATAATATTTTATATTTATTTACTTTGTTGAATTGAATATGCAAAATAATAAAATAATTTGTAGATTACAACAAGTGGTAGCACTCTCCACTACTAAAGCAGAATATATTGCAGTCACCAAACAAGCTAAGAAAATGTTATGGTTGCAATGTTTATTGGGTGAATTGGGTTGTAAACAACAAGTCTTCACCTTATATAGTGACAACAATAGTGTTATACATCTGGCCAAAAATGTTGCCTTTCACAATAGAACAAAACACATAGAGTTGAGATATCATTTCATCTAGAGTATTCTTGAAGAGGACAATTTGAAGTTGGGAAAGGTACATACTAGTGTGAATTATACTAATGCAATTATGAAGGTAGTCACATAGGAGAAGCTTGAGTTCTGCATTTAGCTTCTCTTGGCCTCGTCAGGATGTGACAATAAATCTAGAAAAGTAGGGATATCTCTGAGTGTGTTTACTTGCAACAATAGTTTGGACTTCAAGTGGGAGATTGTTGAATGTGAAGTCCAACAGTCACCAAACCATTACCCTTCCCATGCCTCTTCATTTTCCTATTGTCTCTACATATTTGGAGACCAAAAATCATTTATAAAAAGTATGATGAAAACTTTATATTTGTTGTAGCTCAAAGAAATAATAAAGAGATTGTCATACTTTTCTTGTGGATGTAGCCATACATTGGCGAACCAAGTAATTCGATTTGTCTATGTTTACTTATGTGCATGTGTATTGTTATTTCTTGATTGTTGTTTTTTTATTTAATTTCTCAACAATTAGTATTAGAGCTGAGTGAATTTGTGAAAAGATGGAGGATGTAGAAAAGTGGAGGATTAAAAAATTCTTAAGCCATAACTTCAGAATGTGGAAGTTACAACTAGAAGTATTTTTTATTCAAAGAGATCTCTCAATCACGCTAGAAGGGAAAGTGAAGAAGCCAACTACAATATCTAATGAAGAGTGGGATAAATTAGAAAAAAAGATAGTGGAAACAATAATTCTATCTCTATCCAATAATGTGTTGTTTAATGTTACAACAAAAAAACAACGAAAGGATTGTAGGATAAATTATTCAACATGTATGAAATGGCTTTTGCATCAAACAATTTTTTTCTAATGAGTTGTACAGCTTGAAGATGAAAGAAGGTAGTAATATGTCAAATCAATTGAATGAATTTAATACCTTGATCATCTAATTAATCTTTGTTGTTATCAATTTAGAAGATGAAATCCAAGACATTTTGTTATTGTGTTCTCTACCTGATAGTTGGGAAGGATTTGTTATAGTTGTTAGCAACTCGGTATCTAATAAAGCTAACTAGATAAAATTTGAAAATCTCGAGTTGGGACTCATGATCTCATTAGGACTCTTCTCAGTGAGGATATGAGAAGGAAGAATCAAAGTAATTCATCAGGAGAAGATTTGATAATTGGAAACAGAGGGAGATCATAAGAATGATGGAGGTATAATAGAAGAAGATCAAAGGACCTAGTAAGAGGTCAAAGTTAAGAGGCATAAATGTTAGTTGTTGGTATTGTGGAAAGGAAGGCCACATGAAAATAGATTGTTGGTCTTTCAAAAAGGTTGAAAATCAACCAAAAGAAAATGAAAGAAAATGCAGCATATGAAGAAGATGAAGGTGCTCTTGTTGTGTCCCTTAGAGAAGCTACAAAAAATGTGTGGGTGTTGGATTCTAAAGCTTATTTTCATGCCACATCGTATCAAGAGGTTTTTAAAAACTATCAAGAAGGTAACTTTGGTAAGGTTTATCTTGGCGATGATGAACCTTGTGAAATTTTTTGGCAAAGGAGATGTTTTATTGAAATTAAAAAATAGAAATAGTTGGTTGTTGTGGGATGTTAGACACACCCCTCAACTGAAAAGGAATTTAACTTTTGCGCAAAAACTAGATGCTCAAGGTCAAGTAGCATCACTTTTGAGTCAAGCATGTGGAAGGTGACAAAAGGAGCCTTGGTGATTGCTCGAGGAAAAAAATTAGGCACTTTGTATTTGCTAGAGAGTAATACTAAAGTGGGAGCTAGAGTGATAGTTGCGGACAATGACATGGAGCTTTGGCACAAGAGGCTCGATCATATGATCAAAAAGAGACTTAAGATTTTGTACAAAATGGATCAGATTTTAGGTTTGAAACTAGTTGATTTACATTTTTATGAACATTGTATATATCACAAACAAAATAAAATCAACATCTCTACCAACGAACATAGCAAGAAGACACAACCATTGGATTTAGTGCACTCAAATTTATTTGGCTCCACTGAGGTAACATCAATTGGTGGGTCTAATTACTTTGTTACTTTTTTATATGATTGCACTAGGAAGGTTTGGGTCTACATGCTAAAAAGGAAATTTGAAGTGTTTATTGTGAAGCAAAATTTTGCCTTAGTCTATTTTTTATTTTCGGCTTTATTTTTGTCTTCGGGTAGGACCTATGCACAAACAGGTTGTGTTTCTAATAGGCACGCAACATGTCACGTGGTGGTTTCACACATTATGCTAATCATTTTGTTTTCAGCTGGGAGTCGAACCACGTGTCAGCTTGGTGGATAATTTTTAGAAATCACTTTGTGTGAATTTGAGACTATCCACCAGTGCGACATATCATCTCTTTGCTATGGAGAGGTTGTATCTTGGGAGTCTGTCAGAATGCATTTTTCCTTGAGCTAAGGAAAGGACATCAGTCGGTGCCACCAAAGCCACTTGATCAATTGACATGACCTTTGCCAAACTATCTTTATCTGAGCAATTACAAAGGGTAATCCTGTTAAAATATCTAAATGATATTAATGCGGCAGTTGAAAGTTGATGAGTAGGATTGCAGTGACCTAACAAAAGATCTAGGTTTGGATTTCCAAGCTATACGGTGTGGATGTCTAGAAGTCATTACTTCTCAACAAAGTCGACATTTCTCTCTCTTGGCGGCTATAAATTGGAAGCGACAACATTTAGAAAGGGTTCCTGAAGTTTTCCTTTTGGAAAAATTTTCCTTAGCTTTCATAGTTAGTAGAAATATTATATTTTAAGTTTACAGAACACTGCTTCACTCTAGCATGTTATGTCTTTTATATGATCAAACTATTGTCAGATTGGAATCTGATCTCTGTTTTAAAGTTCATTTAATATTTTGAAGTATGAACTATTTGGCAGAAATATTTGAAACTGTGCATGATATGACCTTTTTCAGTATTTCCTTCTTTATATCTTTGCTCAGAATAAAAGATTGTGTCTTGCTTAATCTAGATAGTTTGATCATTAGATTTCCATGTTGTTTATGTATATGATTAAGTTATAATCTGTAGGAACTCGGTTATGTCTTTTGACTTCTTTGTTTTCTTATTAGGTTATCATTTTTTCATGATATGCTATATTAAGAGGAAGGGTTTGTGTAGCTTTTAAATATCTTTCTATCGATTCTTGAAACTTCTATGTTTGGTCGGATCTTAATAAGCACTTCCTACGAGTGGATTGAATGACTACATATGTACTTGTATCTAGCCTTTTTTGTTCGTTCTCCTCTCAACAATGAAGGGATTTGGTGTTATGTGTCTATTATATCACTCATAGAAGGAAACTTGTGGTTTTGAAATATTGTAAAAGCATTGGTACATCGCCACTTTTTAAAGTTTTTTTGTTTGCATTTCTTTCTACTCTTTTCCCAAACTCAAAGAAGACCCAACTTTCTATAAAAATCCCAGAGGTATTCAATGAGGCGCATATTGTCCCCCACTCGTTGAATTTCCCATAAGACTATCGGAGAAGTGCAAGCTTTGATGATCAACGATTATTTTGCTAGCATGCCCGATGGGACCAATTCTGAAGGCCTGATTAGAAGTCAAAAATATTTCTAAATTAGACCAAGGAAGGAAACTGGAGGTTTCATGCCCAAGGTTCAAACAAGAGCATCCTCGAAGGGTAACTTCCAATACTCCTAACTACCATCCTCCATACCTAGGAGAAGAAGAGTCACAGGTTATGTATCGCCTACGAGAAGTAGGAGAGTAAGGAGTAAGATTCTGGAGTTTAGAGCCTTATCTACTCCACCTAGGGGTCAACTTTTTCTACATGGCCCACGTACACCCTCCTGATCCCAAAAAATTTGTAACTTGGGATAGTGGTAGTCCACTACTGCCATCGACTCCCCCTGATGTCTGGCCCGCCATACTTGCCAACACCCTCAAGGCTATTCCAAAATTCTCTAGGGAGGACTTTAAAACCCCTTTCGAGCACCTCCAAGATGTAGCGGAAGTATGTAGGGTGCAAAATATAACATAGGAGAACATTGCTATGAGATTGTTGGCCACCTCTTTCAAGGGGAAGGCTCGAGACTGGTATAAATCTCTAACTTTCGATTCCATCAGCTCATTGGACGACCTTGGAGAAAATATTTTTGAGCATTTTTTGAAGAAAGGAGATTGTTCCTCGCTACTGCACCAATTCGTCACCATCAAGAGAGCCCCACAACAAGCTATGAGATAATTCAACACCAGGTTTAACAAAACCTAGAAAAGGATCCCAATGACTACACGACCTCAAGCTGCCATGGCATTCATATTCTTCTTAAAAGCTATCAATTCGGATATTGTGGTCCTTATAAATTCCATGGGAGGAGATACCCTACCCGATGCCTACGAGGTGGTGATAAGCGCAGAGAATAGTTTGATAGATGCGGGAAAGCTTCTGCCATGACCTTCGATGCCTATTTTTGTGGAAATCTCCGACACGCCACTCTAAGAAGAGTCTACTCCGAACACTTCCGTGACACATACAACGGGCTCAGCTCCACCCCAGTCTATGTACGTGTACCCTACCACATAGTCGAGCACGTCGAGCTCTTCCTCTGTAGCAACAAACATTAATGACATGAAGAGTCTGATGCGGTATTTTGCTAATGAGATCATTCTCAATAAGTGATAGCAAGAGGCCCCTCTGAAACAAGCCACTCAGACCTACCAGGGAGGGAAGCCTTTCTATCAACAAAATCAAGGACCTTCGAATCGTGGAGGTCAACAGGAAGCTCTTGCCAACCAAATAGTTTTGTTCACCATGTCATTACAAACGGTCAAAGATAGCCATAGCAAAGAGTTGATTCCAAGTCAAAATAACCTGGCGAAAGAATAAAATACATGGTGTTTTCCTTGCAATGATAGCCATATACCCAAAAACTTCCCTAAGGGAAACATGCAGAAAAGGATAGCGGAGTAAAGAATCAAAGGCGCATAGCCAAATATGGAAGGATATGATTTTTCTGAAATGGAGAATTCCCTATTCAGAGCACAAATGCAAGGGATGTCCGTAGAGCAAGATTTGGTCATTGCACCCAATCAAGCACTTTTTTCTTGGATGGAAGAAGAAGACACGGCATTCATGAATGAAGCTCTAACAACCAACACTCCATAGGTACATTCAGACTATAACACTAGATACAAGAGAAGACTCATAGGGGAATACGTGTCACAAGCTCTGCCCCATTTTCAACCTAGGAAATCACTGTCACAAGAAGGATAGTTTCCTCAGTCGACTATTCAGCCAACTCAGCAACAACAAATTTCATCATCGCCTGACAAGTTTCCTAATAAGAAATCAAACCCATTTGCGACGGACTCCTTTCCTCTGAAGCCGAGAGAGATTTCGCCATTCAGACCAAAGGCCCCGATGATCGGAACCCTCAATGTGGTGGAGAAATTAAGAAAAACACCTGCTAATGTGTCTCTATGGGACGTAATGTCTATCCTCAAGAAAAATACATTACTTCGAGAAGCATTGAAAAATGAAGAATCAAGGCCGTAGACAGATGAAGTTTCATAGTGTGATTAGAGTAAAGGTAAAGAGCCCACATCGGGTCCTCAAATTCTGAAGGCTACAGCTTATACAAATGATGTGGATGAAGAAAAAGAGAAAGAGATAAGCAAACCAAAGCCCACTCCTTTCTTTTTAATATTTTAATTATGGGAGATAAACTTTTGCACAACAACATGATTGACTCAGGAGCCAGTACAACAGGCATGCAAAAGCAAGTGGTTGATGCTTTAATGCTCAAATATGAACCTTTGGAAAAGGGGATCATGTAGTTAGAAGGAAAGAAGGTTCCAAAGGTCGGTTAGACAAAAATATTTATGCTTGACCCTCTTTTCATGCCCAAGCCAGAATGTCTCCCAAGAGGTATTGGTAATAGATATTACCCCTGTCTTCAGGATGCACCTTTCCAGAGATTTCACTGCAAAGCTAGATGGATATTTGGCATTGGACTATTCAAAGCTAGAGGTTCACCCTTTTGAAGGGTGGGTCATTCAGCTAAAAGGAAATAAGATCTCTTGAGGTTTGATTTCTCTCAAAAATATTTTTCATTGTGAAGATGTGAGGAATGGCAAGCAAAGGTTCACAGCTGATGAAAAGAATTATGAAGAGTTTGATGTCGGAAATGCCAGAAAGTTGAAAGTCAGGAGAAATATTTTTTGGGAGGATAAAGAAAGATTAAGGGATCTATGTTCTAAGTACAATGGAGTAATAGCATAGACCTATGATGATCTTAGACGATATGATCCAAGTATAATCCAGCATACCATTGATTTGGTGGAAGGGCCGACACAAGTCTGATAGAAGTAGAGGCCTATTAACCCGAAGGTTGAGGCGTTGATGGCACAAGAGCTCACTAAACTAATAGAATCTTGAATTATTTATTCTATTAAACACTCAACTTGGGTGTCTAATCTATTACCGGTTCGGAAGAAAAATAGTGATATTCAACTTTGTGTTGATTTCTGAGACCTGAATAGAACCTTGTTGAAAAATCACTACCCTTTTCCCTCCATGGAGAAGGTCTTGCAGACAGTAGTCGGGTCAAAAAAATTCTCATTACTTGACGGCTTCTCAGGATACAATAAGGTATATGTCAAGGAGGGAGACCAACATAAAATGGTGTTTACCACCAAGTGGGGAATGTTCGCATATGCAAAGATTCCCTTCGGACTATCAAACGTTGGTGTGACTTTTCAGCGAGCCATGGATATTTCCTTCGCAGGGTTGATCAATTCAATCACTATAATTTATCTGGATGACCTGACAGTTTTTTCAAAGTCAAAGGTTGATCATTTTGATCATCTAGAACAAGTTTTTTGGAGATGCCAAAAGTTTGAGATTTCTTTAAATCCCAAAAAATGTGTTTTTGGAGTACCTCAAGGTAAACTACTTGGTTTTGTAGTATCTGAGGAGGGAATTGCAGTAGATCCTGAAAGAGTGAAATATATAATGGATTTACCCTTACCAGTAAACCAAAAAGGGCTACAGTCTTTCTTAGGAAAGATTAATTTTGTCATTCGATTCATTTCAGACTTTGCGGGCATTGCGAGACCCATCACGTTGATGCTCAAGAAGAACTTGATGTTCAAATGGACACCCGAAGGAAAGGTAGATTTTAGACAAATAAAGGAGGTTATTTTTGTTGCTCCGGTATTGGCCAATCTGAACTTTTCTAAAGACTTCTTGCTATATGTGTATAGTGGTCAGGCTTGTGCTAACTCAAAGGGATGAAGAAGAGAATGGGGAGCATCCAATTTCTTTTCATTCAAGAACCCTCAAGGATTATGAAACCAGATACAATTTTATAGAAAAGCAAGCTTTTTCCATTATCAAGAGTCTTAAAAAGTTCTGACACTTGATATCGGCCAATAAGATCACTATCTTGGTTGCTCACCCAAGTGTAAGAGAATACATTAAATTGAAGGAGAGATAACTGAAAAAAGAGCTAATTGGATCACCAAGATCCTGGAGTACAATGTGGATATCTAATAGACTAAGCTAGTGCGAGGAAGAGGACTCTGTGAGTATCTTGCATAGGAGTCTATATCCGAAGCTGACAAAGAGATCGATCAAGTTTACTCAAATTAGTTTGAGTCCAACGAATCCTGGGTGGCAAATCGGACACCATACATGTAGAAGGGATACTACCCAATGACCCTCCCATTCCATAAACGAAGATACTATCGACTGCAATACACTAGGTACGTATTATTTGAGGGAATTTTATTTAAAGGAACTATGATATCGTATTGCTCTGATGTTTAGACAAGTGCCAAGAAGAAAGGGTTTTCTCGGAATTCCACATCAGTCCTGAGGGTGGACATTTTTCTGCTAGAACTACCACCTTGAAAATCATGCGAGTGGGATACTATTCGCCCTCAATGTTTTTTGAAGTGCACCATTTGGTGCAGAAGTGTGCTCAGTGCCAATTCTTTGTTGGCAAATGAAAGAATTACGCTTTGCCTTTAAGTCCTATTGAAACTGAAGAGCCTTTTGCTCAATGGGGACTAGATTTTGTCAGAATGATAAATCCCATCTCTAGTGTGGGCCATAAGTGGATCCTCATAGCAAACAATTACTTCACAAGCTGGACAAAGGCTATTGCCCTAAAAGGTCCTACAAAAGGCGAAATTGTTGACTTTCTAGAAAAGTTGATGACTAGGTTTGGTTCACCAAAAACTATCATATCTGATAATGCTCGGGCCTTTGTAGGATTGAAAATATCATATTTTTCTATTAAGAATGGGATCTACCTCAAGACTTCATCAAATTATTACCCACAAGGGAATGGGTTAGCAAAATCAACAAACAAAAACCTAATTAGGTTAATCAAGCTTATTGGGTCTGAAAGACAAAGAGAATGGCACAAGCATTTGTGGCTCGCTCTATGGGCAAACCGGATTATGCCAAAGCAGATCCTAAAGAAATCCCCATATGAATTAGTGTATGGGAAGGAGGTATTCTTACCCATTTCTATGGAGCTCCCCGCTCTGCAATTACTAAAAGCCCTGGAGATAGAGAACAGTAGCAGAATCGAAGTACGGATAGCAAAACTCCTCAAGTTGGAAGAAAACAGAGAAAAGGATTTTGAAGCCATGATTGACTACCAATAGACAGTTAAGTGATGGTTCGATAAAAAGACTTCCAAACCAAATTTTTAGGAAGGAAACCTAGTGCTAAAATATGATGAACGCATTGCAAAACCAGGGCAGCACACCAAGTTTGAAGTGTTGTGCAAGGGACCTTTCTAAATCAACGCGTGCAAGGAAAATAATGCATACGAGTTGGAAGATATGGAAGTTAATGCTTTAGAGATACCGGTAAATGGTATTTATCTGAAACCTTTCCATTAAAGTACAACATTCTTTCAAGAAAATTCACAGATATGTGTCATATGTAAAATTTTGTGAATACCGTTTTAAGTTTAGAAGAGGCCAGAATAAAAATGAAGAAACATAAGAAGTAAGGAAATACTGTATTATATTATATTTTTATCAAAATTTACAAGTATAAGGCAGCCCAAGGCTCGAATTTTAATAGAAAAAGCTCTCTCCAGCAAAACCGAGAAATGGTCTTTGAGCAAAAGTGCAAAAAAGCAAAATGGAGGCATTTTTACAAAAGTCAAAAGGATAGGCCTCCAGCCATAATTACATGGGCATATTGCCCATAGTTTTTTTTCTTTTTTCTTTCTTCTTCTTCTTCTTCTTCATTGTAGGAAAGTAGGGAGCACACAACACACGGTGCATGGTGCACGGACCTCGACCTCAGTCTCTACAATTGTATGCCACAAGCTTGAAGTGCTTTTTGAAGTCAAACCAAGGAGCCTCATCGACACCATACTCCCGAAGGAAGTAGGTGGCGGCAGGTAGAGATAGAGCATGGTGGCTTTCAAGGTCCATGGTGTGGAAGTCGCTTAGAAAAGGTAGCCAAGGCATTTCCATACCATGATCAACGAATCGGCAGAGGTCCATTTCACTGGCAATGTCGACACCAAGGATGACAACATGCACAAATTTTCCAAGCCCTTCCAAAAGAGAGACATCGAACATTCGGTGACACAACTCCACTATCTTTTGTTTGGCGATGTTCAGGTCCAGGAGAGAGGCCATGAAGCGGGACAATACATTGCAATTTCTCCTCATCTGGTTTTTTTCTTCAATGGAGTCCATGCCAATGACCAATCAAAAAGCAATTACCCCCAGCCAGTCGCACCTCTTCACTAGGCGTTTCATTCTGTCGGCAGTAATTTCCCTAGTAAAGGTGTATTGTGGTCTTCGGGGAAGTAGACGGACAGGAGTACCTAGGCCAACAGACATGGCTAAACCAACAGAGTGAAATATGATATGCAAAAGAAAAAGAGGATGGCTAAAACTCAAAAGGCTTACTTTTTGAATGAATATAACCTTAAGGTGGCATAGTTATTTATAGAAAAGAGGTGTCGGTAAACTCAAACAGCGAAAGGTTCATTTTTAGTCGGATAGTAATGGGAAAGTATCAAAGCAGTTGGTGAACAGAGGGTAAATCATTAAAAAAATATGACATGAGGTCCAAAAATTAAATTTTGGGCATTGAGAGTAAATGCTCATATAAGCCGATCATCGACATGTGTCCTTTTCCATCATTGGTGGCAGCTGGCTTACACAAGTGAAGAGACATGGATTAGCGTGCTAATCTCTGACAAATTAATGAAGGTGTCTTTTCAAAGGTACTTCGTATCACCTCACACTAACTCATTTGATTGCAAAATCCGACGAAAGCTATATAATTAGATGTATCGTCGGGCACTTGTGCGAATTTTCATTTTTTTAAAATTTTATCCCTGACGTTCGTCGGAATTTCCACGAACCATTTTTCGTCTACATTTCGATGAAGATCTTTCATCGAAATTTTGACAGACTTGCAAATTGTGGCGGACATAAATAAAAATGAGCGCGACTATTTATTGCAACAGTGTTTTGCTCGACGGTTTTCTTGGGGAAAATCAGAAGAAACTCAAGAAGATATCGCCAAGTTGAGGGTAGTTATTGTCTTTTTCCAGAATTCATTTGTGAAATCAGATTTGTACTTCCAGGTTTGAAAATCATATTTTAAAGCAACACATCTCATCAGATTTCATTATTAGTCTTGTGCATTTTAAGAATTTCATTTCCAGATTTTAGACCTGACTTCACAAGTTCTTTATAAGGGAATTGTTTATAACTGATGGAAAATTCTTGATGGATTTGGACAAAGATTATATTTGCAAGGTTTCAATTTTAACCCTAATGATCAATTTTTAATAGATTTGGTAGCCATAGCTAGATAATATCAAAAATGTTGGTTGATAATATCAAAAATGTTGGTTGTTTTTTATTTATAACCAAGTTTATCTTCTAAACACATAGCATATAAAATCTCAGATAATACTGCCATACAATACCATCAATCTATATTCTAACCCAATACTACTTATCAAATCCTTATATGAACATAGTCACCTATAACCTCACTCAAGCTGCATTTTGAGAATTTCATTTCCAGATTTTGTTTGCAAGTTCAATATTTTGATTTTAGGAGTCTAACAGTTGGAAATCATAGTAAAATCAGAATTTAATCATTTCTGGAATTAGCATTTTAAAGTGTTTTTTGGGGTCATTAATTTCAGACTATCTTCTCTTTTGCAGGGGTGGTTGCATGCTGAATTTTTTTGGTGTAAAATATCATAATTATTATATATTGTTACCTGTGTATGATTAAAAATTATTGGAGTGTGAGTTTGATATTTTTTGAAGATCTAAATATTCAAGCTTGGTAAAGAAAAATCATGTCAGATAATATTAGTCCAAAACAAAATGAAGAGTCACTTGATAGATTGTGGGTTAGATTGAAAAGAAAGGGTGATGGGAAATGTTATTGTCCTTTCAATAATTGCAAGGGCTTAAAGGTGAGAAGACTTTTAATCACAACAGCTGAGAAACATTGTAGGCAGCATGGTCACATTGAAGGGGGGCATGGTTATCGTCCATTGGTAAGTTGTTTATTATATGTGTTTATATTAATTGAATTTGTAAATGTTTATATTGTTTTAACATTTGATATATATATATAAAATCACTTGATCATGATCATGGTTTATTTTTGTCTGTCATTATTATAAAGGTGCGGCACCCTAGGGCACATGATATGGATTATCACGGCCCAGAGAATGTGGTTTTGCAAGCAGAGGAACATGGAACTATGAATATCGAAGATGAAGTTAATGACCCTATGGAAGAAGATGATCATGCGCCAGATTACACAATTGAAGATGATGGTACAAATACATTGATCCATGACACATGTAGTGGCACAACTGATCATGTTGATCGGCATGACTTTGATGATTTTCATGATTTACCTATACTTGAGAAGGCATACAAGCCCCTTTATGAAGGCTCCCAAACAACTCTTCTCTCTGCTGTATTGTTGCTGGTGAACTTGAAGGTTATGAATGGTTTATCCAACATAGCAATCTCACGAATGTTAAGGTATGTCATATATGTCATCTTTTTTCATCCATTTTAATTGTTGTTAGTTCATCGCTAGTAAATAAAGGATGAAGTATGTACCATTAATATTCTTTATATTAAGAAATTTTTTTTGTTTTAGATTGATTGGTGAATTTTTGTTACCACCATCAAATATTTTACCTTGCTCATACCGAGATTTATCTGGCATTATGAAAGATATTGGAATGGAGTATCAAGCAATAGATGGATGTCCCAATGATCATATTATATATCATAAACAACATGAATTTGCAACAGAATGCCCGGAGTGTCATATCAGTAGATATCGAATAGATCAACTAACAAAAAAGGTGCCTCGCAAGGTTCTTCGTTATATTCCCATTATTCCACGTATGTAAAAATTATTTAGGTGCGAAAGCTTAGAGCAATTTATGGATTACCATGCACGAAATAGAAGTGCAGATGACATTCTTCGAATGCCTGCAGATGGTTCTGCATTTAGGGACATGGAGGAAAAATGGCCACACTTTAAAGAAGAACCTCGTAATCTCAGGCTTTCATTGGCAGCGGACGGTGTCAATCCATTTGGAGAGCTAAGATCTATTTACTCGGTGTGGCCTATTTTTGTTATCAACAATAACATTCCTCCATGGATGTCAATAAAGAGGGAGCACATAATGTTGGCAATGATTGTTCTAGGTATTTGTTTACATCAATTTTCTTTAATGTAGAAGCATCTCATTTGTCTTATTTGTTAGATAATGACTTATATGTTTTTTCATTTAATAGTAATGTACATGAATTTATATATATTGCAGTAAAATGGTTATAATAATTATATAATGTTTATGTTCATTCAACTAGGTAAGTACCAAGTTAAAGATATGAATGTATATATTGAGCCTCTTATCGACGAGTTACTAAATTTATGGAATGGCGTGACTATGTACAACATATCTAGACCAATAGGACAAAGACAATTTGAATTCCATGCAATGCTTGTATGGACAATTCATGATGCCCTAGGGCTAACACATTTTTCTAGTATGTTATAACGTTCGACTACATGACTTTAACGATATTTAATTTTATGAAGTAGATATCATGCATGTTTTTTAAATAATCTATTCATTATATATAATTATAAAAATTGACATATTTAATCCAATTATATATGATAATTTGCAGGTCTTCAAACAAAGGGAAAATTTGCATGTCCAATTTGTGGTCCAAAGATGAAATCTCGTCATTCAACAAGTTTAGGAAAGCAAGTGTTTGATGAGTATAGGCACTTCCTCCATAGAAATCATGTATCGAACTACTGAAAAACATCTTTTCAATGGGAAAGAAGAGACTACATCAAAACCACGAAGAATGACACCTCGCCTATGGAAGTTGGAATATACTAGAATTAATCATCAAGGTTATACATCAGATCAAATTGTTTATCTATCATATATGATATGTTTTGAATTTATATTTTTATATTGTGTTGTGTTTACTCATGCTGTAATTGACAATGATTGTCATTGTTAATTTGTTTAACTTATATGCTTCATGAAGGTCATCAAGGCATTAATGGTCGGCTTCCGCAGGGACTGAAAAGTTATCCTAGACAATTTAGTAGGTTGCCCTACTATGAGCAGCTAAAAATTGTGCATTTGTTTGATACAATGCATATCGGAGAGAATATGACAGAAACATTATGGAAAATATTGGATGGAAGGCATGACAAAGAAAAAATTGTCAAAATTTGTAGTGACATTCAGGAAGCCAATCATGCAATGAAAAATTTCATTCAATTAAATAGTGATGGAGACCAAATTAATACAAGTGCCCTTCCTTGGTTATTAATGGAGCAGCAAAGCAATGCTATAAAAGAAGTCATACAAAAAATTTGATTTCCCACAGGATTTGTTGTGAACATAAACAATATCATAACAAAGAAAGGTGAATTTGGGTCAGGAATGAAAATGCATGATTGGCATACCTTCATTAAGGTAATTATTCTAGTATATTATATATATATTTGTATACTGCATGTACTTTTCAGTGTATTATGTTTACTACTTTTGGGAAAACAATGAAAAGATTATTTTATAATTGTTGCAGTACATTCTACCTCTATCTCTCCCAGACAACTTCGACAACAATGTCAAGCAAGTTATATATGATCTTTGAAAATACATGATGTAAGTAGCGATATTTGTTCAATTCGTTGTATATTTTTGTTAAATCTCATTAATATATTTGTGCCTTGAATCACTTGTAGATGGCTATCATCTAAAGAAATCCATAAAGAAGATATAAATTATTGGAAGAGAAAAATTCCTTGTCTAATGTGTGAAATGAAAAAGTGTCTACCTTCGACGTTTTTCAGTGCACAAGAACACTACCTCATACACCAAGTTGAGGAGATTGAATTGTGTGGACCTGTACACACAAGGTCAATGTGGATGGTTGAGAGGCACTTGAAATTTTTGAAGGCTTTGGTTAGACAAAGAGCACATCCCGAGGGTTCTATGGTGGAGGGATACATGGTATACCAGACCATGGTGAACATTACTGAATATCTTCCTAAGTTTGCAGCAAAGATCCATGTAGATTGCATTTGGGATCCCATCTCCATTAACAAATTCAAAGGGGAGTATCTGATGGGGAAAGGTAGATTGAGGAAAGTGACAGGTAATTATAAGATGATCATGGAGATTAATTAGAATATATTTTACATTTGGTTTTTATGTATATTGTACTTATTTAATTATTCATCTTCAATATTCATCAATTATAAATTAAGGTCGTATACCGTGGTAATTAACTAATTATACGTCGTTTGTGAATTTATTTTTTTTTTGATACAGTTGGTCGAGAGTGGGATGCACTACATTTGTGCATCGCAAAATATCTTCATTGGATGACGGTATGGATTGAACAATGTCAACAATCTGATCGTGCATTAACATGGGAAGGTGTGGCTTCATTGGTTAAAGAAGCTCATTGTAATGGAGATTCCAATGTTACACCAAGGAAAATTGATTTAGCATATGGTTTAAGAGATAAATAGGTATGTATAAATATATTAATCACCCATATTATTCAATTATTTTCAATTATATTGATGAATATATATGTTGAGATTTTTTTCTTTGCATACATTGGGCCAAGAATAAATATGTTTATCAACTGGCGATATTGTAATAAGTTTTACATGTTTGACATATTGCAAGTGAAACACCACAAGGCTATGTGGTGCAATGGTCGTAAATTTCGAATCAAAAATTTGGATGACACGAAGAAAACTTGTGATTCTGGGATAACTGCAGTCTTCCAGGTGACTAATGTTTCATCTAGAAGCGACATACATCCAGAAGTCTCAGAAAATCAATACTATGGGATTTTGGATGATATACTTGAGTGTGACTTTAAGTCCTTCAAATTAGTTTTGTTCGTCATCCTATGGTACAAGATACGATTGAATGAAAATGATCCCGAGAGAACTGTTATTGAACATGATAATGGATTTACCATGGTTAATACAAGGTATTTTGAGCGAGCTGGAAATGAGCCCTATGTTCTTCCAAGCCAATGTGAGCAGTTATTTTACTCAGAGGTTCCAGGTAAAGCGGTTTGGTCATATGTTGTTAGACATGATCCAAGAGGAAGGCCAGTAAAGTATAATGTGGTGGAAGAAAAAGATACTAAATAAATAGAAGATGATGTAGATGATGATCAGGATCAACAGTTAGTTGATGATGTGCCTGACGAAGATGTTGAAGAGGAGGAACTAGATCATGATGATGTAGGAGTTAATGTTCATGAAGATGATATCCGTGTGGATGATGACATTATCGAAACTGATATCAATGACGATGATGATGATATGACCAATCCTTACAATGTTGAATCTGGATCGGATGATACAGACAAAGAGTTGAATGAAGAAGAAGATCAATGACATTGAAATGTATGAGTTATGTGATTGTATTATCTATTTGATATTAATTTCTTCATAGAATTATATTTGACTTATGTGGTTACATAATTAATTTATGATGTTTTTAATTTTAATTATATTTGAATTATATTAGAATATGTTCAGTTAACAGATATAAAAAATAAAATGGATAAACCAAAAGATGAAAGCATGAGACCACTGCCTTGTTGGGTTATGGAGTCTAATGAAGATCTATAAAAGTGTAATCTATGATGGAAATAATTCAAAGTGTTTGGCATACAGATGTAGTTTATAACTTGTATAAATGTGCAAGTAAATTACTGACAAACTCTACTTGAGATAGAATGACAATCCTAGTTATGTGATTCTTCTTATTGATCCAATTAATACTCTTAAATTACTATGATTGACTAGAAGGGTTTAATCTTTACTTGAAAGAACCAAATAATCACATCACACAAATACAGCAAATGTGTATCGGTAAACTGAATATATATATATGCTTGATATATCAATTTAAACAACAAAAAAGCATCAAAATAGAGACAACCAGATAATTGTATAATTCCACAAATAGCTGATACGAAGATTAAGCCACAAGTTCAGACATCTTCATTAACTTCATCAAAATTCATACATGCATGTGAGTCTTTTAAAGGAAAGTTTCCTTGCAAACTATCTACTGTATCTTTCTCCTATCCACCTATATTTGTTTTACATTATGAAACAGATATAAATATATCAAAATTGTGAAAGGGCGCATCCTTTCAGGAATGTCTTTTGCTTAACAATAATAAAAAAATAGAAATTATGCTCTATTAAGCCATAAATAGATGTTTGACAGATAATCTCAGTAAGCTAGCCGCTTGTGTGTATCAGCATCCTCCAGTGCATTCCACTAAGTCCCAGAGCATCTTCTTGTTAAATTCCACTCATTAAAGAATAGTTGCTACCTTGGCAAACCTAAAAACCTGCACCAAAGAGTCACCACAGAGACAAAACCATAATCAGTTATAACTATAACCGTTGAGCTGTTAATTGTTGGTAATAGACACTATTTTACTCCTCTTCGGTTAAGTACTTGTCCACCCATCTCTGATACTCTTCATCTGTTGGCCAGGAAAAATTCACCACCTCATTTGCCTTAGTATTGTAAGGTGTGTACTTCACTACAACCTGATTGGCTTCCCTTTCAAAAACCCTAAGAATGTGCTAGTGTTAATTATCTTATCCATACTATTTACTAGTAAATCATAGTTTGAATCATCACAAATCGATTTTATTTGTGCATTGATAACTTCTTCTGCCCCATCCTGCCACTATTGCAATGTCTTAACATTTCCTTGTGCATCAATAATGTCTGGAAAAAATGTACCATTCCAGTCATCAAAGCTCTTTATCAGCTCCCTAATTCTTCTACTCAAATCATCAGGTAGGGCCTGGAATCCCTTCAATGATTGGGGCATATTGTCCACATCAAACCTAGAAGCTTTGTACATAATATCCAGATCATTGGCCCTAGGGATCCATTTCTCAGCCAAAGGCAAAACTATTTCCCGATCCCTATTGATATTTTTTATTCCATCCAAGAATAAAGAATACAAAGAATGTACAGATGGTAATTTACCATCAACCTTTTCATTAAGATGCCTCAAAACTGTGTCAACCACCACACTTTGTTTGGCAATTGCATCATCCTCGCTTTCCTTTAAGGCAGCTTGCAATTTTGTGATCCTATTCAACATTTGCTCCTTGGTGGGATCCATAGAATATTCAACTTCTTCTTCAACTGACCCTGGTGTAGGACTAAGAGCAGGTGCTTGGATGGGGGACCCCGGAGTTGAAACAATTGGAGTAGTAGGGGGGACCGATCCTACAATAGAAGGTAATGCTCTAATACTAGGAGCACTGGAGGATTCTCCCACCTACCCATATTTCAACCTATCTACTTCAGATTGCAGCTCAACATTCCTTTGCTGCATCCTACTATATTCTCTAATTATCATATTGTATTTCTCCATCAGACTCTTCTTTTCAACCTCTTCTCTCTCATCTGTCTTTTGGGCCAATTTGGCCACATTTACTGTCAGGCTTGTAGCTTCTGTTGTTGAAGTTTCAGAAGCTCTCTTGATGATTAGCCCTCCCCTTAGGTGTGGGCTAATATCAGTTACATTTGGCTTTCTTCCCTGGGGTGCCAATGCCCATATGGCCAGAGTTTCATACTCATCACTGAAGGCAGAGTCCTGCAGAGCTGTCCTAACCTCTTCTTCACTGTTTTATATAGGGTGCTTAGAATGTAAGATAGCATTGAATGCAATCGCATCAGCTATGTCCCATTCAGGCTATTGGTGGTTTTTTAATGTGAACCAGGTTTATCTCCTAATCTACCTATGGAATTGCCAATTCCAATCAAGGGCAGCTCGGAGGACTTGGACCAATTGATGAGGATTTTAAAAGACCTCCTACACTTTGGGCTCTGCAAGACCCGGGACGGTGATCCCTCAATGTGTTAAAAATCTCTACACCGAATTTATAAACAATCATTAACAATTAATAGATAATCCCATTTAATAGCTCAACAAAATAGGATAATACTGAACTAAATTGGCCCTTCATCAATAGTATCAACTACTTGGAGCATGAGATGATTACAATGACATTTCACCACTTAAGATAGTCATTTAATTTGCAATTTGGCAGCAAGCTCTAAGCTAAGACAAACAGACATAGAAGCTTACAAACACATTCGATTTAGGCCAGTGCCATATACTATCGGGGAGTCAAATTCACAAATATTTAAATTTCCATAATAGGTTCAAACACATAACATATAAGATCTCTGACAATATTGCATTACAACAGTGTCAATTTCTATCCTAACTCAATACTTCTTATCAAATCCCTTTACAAACGTATCCATCTATGACTCCATCCAAGCATTTTAATTAACTCTTTGAATTAAACCAAAAATGGAAATCATACACACCATAATAGTGAGATGAACGCCATAACCCTTGATTATATTATTCAAAATTATGATATGTTTATACAAAGGAGAGCCATGAGCTCTAAATATATCATTATAACTCAAATGCTAGTATTGTCATGAAACATCAAACCTTCATGCTGTTGGAACTGTGAAATTTTGATAAATTCATTATTTCTTCATGATTATTAGTCTCCCAAAAAAGATTCATAATGCAGACATAAAAATCCTCACATAGAATTTTTTACCAAAATCCGATTTAAAATTGTGCCATAACACCCCATAAATTTCATTTGACATGAAAATCTGAACATATGAAAATATCAGCATAAGTTGATGCAGGTCTCATCGATGATATTATACATATCCTAAATGTATCGGCAAGACATCAGAAGGGTCACACCGATAAAGTTATACACAAAGAGAATGCGGGTTTGTATATCTTATCGGCAAGACAAAAAGTATCGGCGTGACAATGTAAGGTCACATCGAGCTAAATTACCTTTTTCCAATTAGAGTAACGTAAAGTCTATCGGAGAGACTTTGTTCATCGGAGAGAGGATTTAAAACACTGCCTGAAGCGTTATTAGTCTTGTCGAACTCACTCAGTGAGACAAACGATGTCGGGGAGAATTCGGAAAGTCTTACCGACCCCTCGGGTTACACCGACAAAACTGAGCATACGAAGATAAAGGGTGTCGAGAAGACAATATGCATGGTCTCGCTGAAGAAAAAGTGTATTAGTGAGACATGTCACCACGGGGAGATCTAAGAGACATCACGGCGAGTATCGTTTTGTCGACAAAACAAATACTTGGTCTCAGCGACATAAGTCAATAAATTGAGCATCTCGGTGATACGAAAAGCTTTCGGAGTAAGGTGAAGAACTGTTGACCCGATTCATTAAGTCTGGGCGATAGTTGTTTTGGTGAAGGTCATGGCAATAAAAAAGCAGAAAGAAAGAAACTATCGGGGAGACTTGTGATGTCGGGGAAACTGCAAGATGTCTTAGCGGATGGGTGAATGTTGAACAGGCGGATCGGCCAGAGGTTTGAAATGTCTTACCGATGTGATCCTTGATGTGACAGCGAGAATTTCGAAAAAACTTGCAGCATTCATGTCTCAATAAAGACATTAATGGTGCCACGAAGTATAAAAGACAAACACATACGATTTAGGCCAGTGCCATATACTATCGAGGAGTCAAATTCACAAATATTTAAATTTCCATAACAGGTTCAAACACATAACATATAAGATCTCTGACAATATTGCATTACAACAGTGTCAATTTCTATCCTAACTCAATACTTCTTATCAAATCCCTTTACAAACATATCCATCGGTGACTCCATCCAAGCATTTTAATTAACTCTTTGAATTAAAGCAAAAATGGAATTCATACACACCATAATAGTGAGATGAACGCCATAACCCTCGATTATATTATTCAAAATTGTGATATGTTTATACAAAGGAGAGCCATGAGCTCTAAATATATCATTATAACTCAAATGCTAGTACTGTCATGAAACATCAAACCTTCATGTTGTTGGAACTGTGAAATTTTGACAAATTCATTATTTCTTCATGATTATTAGTCTCCCAAAAAAGATTCATAATGCAAACATAAAAATCCCCACATAGCATCTTTTACCTAAATCCATTTTAAATTTTGTCATAAAGCCCTATAAAATTCATATGGCATTAAATCTTTAACATATGAAAATATCGACATAAGTTGATGCAGGTCTCATCAATGATAATATACATGTCTTCAATATATCGGTGAGACATCAGACAAGTCATACCGAATAAGTTATACACTAGGAGAATGCGGGTTTGTATTACTTATCGGCAAGACAAAAGGTATCGGCGTGATGGTGTGAGGTCATATCAAGCTAAGTTACCTTTTGCCGATTGGAGAAAAGTAAACTCTATCAGAGAGAGATTTCAAAACACTAGCCGAAGCGCTATTGGTCTTGCCGATAAAGCAAAAGGAGGACTCAATCGGTAAGACAAACGATGCTGGGAAGAGTTCATAAAAGTCTTACCGACCCCTCGGGTTACACCAACAGAATTGAGCATGTGGAGATAAAGGGTATCAAGAACACGATGCTCGTTGTCTTGCTGAAGAAGAGGCATATCGGTGAGACATGTCATCGTGGGGAGATCTAAGAGACATCACAGTGAGTATCATTCTATCAGCAGAACAAATTGCTTGGTCTCGGTGACATAAGTTGATAAAGTAAACATCTCGATGAGACAAAGTACTTTCAAAGTAAGGCAAAGAACCATTGGCCCGATTCATTAAGTCTGAGTGATAGTTATTTTGGTGAAATTCATGGTGATATAAAAAGCAAAAGGAAAGAAACTATCGGCGAGACTTGTGATGTCGGGGAAACTACAAGATGTCTTGGCGGATGGGTGAATGTTGAACAGGCGGATCGACTAGAGATTTGAAATGTCTAGCCAATATAAGCCCTAATGTGACAGCGAGAATTTTGAAAAAAAAACTTACACCATTCATGTCTCAGTAAAGACATTAATGGCACCACGAAGCGTAGGAGATTTTGCATATCAGGGTATGATGAATTGAAATCATTGTCTCACAGAATCCAAAGCAAAGGAGAGCAAGGGAACCAGCAGAGAATTTAAGGCATTCACCTGGCTTGAGTTTGCAAGAAAGTTACAGTAAGTTTCTCGTCCTCTCAGAATTCGTAAAAATTTGAAATATGGAAGGCACTGGTTCAGGAAAACTAAAGGGAAGAAAACCCAAGGAGGGAAGCCAATCAAAAGTAAAAAAGCAAAAGACTGAGTTGCAACCAGAAGGTACTAAAAGGAAGCTAAATCAAGACCTCATAGACCAGTTACCTGGTTCTAGACCTAGAGCTAGGCATTCTACATAGCTCAAAGTGGAAGTTGACAAATTGGACAACAAATGCAAATTTATAGGTGATGTTTGGACTCTAATTAGAGGCTATGAGTTATTCAATTTCCATTACCACAAGAGAAATCGCTTTGAGCTAGTATGCAATCCATGGAGGCTCAATTTAGGGAAATTAGTGTGCCCTAATGTTTTTATTGACGTCGAACTAGTAAAATTGTTGGTCGGACACTATGATTCGAAAAACAAAGCTATATGTGATTTGTCAGGGAATCCATTGATACATGTATCTGAGAATGCAATTGCTGAGGTTTTTAGAATGGAGGGAATATGCAGTGAGAAAGTAGTGAGTGAAGAGCTCGATAGTGAGTTCATAAGGATGGACAGCATTTATAAAGGGTGGAGGTTACCTCTACACAGAATTAGGTGTCATAGAAAACCTACTCCAATGGAAGATAGTGAGGGGCCACCCTTTCATGTAGACCTCTTTGAACCTTACCTAAAACATACTTACTACTCAATGGGACAGGTATTAGGGATGGAGGTACCTGAGCATATGGCAGTTGTGCCCATGGTGATTGCTGCAGACATTCAGTATCACAATTCTAGATCATTTGACTATGCTGCACATGTTTTTAAGGAGTTGGATGCAGGTTTGATGGTGATAAAGAGTGGTGCTTTTGTTCTCCATCTCAGAAATTACTCACTGCTGATGCACTTAGTGTTGTATTTTGGACAAGAGTTAGGTTTATGGCCCGAGGAGCTGATGATTTCACAATCTGACAAGGAAGGTAGGCCATTGGCTATTCAATTATGGACTGTTGTTTGGGACAGCAGGTTTGCCAATTCAAATTTCTTGCATTTTGAAGAATTCTTTGTGAAGCCCTTGTATATATTTTTTAACCATCCTTGTGATTATTCTTTATCTAAAGAAGTAAAAATATTTCTTAGGCCTAGATATTGCAATGGACCAATTAACCACAACTGGGGGAATTGGTATTGCTTAGAGAATGCCACAATGATTAGGGTTTATGGCTTTGAGGATACACCTTTCATTCTTCCCAGAACTGTCTCAGATAGAATTGCATACCTAGAAATTGTTAGGTAAATGGATTACTCCAGTGTTATGAACTTAAGTTCATATGGGAAACAGGATTTTATGCCCAGTACATTGTGTTTTAGTGATTTCATTGTATTAGCCAAGGAAGGTTATGATCTGATTTTGGACAAATTATTGTACTACAACATGAGAAGAGCACCAGTGGGAAAGAACTTTGATCCAGAAGGGTATATCCACTCTGCCAGACAAAAAATAAATTTTGGAGGGTACCATCATGTGCCCCATAAATATGATGACATAATCAAAAACCTAGAGGCAGAGGAAGCTGAAATTATGATTGAAAAACATAATCAGGAGTTGGTGGATGCTGAGTTGTTATCCTCCATTAAGGGCAGTTCAGAAATAGACAGCCCACAAAGCTCATCTGGGAAAGTTTCAAGAATGAAGACTCGGGACTATGCCTATGTTGGCAGAGAAACAGATGTTGAGGAAACCATGGATGTAGATACAAGACATGAAGACTATAGGTCTTTCATATCAGATGATGAATTTATAAAGACCTCAGAGTTTAAGACATTTTTATATAAGCAAAAAGGGAAAGAGATAAGGGGACAGGTTGACAATGTCACTCTAGGGAATGAGGATCAACTGTTAAAAATCTTAAAGGATGAAGTAGACAAAGAGATGATTGACATGACCCCTGAAAAGGGGAGGGAGTTGCTTGAAAAGGCAAGTGTTATGATTTTTCCAGGTTTGGATATGAATTATGCATTAGTTTTTGATAGTTTCTTAAAAGATAACAATGCTACCCACAAGCTCAGTATAGAGAAGGTGACGGAGGTATACACAGGATCAAGATACAATCATGATGATGAAACATTGATGATCTGGGCCTTGTATCCTCCTCACAAGAAAACAATTGTTATTGATACTGAAAAGGCATTCGAACATGTCATGACCCTGAAGGCTGGGGAGGTTGATCCTATAGCGACTGCTGATATTGGGATAAATATAGCCAAGTTGAATAAAGCGCAAATCCAAGCATTGATAAGGTAAAGGGAGATGTACAAAACCAATAATGAGAGGATGTTGAGAGAGAATCAATGCTTGAAAGACTTGGTAGGTGTTGTAACAGAACCAACAAGGATGCACACTCAAGGTGAGAGTTCACAGAAAAAAGACCGTTGGGAAGGGTCAACTGCATACTCTCAAGGGAGAATGGATGCATTTGTTGTAATAATAAAAAAAAAGGCAGGTTGTTTTAACCACTTGGTTAAATAAACTTTGGGGAAAACATTCACAGTACGTAGATGCAATAAAGGAACACAGGAAAGTGGATGGCAGAATTCACCAAAGAATTGAGGAATTGGAGCAGGACACTCCTAGTAATGAAGACATTGAAAATGCCAATTGTATTATGGATAGGCACAGG
The DNA here is from genome assembly GCA_007115665.2 of Sequoiadendron giganteum. Lineage (NCBI taxonomy): Eukaryota > Viridiplantae > Streptophyta > Pinopsida > Cupressales > Cupressaceae > Sequoiadendron > Sequoiadendron giganteum. The sequence continues at coordinate 51,656,950 of CM021110.1, read as the reverse complement.
GATTTCTTTGAGGAGTTACAAGGGGATATGCAGGGATTGATAGAGGTTTCCGAAGATAGATTGACCAAGTTATGTGATGATGAAGGGAAAATGAAGGAAGCGACTACATGGAAAAGTGAGTGCGAAACAATACTCCAAGGGATGCTGGAGACAACCACTATGAAAGATGTGACATTGGATGCAACATGTGAGCAAACTGAGTGAATGATAATGATGGAGATTGTGATCCGCGATGCGTTGGGAGATGCCGACACTCATGAGCGCCAGGATTATACGGAGCATATGTCTGCAATCCATTTGTGGCTTAATAGAAATTAGTTAATAGTGGATTTGTTAAACCTTTTATCCTTTAAACCTTTTTGAAAAGGCACGTCGTTTTGCAAACTGATTTATAAGTATTCGTTGTTGGATAAATGTAAAGGGGTAGAAGATAGAATTAGAATAGGATAGACTGCTGTGAGCATTAAATTTTTAGAAATGATGACATTCAAGGAGACTATGTTGCATGTATGAATTTTGAAGGAGATAATGAAAGATTGTTGATTTAGTGGCTTCATTCTGGTATCAATTGTTTGTTGGATTCGTGCGATTATTTGATTGTCTCCAATCTGATGTTTCTTGGTTGTTTAAATTGAAGTATCAAGTATATATTCAATTTATCAGTACACATTTGTTGTTTTTGTGTGATTTGGTTTATTAGATCCTTTAAAGAAGAATTAAAATTCCTTTCAATAAATTACAGTAATCTGGGAATGCCATTTGGATCAATGAGAAGAACTAGATAATTAGATTTGATATTCTGCCTCAAGTAGGGTTTATCAATTACACTCTTGCATGTTTATACCAGTTATAAACTCATAGTTATATGCCAAACAATTAGAGGACCTGCTAGATAGAAACCATTCATTAAAGGCTTTCATTTGACTCCGTTTTACCCAATAAGGCACTGGTCTCCCTTATTTACATTACATTAGTTTTATTCATTTCATTTAACATCTCTTAATTGAACATATTAATTCATACCTTGATATTGCATATACAATTTATACCAAAGTAGGATCATATCTTTCCACTGTTAAATTGCCATTTGTGGATAGTTAGATCAAGTAGGAAACATAAATTGAACATATTAATTCAGTCTAAGAGTCAACCAATCATAAGGAAAACATAATATGAAGATGAATTTTCTCAAATCTTGTGGTTGTAGATGCCCTTTTGAAATCTATTCAAAATGTGGGAGGATAGACAAAGCTCATGAACTATTTGACACAATGCCTCGAATAATTGTAATCTCATGGAATACACTCTAATTAGAAAAGTCTCATCATTGCCCTCATAACAATCTATCAATTTGTTTTAGTGTCTATTGTGTTATACCCAATTTGGGACATGGGGTATAACAAAATAGACACTAAAATAAATTGAGAGATTACAATTCTTTGAGACATTTTGTCAAATAGTTCACAAGCTTTTTCTATCCTTCCACATTCTATATAAATTTTAAAAGGGCATCTACAACCACAACATTTGAAAAAATTCATCTTCATATTATGCTTTGATGGATGTCTATACCTTGTTCCAAATCTCCCATATTAAGGAAACCAATAAGGATTTTGGTGAAGGTTGTGGAATTTTTCTTTGCATCTACCAATTGCATTTGTTTGAAAGTTTCTAAAACCTTTTCAACAAATCCATTATGTGTATATTCTAAAATCATTATAGTACACAATTTCACATTTATTTGGCTTTGCATCTACCAATTGTATTTTCTTGAATTTCCCTACAATATTTTCAATGTAGATCTCTTTTGTGGATATCTTATAGTCCTTGTAGTCCACATCACTTTGTTTTTTGAAGAAACTATTACCATATATTTCTTATTTATGTTCTTATTTTACATACATGTTTATAAGTTTGATATTACAATTAATAATATTAATTTTGGCAAGACATTAAAAGATTTTGTTGATTTTAATAATATATATGCATCCCAATGTAAAAATGCCAACAATGGAAGCAATGATTGTAACACATAATATTTTATGTAGTATCCAATTCAAAGGATCATGTTACAATTTAGGGTTATGATTGGGTATTTAATTAGGGTTAGGATTTATTGTTCGGGTTAGTGTTAGGTTTAGAGTTAGGGTTAGGGTTAGGAAAAATAATGTTAGGATTAGGGTTAGATTAGGGTTTATGTTTTATGGTTAGGGTTAGATTTAGATTTTTGGTTATGGTTGGGATTAGATATGAAATTAGGGTTAGGGTTTAGGATTACAATTAGGGATTATAGTATTAGGGTTATATCTAGAATTAAGTTTTAGGGTTATTGTTATGATTAAGGGTTGTTTTTATATTTGGCTTAGAGTTGGGGTTAGGATTAGGGCCAGGGATAGGGCTAGGGTTAAGTTTAGGGATAGGTTGAGGGTTATTAGAGTGAATGCAACTAATTAATAAAATAAAAAATATTTAGGGTTAGGTAATTAGGGTTAGGGTTGGGGTTAGAGTTTTGGTTGTGGTTAGGGTTATAAAGATAGGATAAAGGTGAGGGTTAGGGTCAAGGTTAAGGTTTCGAGAAAAAGGGTTAGGTTATGATTTGGATTACCCTAAACTCTAACCATAACCATAAACCTAATCCCAAACCTAACCCTAAAGAAAACACATAACCTAACCCTAATTGTAGTGTTTGAGGCTAGGCTCAAACACTATATAACCTAACCCTATATAACCTAACACATAACCTAGCACTAGAAAAAATTCTTCTCCCAAACAATCTCCTCTACTTCTATTCACGCCTACTAGAGTTGCAACATTCAACATTGGTGCTTCAACCATTCATTCAAAGCTAAGAATTTGAAAGCAGTGTTCATTTGTAATATAATTAATGATTTAACAATATTATAATTATTATTAATCTAATAAAATATTAATATTATTAATAATATACCAATAATATTAATAATCTAATATAATTACTAGTAATCTATAGATTATATATAATCTTAATATATCAAATATATCATTATAATTCATATAATGTAATATAATATTGTTATATAATATATTAATATTATAACATTACTATTAATCAAAGTGCTTTAATATTTATGTCGAGTTTTAATACATTATATGACAAGTTACTAAAGTGGCTTTGAGATGCATGTGCTCAAAATCGACGATGATGTTATAATCTTGATGAAAAGTTGCTTGACGGTTATGTATTCAGTGCTGGTGACTACTATGAATGAACACGATTTTCGACAGTGGAGATCAACGGTTGCCTGCCCTCGTGTGATACAAAGATGCAAGGTGTCTATTGATTGCAATATCACGGGCGAGCGCCACGTGTCTTTCCTTGGCGATGCATAATGTGGTGGGCCCTTGGTGTTGAGATGGAGATTACATCAGCCTTTTGAAGGCAGTCGTTCGATAACTTCTCAAACACAAGAAGATGTGATTTTGGCCCTATTAGGAGAAGAATAAAGAACAATGGAAAAGATTTAAAAGTTGATTCTCAACATGAGAATGTATTATACTCGTGAGGTAATAATAATTAAAAAATAAAAATGAATGTTATTATTGTAAGAAAAAGGATCACATTGTGTGGACTTGTATAACTCAAGCCAATGATGTTCTTGAGGGAGAACTTAAAGAAAAATAAAATGATGTTAGCTTAGACTATATATATTTGTTTGTTTCAATCAACATGTTTTATTGTGAGGAATGTAAAACTTAACAGCGGGTGTTGGAATATTAAGATTAACATAAATAAATTCACCTTACTAACTTGTTTATTTTTGTTATTAAATATTTAGTTATATTCTTATAAGATAGTAGTTCAAATGGGAAGGTATATTTGAAAGGCTTTGTAAAAGCCATATTGTAATATATTCCCAAATGAACTATATGATATAATTATTATTTTGAGTGTGTTTGTGTGTAGATATAAGTTCTCTTGAATTTTTTGATATACTTTGTATGCTCTATTAGCCATGACTTCAGGATTACTTTTCCACTTTCGACACTACTTCTTACTAACTTTGCAAATGGCAGCTTACTTCTACTTAAAACTTATGGTAATTTCATTAATCTCTTGCTCCCTCTAGTGTTGAACTGGACTAGTTATGTCATCTAGGATTTGTTCCTCAATTTTTTTTACTTTTTTCAAAAAAAAATTATGATGGTTATACCTGTATTACCATGAATGGACATAAATTTGAGGATTTTGGGTGTTTTCATTCAATTTTTCATGTTTTCCCCTTAGCTCCTACTTTATGTGTGTTTTTTATGGAAGCCTTTGGATATCTTTTGGCTAATAGTATTTCATGGAACCTTATTAAAGGTGCTACTTTTCATAACTCTATAGCCCAACTATTCAATGGTCATTTTTCTAATGACTCCTTTCTCACTCTCTTGGAGGACAAACGTGACATTATTTAGGATATTCAATGCCTAGATATTTTCTGGAAAGCTTTAAGGTCAAATATATAGTGGCATAAAACTCAATGTTATAGGAAATCATTCTTAGCCAAGCCCAATTTGTTCAATTCCTATGGATAGAAGGGGGTTGATCATAAGGAAGTGTTGAGATTCCTAAGCATCTCTTTTACCTTTTAGGTTTCTCCTTCCTCTTTAAGGAAACATATCATTTCTAGAGCTGAGAAAAATTATCATATTAAATTATGAAGCCCCTTTCTTTGGCAAGGAGATTCCATGTGTGTTCAAAAATTCTTGTTGCACACATTTCCATTACTCATGTTGCTAAGAACCTTGCAAATCCTCATATTTGAAGATTGAAAAAATCCAAAGGTATATTTTATGGCCTCCCTTTAACCAAGGAAAATGGTTTCACAAAGTATCCTAGGAGTTTTATTATTTCCCTCATGACTATAATAGGCTTGGCTTACTTTATATTCACTACTCTAAATGGTGCCATAATAGGCTTTGCTTGCTTTATATTCACTACTCTAAATGGTGCCATAATTTTAAATTTAATTAACATACTCTAAAACCTAACTAAAGCAGGTTGTAGCTCGTCAAATTGGACAAGTGAAAGGTCAATACCAGTGCTGAGGAAGAGTTTGGAGGAGTGAAAACAAGATCAATACCAGTGCCGACGAAGAGTTTGGAGCTAAAACAAGGTTAATACCAGCGTCGAGGATGAGGTTGAGGGCACTCAGGGAAAATCAACGACCAAGGGACAATGAGTACTGTAAGTTTGGCACCCCCATTCTCTTTAACCTACAATTTTCATGCCTAGTTTCCAAAGATCTTCTTGTACATTTCCCCCCCCATTCTTGTAAAATGGTATAAGATAAGACAGAAAAAATAAAATAGCTTAGTCCTTCACATTTTTATAGTGATTACTAGAGGCACATAGACCGATTCTTCATAATAGAAGAATTTGATCATACTTTTCCAAGAGCACTAGAAGACTCCCCCACATGTCTGTACTTCAACTTGTCTAGCTCAGTTTGCAGCTCAACATTCCTTTGTTGCATTCTACTATACTCTCCAATAATGGTGTTATACTTCTCCATCAAACTTTTCTTCTCAGCTTCTTCTCTTTCAGCTGTCTTTTGGGCCAATTTGGCCACATTTACAGTCAAGTTTGTAGCTTTTGTAGTTGAAGTTTCAGATGCTCTTTTGATTATTAACCGTCCCCTTAGGTTTGGGCTAATATCAGTAACATAGGGCACGGGCCAACCTAAACTAAGGAAGTAATAAAGTTAGGCAAAATAATTAACTCAATTTATAAAAAGGGGCCCGGCCTAGACAAAACAATGAGACATAAGTCATTTTAATACCCACTCCAAAAAGGTAATGACCGAATATATCTCACCCAATGTTTTACATGGAACATTGGGATTTTTATGAAAGCCAAGGTAAAACCCAACCTTAGATTCCTCCCAAACAATTAATGTAACAAGCCAAGACAAGGTTAAAACATAAATGGAATTCAAAGAACAAGATTTGAAACTCCATCAAATCCACCATGATGCACACCAATCCACCGAGTTACAATTACAAGACAGTGGGTGGATTGGTGGATGTCATTTCTATTTAGCCCTCAAACCCTTACACAGGCACAACAAGGAAGTCCCTGTATTTGATTGTTTAATCCCACAAAATAGTGATTGATAACTTCAAAATAAATGCAAATGAAAGGGAACATGTATATTTATCTACACCAATGATCTCAAAGCATTTCAATCTTGTATGGATCCATACAACACAAAAGAACTTCAAAAAAATTGTAAAAACACAGAAAATTGCTTCAAGAACGTGGTATCTAATATGAAATTTTGGTATCAACTCCTCCAACAATTGCAATGGGATGGGAATACAATATGATAGAAGTGGGATAAAAAATGCATCCTTTGAAGCATCAAACCATTATGCAAAGATGAAAGAAACTGCTAACCCCTTAAACTGAAAAAGTTTCTTTTAACTTTAAGTTTGTTGGGTAGCCAATTCTTTTAAGCTATCAAATGCTACCATCATACATAATCAAAATTTTGTTGTTTCAAATGACTATGAGCACTAACTTTCACTATTTGAAGATGTTGAAACATTGTCATAGAGAATTAGAACATTGATGCAGCCACTCATCCTACCTTAAAACATACCAAAAGTCTCCTAGCAATTAGACATAGGAAGATTTAAGATGACTTAAACAATTTTTATTGCCAAAACATAAACTTATGATGACTTTACCAGGCCTAGTACACACTCCCTCCCTGTTAACCACTTAGACATATGGAAATTAAATGTAAATTTGCTGCTATTTTTAGTCATGTAGGTGTCCAATAAACCACTTGGTGGTGTTTCCCTTCAAGTTTATTTACTTGAATGAAGAGAAAAAGTCCTTTGATTACAATTAGAGAATACATTTGACACCTTGGTTGTGTAACTAGTGGACCATAGTCACATTTAACACTTGTTACAAAGTTTGGGAGTTAAAACGTTAAGTAGATTTGATTTGTGATGGACACATTTGGACGGTAGTAACAATAACTTGCAATCTATCAAGACTTGATTACCTTATAACCTGTCAAATTCTAGCGATGAAATGATAGATTAATCATAATGTCACTTTCAGATCACATCACCATGAAATAATTTCATCCAACATCCTTATGAGTGTAGGTACCACCAAATAGGTATTTGTCATATTTGTCTTCCTCAACCGAGGGAAATTCGGGAAGAGAAGAGGAAAGCGAGACATGTAGTAGGTCTAAAAGAGGGAGATCAACTAGAGGTCAAAAGATTAGAAGAAAATTTCATAAACGTATGGAATTTTTTCTTGCTAAAGGGGGGTCATGTTCTTATGATGATGAGAGCATAGGCGACATCGAGGTGCCCTTGAGGTACAAACATCTACGGAAACAATGGGTACCCAAGGAACTTCCTCCAATAAACACTGATTTTTGTGTCAACGAGAGGATATATCGTATAGCACCATCGTCATTACATGGTTTGGGCCTATTTTGCATGGATGGCATAAAAGTCTGTTACAAAAAAGTTACTGAGTTGATGGAGTATGTTGGACCCTGTTACAGTTACAAGGATTGGGTGCAACTGGTTCGATGTACACGAAGTATGCATAGGTATGCACTATCAAAAAATTATATACAACTAAAAGATAAGGATCAAAATAAAGGAGTGGCTAGGTACATTGACGGGAGGCCAAAAGCATCAGGGAATATTGCAGGGTTTATAAATAGTACATGACCTAGGTCAACAAATAAGCAAGCCAATTGTATATTCGAGGCGCGAGAGGGAAACCGTGTATTCGTATGTGCGATAAAATCAATAACTGTAGGGGAAGAGTTACTAATCGATTACAATTTGAATCGCTTAGATACAAACACAATTACTATGGGGGTGGTATGTACTATATACCATTTTACCCAACCTCCAATTAATGACTCCAATATACCATTTTATTATTATGTTTTTTTTCGTAAGGCTATTGGTTTCATTTCGGTAATATTTTTTATATTTAATTTTTGTCACAGTGGGACATTCATCATATGAGGAAGGCTCCGGCCCAGAGCGCAAATCACGATCCATCTTTAGGTGCTTCTATCCGATAGGTTTACCTCATTGTAATTGTACAAATTAGATACAAGTAAAATGTTTTATTATTTTTTTTCATGAGTTTATTGGGTTAATTTCGATAATGTTTTTAATATTCTTGTTGCAGATGGTTGATCGGAGAAAGGCACCAGTAGTACAGGAGAGCATTCATATGGAGGTGCAGTCACTATTATGCGATGATGACATCGCATTTTACACAAACCCTGTGGATATGATGAGGAAGGCCCAAAAAAAATGCAATGAATATATCCTTAAGTTGGTATTCATAGTGCCTCAAATAGATGAGATAAGAGAAAGGGTTAAAATATTGTCTGAGAGAGCACAAAACTTGCAAGTAAGTTGTCATGAAATCTTTAATTATAACATAAGTTCATTCATGGTTTTATATTTTGTACTCTTTTATGTCATGAACTAAAATATGTGTTGTTTTTAGAGGATTATTTGTGTCCTCATCATGTTGTTGGCCATGATCAAGGTACTGCAAGTGTTGCCCGGGAAGTAGGGGTCAGTAAAAGTGTCAATCTTGATCTTCCTACGCATACAACACATTATTTGGCCCCATCATCTGTGCCTATATTGTCGACTGAAATGTCAGAAACACATACCATGCAAGCATTTGGTAGTGCACCGTCTGGCAGTGAACACATGCCACTACATGTGTCAGTACATGTGGATACAGAGGCCACTAGTACTGGTGATGTTTTAGCAGCATTTCCTGGATCTTTCCGTATTACTAGTACAGGAACATTGTCGGTCACATTTGTGGTGACCGAGGATTTCCTTCCCATAAAGATAGAGAAGGTCCCAGGTACTTTAAAATGTTTTAATTATTATTATATATAATCCAATTGAAATTTACTTATTGATCACTCTTTATAGACTAATGATCCCATGATCATTTTGCAATAAATGATGTTTTTTGTAAACATCTAAGTGATATTACATTGGAGCTCTTCGGGCTCACTATACGTACACAGTGGAATGCCCAAAATGAAGATTTAAAAGATGAGCTCATTAACCGTTTAGTTGTGTTGTTTGGTGATAAAGCATTCAACCAAACGAAGGTCCTTAAGAAATCTGGTACCTATCTAAGTATGGGAGGGACCAATATAGGTCACATTTAGAGAAGAACATAAAGTATGAGTGTCCCCCCATGATTCCAGAAAGGGAGTGGAAGGACTTGGTGTCAAATGGAAAGGAGAAGGCTAAAAAGAAGAAAGGAAAGATACCACCGAGCCAAGGAAGGTATGTGATACTATCAACAATTTAATTATATACTGATTACTCTTTCTTTTTACATAATCTAACATATTCCAAATTTTTCATAGGCTGCCCGACACATCGAAGGCAACAAAGGCAAGACTAGAAAAATACGGGCAGCACAAACTTGGCTTTGGTGGTTATATGAAAATAGTTGCATGATTTGTGAGTATCAATAAATGAAATATTGCATCCAAATAATAAATTGCAAAAAATTTTGGTTTTATCACACCATAGAAGCAAAATTCATGGTCACATGCAAAAATGCAGGGCTTTGATTTCAACAGAGTGCCCACAGAAGAGGACCTGAAGATTGCCTTCCACCAAGGCTATGGAGCCCTGACTGAACAGCTAAGAGTCTTGACTGGGAAAACACAATCTTCCACTGCATCCAACATGCAGGTAAATAAACTCAATAAAGTTTATTTCAAATTGAATACTTGTGCAATCTATTCAATATTAATTTCCACCATAATAATGTGCCTATTTGTTTTACACGGATAAGCAATGATAATACTGCACATGACATTGGAATGCAGCCTGGTGAGGGTGGAGCACAACCTACCGATGAAGGCCATGGTGTGCATCCTAGTACTGGATTTATTCATGTGCTATACAAAATGCAGTTTGGATTAATACAATTAAACATCTTTAATTGCATTTGGTGTATTAATCAATTTAACCTTTCGTGTTTCAACTTTAGAGCATGTAGAGCGTGATCAACATGTTGAGCATGATCAGGCTAGACAAGATCAGGAACATGATGTGGCTCCATCAGGTAAAGAGGACCACTCTAATGTTCTTTTAAACATATTTAATTGCAATTGGTGTATTAATTAATGTAATTTTTCATGTTTCAACTCCAGATCAAATACACGAGGGTGTTTAGCATGTTGAGCATGAGGCTATAAGACAATATCAGGAACATGATGTGGCCCAATCAAGTAAAGAGAACCACTCTAATGTTCTTTTAATTAATGAAATACGTGTAACAATAATAATAAAACATATCAATTTAACATTTCTTTGCTATTGCAGCAGACCCCCCCTTGCAGTCGCATCCACGTTGTGAGTACACGACTAGGCATACATTAAGATCACGAGAAGAGCTCACAACAACCGAAGGGGGGACAGATGATTTTGAAAATGATACTCCACTTCAACTTTTTTTAGCTGCAAAAAAGAAACAAAAAAAGAAGTGATTGTAATCATATTATGACAACCATATTTTTGATAATATGTAAAAACTGAAAAAATGAAATATGTTAATGAATGAATGTGAATATGTTAGTGAATAAATGTTATATGTTAATGAATGAATGTTATATGTTATTAATGGATGAATGAATGAATGTGAATATGTTAATGAATGAATGTTATATGTTATCAATGCAGGATGAATGAATGAATGTTATATGTTATTAATGGATGAATGAATGAATGTGAATATGTTAATGAATGAATGTTAAATGTTATTAATGGATGAATGAATGATTAATGTTATATGATCAGGTATGGGGAATTGAGAGTGATGTGAGGGGCGGGCTGGGGGGGGGCGGGGGTAAATGAGCTTCCACCTTCACGTGGTCGGCCCTGTTAAGTAGAGAATATTAAACTATTCTCAAAACAAAGAGAAGCTCAATAAGGTAAGTAATGCACTTTTCAATATAAGAAATGCATCGTTTGAAGCATCAAACCAATCTGCAAAGATGAAAGAAAGTGCTAACTTTTCACTATGAACATTGTGTTGTGTGTGGATTTGGTTTCAAAGCTTTTTTTTTTATTTTTATTTTAGTGGTCTCATTAATTTCACTTTTGTGCATAACAGGTTAGTGGAAAATTTGACAGATTTGAAGGGTTTAGAGGCTCAATTGAGATAGATACATGGATATTTGGATCTTGTTGTTGATGGGAGGCTTCCACTTAACCATGAAATTTTGTACCATCTGTGAGTATGCTAAAATATCTCTACTTACATTCATTCAACTTATTGTAATATAATATCTGACAAAAATCTCCTTTTCATTATACTTAGATGGATTTTCATGCCCTGTTCCAAAGCACATGTTTTAAAACAGGCAAGAAGGATGCTAGCAAGGGTTAAGGAATTTGACTTCACACCTGCCAATTGCATAGTTTACTTCATTCATCCAGCATATTGCCAATGCATTTCACAATTGTTGGAATCATATCCTATAATTAAAGAACTAGTAAAATTAAAATATGTAAGTTTCAAATATGGCATTACATATCTTTCTATGAATTTTTGAAAGAAAATATCAAAATGGAGAAGAATTAAAAAAATAATCTACATAATTTATAAGAGATCAAGGAATTTTTTTGCAGAGTTATCTTGAATATATTTAAGACAAAAGTAACTTATACAGATTGAAGCAGAATATCAATAGTCTAAAATCACCAGTCAACACATCTTAGTAGTATCTCAATTCAAGAGAACTAGGTCCACTATCCATTAGCCAGTAAAACAAATTAAATAAATTCATAAGATTATTTTGTTCTAATAGGGTTGACTGGTTGCTTGTTTCTTTTTGATTGTCAAGAAGTCGTCAATATACACTTGGTTTTCTCGCCTTCTCTTGCCTCGTGGCCAGAGATTTTCTGCAGAAGGCATCAAAGTAACCTTCAAGATTGGCAATGGCAATGAGTACAAGGTCAGTATAACTTAATGCTAATTGGGTATGATTTTATTTGTTCAAGACCAATTTACATTCATTTTCTGCTCACACTACTTTTATTTACATTTATGTTTTGCTAATATCCATTTTCCTTTACATTCATATTCTTCTATACATATTGTGTTTACAATAATGTTTTCCTTAATTTAATCTAGGGGAGAGGACCCAGTACCTGAGCAACTTTCAATGTCATGCTGTTAGGATTTACTATGAAGCTAATCCAAAGTTTTTCATTGCTGCTCGAGGCCATATTGCAATGCTTTCTCTAGGAAGCCCACATGATCCCCATCAGGTATCTTCTTTTTGTAGTCTCTAAATTTCTTAGAAGAAATCAACAACCAGTTTGTCTAAATGTGGCTCCTTGTTTACACATTAATATCTCTTTTGGCAGCAATGGATCAAAGTGGATTCATGGGGTCTTAAAGAGAAGGCTCTCAAACATGGAGATCAAGAGTGGGACCAGGTAAAACCATTCATAATCATGCTCATATTGTTTTATTTACTGTCTAAGAGCTAAGTATCCAGGATAACATTCTGTATTTTTCTATTGAATTTCCAGAGTGAATAATTTTAGGTTTGCAATCCTATTTTTTAGTACACTAGCTAAGTATCCAAGACGCACTGCAGGCACTTTTTCTCACCAAATTGCTCATTTTCCACAAATTTAGATTCTAGTGTGTAGTTTAATATTCACTAGTTTGATTTTTTCTTTTTTAGCAAAATTAGAATCTAGTTCGTAGGTTGTGCTTGTTGTCCATGACAGTCCCCTTGATCTCATGACTCATCATAGGTTTTATATTTTGCTCCAATTGTTGATCAACATCAAATGTGGCCATCATAATATCATCCATAGCCTCCATATTCTACAATTATTCATTGCTCATTTCTCATACATAGTAACCAAATAATGCAAGCCTAGAGCTTGGACTGCAGATGTATGCAAAAAATGATAAATCCCTGCCTCTATAAGCCTAATTAAACACAACAATTGACATGTTGTTTGATATTTTAAACAGTCATATGACTATCCTTTTTCTACCTTGTAAACACTTACTCAATGCATACAATAATTTATTGAAATGCAAAGTTGAATGGCCTCTTAACTCTTGACACTAATGTCATTGCATTTCTCCAAACAGGGTTAATCATATTGTGATCTAAATTTTCATAATGAAGTCTTCCAATCTGTCCTTTAAATCTAAGGATTGATGACAATCCATATTGTTTCTTACTGCCCCTATTAAATGCTCATGGTCTTGGCACATCAACTTTCTCTCTTTGATTGACCTATCCTTATGTCCTGTCATTATCCCTATAAATGCACTTTGGAGCCTCCTACTACTTTTATATATTGCCCAGAGTCACCCCGATAAGTATTTCGATCCATTTGTATCTTCATCGACAAGAGATCATGTATCGCTATGCTATTCTAAAATTTCCTCGACGTGGAGAGTCTCCCCGATGATTATTCTTTCGATCTCAACTATGTCGCCAAGATTCCAGCCAATGTAATCTTATCGGTGTCACATAGCGGGTCGGGTAGACATCCAAAACTTACTCAGATGTTATATGTCTTGCCGATATGCTTCCCTCGTGCTTCATCGATGAGACAAGATGAGTATCTCGCCAATGAAATGTTATCGCTGAGACCAAAATCCAGTCCTCTCGATATATCTTCTCAGGCAATTTTGATCATTGTAATAGTCTTGATCTTTTACCGATATGCCTGCATTGCAACAAATATTTTTTTTTTTTTAAATTGCATTGTTTTGTCGAATTTGCGACGAACCGCAAAAAGCATCCGACGAATTTGCAATGTATCCGACGAATTTTTTTCGTAATGACTTGCCTATTTCATCGTGATTTCAATGAACATTTGTCACTATTTCAATCTAAAGTATGTCGCCAAGACTCCTACCAATGTATTCTTAATGGCGTCACATAGCTAGTCGGGTAGACATTCAGAACTTACTCCGATGGTACATGTCTTGCCGATATGCTTCCCTCGTGCTTCGTCAACGAGACAAGATGTGTATCTCGCTGATGAAACGTCATCGCTGAGACCAAAATATAGTCCTCTCGATATATCTTCTTAGGCAATTTTGATCGCTGTAATAGTCTTGATCTTTCACCGATATGACTGCATTTCAACGAATATTTTTTTTTTTTAAATTGCATTGTTTCGTTGAATTTGCGACAAATCGCAAAAGCATCTGACGAATTTGCAATGTATCCAACAAATTTTTGCCGTAATGACTTTCCTATTTCGTCGTGATTTCGACAAACTTCTATCACTATTTCAATCTAAAGTATGTCGCCAAGACTCCTGCCAATGTATTCCTAATGGCGTCACATAGCTGGTTGGGTATACATTCAGAACTTACTCCGATGATATATGTCTTGCCGATATGCTTCCCTCGTGCTTCGTCGATGAGACAAGATGTGTATCTCACCGATGAAACTTCATCACTGAGAACAAAATCCAGTCCTCCCGATATATCTTCTCAGGAAATTTTGATCACTATAACAGTCTTGATCTCTCATCAATATTGGCAATACATCAAACTTTTGTCGTAATGGCGATGAACTTATGTTGTTAATCTGACAGTTTGGAAAAGGTATGCCTCCCGTGCTCTGGGTACTGTTTGTCACGCGATCGACGAAGTGGGGGTCATGGTTCCGACGAGCTTGTGTCGTGAGGTCGACGTTTTGGCAAAGGTATGCCTCCCATGGTCCAGGTACTGTTCGTCGCATGATCGACGAAGTGGGCATCGTGGTTCCAATGAGCCTTCGTTGTGAGGGCGACATTTTATAGTCTGTTGGGATATAGACAAAAATTGAGCGACGACGCTAATTTTTGTGATTCGTCGGTTGGCCGACAATATACCGTCGAAAGTTCAACGAATGACCATCAAAAATTGGGGTCAAATTTAGTAGTGTCAACAAGATTGACATAATTAGGGGACCATCCCAGAGGCAACGAGCCTATTTGTGAAAAGAGGCAACACAGGAAATGTACTAATTCCATTCTTGCAGAGTTTTTGGTAAATTCTCGAGGGTTATGGATCTCCAACCCACACGTATTGCCTCATTGGCAGAATTTAATAGACCAACTGGTAATGACATGGCTAGAGAGTAATACTAAAGTGGGAGCTAGAATGATAGTTGCAGACAATGACATGGAGCTTTGGCACAAGAGGCTCAATCATATGATCAAAAAGAGACTTTAGATTTTGTACAAAATGGATCAGTTTTTAGGTTTGAAACTAGTTGATTTAGAGTTTTATGAACATTGTATATATCACAAACAAAATAGAATCAACTTCTCTACCAACGAACATAGCAAGAAGACACAACCATTGGATTTAGTGCACTCGAATTTCTTTGGCTCCACTGAGGTAACATCAATTGGTGGGTCTAATTACTTTGTTACTTTTTTATATGATTGCACTAGGAAGGTTTGGGTCTATATGCTAAAAAGTAAATTTGAAGTTTTTATTGCGAAGCAAAATTTTGCCTTAGTCTATTTTTTATTTTCGGCTTTATTTTTGTCTTCGGGTAGGATCTGCGTGCAAAGAGGTTGTGTTTCTGATAGGCGTGCAACACGCCATGTGGTGGTTGCATGCGTTATGTTAATCATTTTATTTTTAGCTGGGAGTCGGACCATGTGTCAGCTTGGCAAATGATTTTTGGAAATCAGTTTGTGTGAATCTGAGACTATCCGCCTGTGCGACACATCATCTCTTTGCTATGGAGGGGTTGTATCTTGGGAGTCTATCAGGATGCATTTTTCCTTGAACTAAGGAAAGTACATGAGTTGGTGCCGCCAAAGCCACTTGATCGATTGGCACGACCTTTTCCAAACTGTCTTTCTAGGATATGAGCAATTACAAAGGGTAATCTTGTTAAAAAATCTACATGATATTAATGCGGCAGTTGAAAGTTGATGAGCAAGATTGCAATGACCTAACAAAAGATCTAGGTTCGGATTTCCAAACTATCAAGTGCGGATGTCTGGAAGTCATTACTTCTCAACAAAGTTGGCATTTCTCTCTCCTAATGGCTATAAATTGGAAACGACGACATTTAGAAAGGGTTCCTGAAGTTTTCCTTTTGGAAAAATTTTCCTTAGCTTTCATAGTTAGTGGAAATATTTTCTTTTAAGTTTACAGAACACTGCTTCACTCTAGCATGTTATATCTTTTATATGATCAAACTATTGTCGGATTGGAATCCGATCTCTATTTTAAATTTCATTTAATATTTTGAAGTATGAACTATTTGGGAGAAATATTTGAAACTGTGCATGATATGACCTTTTTCAGTATTTCCTTCTTTATATCTTTGTTCAGAATAAAAAATTGTGTCTTGCTTAATCTAGATAGTTTGATTGTCAGATTTACATGTTGTTTGTGTATATGATTAAGTTATAATCTGTAGGAACTAGGTTATGTCTTTTGACTTCTCTGTTTCCTTAGTAGGTTATCATTTTTTCATGATATGCTATATTAAGAGGAAGGTTTTGTGTAGCTTTTAAATATCTTTCTATCGATTATTGAAACTTCTATGTTTGGTCGGATCTTAATACGCACTTCCTGCGAGTGGATTGAATGACTACATTTGTGCTTGTATCTAGCCTCTATTGTTCGTTCTCTTCTCAACAATGAAGGGATTTGGTGTTTTGTATCTATTATATCATTCATAGAAGGAAACTTGTGGTTTTTAAATATTGTAAAAGCGTTGGTGCATCGCCACTTTTTAAAGTTTTTTTGTTTGCATTTCTTTCTACTATTTTCCCAAACTCAAAGAGGACCCTATTTTCTATAAAAATCCTGAAGGTATTCAGTGAGGTGCATATTGTCCCCCACTCGCTGAATTTCCCATAAGAGTGTCGGAGAGGCGTAAGCTTTGATGATCAATGGTTCTTTTTCTGGCACGCCCGGTGGGACTAGTTCTTAAGGCCTAATTAGAAGTCAGAAATATTTCTAAATCAGACCAAGGAAGGAAACTAGAGGTGTCATGCCTAGGGTGAAAACAAGAGCATCCTCAAAGGGTAACTTCCAGTACTCCCAAACTACCATCCTCAATACCTAGGAGAAGAAGATTCGCAAGTTATGTATCGCCTGTGAGAAGTAGGAGAGTAAGGAGTAAGAGTCTAGAGTTCAGAGTCTTATCTACTCCACCTAGAGGTCAAAGTTTCCAAATACGAATACGAGTTTACCCGATATATAGGAAAGTTTTCTCCATGGCCCACGTACCCCCTCCTGCTCCCAAAAAATTTGTAACTTGGGATAGTTGTAGTCCACTACTGCCTTCAACTCCCCTTGATGTCTCGCCTGCCATACCTGCCAATGCCCTCAAGGCTATTCTAAAATTATCTGGGGAGGACTTTAAAACCCCTTTCGAGCACCTCCAAGATGTAGCAGAAGTATGTAGGGTGCATAATATAATAGAGGAGAACATCGCTATGAGATTTTTGGCTGCCTCTTTCAAGGAGAAGGCTCAAGACTAGTACAAATCTCTGACTTCCAGTTCCATCAGCTCGTGGGACGACCTTGGAGAAAATATTTTCGAGCATTTTTTGGAGAAAGGAGATCGTTCCTCACTACTGCACCAATTGATCACCATCAAGAGAGCCCCACAAGAAGCTATGAGAGAATTCAACACCAGGTTTAACAAAACCTGGAAAAGGATCCCAACGAATGCACAACCTCAAGCTGCCATGGCATTCATGTTCTTCTTAAAACCTATCAATTTGGATATCGTGGTCCTTATAACTTCCATTGGAGGAGATACCCTACCCAATGCCTACGAGGTGGTGGTACATGCAGAGAATAGTTTGATAGATGCGAGAAAGCTTCTGCCATGACCTTCAATGCCTATTTTTGCATAAATCTATGACATGCCACTCTGAGAAGAGTTTTCTCTTAACACTTCCGCAACATAGACAATGTGCTCAACTCCACCCTAGTCTATGTATGTGTACCCTACCACACAGTCGAGCACGTCGATCTCTTCCTCTGTAGCAACAAACATTAATGACATGAAGATTCTGATGCAATCTTTTGCTAATGAGCTCATTCTCATTAAGTGATAGCAAGTGGCCCCTCTTAAGCAAGCCACTCAGACCTACCAGGGAGGGAGACCATTCTATCAAAATAATCAACAAAGTGCATACCAAGGACCTTCGAGTCATGGAGGTCAACAGGTGGCTCTTGCCAACTAGATAGTTTTTCGTCACCATACTGTTATAGATGGTCAAAGATAGCAATAGAAAAGAGTTGATTCTAGCTCACAATAACCTAGTGAAAGAAGAAAATGTATGGTGTTTTCCTTGCGATGATAGCCATATGCCCAAAAAATTCCCTAAGGGAAACATGTAGCAAAGGATAGCGCAGTAAAGAATCAAAGGTGTGTTGCCAAATACGGAAGGATATGAGTTTTTTAAAATGGAGAATTCTTGATTCAGATCACAAATGCAAGGGATGTCCATAGAGCAAGAGTTGTACATCGCACCTGATCAAGCACTTTTTTCTTGGATGGAAGAAGAAGACACTGTATTCGCGAACAAAGCTCCAATAACTAGCACTCCATAGGAACAGTTAGACTATAACACCAGATACAAAAGAAGGCTCACAGGGGAATACATGTCACAAGCTCTACCCTGTTTTCAGCCTCGGCAACCACCATCACAAGAAGGATAGCTTCCTCAGTCAACTGTTCAGCCAAATCAGCAACAACAGATTCCATAAGGACTTACTGTTATCGGACCGACTTGTGTGATAGAAGATATTTATTTTGCCTTCAATTCCAACAATAATGCAATGACAAATTGACTGGATTTAACCAGCGTAGAAAACTCGAAAGCACAGTGGTCAGTAGTTAGAAGTTGATGGTGGTGTCCAGAGGAACAAGAAGATGATTGTTTCTCACCACAAAAGCATGTGGGCCTCTCTGTCCCCTCGATGCCTTATAAATGAATATCTCACATCTCTTCCCCATTGTATTCAACATTTCTTGTTAAATCTGTTAGAAGCTTCAGAGGCTGCATGAGCATGAAGATAATCTTGTCTCTAAATATGGCGCCACCAAGAAGAGGAAAAATTAAGGCTGCCATTTTCAGATTGATGGGTCATTCAATAACACTCTATTATGGCAGCCTTAGGCGAAAGATAGGAGGTAGGCTCTCATTCCATGCGTTGTTGAAGCCATTATCCTGCGAAAAGATGGTTGGGAAGAAGAATATTATGAGATTGTGCATTGAAATAGCTTCCTTGCATGAGCACCTTAGTAAATTGGCTTTCTTTATTCTGGTCCTCGCTGCACAGTGGAAGTATTTGCTCTGATATGTGTTGAAAATTTGCTGAGATATGTAAAATGATGTAGTGTAATTGAGAGTGATATAAATTTAGAAACTTATTATTAAGAATGTATTGTGTATATGATGGCATCAGCTGAGATCTTTTTTTTCTCTATGAAAATGAAGAAATGTGAAACTTTTGTTTGTCTCTGCAAGTTGCTCATTCTGCAATTCACAGCTTTAATGTGTCTCTGATATATATAGATCAATAATAGGTAGTATGATATATATATATATGTGAGATCTCGTTTTTCTCTATGAAAATGAAGAAATATGAAACTTTTGTTTGTCTCTGCAAGTTGCTTATTCTGCAATTCATAGTTTAATGGGTCTCTGATATATATAGATCAACAATAGGTAGTATGATATATATTTATGTGTTAGTTAATTCAGATCAGTTACAGTTTTGTTTAACAAAATAACAAGTTATGACATTATTTACTCGAGTGAAGGATTTCTGGATTGAATCGTCAAAAAATTTGCATTCTACATTTTATAGAAGATAAGTTATTACATTCTTTCCTCCATTTTACCGTTAATTTTCCCTGTGTCACCATTTTGCTTTTATATCTTTTGACATAATGGTGTGGTTGGGCTTAAGCATTATAGTCAGCTGACATTGTTACCTATCAAATCTAAACCTGTAAAATATTAAACAAATATATTAAAAACTTAAAACAACTGAATTGTTCCCATTCTCAATTAACCAAACAGTCAACTTGCTTTTTAACTGCAAAAACAAGCAACATATTGTTGGACTTCTTCTATCACATTTTGTTGTCCTTGATGTCAAACCTGTTTCATGCTTTGGTTCACTTGGTTATTGGCATTTTAGTGGTCTCTTCAGTATTTTGGCTTTGGACAGTGTTTTCTTGTGATACTGATCATGTTGAGTTTCGTGTGCAGATCTTGCTTATACAGGTGTTGGGTTATGGTATTGACTTTTAGGTGATATCAGTTTATATATTTGATCCTTATATTTTTTTGATACACTATCAGACATATTTGCATTTCATGGAGTTCATTTATTTTTTATTCAAATTAAGACAAATATATGTTGCATCAGTTTACAAAGGTGAATAAGCAATGTTATTGCTTGGCATTTTATAAGACATCATATCTTTTTCACTCATTATTTAAAATGCTTAACATTAAGCATTTAGGTAGAGTATTGTGTTGGATAAGTCACTTTGTCGCGTATTTATTAAGACATATGCATCACTTAAATTGATTGACATCTTTAGCATTATTTTTATCGGGTTTCATTTCACACATGTTACTTTGGCTTTGGCAGTGACATGACTTTGAAAGTCAAATGTTAGAATAATAATCTTTGGCAGCGACCCTATGATGACTTGGAATGACAGTTTTTGTGTGTAGCATTATGTTGTCGGATTCCAAATTGTTATGTTTTTTGACTAAAGGGCTCGATGGTAAAGGAAATAGGGCAACGTGAGTATTTCGTTTCTCTTTTCATCATTTTACAAACAGTTGAACCCTAGCTGCGCTGCCATTGGAAAAAAATACAATTTGCTGCTATGTGTTGAGCCTTGGCTCGAGCTAGAGGATTAATAATGGAAGAGCTTTGGAAAGTGACGATTTTTTATTGTGGACTCCTTTCGAGCTGAAAGTTGGAAGAATCTTGGTGAGACCGTTATGAAGTTTCTTCACAAACAGTTGGTAATTTTTTTGGCCACCGTGACAGGTATTTGGTGAAAGAACTTGTTTCGTTTGTTTTTTAAGCATAAGTGAATATGAATAAGGGAAATATAAAGTGTTTTAAAGTTATGGTTCAAGATTTTGTTTTTCAGTTTGGTAACCCAAGTTCTTCACTCAAGGGTCTTATCATTTTCAGTAGTTGTCATTGAAAATTTAGTGATTATTATCAAAACACATTATGGGTATCATGATTTAACTATATTATCTACCAGTTTATCAAAACCCTATTTATTGTGGATATGGGTTTTTGAGGAGAATAACTATTTTATTCTTATTGTATAAATGTATGGCAAAAGCCATGACTCAGAGAAGGAGGTAGGAAAGATTTAATAGAGTATTTATGAGGGTTTATTACTGTGATATCTTTATGTATTTAAGAAGAGAGTTCTGAGAAGTTCACAGTGAGAATATTTGTTGAAAGGGAGATAAAGAACACAAGGGTTTATTTTGTATCATATCTCTGATTTCAGACAGAGATAATACTCAGAGTTTCAATTGTTTATACACTATTTCCTGTTATGCATAGTACAAATTATAATGGGCCACATTGAAAATATTCTGTGTTGTACTCTATTGAGATTTTGTGATTGCACAAGTATGCAGTTATAAAGTTCTGATAGTCTACATTGTTATTTGAAAAACCTTGTAAAGGAGTTGGTGCTTCAGGTATTTTGATGGAGTTGATGCTCCTGAAATCTGTTTGAGTTGGTGCTCTGAAAATATTGTAATCAGATTTGGAATCAAGCCTGCAAGGTATTTTGGAGTGGTTTTTCTATCCCAAGAGGGTTTTCCACTCGGCAATTTTTGTATCCCTTTTTGTGTGATTTGTGTCTATTTTGCACAATATTTCTTTCAGTTATTTATGTTATTGTGTTCATTCAGTTGGTCAATGTTCTGATACTTTAAGGTTCTTCTAAAGATTAATGTTAATTTGTTCCAAGTCTGTCATGCAACTTTTAGTTTGTGCAAATCTAATGCAAATAGCTTTCACAAAGTGAATTTACATCTGCATTTTGTGTTTGTTATTTAAATGCTCAAAAGTTTGTCAAAAGCAAGTCAAAGTTGCATTTTATGAAGTTCTATAGTTATGTTCATAAAGCACAACAAGATTGTCCATAAAGCTTTGATTGAACAATATCATATGATGCTCTTAATATGGGTTGTAAATGTCAAACAAGTTTCACAGCAATCTGATCTAAAGTGTTAATGTTCAGTTGCATAAATAAATCTATCACTTTGGGTTAAAATTAGTAAAAATTTTATGATGTCTTCAAAGTCAAAAGTGAAAATTATATCACTTTGATTCACCCCCCCTCTCAGAGTGAATGCACTTCCAACAAGTGGTATCAGAGTATAGGGTCCTGCATTAGGTTGTAACACCTAGGATTGATTCTAGTCTTGGAAGTCTATTTTTTGGAGTATCGTGGAGTATTCGTCATGGCTAAGTGCAAAAGGAACAAAGGTCAAAAGAAAGCCACTATTGTCAAGAAAACATTTGATAAATCAACCCTTGCCAAGTCTAGTGAAGTTTTGTCTCAAGAATTACCCCTTCCAATTAATACTAAAAGTGATATTGTAGTTGGTAAAGAAGAAGATCCCTTAGTAAGTGACTTTGAACAAGAATTTTGAGAAAAAGATTTTGAAGGTGATGAGTTTGAGGTTGATTTGGAGGTAGAACTACTTGCTGCTTTAGATGAGCTTAAGAGGCTTAGAAAAGAAAATCAGGATCTTAAGGTACATTTACAAGAAAGTGTTAATGTCAATAAAGTTGTAATACAAGATTATAATGATGATAAAAAGATTATTGAATTTCTGAAAGCCCAAATGATTGATAAGAAAAAGACTGAAGAAGGATTGGAAGCCAAGTTAAAAGACAAGGATGAGTTGTGTATTAAACTAGAAAATGAGGTTGCTTCATTAAAGAAAAATTTAGATAATTCCTTGTTAAAAGAACTGACTCTCAAAGATGACATGATTATAAGTCAGAAAATTGAAATTGAAGAATGTAAGAGTATAGCAGATGTTGTAAGGTCTGATTTGGAAGTTAAAAAGTGTGATTGTCTAAAACTTGAAGGAGAAGTAGTTGCGTTAAGAAAAGAGCTTGAAAGTGTCAAGGTTCAATTGGATAAAAATCGAAAATTTGATTGCAGTACTAATTTATTGAATGAGATGATTGGCAAACAAAAGCATTTTAAAGATCCTACAGGAGTGGGATATGAAGTTGGACAAAGCTCTACAGAAGAATCTAAACATGAAACAGTTTTTGCTACTGCAGATGGAAAGTCATTTACAGCCAAGAAAACACCAATATTGAAGGTTGATCTCGGTCACCATATTGTTGCTGCTCAGATAGAAGAAAAATAGGTTAGGACAAAAAGACCATCAAGATCTTCATTTATCAGGTATAACCACTCTCAATTTCATGGCTATTGTTATTGTTGTAATGCTTATGGACATAGAGCAAGAAATTGTTGGATGAATAAAATTCATAATCATGTGAGAAATGTCAAGAGAGATTCATACAACATGCCTAGAAGAAATCATTCTCTCTTTGGTCTAGACAACACTATTATATGTTATAGATGTAATAGGTTTGGACACAAAGAACGGTGGTGTAAGAAAAGTTTGTTAAATCCATCTAGGGACTACATGTTCAAACAAAAGGAAAAGAATACCTTGAGTAAGGAGCAGACAAAGCCTATACAAGTATAGAGAAGAAAGCAAGAAAAGAAAAAGGAAGAACTAAATCTTGTGCATGCTGCACAAGAATCATTTCTAAGCATTTGAAAGGCAGTATGAAGATAGGGGGAGATGATTAATGCATTTTGAATAAACCCCTTTTTGAAGAAAAAGTAGTAGAATCTTGTTATTTCACAACCTATTGATCATCAAAATGCAAGACACAGATTTTTTTTTGTTGTGAATAACAGTGACAATGAGTTGAAGATAACTGTCTTAATGCTATGGTTCATTTATATCATCATTCTATTAGAACATGATTTCTCATATGTCTATTGATGTTGCAGCAGTTGTTTCTTTTTTTTTCTTTGGGAGTTTTCATAGTAAAAGATACTTGTGACACAATTATGCTTTCCACCATTTGTGGACAAATTGTTATTAACCTCACTTTGCTGTAATTTATTGTTTGTGCTAGAAGGAACGATATTTTTCTCTACCTGAAAGAATCAGTGAAGGTTTGTGTTACTCAAGAGATACATGAGGTTAAGATGCTTGAACAATGAAGCAGTGCTCATTTTTTCCTTATCATCAAATCTTGTTACATTGTCACATCATTGTTCAAAACCATATCTAACAACAACTTGATACAATACAGTGCCTTGATCTATATAAATGTTGTTTCAGCAACAGAGCATGTTAAAACAATGATTTTTTTGTATCTAACAGCAACTTGATACAATACAGTGCCTTGATCTATATAAATGTTGTTTCAGCAACAGAGCATGTTAAAACAATGATTTTTTTGCAGTATTGTGATTGGAAAACATGAACAGCATACTAAGCATTGGCCATATCCATAGAAAAAATAGTTTTCTGAAGTTGTGGTTGCTGGTCTAGGTTTTTTTTTTAACATTGATTGGTATAAAATATATGTACTGTCAAACAACATTGATAGAAGTTTGGGTATTCTTGGATGATGAAGAGTTCAATATGCATCTAATGATCAATATTTTCCTTTGACAGTTGATTATTATGTGGTACTAATAGTTTGGTGACTTGAGACTTATGTGTAGTGGACTGTATGCTATAGATTTGGCTACTTTGTGTTATTGTGGTGGAAGATGTTATTCTAAAGAACAAGTAAGTTAATGATTCAAAGATAAATAGTCATTGATTGAAGAATTTGCACTCTTGCAATGAGCTTTAGAAAAGAAATGGTGACTTACGGATCAGAAAGGAATATTTGTGTGAAGTTCCTTATCTTTGTTTGCTAAGTGTGTTCGGAACAAGACTCATTGGTTATTCGGCTTTCAGATGTTTAATTATTGTGAATGCAAAAATATTCTATTTATCCATGTGTTTAACACAAGGAGATATATGTAGCAGAATTGTTTGATTATAACATGATTGATCCTTGAAGCTTTGATTTATACTTTCATATGGGTATATGTTGGGTGGCACATTGAGTTGAAGTTCAGTGTTTATTGGGTCAAAAAACTATGCATTTGAATATACTTGTAATGAAGTTTTATTATCAAGGGAATGAATGCTTTATAGTGGAGTTTGCAAGAAAAAATCATTTTATCATGATTGTGCTTACATTGGTTGTGTTATATGCCTTGCTTACTTTACATGGTACTGGAACTTGGATAGTAAATATTAACTTACACTTGGATCTTGTTGGTTGAGCAAGTGTGCATGCAGGAGGAATCTTGTTGTATAGTGACATCTTCTCTGTAATCTGACAGTGACAGCACTTAATCGGGAGCGTATTCGTTAGTGCTTTGGAATATGATTCACTCCCATAGTTTGTTTGATATCTCGGTTTCTTCATGGCTTGCCCTGTGGATAGTGGTGGCATAATACAGTTGGACTTTCAGTTAGTTTCTTAGTTCTTGTTGGCATTTGTTGGTTTTTTCAGTTGTTTTTGGTTTGCTCTTGATATCAAACCCGAGATTGATATATTTGTTCAGACTCGTGACAGTAAAATGATATTCATTAGCATTCATAGCATGACAACTTTCAAATTTTATTTCTCAGGATATCCATGCTTCCTATTCATACTTCTCATTTGCATTTTTCCTGTTGGGCTGACAGTGAGGATTATGCTAGAGGTTATTCAGAATCATGAATTCATTTCAATTTTGCTTGGGCATGCATTTGTTCTAGGTTTAGCTTGGTAGCATAGGTGACCACAGTATTGGTTCTTAAAAAGAGGATTCATCTTCATGGATCTTGACATTATAGTCCACATCAACACCGAGGTGAATGGAGGTATTGGCTCATTGTTTTATATTCAAATCCTATCTGGTTTATCAAGCACATTGTTTTGGTGATCATCATGGCACATATTCTTACTTTCACCAAGCAATGTAAATTGTTTTGATTAACTTGACTTATGGTATCGGATCTACATATTTTCTTATATCTTCTTGGCATCATTGGTATATGAGGAATAGTTAGCCTTGGTGTGCATTTTTGGTTATGAATCTTTGACAAGTTGCTTGGATAGTGGCAGTACAGTGATGTTTAGATTTGTAGCTTTATGGTGTTAGTTGGTCTATCAATAATAGTACATATTTGGAATCTCTCTTAGAGCTTTTCATGCTTAGTCTTACCCCTATTGATGATGTTGGTATTATTGAGCAGGGTATGTGCATGGCTCAGTGACATTTTAGTGGTGTGGTTTAGGGGGACCAAGGCTACTTGGTGAACATTGTTTATGCAGCTGGTTATCGTATTTCATGACATATTATAGGTTTCTTCCTTTGTCCTTGTGGCAAAAAGGAGGAGAATATAATGGTTACTCAGTGGTTCAGATGGCTATGTTTTTGCCATCAAGGACAAAGGGGGAGTTTGTTGGACTTCTTCTATGGCATTTTGTTGTCCTTGATGTCAAACCTGTTTCATGCTTTGGTTCACTTGGTTATTGGCATTTCAGTGGTCTCTTCAGTATTTTGGCTTTGGATAGTGTTTTCCTGTGATACTGATCATGTTGAGTTTCATGTGCAGATCTTGCTTATACAGATGTTGGGTTATGGGATTGACTTTCAGCTAATATCAGTTTATATTTTTGATACTTATATTTTTTTGATACACTATCAGACAAATTTGCATTCCATGGAGTTCATTTGTTTTTTATTCAAATTAAGATAAATATATGTTGCATCAGTTTACAAAGGCGAATAAGCAATGGTATTGCTTGGCATTTTATAAGACTTATCATATCTTTTTATCTCATTATTTAAAATGCTTAACATTAAGCATTTAGGTAGAGTATTGTGTTGGATAAGTCACCTTGTCACGTATTTATTAAGACATATGCATCACTTAAAGTGATCGACATCTTTAGCATTCTTTTTATCGGGTTTCATTTGACACATGTTACTTTGGCTTTGGTAGTGACATGACTTTCAAAGTCAAATGTTAGAATAATAATCTTTGGCAGCGACCCTATGATGACTTGGAATGACAGTTTTTGTGTGTAGCATTATGTTGTTGGATTCCAAATTATTATTTTTTTTGACTAAGGGGCTCGATGGTAAAGGAAATAGAGCAACATGAGTATTTCACTTGTCTTTTCATCATTTTGCAAACATTTGAACCCTAGTTGCGCTGCCATTGGAAAAAAATATAGTTTGTTGCTATGTACTAAGCCTTGGCTCGAGCTAGAGGATTAATAATGGAAGAGCTTTGGAAATTGACGGTTTTTTATTGTGGACTCCTTTCGAGCTGAAAGTTGGAAGAATCTTGGTGAGACCGTTATGAAGTTTCTTCGCAAATAGTTGGTAATGTTTTTTGGCCACCATGACAGGTATTTGGTGAAAGATCTTGTGTCACTTGTTTTTGAAGCATAACTGAATATTAATAAGGGAAATAGAAAGTGTTTTAAAGTTATGGTTGAAGATTTTTTTTTTCGGTTTGGTAACTGTTATCAAAAATTCCATTATCTTAGCATTTTTTCTATAAAGGTATACTTGGGAATCATTTCATCCCATTTATTGTTATTCAATCAATTGATATGCAACAGCAATGTAAATATAGTGCGAAGTTCTAAAAAGGAAAATCATTTCATTTGTATTGAACAATGATAAAATACACTTTTTGAGTTCTTTCATTTGAAAATATAAATGCATGTATTTAAGAGCAATTCATAAAAGACTCACACAAGCCATGAGCATATCCTATTTCTCCTACAAGATTTAAGACAACACTAAAAGACAGAATAGGAGAAGAGAGAATAGGTCTAGAGTAACCAATCATTGCCTGTTGCTTTGACTGGTTAGTGTTGTTGTTGGTCTAGGAGTTGTCTCTAGTTTGTGAATCTTCTAGTGAGTTCCTGAGTCCTGCAAAAATTGGAGAAAATAATGATGTTAGATCCCATACGGATCTAAGCAATGACTGATTACTTTTAATTTTCTCTATGCCTATGCTGCCTTTTAGGCTGTCTTAAATCTGAAGAGAAAATATAAAGTCAAAATATCCTCAGTGCTGGTGTGAGAGGAAAAATTTATGCTAATGTGTTTGTTCCATGTGTAGGTTTGTAATTATTCCAATGTGTATGTGCCCCTAACTGAGGCTCCTTTCGGGTATGAGCCTGCCATACGCATTGGAACAATTATTTTAAACAGATGTTAAGATCAGGAAAGAAATACATAATTTTACAAGGAACAAATGCTAAAAAGCTATGGATGCAAGGTCACAGAAATTAGTTTATGAGTGTCACGAGCCCTTGCTCGAACCTCGTAAAAAAAAATTCATTTGCTGATTTTATTGAGTATTAATTGAAGATGCTTCAGATGAATATAAGAAATGGCTCAGCAATAGTTCATCACAGGCAAAACAGAGTAACTTGAAGCAGAAATAGAAAGAAACCAAGCAACATTGCAAGTTAAACTAAAAGAGCAAGAACGGAAAGAATAAAACAATAGTCAAGGAAAAGCTGTTGCAGTCTTGAGTTTCATGTAAACTTTTAGAAATTTGCGAAGGTAGCCAATACCTAGTTCACGGCAACAAGGAAGAACAAATAACAGTTTCCAACAAGGATTCTCATTCAAGGAAAGGAGTCATAAGTAATGCAAATAGTGTTTTCCAAAGATACAATAAAACCTGCCATAACGAATGGAGGCTTCCAGAACGTGAGGAAAGGAAGAGAATTCATATTTCACCTTCTTCAGCCACGGAAAATAGAGTAAGGGTGATAGTATTGTATCCATAAATAGAAGCTTATAGAGGTTCATGCTATAAAAGGTCAAGTCAAGCTCTCACAGCGGCATAAATTAGTTTCAAAAAACTCAAGCAAAACTTACAGGACGCAAAGAAGTAGTGTCTTATTTTGCAACAGAGAAAGGATCTTTTTCAATTGTTCACAGTAGCTGAAATAGACCAACTCACCTTGTTGGTTAGTGATGGATTACACTAGTTCGTGCCCAGAATGTTCAAAGGAGATGTCATCGCGGCCGGAGATACCATTTTCAATAGCAAACCCCAAGCTTGGCGGCGGTTTTTGTTCAACCCTTTTCTTCCTCTCAAACACGAAAAGCCAAATGATGCAGATTTCTTAGGGTTTTTTGCTTTTTGTTGACTCCTCAAATATATTGCATAATGTTTGGAGTTCGTAGCATTTTGCTTTTAGCAGAATTTTGGAGAAACAAATAAGTGTTTTGATATTGGATTATAATGTTAACTGTTTTATTTTTTATTTACATCATTTATTTTTTCTAGGTGTAAAATATTTTGATAGTTATTAATTGATTTATTCTATGTATCAATTAATAATTATTAATATATTTTTGAGATTTTTATTGTAATTTAATATTTATGGATTGATGTATCCTATAAATCAGTCCATAAATATTAAAATCTCTCAAAAGAAAAACATTTATGATGTAAATGGAGAGATAAGGGTGCTTTAATTTGAAGACTTCTTCTTTGAAAGATTGTGTGAGGTGTCCAAACATCTGGAGTGGATATAGGGCTTGTTAGAGTAGATATAGGGATGTTGGAGTTCTTCTAGGAGAGTGGAGAAGATTTAGGGGTCGGATTTTGACTTTCTCTAGCCTGTTTGGGGGGTCTTAATGGCTTTTTGAGCCTTTTGAGGTCAGTTATAGATGAGTCATAGGGTTCTTTATGACTTAGTGGAGCTTTTTTTTAGTGGATGGACTTCATTTCATGGGCTTTTAGGTCCTATTTTTCAGGCTATTTTCTGGCATCCGACCCAAGGATTGGGTTTGTACTTAGTGAGTTTTTGGCTCATTATTTTTCAGTTCTGATTATGCAGAGGAGGCTTATGTGACATTTTTGTGTCCTTAGCATTTTTGTGCAGATTTTGTAACTCTTTTGGAAGATCAAATACAAGTGACAGCAGCTGAGTTTATGTTATCTGAATTTATTTTGGTGCCTTCTCTTCTTTCTGCAATTATGTGTGTATTTACAAGTGATTTGATAAAGATAATTAGTGAATCATCATTATTCTATGTTATTTTGTCTCACCCAAACACCTAGTTGCAGAAAAGTATTTTTGTTTGCAGGTTGTAGTTCATGTCTTAAGTGGTGAAGCTCATAAGAGAGGCATTTGTTTTCCTCCTTATTCTGGTTCATTTTTCAGACTTTATTACAAAATACTTATGCAAGCCTATACAGAAAAGAAGTGTTTTGTATTCACTCAGATAATTTAGTAATCCTTCTTAGTTACCTATATTTGAACTCTCATATCGTATTTGGTGTATCACCTGGTTCTCTAGTTTAGATTTTAAGATCTTAGGTTCATTTATGTAACTTCTATCTTTTTTCCCATAAGTTCAAGTTAGTTTTGTGGAGTTATCAGTGATTATCCAATAGGAAACAGCCTAGAATCCAGAGGTTTTATTTCTAGTTACGCATTTCCCACATGCAGAAATGAATCCCATGTTAGGCAAGGTTGTTAAACTTGTATAGTTTAACAGGGTGCAAATTTTAGCCTTAACAGTTTTGGCACGCCCGGTGGGACCATAGACAGCAGTCTATAGTCTTCTATTTGCTGGTTTTACTGTGCAACCTGCAAATTTTCATTCTCTTCAAAGAAATTTTAAAGCACAGTTGGCAACTCCATTGTTGAAGAATCAGTGGTATCAGTGCTAATAATTGTTTTTTATGAGAAAAATTGAGACAAGGAGCTCAAATACTTTTGAATATCTGTAGTTGGATACGCCCAAAAGGAAGGGCAGAACTCTTAAAAGAACTCCACATGCAAAGAGGGTTCAATCTTCACCTCCAAGAGTTTATGTAAGAAGGGGAAGATCGGGAAAAAGAGAAAATTCTTCAAGGCATTCAACATCACCAACTATAAGAACAGAATATCTTAATTCTACGGATATATCAGTTTCACAGGCCAATTTTGGTGTTGTTTCATCAGCAAGTACTACTTCAGCATTCTCAAGTACTGTAGCAGCTAGTTCGAGGTCAGTTTCAGTAAGTGTTTCAGCACAGTCTCATACTATGGCTCTTCCAAGAGATTTTACTTTTGTACCATTTGATCAAGGTAGTCCCTTGAATCTTACTGCACACAATGATATACCTCTAGCACCTTTGAAAGGATTACCAAATTTCACAGGGGAAGGTCAAAAAACCGCTTATGAGAATATTCGAGATGTGGCTTCCATTTGTAATGTTCATCATGTGACACAAGATAATGTTGCTGTCAGATTATTAGCAGCTTCATTCAAAGGAAAAGCATTGGATTGGTTTAGAAATTTACCTGTGGCTTCCATTTCCAACTGGGATGAATTGGGTGATGTCTTCACAAAAAAATTTGAGGACAAGTCAGACCATTTGTCACTTGTAGAGTAGTTAACAACTATTAAAAGAGCTCCACAAGAACAAATGATGGATTTCAATTCTCATTTTCAAAAAACATGGAATAGAATACCAATGGCGGTGAGACCAAGTGCAGATTATGCTTTTCTATACTATTTGAAGAGTTTGAACAGTGACATTTCAATGATGATTCAATCCATGGGAGGTACCTCATTACCACAAGCTTTTAATCTTGTTGTTAGAGCAGAAAATAGCCTTATACAGGCTGGTAAAATAGCCCCTAGGCCTCCTATGCCTTATTTTCCAAATATTCAGCCAAATATGCCTCTTAATATACCGCCAATAGCTCCTTTACCTATTGTTCCAGTTCTTTCTACTGTTGTGGGTTATGAAAGTACAGCAGTTGGTCCATCAAATGATCTGCAAGAAATCAAGAGCAGCCAACAAAAGATAGAAAGTATTCTACAAACCTTGGGAAATGAGTTAACCAGTATCAAGAAGTAGCAAACTCAAAGCCCGAGGCCGGCATTTCAACACTATAATCAACAGCAAGGAGTTAGTCAACCATATCAAGCTCAAGGTCAAGGGTATCAGTACCAGTAGAACAGGCAGCCATATCAAGGGAATTATCAAGGACAATGGCAAAATGTTAATCAACGGCCTTTTCAGCCATACAATCCAGCCCCATTGAATGCTGCAAATCCGGTAAGAGATATGGTTCCTGCTCAAAATAATTTGATATCAGAGGTAGATTGGTGCTATCCGTGCAATCAAGCACATAATCAGTCCACATGTTCAAATGGAGTGATCATTCAAGCCCTCATGGTCCAAAATGCTGCAAGTTCACAACCGGACGCATCTTCTAGTGGACCTGAACAACAACAAGATATAAACATCATGGAAACTAGATTCCTGAATTGGCAAGGAGAGGAGTTCTACGGATTAAATGGTGAATCACCAATTACAGCCAATACTCGAGCAAAGAAAAGGGCCCTAGACATGGAACAAACAGTTGGTAACGAAGCCATGGCTGCAAGACCATCACTTACACCAAATCCAAGTATCTTGCAAAAGCCTGTAAGTCAGCCAATTAACAACCAGAAGGTGCATTCAGCTATACCTTATAACATTGTGGACAGTATGAAAAGAATGAATGTGTCAATGACTATGTGGGATTCCTTATCTCTTCCTGGGCAAGCTGAAATGTTGAAAAAAGCATTGAGTGGAGTGGATATGCAAGGCCAAGCTGCTTATGATCGTGGGAAGGTAGTTATGACAAATACCGAACAAGCCACTGGTGAGGACGGCAGTTCAAGGTAAGGATGTGAGACCTCCTCCGTTCTATGTTTCCTTAATAATTGGGAAAAATTTAGTAAATAATTATATGGTTGACAGTGGGGCCACCTGTATTGTGATGCCTAGGAAGGTCGCTGATCAGTTAGAGTTGAAATATGAGCCTATTGAAAAGGGAGTAGTCCAATTAGATGGCACAGCTGTGAATTCCATAGGATTCATTAAAAATGCTAGTTTAACCTTGCATGCCTACCCTACTTTTCTATTCCACAAGACATATTTGTAATAGATTTACCTCCCTATTTTGGTCTTTGCTTATCAAGAGAATTTACAGCTAAGATAGGAGGCTATTTTTCATCTGATTGGTCCCACATGATTTTTCGCACCCGTTATGGAACTAAGGTTAATATAAAGTTAGAGTTGCTTGCAAAGGATATAATAGAGCCTTATACACCTAGCATGGTAAATGCAAATTATGTCAATTTTAGCCAAGATGATCATGATGCTCCTGTTTCACGTACATCCACTGCTGAAATTCCCGACATACTTTTAGAAGAGTGGGTTGCAAAGAATGCTTTTGCGGCTAATTCTAGTTATGTTCTAGATGCTGGATTGGGTAATTACATGTTCCAAGAAGTTGGTTTGGTAATGCCAAACTTAGTTAAAAGGGTAGAATCTGATTCTGAGCAGCAAGACAAAGTCTAGAATATGTTTTTTGATGGGTCCAAAAGTAAACATGGTGCTGGTGGAGGTGCAGTGTTGGTATCTCCTGATGGAATGAAGCATTATGCAGCCTTTAGATTTGGTTTTTCTTGCACTAATAATATCGCTGAGTATGAAAGTTTGATTCAAGGTTTAGAATGGGCAAAGAAAAGAGGCATTGGTTGCATTAAGGTTCATGGTGATACTGAACTTATTGTTAATCAGATAAGAGATTTACATGTTGCCAAAAAATATACTTTGAAATTGTATAAGCATCGTGTATGGGACATTATTGAGGAGTTTTCTGCTTTCAATATTGTTTCTGTTCCAAGGATTAAAAATCAGCATGCAGATAGATTAGCAGCTATAGGTGCTCAATTTGACATACCTGCAGAAATCAACAAGGAGAATATCCAGCAGCATGTTAAAATTGTAGTAAGGCCTTCAGTTCCTAATAATAACGTAAACTGGAAAGTTTTTGAAAATGATGAATAGATCTTGCAATTTCTACTAGAAGAAGATATTTTTGCAGCTTCTAATCAGGATAAGTTAAAGCAGAATTATGGAGATCAAGTGGTGCAACTTAAGTCCAACAAGTTGCCTAAAGGTTTGGTTTCATTGGAATCTATTTTCAATTCGGATGATCAAGCTAAAAAGGACAAGACTGGTTTGCTGGTTTCTCAAGAACATTATGAAAATTTGGAGGTAGCACCGGGAAAAAGCTTAAAGTTTGGTAAGGTGAGTACTCCTTTGGAAAAAGAGTCTTATATTCAACTTTTTCAGGAATTTGCTGATGTGTTTGCATGGGAATATGGTGATTTAACAGGGTTTAATCCTGAGCTAGCACAGCACACCATAGAACTTGAGCCTAATGCCAAGCCCGTTAGGCAAAGACAAAGACCTGTCAATCCCAAATTAGAGCCATTAATGCAGAAAGAATTTTTTAGGCTGATTGAGAGTGGCATTATTTTCCCAATCAAACACACTAGTTGGGTGTCCAATCTTGTCCCTGTTAGAAAGAAGAATGGAGAGCTGAGATTATGTGTAGATTTCAGCGATTTGAATAGAGCATCATTGAAGGATAGGCATCCCCTTCCTTCTATGGAACAAATACTTCAGTACGTTGCTGGTTTAGAGCGCTTCTCTTTGTTAGATGGTTATTCGGGGTATAACGAGATTCTGGTCAAGAATGAGGATCAGTATAAAACCGCTTTTACCACTAAATGGGGTACTATGGCATACAAGAGAATGCCTTTCAGTTTGTCAAATGCAAGGGCAACGTTCCAGAAAGCCATGGATATGGCGTTTAGTAATCTGATGTACTAGTTTGTATTGGTGTATCTTGATGATATCACAGTATACTCCAAAAGGGTAGCAGATCATTTGGGTCAGTTAAGGCAGATTTTTGAGTGCTGCAGGGAGTTTGGGATATCTCTCAATTCAAAAAAGTGTGTGTTTGTTGTGCATGAAGGTAAGCTTTTGGGTTATGTGGTTTCTAAGCAAGGGGTTATAGTGGATCCAGAGAGGATAGCAGCAATTCTAGAGTTACCATTGCTGCATCATAAGAAAGGATTGCAGTCCTTTATTGGGAGAATAAATTTTGTAAGGTGGTTTTTGCCTAATATTGCTGATTTATTGAAACCATTGACTGCTATGTTAAAGAAGAATGTTGTTTTCAGTTGGAAAAAAGAGGCCAAAAATAGTTTTCAGGTTATTAAAGAATCTTTAGCAGCAACTCCTGCTTTAGTAAATCCTGATTTCAGCAAGGATTTCATTTTGTATGCGTATGGTGGTTATGAGACCATTTCCGCAATGTTGGTATAGCAAAATGCAGAGGGTCTGGAGCAGCCAATAGCCTTTTTCAGCAAAGGTTTAGAGGATTATGAGCAGAGATACAGTTTTGTGGAAAAGCATGTCCTCGCTGTTGTTACGGGACTTAAGAAATTTTGACACTTGTTGTCTCAAAACAAGATTCATTTAAGGGTTGCACACCCTAGTGTCAAGGAATTCTTACTCAGTAAGGATTTGAATGAAAAGAGAGCTGGCTGGATAACACGGGTCATGGAGTATGACGTGGATATCCAGGTGACTAAGTTGGTTAGAGGCAAGGGCCTATGCGAGAAGATTGCAGATGGAGAGGTTTCAGAGCTACAAGGGCAAGTAGATACTATTTTGGTGATTGGTATGACAGCTGATGATGATAGGACAGCAAGCTGGTTACAAGATATGGTTCATTTTTTGAAGACCAGTGAATGTCCAGCTAATTTGGACAAGGCAAAATGAAGGTATTATCGGTTACAGTAAGTTCCTTTTGTCTTAGTTAATGATTTTTTGTATAGAAAGGATCATAATGGAGTCCTTCTCAGATGCATTGATTCAGACCAGATTGTAGACATTTTGCATGAATTCCATGACAGTCATTCAAGAGGTCATTTTTCCACTAGAACCACAGCATATAAAATTCTTAGAGGTGGTTATTATTGGCCTGACATTTTTAATTACTGTCATGCTTATGTTAGGAAATGTGCCAAGTGCTCCATGTTTGCAGGGAAAGAAAGGCTACCAGCTTTGCCTTTGCAGCCAATTAAAACAGAACAACCCTTTCAAAAGTGGGGTGTTGACTTTATAGGGCCAATCAACCCTCCGTCAAGTGTGGGGCACAAATGGATAATTACTGCTGCTAACTATTTCACACGTTGGATAGAGGCAGCAGCACTCAAGGATGCAAATGAGACAGCGGTCCTTAATTTTTATGATGATATAGTGAACAGGTTTGGAGTACTTGATTCTATAATTTCTGATAATGCGCTTGCTTTCATTAGACTAAGAGTAACTGAATGGGCACTCAAGCATGGAATTTATCTCAGCACTAGTTCCAATTATTACCCACAGGGTAATGGGTTAGCAGAGTCTACAAACAAGAACCTAATAAGAATCATGAAAAGAACTCTACAGGAGAATCAGCGTGATTGGTACTCTAAGTTGAGGGCTACCTTATGGGTGGATAGAATCACCCCAAAGCAAATAATTGGGAATTCACCTTATCAGTTAGTTTATGGAAAGGAAGCTCGGTTGTCTATTGAAACAGAGTTGCCAGCGCTTGATCTTGCCACTCAGTTGGTTCTTTTTTAGGAGGGAGATCCTATGCTGGTGCATTATGTACAGCTGATGGAATTGGAGGAAAGTAGAAGGAAGGCAATGCAAACCATGGAGTTCCAGCAGATGCAAGTTAAAAGGAGCTTTGATAAAAAAGCGAGAGTCGGGGACTTCAATGTGGGTGATATTGTTCTCAAGTGGGATGAGTTTAAGAGCAAACCAGGTAAGCACACTAAGTTTGATTCATTTTGGGGAGGCCCGTTTGTGATCACGAAATGCAAGGAACATAACGCTTTTCAGCTTTCAACCCTTGAAGGAGAAAATCTGCCTATACCAGTCAATGGTATTCACCTCAAACCCTGTTTTGAGGTATGTCCTACTTTGTAAATCCTAGATTTTCAAAATAAGGTGCAACTGCACCATTTTCTTTGAGTTTTCTTTTCCTAGGTGTTAGTAGTTAGTTTTCAGCAAAAACACTCTTAACAGCATTCATACATATTATGGTGCCTACATATCAAAACACTATGCTATACATGTATGAGATTCTTCTCAGCTATCATGTGCTATGCAACATTCACATATAGGCATCATATGATACATACAGACCTGTTGTTAAGAGTGTTTTTGTTGCTAGTTTTAGTTAGTTTTCTAGTTTTCCCTAAGTGCTTTCAGAACACAAGCTGCCATGTTTGTTCAGAACAGATAAATGACTGATAAATATCAATACCTTATAACATCCTGAGTGTACACCTATTCCTTGGAGTAGGGGAGCCATGCTACCACAAGCCATAAATCTACACTCAGGATCCTATCCTACACTAATATTTATCAGTCACCCATTCTTCAATTTGAGTGTGCAAATTTTATTGACTCCCAGCCCAATGGATATTCAAGGCTACTGGTTTTCATGTATAGTAGGCATACATCCCGCAAAGGTCACCAAAAATGTTATCAAAAATTCTATTATCTTAGCATTTTTGCTATAAAGGTATACTTGGGAATCATTTCATCCCATTTATTGTTATTCCATCAATTGATATGCAACAGCAACATAAATACAGTGCGAAGTTCTGAAAAAGGAAAATCATTTCATTTGTATTGAACAATGATAAAATACACTTTTTGAGTTCTTTCATTTGAAAATATTAATGCATATATTTAAGAGAAATTCATAAAAGACTCACACAAGCCGTGAGCATAGCCTATTTCTCCTACAAGATTTAAGACAGCATTAAAAGATAGAATAGAAGAAGAGAGAATAGGTTTAGAGTAACCAGTCATTGCCTGTTGCTTTGACCAGTTAGTGTCGTTGCTGGTCTAGGAGTTGTCTTTAGTTTGTGAGTCTTCCAGCGAGTTCCTAAGTCCTGCAAAAAATGGAGAAAACAATGATGTTAGATCCCATACGGATCTAAGCAATGACTGATTACTTTTAATTTTCTCTATGCCTATGCTGCCTTTTAGGCTGTCTTAAATCTGAAGAGAAAATATAAAGTCAGAATATCCTCAGTGCTAGTGTGAGAGGAAAAATTTATGCTAATGTATTTGTTCCATGTGTAGGTTTGTAATTATTCCAATGTGTATGTGCCCCTAACTGAGGCTCCTTTCGGGTATGAGCCTGACATACGCATTGGAACAATTATTTTAAACAGATGTTAAGATTAGGAAATAAATACATAATTTTACAAGGAACAAATATTGAAAAGCTATGGACGCAAGGTCATAGAAATTAGTTTATGAGTGTCACGAGCCCGTGCTCAAACCTCGTAAAAAAAAATTCATTTGCTGATTTTATTGAGTATTAATTGAAGATGCTTCAGATGAATATAAGAAATGGCTCAGCAATAGTTCATCACAGGCAGAACAGAATAAATTGAAGCAAAAATAGAAAGAAACTAGGCAACATTGCAAGTTAAACTGAAAGAGCAAGAACAGAAAGAATAAAACAACAATCAAGGAAAAGCTGTTACAGTCTTGAGTTTCATGTAAACTTTTAGAAATTTGTTAAGGCAGCCAATACCCAGTTCACGGCAACAAGGAAGAACAAATAACAGTTTCAGCAAGGATTCTCATTCGAGGAAAGGAGTCATAAGTAATGCAAATAGTGTTTTCCAAAGATACAATAAAACCTGCCGTAACGAATGGAGGCTTCCAGAACGTGAGGAAAGGAAGAGAATTCATATTTCACCTTCTTCGGCCACGGAAAATAGAGTAAGGGTGATAGTATTGTATCCATAAATAGAAGCTTACAGAGGTTCATGCTATAAAAGGTCAAGTCAAGCTCTCACAGCGGCATAAATTAGTTTCAAAAAACTCAAGCAAAACTTACAGGACGCAAAGAAGCAGTGTCTTATTTTTCAACAGAGAAAGGATCTTTTTCAATTGTTCACAGTAGCTGAAATAGACCAACTCACCTTGTTGGTTAGTGATGGATTACACTAGTTCGTGCCCAGAATGCTGAAAGGAGATGTCATGGCGGTCGAAGATACCATTTTCAATAGCAAACCCCAAGCTTGGCGGCGGTTTTTGTTCAACCCTTTTCTTCCTCTCAAACACGAAAAGCCAAATGATGCAGATTTCTTAGGGTTTTTTGCTTTTTGTTGACTCCTCAAATATATTGCATAATGTTTGGAGTTCGTAGCATTTTGCTTTTAGCAGAATTTTGGAGAAACAAATAAGTGTTTTGATATTGGATTATAATGTTAACTGTTTTATTTTTTATTTACATCATTTATTTTTTCTAGGTGTAAAATATTTTGATAGTTATTAATTGATTTATTCTATGTATCAATTAATAATTATTAATATATTTTTGAGATTTTTATTGTAATTTAATATTTATGGATTGATGTATCCTATAAATCAGTCCATAAATATTAAAATCTCTCAAAAGAAAAACATTTATGATGTAAATGGAGAGATAAGGGTGCTTTAATTTGAAGACTTCTTCTTTGAAAGATTGTGTGAGGTGTCCAAACATCTAGAGCAGATATAGGGCTTGTTAGAGTAGATATAGGGATGTTGGAGTTCTTCTAGGAGAGTGGAGAAGATTTAGGGGTCGGATTTTGACTTTCTCTAGCCTGTTCGGGGGGTTTTTATGGCTTTTTGAGCCTTTTGAGGTCAGTTATAGATGAGTCATAGGGTTCTTTATGACTTAGTGGAGTTTTTTTAGTGGATGGACTTCATTTCATGGGCTTTTAGGTCCTATTTTTTAGGCTATTTTCTGGCATCCGACCCAAGGATTGGGTTTGTACTTAGTGAGTTTTTGGCTCATTATTTTTCAGTTCTAATTATGCAGAGGAGGCTTATGTGACATTTTTATGTCCTTAGCATTTTTGTGCAGATTTTGTAACTCTTTTGGAAGATCAAATACAAGTGACAGCAGCTGATTTTATGTTATCTGAATTTATTTTGGTGCCTTCTCTTCTTTCTGCAATTCTGTGTGTATTTACAAGTGATTTGATAAAGATAATTAGTGAATCGTCATTATTCCATGTTATTTTGTCTCACCCAAACACCTAGTTGCAGAAAAGTATTTTTGTTTGCAGGTTGTAGTTCATGTCTTAAGGGGTGAAGCTCATAAGAGAGGCATTTGTTTTCCTCCTTATTCTGGTTCATTTTTCAGACTTTATTACAAAATACTTATGCAAGCCTATACAGAAAAGAAGTGTTTTGTATTCACTCAGATAATTTAGTAATCCTTCTTAGTTACCTATATTTGAACTCTCATATCGTATTTGGTGTATCACCTGGTTCTCTAGTTTAGATTTTAAGATCTTAGGTTCATTTATGTAACTTCTATCTTTTTTCCCATAAGTTCAAGTTAGTTTTGTGGAGTTATCAGTGATTATCCAATAGGAACCGGCCTAGAATCTAGAGGTTTCATTTCTAGTTACGCATTTCCCACATGCAAAAATGAATCCCATGTTAGGCAAGGTTGTTAAACTTGTATAGTTTAATAGGGTGCAAATTTTAACCTTAACAGTAACTCGAGTTCTTCACTCAAGGGTCTTATTGTTTTCAGTAGTTGTCATCGAAATTTCAGTGATTATTATTAAAACCCATTATGGGTATCATGATTTAATTGCATTATCTACCAGTTTATCAAAACCCTGGTTATTGTGGATACGGGTTTTTGAAGAGAATAACTGTTTTATTCTCGTTGTATAAATGTATGGAAAAAGCCATGACTTGGAGAAGGAGGTAGGAAATATTTAACAGAGTATTTATGAGGTTTTATTACTATGATATGTTTTTGTATTTGAGAAGAGTGCTTTGAGAAGTTCACAGTGAGAATATTTGTTGAAAGAGAGATAAAGAACACAAGGGTTTATTTTGTATCATATCTCTTATTTCATAGAGATAATACTCAAAGTTTCAGTTGTTTATACACTATTTACTATTATGCACAGTACAAATTATAATGGGCCACATTGAAAATATTTTTTGTTGTACTCTATTGAGATTTTGTGATTGCACAAGTATGCAGTTATAAAGTTCTGATAGTCTACATTGTTATTTGAAAAACCTTGTAAAGGAGTTGGTGCTCCTAATGAAGTTGGTGCTTTAGGTTTTTTGATGGAGTTGATGCTCCTGAAATATGTTTGAGTTGGTGCTCTGAAAATAATGTAATCAGATTTGGAATCAAGCCTATAAGGCATTTTGGAGTGGTTTTTCTACCCCAAGAGGGTTTTCC
Organism: Sequoiadendron giganteum; assembly: GCA_007115665.2. Classification (NCBI taxonomy): domain Eukaryota; kingdom Viridiplantae; phylum Streptophyta; class Pinopsida; order Cupressales; family Cupressaceae; genus Sequoiadendron; species Sequoiadendron giganteum. The sequence goes on along the minus strand of CM021110.1, from coordinate 51,615,555 downwards.
ATTCGGCAATTTTTGTGTCCCTTTTTGTGTGATTTGTCTCTATTTTGCATAATATTTCTTTCAGTCATTTATGTTCTTGTATTCATTCAGTTGGTCAATGTTCTGATACTTTAAGGTTGTTCTAAAGATTAATGTTAATTTGTTCAAGTCTTTCATGTAACTTTTAGTTTGTGCAAATCTAATGCAAACAGTCTTTCACAAAATGAATTTACATCTGCATTTTGTGTTTGTTATTTAAATGCTCAAAATTTTGTCAAAAGCAAGTCGAAGTTGCATTTTATGAAGTTCTATAGTTATGTTCATAAAGATCCGATTGATCAATATCATATGATGCTCTTAATATGGGTTGTAAATGTCAATCAAGTTTCACATCAATCTGATCTAAAGTATTAATGTGCACTTCCATAAACAAATCTATAACTTTGGGTTAAAATTAGTAAGTTTCATGATGTCTTCAAAGTCAAAAGTGAAAATTGTATCACTCTGATTCACCCCCCCTCTTAGAGTGAATCCACTTCCAACACATATAAGTTAATAGTCTACAGTTTTATATAATATTTAATTAAATTTATTGATAACACGCCATTATTTTATTTGACTGGAAGTATTTATAGGTAGGTAAATTTTTAGAGAAACCGAAGAATTTAGAATTCAAATTCTCCATGATTTGTTGCTTTATGCAACAAAACACCTCTTTATTGCTCCTCTACTTTTCCCTAAAAGTTCTATTGTTCCTCTCTTTCCACAGGTGCCAAAAAATCAAGGGGGGAACCTACACCTAAATCTCCTTAATGACAAGATGAAAAAAATTACTTGAGCTACATTGGATCACGAGCTCCTTCAGATCCCTAGGAAACACCCAATCAACCAGAAGATTTTGGAGGGCCAGAGACTAGACTTCCATAGAAAAAGGACAATGGATAAGAAAATGACAGATTGATTCCTCAACGGCAAGACAAAGGGAGAACTTGTTGAAAAATTTGAATCCTTTCTTGTTGAGAACGTCTATGGTAAGGATTCTCCCATGCAATACAACCCACCAAAAGCAGTTCACTTTTGGGATGTGCTTGGCATTCCACATCAGTTTCCAATTAAGGTTTTGGTCATTAGCAAAAGCTTTGTCCAATCTATTGTAAGCAGATTTAATGGAAAAAGATCCAGAGGGGTTATCACTCCATATCCAATCATCAGCACCACCTTGAAAAGCCAAACAACAGTCTCCCAAAATTGATCTAAGGGTAGAAAACAAATCAAGATGAGGAAGCACATTGTTACCTCTTCTTAACCTCATATCAATGGCATCTTGTTCAAAGTTTCTCCATCTAGAGGATTCTCCTCTGACCAATTAACATAACCATAGAGAGAGGTACCATAAAGTCTTGTTAAGTCTTATTTAAGAGGACTTAATTGGGCCACCGAAAATAGAGTCAAGCCAATTCCCCATACCTCATCCTAGAAACTGATAGATCTCCCATTCCCCACTTTCCTTTTTGTCCCTTGTTGCAGAATGTTCCTAGTCTTCAGGATATTATTCCAAAAAGAAGACCCATTTGGCAGACCTTGAGAAGATATCAAGCTACTAGGGGGATCATTCCCCATATATTTGGCACTAAGAATAGTATACCAATCTTTTTTTCCTTGAATCATGAGCCACCCCATTTTGGTTAACAAGGCATTATTGAACACCTTTAATCTTCTAATCCCAAGCCCCCCAAACCGGTTTGGGGAGAACAATTTCTCCTAGCTAACAAGAGAAATCTTGGATCTCTCTTTCATCCCACTCTAGAGGAAGGTGTTTTGGATCTATTTAATTTTCCTCATGATGAAAGCTACAATCTTGAAGAGGGATAAGAAGAAGATCGAAACATTTTGAAGAGAAGATTTTAGAAGCTATAGTTTTTCATCTTGACTGAGCATTTTTCCTTTCCATCTGGTGAGTTCCCTTTGTATTCTTTCAATGATGCCATTCCAAAAGGAATTATGAGGTTTCCTAGTGCAAAGGGGGAGCCCCAAATAAAAATCAGTAAAACATGCTTCTTGGCATCCAAGGATACTTAGAATTCTATCCTTCACTTATTGTGTGGTATTAAAAAAATACAGCTTTCTCTTGTTATAATTTATGAACTGGCCAAAAGAATCAACATACTTATTAAGAACAACCTTCCAATTTGTTGCTTAAACAATAGAAGTAGCCCCAAACAGAATGGTGTCATCAATGAATTTTTGGTGGGAAGTAGGAGCCAAGGAGGAAACCACATGGATCCCTTGTAGGCGACCACGAACAAGATTCTTTTGGAGATTCCAGACCAAAACTTCAACAACAATTATAAAAAGGTAAGGAGATAAAGGGTCACCTTGTCTTAACCCCTTACCATAGGTGAACTGATTGGTAGGAACACCATTAAGAAGAGTGGAAAACTAGTAGTAGAAACGTGTTCCTTTATTAATCTCGAAAATTTCCCACTAAACCCAAATTTTTCCAACACAGCAAATAAAAATTCCTAAGAAACCAAGTATCATAAGCTTTTGAAATGCCCAATTTAAGATTCATACCTAGATTCTTAGAATGCTCCATAGAATTAATAACTTCATGAGACACAATAGTTGCATCAAGAATCTATCTTCTATCCATGAATCCTTTTTAATGTCCCAAAATCAATTTATCCAACAAGGGCTTTAGCCTATTAACCATGATTTTAGAAAATATTTTATAAACTATGTTACATACGTTGATTGGGTGGTAGTCAGACATAGAAGTGGCATCATCCTTCTTGGGAACAAGAACAATGTAGGTAGAATTCAATTGACACAGGAGTCCAGCGGATCTAAAGAAGTCTCTGGCAGCAAGAAGGAGGTCATTGGAGATTATATGCTAGAAATCTTGAAAAAAAAGCTAGGGGAAAGTTGTTTGGGCTAAGATCTTTAAAGGCACCAAAGGAGAAGACAATTGATTTAACTTCTTGCATAGAAACCTTTCACTCCAAGGACTTAAGATCCTCCCAAGAAGAATCACTTTAGGGATAACCTTCAAAAGCGAATCTAGATCATCCTGAGGGGGGTATTGGACTTGATGCCTTCCATCATTTTTGAAGAAGGAGATAGCCTCATATTCTAAATCTTCATCTTTGGTGAGGACATCCCCATTATCTTTAAAAAGAGAACGGATTTGGTTTCTTCTTCTATGTTTAAGATTTGATTGATGGAATAATTTTTTATTCCTATCACCTTCATTCAACTATTGAACTCTAGATTTTTGTTTCCAGAATAACTCCTCTTTCCTAGCAACAGTAACCCAGTCATTCCTTAAATCCATTTCTCTAGTTGTTGTTTCATCATCAATTGCACCAACCTCCATCATATCTTGAATAGCCTTGAGCTCAAGAGGACATTTTTCTTCGTTTGAAAAATGTTCCCAAATGTAACTCTATTCTAGTCTTGGACATTAAACCTTATTCATTTGTTTTTTCAGCCACTCGAAACATTGGGGTTCCTTGACATGGAAGACTCCACCAAAGCTTGATAAGATCTTTGAATTCTAGGTGTAGAATCCACATGATCTTGTATCCAAAGGGGAAGGGACCAAACTTTCTTTTTTCTTCCCAATTTAAAACTAGAGCACTATGGTCAGAAGTAGATCTAGGCAACATAGATAACTAAAGTTTAGCCCAAATATCTCTATCACCAGAGATCAAAAGTCTGTCTAACTTAACCTAAATATGATCTTTTCCATTACGCCTATTTGACCAAATGAATTTGGAACCTATAAGCTCCATGTCAAGAAGACCAGGTGAGTGGAGATGAAATTAGAAAAATCAAGCATACTGTCAGAAAAATCATCAATCCCTCCAAGCTTCTCTGAAGGGTAGAGGGTCGTATTAAAGTCCCCAATAAGCATCAACTTCACATTTTGGTTGTTAGAAAGGAGCACAGACAACACGTCCCATTACATATTCCTAGCCACTCTAGTATTAGGGGCATAAACATTGATAAGGTGCCACTCAAAACCAATTCTACTATCTTCAAAGACAACTTCTAAGCAGTTGTGGTTACTAAGACTTTCCTTACCAAACCACTTATTTGGATTCCAGAGGGTGGTGATTCCTCTGGATGCCACATCAGCATCACAAACACAATATTGAGCTTTTGGCCAAATAGATTTGACCATTTTATCAAAAACATCCTTCTTCATTTTAGTCTCTTGTTCCACAATAGAATCTTCATATAACAAAGAAAAAGAGGGACCGGAGAAAAATTTCCATGCCCCAAGGGGAGGGGACTCTCCAATCATTTTTTTAGTTTACACCCATTAGATAGCCCCTCCAGGGTCTTCTACTTCCCTGAAGCAATATCTCTAACTCCTTCTCTAATCTGGCCTCCTTATTATTTTCCCTATCCACTTTTGAATCATTTCCCACATCCATCTTTTTCTTTTTCTTGGATTTCCTACTAACCTGGGTCCATGAGTCGTCATTCACCTCCTTAGCAAGAGGGTAAGAAGAAGCTCGCTCGGTAAGCCCAGAGTAGCTAATTATTCTTGCATTTTCAAATGCAACAAATCCTATGGTGCAGATTCCTCCTTATTCAAGGAAATGAACAAGTTCAGGCCTTTTTTGAATCCATGGTATTAGCAGGAGAATGGTGAGACCCTACCATAATAGGAGTAACCCCAGAATCTTCTAGACACAATAGAGTGGGTAGGGAAGCACCATCCATTGAGACAAAAGAAACTTCCTTTTTTCTAACACCTTCCTCCAACAACTTATCTGGAGCATTTTTCCCATCCCCAGCCGACACTAGAGGGTTGACCAGTGAAGCAGGAGCTGAAACCTCCTTATCTTTTTAGAAGGTTTGTTTCTTGCAAGTATTACTAATATGACCAAACTTATGACAAAGGTGGCAGTACAGCATAGCATTCTCATACTCCAAAACTTGAGTAAAGCAGCCGAATTTGGAATTCAAGGTGATAAAAGTTGGAAGAACACTGTTAACAGCCATGTTAACATAGATCCTAGTGAAGAAAATCCTAGACCTCTAAGAAGTAACCTTGTCCACAACCAGAAGACTTGCAAAGGTGTTACCAATCCCCTGAAACACCTTACGATTCCAGAACTCTAGGGTAAACCCAAGAGCCTAATCCAAGTAGGAGCAGTAGAACCTAGGTTTGTCGAGGGGTTTAATCTCGACTTCCATTTGCATAGCACCAGAAAGTTCTTGAAAAAAATTTCAAACACCCAGGGGCCTCCCATAAGCACCGAAATTAAATCTTCCTGGTTATTAAAGCTAAACAAGAAAAGATCGTTTGACATAGCGCTCACACCAACACCTCCTTTAAGATTCCAAACACAGTCCATCCATTTACATACTTGGTCAATATTGGGCTTGAAGTCTAAGAACTTCTTGACCAACGACATTTGAAGGCTCGTAACAGATTCATCCATGATTTCATTTGGAACGAACAATTTCCAACCTTCCACTGGACAACACTCCTTTGACTCAATGGAGGAGAACATGACCCTTTTAGAAGATTACGTATTCCCCACCAGTTTATCCACATATGACATTTGATTCCTTCTCAAAAAAGGGGAGCCTTCTTCATGATTAACACTAATAGTACCATCATCCCAAGACTCAACGTCCACCACAAAATATTTTAACCCCAAGGAACCAGTAGCCAGAGTCGAGATGCCTACATTGCCACCTATCAAAGAGATGAAAGACTTGGAAAAGGTACATCAACTGGGGGCCCCACTCAACTTCACCATGGCTGAAGCAATAGATTATAAATTTGAATACTGAAGGCATGCACGCAGCAGCAACAGTCAATGTTTTTGAAAAGTTAGGCAGCATTTATAGGGTGTCATACCCTTCATAAAGGACCCAAAGGGCCAAAGGACAACATAGTTCAAAACAGAATTTGAACTATAGGAACAAATAGAAACAGCTAACAAACAATTATGGAAAAAAACCAGGAACAGCTGACAGACAGCTGTAGAAAAACAAAAGAATTAAGCAAACCCAGAAACATAGGGGTCAAGGTTGGCACCACGAATCTGGGGCCAAGAATCAGCAATAGATTGGGGGAGACCTTTCTTCTTCCACTAGACTACCGACCAGGGAGGCTCGAAAATAGGCAACGGGGAAGGAGAGAGAAGCGCTTCCACCCCAAACACCACCGGAGAGGAGCCACCAAGCAGCAATGGAGACGAAAGTGGAGCAACAGTGATCAAGTCAACCAAAGGAACAATAGAGGCATTCAACAAAGGGCAGACCGAAACAGACAAAGCAACGATAGCAGAAGCTGAAGTTCGATCAGGCACAGTCAAACCAACGTCAGCAGATCGGTCCAAAGGTGGTTCCACAGTAGGGATGTCTAGGTCAGGAGCATAAACATGTTCATCAGCCTCCACCGAAGCAATATCTAAAGGAGATCCCATCATGAGGTGGTCCAAGAGAGTGTCCTTCCACCAATTTGTAGCACCCTTGCAGCGGTACTGGGGACAGGAAAAGGCCAAATGACCCACAGAAAAACATCTCCTATACCGAAAGGGGAGACCCTCATAGTCCAAGAGTTGCTTCCAAGGTTTGTCCTCCACCAATAAAATAACATCCCCATGGAGAGGTTTGGAGATGTCCAGATCAACCAGCAACCGAGTGACCGTAGTGTGTCCAAACTCCTGAGTTGTCGAATCCACCATTAGGAATCGACCAATGGAATTGCCAATGGCCTCAAAGCATGATTCCTCCCAAAACTGGAGAGGAAGGTTAGGCAAACGGACCCAAACCGGTCTGGTGTTCAACGGCTCCGTAAGGGGGTTGAAAGAATGAGACCAAGGCCTGATGGACATACAATGAATACCCCACATCCACCCCCTATCCAAAACATAGTTTCATTCAAGAGTAGAGACAAAGGTAGCAATAAAGAAGCCCCTAGCGCTAGGGTAGAGCTCAATTTCCCCAACCACCAAAGGCTTCCAGGAAACTGACACCCAATCATGGAGGTCTAGGAGGGAGGGCCACAGGCCATTGAATCTGCAAACCACACCCATTTTCAAATAATATTCCTCATTTTCAATGATCTCTAGACCACAAACCACCACAGGGGAATCTCGGGCACAGGGTAGAGACCTACGAACATGAGATGGAGGCCGAACACCCCTGCTAGCAGCAGCAAAAAAAGATCTTGCCTTCCTTGTAGCAGCAGGAGGAGGAACCAACCGATGGGTAGGAGCAGAGCCCGCAAGCCCACCAAACTGCTCAGCCACAGGCACCGAGGTAGAGGAGCCCACAACGGGAGAGGGACCGGGGACAGGCACCGGGACAGAGGAGTCCCCAACGAGAGGAAGACCAGGGACCGCACCACAAACAAAACCATCTGCACCAAGCACAGAAGGGGATGCAGAGTGCAGAGCCACAACAGATCATGGAGCGTCGTAGGAGGAAACAGAAACAGCACCCCCATCGCACGCACCAAGAGCAGAAACCCCATCCACACCCCCAGTCGGAAGCACGCGGACACCAGTCGCAGTCGTAGCCTTCCAAGCATCGGCCCATTGCAGAACAGACTTTCTCCCGCCCATGCACATTTTAAAAATATGTCAGCAACAATCAATGTTAACTCTGAGATTAATTTGCATTTTGGTAGTGTGCCAAAATTTCTTCGATGGTGAAATTATAATTTTAACCTTTAAATACTCAGTTTAATTACATTGATTAAAGGGAAAAAAAATTGAAAGAAAATATTGTAGAAGTATGAATTTATCCTTTAGCGTCAATATTAATAGCTCTATAAAGATTTGATGTCTTCTAATAACATCATCAATGATAAAATTTGAGAATAATTGGGTAGTTTTTAGAAGATCATATTCTATTTTTATTATACATGGAATAATATCAGTTTTGAAAATATGAATGTTTAGTAATGATAGAATGATTATGTATTATCTATTATTCAGATGTAGTAACTCAATGATGAATTTTCAATAGATTTTGTGTACAACTATACATATGTAACTATATATACACATACATAAGGGTGTAAATGTGTCTCCATCTGTTAAACATAAGGTAATATATATATATACTAAGTGATCTTGTAAACATGAGGCCTTCGATAGAGTGGAATGAAATACCTTGTCAAATTGGAACTATGTATTAACTTTTTCCTTCTTTGGTATAAAAGTGAATCATTTTTGTTGATAAACAATTTGATAAAGAAGTGTGTGAACATACAACACACATATTTAGTCATGAAACATGTTTATTTATCAAATAAAATATTTGGCCAAAGTAATGTAAAATCAGTACTTGCATTGTTAGTTCACTATGACTAAAGTTGCAAATTAATCAAATGTATCATACTTAGCTAGAGGGTGTCTAGAGTTGTATGATAGATTATTTATATTAGTACACAACGCAAGTTCTCAGATGGAATGGTGATCTATGGAGTTCCTTGGATCTTCTACTCTCGTGAAGGGTAGGGCCACTTCTAGTAGGAAGGTGTGCACGAGACCGTTGGTTTGTGGTTGGAGGGAAATTGTTCAAGTGATTATCTTTCTCTTGGAGTTGAGATGTCAAAGACTTGGTTTATCAAAGACAAAACTATTGATTTCACTTGATCTTGAACTATTAATGAAATATTTCACTTCTTGTCTATATGTGACGATTGATGTAAGTTAAAGTATTTACTACAATGATGAATTATTTGAAATGTAAACGTGTGCTTATATTGAAAAGAGATCTGGCATGATCTTATATTCTCATAACAAGAAAAGTTGAATAAATTCTCTATCCTTAAAAGTTCTATGAATTCTATGATTAAGATTATATTGTTCTATTACTTTCTATGTGCAAAAGATAAAAATTGTACAATTGGTATTTATTATATAAAAAAATAGAAGTGTTTTGGATGAATGGACCTATTGGTTCATTACATTTAATCACGTTAACTAGATTTGTACACTTTATGCTTATAATATTATTGTGTTTATTCACTAATTTTCCCAACACTATTAACATTATAGTAGATTTATTCATTGTTTTTTCAACACTACTAACATTATAGTAGATTGATTATCGATGAGCACTGAGTTTGTTTGCTTGCTCAATCTTTCCTCTCTTCTTATGTAGTTGAGATTTTTTTTTAAATAAGTCCTATAAACTTCTAGAAAAATGTATTTCTCATCAACTTAAATAGACTTCCAAATTATATGTTTTGAAATTACTTTATAAGACTTAAAGATCTTCATAACATGTAATGTGATAAATAAAAACCATTATAGAGTTTCAACTTCAAATGTTAGGTTATATTCTCTTGACATGATTACAAGCTAATGCTTGGTCCTCGTACTCAACCTATTTTTTCTTTATTGTTTTGTCTTCTTGCTCTATAAAACTTAAATAGTCAAAGAAGAATTTGTTATTTTGGGAGTCAAATCTCCAAGCGAACAACCAATTCACACACTATTTAGTCTTCGAAATTCCTACAAAAACATCATTCAATGTATTTTGTCAATCATTCTTAAACATCATCCACTTCAATAATAAAAAAAATCACCAATAAAATAATATTCTACTGCTACCCACTTGACTATTAAAGTAAGCGAAATATTTTGACTTGCAAGATGGATTGCATTAGGTACCACTTTGATTTTCTCTAACTCGATAAAAAAAAAATTAAAAATGCTTATTTGCGTCAGAATCCGACTTGTTCAAAGAATTAGGTGGCGTAATCCAATGATTTTTTTGTGGACCACCCAACCTATGGAAATTCAATTGGGCTTGTTGTGTGTCATACCTAGGAAATTCACTATTATATCACCGACTTCTGTGGAAAATTTCCAACATTATAAAGAAGGTGAAGTTATGGTGGTGTGTAGAGGAACAAGAAGGTGTTTGTTTCTCAGAAAGTATCATTTCTAGAAATATTAAACTTATGTTAATCTCTACAAGTTGCTTATTCTGCAATTCACAGCTTTGATGAGTCTCTGCTATAGATCGATCCATAATAGGCACTGGTGTGTAGATTTTATATATCCAGATCAGTTATAGTGTTTAAGAAAGAACAAGTTATGAAATTATATATTCAAGTGAAGGATTTCTGGATTGAATTGTCTACAATTAATATTTCTAAACGATCATTATAAGAATTATAGAAGATAAATCATTACATTGTTTCAATTAAATTATTATATATAAATAGTAAAAAGATAATGGCATCTTATTCATAAATTAATTTATACATATGTATTTATAATTTAATTTAATTTATAAACAACATACCATTATCTTATTTGAATGAAATTAATTATTTAAGTTGCATAAAGACTAGAGTACATTTCATCTTTTTGTTTTGGGTCTAAAACATCTTAATTTATGTAGAACAAACCATAAACTTATTTGATTGAAACTAGTCATCTAAGTTACATAAAGGCTACGATACATCCTACTTTTTTCTTTTGAATCTAAGATCATCTTGGAGATCAAGTGTATCACATATAATTTGTATAAATTGTCTTTCATAAAATTCACATGTAAAATAAATTTGAAGAAATAAATTTATCTCTATATGAGAATAGTCCACGAGAGATTTAGAAAGTGTGATTACAAGCACACTTTTTAACCAAAATAATTTTATTCTGATGAGGTTAAATTGGTTAATGTTTGTAGACAAGTGAGTCTTTCTTGGGTGTGATTTTTTTTCAATATATATAAACCTTCTTTAAGATCAACTTCCAAAAATAAAACAAAAATTAGTAAAACTTTCATTTTCTTCATTTTGAGTTATATCACATGTTTCTCGTGAGCTTCTTCTCTTCCTCGGAATTAGAATTGGAATTCATCTTGTATTTGGAGATTTTATTAATGGTTAAATAGGGCTACTAGTTGTGGTGAAGCTATTGCTTGGTATAGAGGGAAAATTTTCAAACTTCCTTTTGGGTTTGAAAACTGCATCTCCACTTCCTAGATCATAATTTTAATTTCAAGGCCAAGGTTGTCATCATGAAATTAAAACCTTCTCATCCATAGACAATAGAGGGTTGAAAGTCAACTCTACAAGAGTGGGTTTTCTCTCCTAATCTTAAAGATAAACTTAGACTTAGGATGGTGTTCCTAGAGGTTTGAAAAATAAAATGGGAAACCAAAATGGTGATAGTTAAACCTAATATATTGTCTTGAATCCAAATATTGTCACTGAGACAAGAAAAACTAGCTATATTAACACCTCTATATAATTGATTTGGTTGTGCAAGCATAATTTACTTGAAATAAGTTCTTTTACGGCTCCATTAAGATTGATTCCTTAGCTAAAATACAAGATCATGAATGCATAACACTTAATTTATTCAAAAAATATTGAATAATAGTTTTAATTTTTTTTGAAAATGTGAAATTGATCAAATGGATCCAAAACCAATGCCTATCCAATTGAGCTACAAATTCACAAATAGTAGGAAGAAAAATAATCAATGGAAATATTGAAAGACTAATCTAGGCATATATTGCATCACATTATAGACGGGTGATCCCACAAAGCTGGTTTACAATTTCTGAGAGGAACTGATTTTTGCTGAAATCACATATTTTTAGAATATATAATGATTTAAACCTTTAAAAGTTCCATTTTAAGGATTCCCATTGAAGAGGGTTTGATCAAACCACCTTAGATCAAACCCCCTTGGATAGAACCTCACTAGTTTTAAACCATACCTATAAATGAGTCTCGTTTACACTTATCAAAATGCTGATAAAAAATCACTTTTGATTTACCTTTTGGGGGATCAAATGAATTCATTTAAATTTATTTCAAATGATTATGGTAGTCCTTGAAATGAGCTATCCCACAAATATAATTTTAATATGTTTTGGTTTTATTATGTATGTGTTTTTTAAGTTTTATTAAACATAGGTTTTTCACCGAAAATCAAGCTCTCTGTTTTGCACATGTCAAAAAATAGTAAATTATCAAAATAAATTTTTAAAAAATATTTTCGTGCCGGGTATTGATGTCCTCAATCCATTAAAAAAAAAAATTGAATTTTGATACATAAAAAAGTTATGTTGTATACAGTCCGCCTATGTCTTAATTGCAATTGGTTTGACTTTGAAACTCTATTAAGGAAAAAAATTTCAATAAAAAAATATGAGACCAAATGAAAGTGCTAGATATCGTAGTTACAAATCTAAATTCGAAAAAATTAGAATTTTATCCTTCATACAAAAAAAGTTATGTTGTATACGGTGAGCGTCACTTTTTAAAAATGTTGTTTTTTGAAAAAATCAGTTTTCGTGGGAAATGCAAAAAGAAGTGCAATCTTATTCCAAAAATTTTGAAAAAAATATTTTTAGAATCTACAAACAAAATTTGATGAGACTCTAGTTCGCATCATCTTCAAATTCCTCACGGTTTAGCCGCTACTTAATAATCCAAAATTGAAATACATAAATCTACATGAAGAGAACAAATTATTATTACAATGCTTTTAATATTTTAAAATATTATGTATCACATTATCAACTACTCAATACATTGATGTCAGATAACTATGACAAGAGATAAAAAAATTGGAGAAGATGGTAAGTTAAAAGAGTAGATAGTGGATAAGAACTACTTCCAAAGAAATGGAGTTGATATTAATGAAATCTTATTTATTATTGTTGAATTATCTTATGTAATAGTTTTACTTTCTATTGCTATTGATTGTAATATTCAAGTAGGGTAAATGGATATTAAAATTATTAAAATAGATGGTTTTCAAGTAAAAGGAAAATAAATTGTATTTTGTAGGTTAAAATGATCATTGTATGGTTTGAAATAACTGCTTGGAGATGTTATAAAAATTTTGATGCCTTTGCATTGAAATTGAGTTTTTTTAGAAATGAAAAAGATGACTATATTTATATTAAATGTGTTGATTATTAGATTCTAATCATTATCATATCTATATTGATGATGCTTAATTATTGGTAACAAAAAAGTGATGATTAGGGAGATTAAAACTTGAATTATAGTATATTTGATATAAAGGACTTAGGAGTAACAAAAATATTTTGGGAATGGAGATTATTAAGGATTGTGCTCATAGAAAGATTTAGCAAAGTTGGACTAAGCATGTTGAAACTATTTTATAGTGGTTTATTATGCAACATTGTAAACCAGTGAGTATTCCTTTATCTATAGATAGTGTAATAAGTTTTCATTGGATATGTCTCCTAAGTTAGATTATGATTTTGATCACATGTATAGTGTGTCTTATGTTGTTATTTTTGGTAGCTTGATGTGTCTAATGGTTTGTATTAGACTAGTTATTACTTGAGAAATGGGAGTTCTTAGTAGGCTTATGTCTAACCTCATTAAAGAGCATTAGGCATGTCTTAAGATTGTATTTAGATATTTGTGAGAAACTTATTATTATTATTATTCTTTCATGGTTGTAACGATATAGGAAAAATATTAGACATATAAAGAACTTTGTTGATATAGATCAGGTAGATAACTTGGATAGTAGAAGATCCACTAGTGGCTACATGTTTTATCTAGGTATGTGTAGGATCATCATGGAAAAAATAGGCCCTTAAGTTGCAAAAAATTAAGAAAAATCAGAGTTAGGCAACTTGACATAAAAATTTGAATAAGTTATCTATATTATTTCAAAAATATGTAAGAGTAGAATTTGTAGAAAATTTAATTTAGTTTCTAAATTACTAGGTTTATTTACAAAAAAATAAAATCTATTTGGTGAAAACTTGAAATTTCAATACAGGAGTACTTAAATTTCAGGGAAAAAATAAGAATTAGGTGTCTGTCTGACCACCCTAACCACATTAAAATGATAATATTTTATATATAAGTAGAGGACTCATGTCCCAATGTGATGCATATTTTTTTGTAATTTATTTCCAAGTAAATAAATAATTATTATTTTTTTATGATAACTTTTAAAAAATATAAAGACTTGTATGTCTGACCACCTTAACTTGGTCAAAACTTCATGAAATTCTTTTTTTTTTTTTATCTTATAGTATGCGAAGCATAGAATGTGACGCATATTTTGGATTCAAAAAATATGATACTGTTTGAAAGCTATAGATGTTTTTCAATCAGCCTAAAAATTAGGACTTTAGTCGTAATTCAATAGAAAATGAATAATAATTATTTATTAAATTCAAAGTAAAGAATTATTTATATTGGTGGAAAGCTGAGAATCTCCTTTAAAAACCCTTTTCGTTTCATCAATTTTGGGTTAAAAAAAAGTTGTCAACCACATACCCATCATATTGCCACTTTTTGGCCCATCATGATCCTGCACATACCCATCTATTTGGAAGTGTTGTTAGTTGGATAAGTAAAAGGCAGTACATGGTTGATTTTTCTACTACTTAAGTAAAGTACATGGCTTTTATGCATGCTTGTAAAAAGGTGGTTTAGTTACAAAGATTGTGTTTACAAGTTGGTTTTAATTATAAGTTAGTTTAGATAGGATGTAAAAATCAAAATGTTGTTCAAGTTTGGCTAGGAATATCATGTACCATGTTTATACCAAACACATTGATGTTTATTATCATTTTCTTCATGAGATTATGTAGAGTGATAAAATCATGATGAAAAAAATTAACAGCTTGGATAATGTTGTGAATTCACTTACAAAACTAATGAGCATTTAAATAAGTTCTTTATGTGTATGGAGGCCATAGTTTTTGTATCTTAAACTTGATTCATTTCAATTTTCCTGTTTATTTTATTGCAATGGATAATATCAAATCGGATAATTTAGGATAGTGTAATAATTAAATGATAATTGTATTATACAATGTCAAGTCTCCAACTTTCTTAAAATGGGTAACATGGACACCTATGAAGAGTTAAGGTATATTGTTTTTTTATTATTCTTCCAATTATGTGAGATATTGTTGTAATGACATTGAATGAGGTTACAAAATAAGGTCAAATATTTAGAGTTATGGAGCATCTTTCTCAATGTACAATATGAAAATGTAATTATTGCACATGTGGAGCAACACAAAATGGGAAAATGGGGTTAATGAAATCTTATGATGAATTCTATGGCATGTCAATGTGTAAGAGGCATTACATTTTATTCCAATAAGAGTCTCTTCATGAGTATGGGCATTAGAATATTTACTTGGATTTATTTATTTTGTAAACCACTTGTGGTTTCTTGTTTCTATTTTCTCTATATATTAGAGGCATGGGAAATCATGCAACTATAATATTGTAAGACTAAAGAAGATTACATGAGTTGTATTAATGTACTTATTTCTACTTGATTAATACAAAGTTTGACATATCTTAAGTGGTGGATTTCTTCACAAAAGTGTTTCTCAACGTATATTTGGTATTATGTGGACTTTTTGATTTTTGATTTTTGTTTTACATGTGTATTCGTGTCTTATTCCATATTTAAGGTTAATCACATATATTTGTAAATGTGTTAATTAGATTTTTACACCTTATGTATATACTATTATTGTGTTTATTCACTAATTTTCTCAACACTACTAATATTATAGTAGATTTATTCATTGGTTTTCTCAATACTACTAACATTATAGTAGATTGGTTGTTGATGATCATTGAGTTTGTTTGCTTGTTCAATCTCTCCTCTCTTCTTATGTGGTTGAGAAATAAATAAATAAATCCTATAAACTTCTATAAAATATATTTCTCTTCAAGTTAAATACACTTACAAATTATACATTTTGAAATTACTTATAGGACTTAAAAATCTTCATAGCATGTAATGTGATAAATACATACCATTATAGAGTTTCAACTTCAAATGTTGGTTTATTTTGTCTTGAAATGATTACAAGCTAGTGCTTGTTCCTCATACTCCACTTGTTTTTGTATTATTGTTTGGTCTTCTTACTCTATAAAACTTAAATAACCAATGAGAAATTTGTTATTTTGTAAGTCAAATATCCAAACAACCAACCAATTCACTCACTATTTAATCTTAAAGACTCCTACTTAAACATCATTCAATGTAATTTTTCAATCATTCTTAAACATCATTCAATGCATTTTATCCATCATTCTTAAACATCATCTAATTCAATAGTAAAAAAAATTGATCAATAAAATGAGATTCTACTTTAGATGACATATTAAATTGCTACTACTGACCATTAAACTAAGGGAAATGTTCTGACTTGCAGGATCAATCTTTGATCCTCTAAGACTTAATAAAAAATTTAAAAATTGCTTATTTGTGTAAAAATCCGACTTGTTCAAAGAATTAGGTGGCGTAATCCAATGAAATTTTTGTGGACCACCCAACCAATGGAAATTCAATCAGGCTTTTTGTGCGTCATACTTGGGAAATTCACTATTATAGCACTGACTTGTGTTACAAATTTCCAACATTTTCTATGCAAAAAAAGACTGAGTGGATTTTTTGGATTTAACAGGCTTAGAAAATCCAAAAACACAACCATAAGAAGGTGAATTTATGAAGGCGTGTAGAGGAACAAGAAGGTGTTTGTTTCTCAGAAAGTATCATTTGTATCTACGTGGGTGTAAATTTGGATGTGTTATATGGTGTGTGTTACTTTTTAAAAATGTTGTTTTCTGAAAAAAACCAGTTTTCGTGGGAGATGGAAAAAGAGGTGCAATCTCATTCCAAAAAAATTGAAAAAAAAAAATAGAATCTGCAGACAAAATGTGATGAGACTCTAGTTTGCATCATCTTCAAATTCCTCATGGTTTAACCACTATAGGTGCCCGAATGTGAAGATTTAGTTAAAAATAATAATTTCAATGTCCAGTTTGGCTAAAAATTGTAAACCACTATTGTGGGATCACCCAATAAAGAAGCCCAATTAATAATGACAACCCTAGAAAAGTGTGAAAGTATGTTACAACACTTTACAACACCTTAAATAAGGTACAATTAAGTTCATTTAGCTCACAAGGGCCCAAGACCTAATGTGAATGTGTCAAACACATTACAACACTAAATCAAGGCAACATTATACTTAATTTAAAAAGGAGGGCCCAAACAAGCAAGGAAAAGTAAAGGGATACTTTTTTCATTGACACATTTATCTTCTCATTTCTCCTAATATGGCAGATAAAATGGAAGTGATAGCCATAGATTGTGGTGTGCCTACCTTCCAACGTGAAATATTTCATTATGTCAACATTGACCACCCAGCAAGGAGTCGGGAGTCGTTACCTATCATAACCATTTTGGCACCATTTGAGCTTCTCCACCCCTTCAAAGAAACTGTCAATGAATCTTTGATAATTCTCATTGTTGATTTTATCCACCCTTAGACCACTATATTACAACCTAGTCACTGCCACAATTAGTCTAGGAGACACCTCAAAACTTATACCGCTAATTTGCACTATGCCTTCATGCCATGAATTCTATAATTTAGCAATGGCATCGTCGTTGTAACCCCTCATAGCCATGAAAAAAGGGGTCGAGTGATCCAAAAATAGTGGTTTACAATTTTTGGCCAAACTGGACACTGAAATTATTATTTTTAACTAAATCTTCACATTTGGGCACCTATAGCTACTAAACCGTGAGGAATTTGAAGATGATGCAAACTAGAGTCTCATCACATTTTGTCTATAGATTCTAAAAATATTTTTTTCAAAATTTTTGGAATAAGATTGCACTTCTTTTTCCATCTCCCACGAAAACTAGTTTTTTTCAGAAAACAACATTTTTAAAAAGTGATGCTCACCATATACAACATAACATTTTTTGTATGAAGGATAAAATTATAATTTTTTCAAATTTAGATTTGTAACTATGATATCTAGCACTTTCATTTGGTTTTATACTTTTTAATTTAATATTTTTTCCTTAATAGAGTTTCGAAGTCAAACCAATTGCAATTCAAACATAGGCGGACTGTATACAACATAACTTTTTCTATATGTATCAAAATTCATTTTTATTTTTTTTAATGGACCAAGGACATCAATACCTAGCATGAACATATTTTTTAAAAAATTATTCTGATCATTTTCTATTTTTCCACATGTGCAAAACAAAGAGCTTGATTTTCGATGAAAAACCTATGTTCAATAAAACTAAAAAAACACATACATTATAAAACCAAAACATATTAGAATTATATTCGTGGGATAGTTCATTTTGAGGACTACCATAATCATTTTAAATAAATTTTAAATGAATTCATTTGATCCCCCAAAAGTTAAATCAAAAGTGATTTTTTATCAGCATTTTGATAGGTGTAAAGGAGACTCATTTATAGGTATGGTTTAAAACTAGCAAGGTTTTATCCAAGGGGGTTTGATCTAATGTGGTTTGATCAAACCCTCTTCAATTGGAATCCTTAAAATGGAACTTTTAAAGGCTGAAATCATTATATTTTCTAAAAATATGTGATTTCAGCAAAAATCAGTTCCTCTTAGAAATTGTAAACCAGCTTTGTGGGATCACCCGGCCATGCCAGTGGTCTCAAAGAGCCTCTAAATCTCTACATTATGGCATAAAGACACACAAGAAATAGGATCAAATCACTTCCTTCGGCCCCCATGAAATTACTTTTACAGTGACAAGAGATTAATTTTTTACCCACAACCACAATAGCAATAGTGAGTAAAAATTTAACAATTCTCATAATAATAAAGGCCTCACCAAAATTTAGTGGAAATTTAGATGTGTCAACATCCGCTAACACATCTCTGCCAAAGTCTCTAGCATTCTGTAAAGATCTATTAAGATATTTGATTAAGGTCTTTGCATAGTTTAGAGCCTGATAAATCTTTCACTGGATGTCCACGATCTTAATCTAGTACCCTGAATCCATGTGACTAAGGACTCTAAAAATAGTAATAATGGATATTAATCTCCATTTGCAACTCAAGCGACTTTTGAAGTAACAATTGACAGCCAAAGGCTTAGGAAATATGTGAGAAGCCTTTATAAAAGAGCTTTGTAACCCCAATGTCATGATTGAAATAAATCCCAAATCCTTTGAGCCTAAAGAACTAGAATCCATTGTCTTGTCAAAAGGACCCCCATCACAATACTCATTATGAATTAAATACTAACCTTTGAGGGGGAAATTTTTATTAATGTACAAGTCCTGATAACATTAACCTTTTCATTATTCTAAGTCTCATCCAAGATCATGGGAAAATTATGAGCCTTTTCAATGTAGAGAAACTTTTCATCATAGCAACCATTCTTAATCATTTGATACTTAATTCTTCTCCACACCATAAAAAAAGCATATGGTTAAAAAAAACAACAATTTGACATCAATGAAAACACTTTGTTCGCTACCTCACACATCCCAATCTGAGCTAGATCTTTTGAGTTTGAATTCAAAAAGGGGTGGGAGAAGAAAATACTTTGTCCAAACCCCAAACTAGGGAACAACCACTCAAAAAAATAGTAATGAAGCATCATGAATTATTTGGAGTGGACCCTCTCGACTGGTCCTTAGAAATCCATTCTTTAATCTAAAGTGGGATATTCTCAAACTTCCAGAACTACCATTGGGGATTAGCAAGTCCCACATTGGAGATTGCACCCGCAGCAGTGTTTTCTTCTCTGTGTATATATGAATCAAGGAGTACTTTTCCATAGATTTGATCACCCATTTTTCATCCTCAATCAAATTCTTGATCTTCCAAGGCAGCTCAGCCTAGCCTTTGAGAGAATCAATAATCAATTTGGAGTCTCCCTCAATTATAGATTTATCAAAGCTTAGATCTTTCAACCTCTACTTCCACAGTGGTAGCACAACTAATACACTCAGCATAGGCTTCAACACATCTCCCTTTATGATATTTCATCAGGCCTCCAGCAATAGTCATCCATGGGTTTCCTTTAGAGCAACTTTCAAAGTTTAATTTAACCTAGTTAGTAGGTGGAGGCGTCTAGAAAGCCAAACTCCTACTTTGGATATTAGCCCAGTTGATCTTCGTCAGATCATGGTTTAGACCCCAATGTTGTTTGACTCTTAAGTATTTATAGGTAGGTAAAATTTTAGAGAAACCGAAGAATTTAGAATTCAAATTCTCCATGATTTGTTGCTTTATGCAACAAAACACCTCTTTATTGCTCCTCTACTTTTCCCTAAAAATTCTATTGTTCCTCTCTTTCCACAGGTGCCAAAAAATCGAGGGGGGAACCTGCACCTAAATCTCCTTAATGACAAGATGACAAAAATTACTTGAGCTCCATTGAATCACGAGCTCCTTAAGATCCCTAGGAAACACCCAATCAACCAAAGTATTTTGGAGGGCCAAAGACTAGACTTCCATAGCAAAAGGACAATGGATAAGAAAATGATAGATTGATTCCTCACCGGCAAGAAAAAGGGAGAACTTGTTGATAAATTTGAATCCTTTCTTGTTGAGAACATCTATAGTAAGTATTTTCCCATGCAATACAGCCCACCAAAAGCAATTCACTTTTGGGATGACCTTGGCATTCCAGATCAGTTTCCAATTAAAGTTTTGGTCATTAGCAAAATCTTTGTCCAATCTATTGTAAGTAGATTTAACAGAAAAAGATCTAGAGCCGTTATCACTCCATATCCAATCATCAGCACCACCTTGAAAAGCCAAACAACAGTCTCCCAAAAGTGATCTAAGGGTAGAAAAAAAATCAAGATGAGGAAGCACATTGTTACCTCTTCTTAACCTCAGATCGATGACATCTTGTTCAAAGTTTCTCCATCTAGAGGATTCTCCTCTAACCAATTAACATAACCATAGATAGAGGTACCATAAAGTCTTGTTAAGTCTTATTTCAAAGGACTTAATTGGGCCACCGAAAATAGAGTCGGGCCAATCCACCACACCTCATCCCAGAAACTGATAGATCTCCCATTCCCCACTTTCCTTTTTGTCCCTTGTTGTAGAATGTTCCTAGTCTTGAGGATATTATTCCAAAAAGAAGACCCATTTGGCAAACCTTGGGAAGATATCAAGCTACTAGGGGGATCCTTCCCCATATTTTTGGCACTAAGAATAGTAGACCAATCTTTTTTTCCTTGAATCATGAGCCACTCCATTTTGGTTAACAAGGCATTATTGAACACCTTTAATCTTTTAATCCCATGCCCCCCAAACTGCTTTGGGGAGAACACTTTCTCCTAGCTAACAAGAGAAATCTTGGATCTCTCTTTCATCCCACTGTAGACATGGAAAATGTACATTTTCGGTTCGGCACACTTGATCCTGATTACTAACATCATTTCCTCTGGAATCATACTCTCAGCATTTCAGCATATTTTGTCTCCTAATGTAATGAATCATTATTCATTTAATTAAGTCTTCCTCCTCCAGTGATTAATTTAATCAATTAATTTAATTAACCTTACATTTCTGTTTAATTAAATAAATCATTTTATTTGATTAAAATCTCTAAGGTCAGGAGCTCTTATTAAATTAAATAAATTAAATCTTATTTGATTTAATCTAACATATTCCCCTTTAGTTAAGTAAATCAAAATCATTTATTTAATTAAACCCTTCCTCTCAATTTGATTTAAATCAATTCATAAATTTAAGTCTAAATTGTCACATCTCCTAATTCTTCATTAAATTAATTAAGCTTTGATTAATTTAATCTTAATCTATGTCACATCCTCTAGAGAATGCAACTTGCACAATAAATCAAATACTTTGATTTATTAGTTCATCTATTTTGCCTCACATGGCATCAAAGGGAATATTCCCTCAATTTGAATTCAAAAAATTCCAAGTGGATTTGTACATCCAACAAGGCATTCATTCCTCTTACATGTCCTTGTGCATTGAGCCAAGTGGAATTTATTTGATTCTTTTTTCCCTCTCACATGTCATTTCTCATATTTGAAATTCCACCTAATTGCATTTATCATGCACATTGACCAAAATGTGCTCATTCCTTAGCCATTCACACCTTGACAAGTGGCACGTGGCCATTGGATGTTGAATGATCCCACATTGCTCTATTTCATTCTCTCTTCCATTTTGGAAATCTATAAATAGAGGCTTCTTTCCTCATTTGAGCATCCACAACTTTGAGTAAACTTACTATGCTCAAATTCATCTTCATTCCATAAAATTTCATGCAAGGTTACTCTCTTAAATTGAGATCTAATCTTGTTCATTCCATTTAAACTAGTTGATATCACCATCAAGAGTCACAAAGCTTACAAACAGGAATTGGGAAAGGGATGATTTCGACATACCAATCAGCACCAATTCCCCCATGGGATTGATAGTTGTTCATTAAAATAGGATTTATTTGCTTTCATTTGCATTGTTCTTCATTTTTTTCCTATATTAATGTTTCAATCTAATTTCATGGGGAACCTTGATTTCTTTCCTATATATGATCTAACAATGTGATATGTTTTGTTGTGTTTGTGCAGGTAAATTGAATTTTGGGTTCGCACCCACTCTCGAGGAAGGTTTTTCGGATCTATTTAATTTTCCTCGTGATGAAAGATGTAATGTTGAAGAGGGATAAGTAGAAAATCATTTTAAAGAGAATATTTTAGAAGCTAGAGTTTTTCATCTTGACTGTGCGGTTTTCCTTTCCACTTGGTGAGTTTCCTTTGTATTCTTTCAATGATGCCATTCCAAAAGGAATTATGAGGTTTCCTAGTGCAAAGGGGGAGCCCCAAATAAACATCAGGAAAACCTACTTCTTGGCATCCAAGGATTCTTAGAATTATATCCTTCACTTATTGTGTTGTATTAAAAAAATACAGCTTTCTCTTGTTATAATTTATGAACTGGCCAGAAGAATCAACATACTTGTTAAGAACAGCCTTCCAATTTTCTGCTTCAACAATAGAATTAGCCCCAAACAGAATGGTGTCATCAATAAATTTTTGGTGGGAAGTAGGAGCCAAGGAGGAAGCTACACGGATCCCTTGTAGGCAACCAAGAACAAGATTCTTTTGGAGGTTCTAGACCAAAACTTCAACAACAATTATAAAAAGGTAAGGAGATAAAGGGTCACCTTGTCTTAACCCCTTACCATAGGTGAACTGACTAGTAGGAACACCATTAAGAAGAGTGGAAAACTAGTAGTAGAAACACATTCCTTTATTAATCTCAGAAATTTCCCAGTAAACCCAAATTTTTCCAATACAGCAAATAAAAAGTCCTAAGAAACTAGGTATCATAAGCTTTTGAAATGCCCAATTTAAGAACCATACCTGGATTCTTAGAATGCTCCATAGAATTAATAACTTCATGGGAACATAATAGCTGCATCAATAATCTATCTTCCAGCCACGAAGCCTTTTTGATGTCCCAAAATCAATTTATCCAACAAGGCATTTAGCCTATTAACCATGATTTTAGAAAATATTTTATAAACCAGGTTACATGCGCTGATAGGGTGGTAGTCAGATATAGAAGTGGCATCATCCTTCTTGGCAACAAGAACAATGTAGGTATAATTCAATTGACAAAGGAGTCTACCGAATCTAAAGAAGTCTCTGGCAGCAAGAAGGAGGTCATTGGATACTATATCCGAGAAATCTTGGAAAAAAACCCAAGGGAAAGTCGTTTGGGCCAAGATCTTTAAAGGCACCAAAGGAGAAGACAATTGATTTAACTTATTGTATAGAAACCTTGCTCTCTAGGGACTTAAGATTCTCCCAGGAAGAACCACTTTAGGGATAACCTCCAAAAGCAAATCTAGATCATCCTGAGGGGGGTATTGGACTTGATGCCTTCCATCATTTTTGAAGAAGGAGATAGCCTCATAGTCTAAATCTTCATCTTTGGTGAGGACATCCCCATTATCTTTAAAAAGAGAACGGATCTTGTTTCTTCTTTTATGTTTAAGAGTTGATTGATGGAAGAATTTTGTATTCCTATCACATTCATTCAACTATTGAACTCTGGATTTTTGTTTCCAGAATAACTCCTCTTTCCTAGCAACAGTAAGACATTAATTCCTTAAATCCATTTCTCTAGTTGTTGTTTCATCATCAATTGCACCAACCTCCATCATATCTTGAATAGCCTTGAGCTCAAGAGGACATTTTTCTTCGTTTGAAAAATGTTCCCAAATGTAACTCTATTCCAGTCTTGGACATTAAACCTGATTCAGTTTAGTTTTTTCAGCCACTCGAAACATTGGGGTTCCTTGACATGGACGACTCCACCAAAGCTTGATAAGATCTTTGAAGTCTAGGTGTAGATTCCACATGATCTTGTATCCAAAGGGGAAGGGACCAAACTTTCTTTTTTCTTCCCAATTTAAAACTAGAGTACTATGGTCAGAAGTAGATCTAGGAAACATAGATAACTAAAGTTTAGCCAAAATATCTCTATCACCAGAGATCAAAACTCTGTCTAACTTAACCTAAATATGATCTTTTCCATTACG
This sequence comes from Sequoiadendron giganteum, assembly GCA_007115665.2. Taxonomy (NCBI): domain Eukaryota; kingdom Viridiplantae; phylum Streptophyta; class Pinopsida; order Cupressales; family Cupressaceae; genus Sequoiadendron; species Sequoiadendron giganteum. The sequence goes on along the minus strand of CM021110.1, from coordinate 51,591,196 downwards.
CCTATTTGACCAAATGAATTTGGAACCTATAAGCTCCACGTCAAGAAGACCAAGTGAGTGGAGATGAAATTAGAAAAATCAAGCATACTGTCAAAAAAATCATCAATCCCTCCAACCTTCTTCGAAGGTTAGAGGGTGGTATTAAAGTCCCCCATAAGCATCCACTTCACATTCTGGTTGTTAGAAAGGAGCACAGACAACAATTCCCATTACATATTCCTAGCCACTCTAGTATTAGGGGCATAAACATTGATAAGGTGCCACTCAAAACCAGTTCTACTATCTTCAAAGACAACTTCTAAGCAGTTGTGGTTACTAAGACTTTCCTTACCAGACAACTTATTTGGATTCCAGAGGGTGGTGATTCCTCTGGATGCCACATCAGCATCACAAACACAATATTGAGCTTTCGGCCAAACAAATTTGACCATTTTATCAAAAAAATCCTTCTTCATTTTAGTCTCTTGTTCCACAATAGAATCTTCATATAACAAAGAAAAAGAGGGACCAGAGAAACATTTCCCTGGCCCAAGGGGAGGGGACTCCCCAATTATTTTTTAGTTTACACCCATTAGATAGCCCCTCCAGGGTCTTGTACTTTCCTGAAGCAATATCTCTAACTGCTTCTCTCAATCTGACCTCCTTATTATTCGCCCTATCCACTTTCGAATCATTTCCCACATCCATCTTTTTCTTTTTCTTGGATTTCCCACTAACCTGAGTCCATGAGTCGTCATTCACCTCCTTAGCAAGAGGGGAAGAAGAAGCTAGCTCAGTAAAGCCCAGAGTAGCTAATGATTCTTGCATTTTCAAATGCAACAAATCCTAGGGTGCAGATTCCTCCTTATTCAAGGAAATGCACAAGTTCAGGCCTTTTTTGAATCCATGGTATTAACAGGAGAATGGTGAGACCCTACCATAATAAGAGTAACCCCAGAATCTTCTAGACACAACAGAGTGGGAAGGGAAGCACCATCCATTGAGACAAAAGAAACTTCTTTTTTTCTAACACCTTCCTCCAACAACTTATCTGAAGCATTTTTCCCATCCACAGCCGACACTGGAGGGTTGACCAGTGAAGCAGGAGCTGAAACCTCCTTATCTTTTTGGAAGGGTTGTTTCTTGCAAGTATTACTAAGATGACCAAACTTACGACAAAGGTGGCAGTACAGCCTAGCATTCTCATACTCCAAAACTTGAGTAAAGGAGCCGAACTTGGAATTCAAGGTGATAAAAGTTGGAAGAACACTGTTAACAGCCATGTTAACACAGATCCTAGTGAAGAAAAGCCTAGACCTCTGATAAGTAGCCTTGTCCACAACCAGAAGACTTCCAAAGGTGTTACCAATCCCCTGAAACACCTTACGATTCCAGAACTCTAGGGTAAACTCAGGAGCCTAATCCAAGTAGGAGCAGCAGAACCTAGGTCCGCCGAGGGGTCTAATCTCGACTTCCATTTGCATAGCACCAGAAGGTTCTTGAAAAAAAATTCAAACACCCAGGGGCCTCCCATAAGCACCGAAATTAAATCTTCCTGGTTATTAAAGCTAAACAGGAAAAGACCGTTTGACATAGCGCTCACACCAACACCTCCTTTAAGATTCCAAACAGAGTCCATCCATTTACGTACTTGGTCAATATTGGGCCTGAAGTCTAAGAACTTCTTGACCAGCGACATTTGAAGGCTCGTAACCGATTCATCCATGATTTCATCTGGAACGAACAATTTCCAACCTTCCACCGCCCAACACTCCTTTGACTCAAAGGAGGAGAACATGACCCTTTTAGAAGATTACCTATTTCCCACCAGTTTGTCCACATATGACATCTGATTCCTTCTCAAAAAAGGGGAGCCTTCTTCATGATTAACACTAATAGTACCATCATCCCAAGACTCAACGTCCACCACAAAATCTTTTGACCCCGAGGAACCAGTAGCCAGAGTCGGGACGCCTACATTGCCACCTATCAAAGAGATCAAAGACTTGGAAAAGGGACACCAACTGGGGCCCCCACCCAACTTCGCCATGGCTGAAGCAATAGAATAGAAATTTGAATTCCGAAGGCGCTTACGCAGCAGCAACAGTCAATGTTAATTCTGAGATTAATTTGCATTTTGGTAGTGTGCCAAAATTTCTTCATTGGTGAAATTATAATTTTAACCTTTAAATACTTAGTTTAATTACATTGATTAAAGGGAAAAAAAATTGAAAGAAATATATTGTAGAAGTATGAATTTATCCTTTAGCGTCGATATTAATAGGTCTGTAAAGATTTAATGTCTTCTGATAACATCATCAATGATAAAATTTGAGAATAATTGGGTAGTTTTTAGAAGATCATATTCTATTTTTATTATACATGGAATAATATCAGTTTTGAAAAGATGAATGTTCAGTAATGATAGAATGATTATGTATTATCTATTATTCAGATGCAGTAACTCAATGATGATTTTTAGTAGATTTTGTGTACAACTATACATATGTAGCTATATATACACATACATAAGGGTGTAAATGTGTCTCCATCTGTTAAACATAAGGTATATATATATATATATATATACTAAGTGATCTTGTAAACATGAGGCCTTCATTAGAGTGGAATGAAATACCTTGTCAAATTGGAACTGCCTATTAACTTTTTCTTTCTTTGGTATAAAAGTGAATCATTGTTGTTGATAATCGATTTGAGAAAGAAGTGTGTGAACATACAACACACATATTTAGTCATGAAACATGTTTATTTATCAAATAAAACATTTGATCAAAGTAATGCAAAATCACTACTTGCATTGTTAGTTCACTGTGACTAAAGTTGCAAATTAATCAAATGTATCATACTTAGCTAGAGGGTGTCTAGAGTTGTATGATAGATTATTAGCCGATAGGCTATATATAATGTGAGCTTTCGGCTGAAACCTGTCTCATGCGGGGATACAGCTCAGTAAACAAATTTCCTCTAGCGGATTACCGCTCTTTCCGACCGTTTTATTAACTCACCAGTCTCGCGATTTTTATTAACTCAAATCGAATCTTGTATCTGTAAAATCATAGCCTCCTTTAATCTGCAGTCGGTGATATTTATATTTAATTTTATATTCCCTTCAATCGCCCTGGATCACCGCCTCCAATTTCCATAAATGGCCCTGGAAGCCTTGACCCTAATTTTATTCTATTCATCTTAACATTGCTGCCTTTTCTCCATCAAACAGGGCATGGCGCTGGGGTTTCATTGCAGGCTTCTGGCGCTGCAAAATTCGTTGGTTGATCTACAACCAGGTTTATGAGGGTGATTTGCCTATTGCAGAAGAACATTGGGGTTTTGAGCCTCCTTGTCCCGTGATTCATGGATAATGAAAAGCCCGATGGTCCAATGAGGCTTTCAAATGAATCTTCGATGTGGTATTGGTTCGTTTGACTGTTTCTATCAGGGTTTCAGGAAGTCTCGTACTGCATCACAGATGTATGTTAATGATGCAAGGCCAAATGTGTCGGCCCAATAAAGGAATGCATATTGTTTCGTCGGGGTTTCGTGCTGGCATGTCTTCTCCTCCCAATCCGATGTGGATCAAAGTTTGTAGTGGTGCAATATAGTGAAAGCATCGAGTATTTTCATTAAGGTTTCAAGAGGTTTTCCATGGAGGTGTCGAGGTTGGGCATGCTTGTCTCCCACGTACTACTGGTAGGCAGGTATAGAAGGGCATTGTTTTTGGGGAGTCAAAGATCATTGTCCCTTCATCCCATGGCAAGTGTGTAATGCGAGGCCTAATGGCCCAACAAGCAGAGCATTTAGGAGATTTTATGATTCGAGATTATTATCATTTAATTTCTCTAGAAAACAAATTTGCTATCTAAAAGAAAATATGTATCTAGAAAAAATAGTTAACCAGAATCAATAATATGTTACTATTTTGTGCTTTCCCTTCTTACCTTCTTACATGGTTGTAGTTGACTGTTCTCAATTGCAGACTCTTTACCATTCAGCATAATGTTTGGGGTATAATAAAGAGTGCTTGGATTTTTTTGCAGGTTTTGCTTTCGATTTTCTCTTTATTGACTGATCCAAACTCTCAGATGATCCTCCTGCAACCGTGATTGCTCACATGTACGAGAGGGATAGGTCTAAATTTGAGATAACTGCGAGGAGCTGGAGCCAGAAGTATGCAATGGGTTAAGAATATATAATTTTAACATTGAGACTTTTTTTGGCTTAAAAAATATACTGTTCTTAGCTGGGATTCTGGAAATTTAACATTGAGAATTTTAACATTTATTTGTGATTAAATTTGTGGAGGCAGATATTACTGAATACCTTTGTTTAGTTGTTGAACAGGTTAATCATAGATATATATGGTGGTTTTACCATGCATTCTCTTACACGGGCTTTAAAATGTGAATTTAGATTTTCTTTCTTGCGAGAGACATTAGGCATGTGAGGTTTCTTAATGAGAGGGGGACTTTGGTTATGCTGCTACAGCTCTGGATGCCTCCATGTATGTGTGATACAACTGTAGATGATGATATCTATGTACGTGATCCTTTTTCTCTGTTAGATGATGATGATCCCTGGATTAGAACCTTGGAATTACTCCTAACAATGCCCTTGGCAGGTGCTTGGTGTACCAGATTTCACTATCTCCTCGTATGGGTCACACCATGGAAAAAGCCAATGTAAATTTCAAACACCGTTTGATGGATGAAAAATTTCTTAGACTGAGGACTCTGAATAAAGCTCCTGTTGCTACAGAGGGGTTCTTTTTGGTCCTTCGTCCAAATGGAGAAATTCACTTTGATATCATGTACCTCCTAAATGCTCTTGTCCATAAGAGCATTGTCAATTAACATAGATTAACCCCTGAGTTCTATGATATGTTGAAGCCCTTTGTCACACCCACTGAGCTGTCCACAATGGCACTGAGGCACATACTTGCATACACCAACCCTATTTATGATGCATTAACAAGACTTAAATCTGTGATTGATTGGATATCGATAACCCCAAAGATTACAGAGAAAACAGTTGAGAAGTAGATTGATTATCACTGGACTACAAAAGCCTACTGTCCTCCTCAGGAAGTAGAGCTGTTAAATCGAGTCACAACTGATAAGGCACTTCAAGAGGTATGCAAATATATTTGTGTGAGTAATAGTCATGGATGATAGCATGGAATCCATGTCCTCTGGGGCATTAACAGTGCACAAAGCACCTATTGTTAAACAGGTTTCCTCCTGTCCTCTTGCACATAGGATTGCTATTTATAGGTGATTGAAGCAAATAATGCATAGTGTCTTTGAGCTATGCGGACATAAATATTCATTTCTTGCATTTTCTGGTAATCACTTGAGAGACCGTTCTGCACTCTTCTTTGCAAATGCAGAAGATATTGAATTCCAACAAATTAAGAGCTAGATGGGAATCTTTCCTAAATACAATGTTGCCAAACATGCTGCAAGAATGGTTCAAGCTTCTCCTCAACTATTGCACAGAACGGGTACCAAAAGAATAGATTGAAAACATTTAGAACATTACAAGGAATAGCTATGAATTCTCAGATGGCATAGGAAAGATCACACCAGATCTTTCCATGGAAGTTACTCAGAAATTACAGATCAACCCTTCATCAGCCTACCAGATCCGATAATGGTGGCTACAAAGGTGTGGTTGCAACGTGGGAAGGAGAAACTGGCAGCAACTATAAGCTCTCATTAAGGCCTAGCATGAGAAAGTTTGAATCTCAACATGACATGCTTAAAATAATCACCTGGAAACGCTACCTACCATTCTTTCTGAACAAGAAAATAATTACATTGCTATCAACTCTATCAGTTCCTGACAGTGCTTTCAATGAACTACAAGACTCGATGGTGCATAAGATCAGTCAACTGATTGAAAATGTTGAAGTGGCATTTGACATACTAACAACATCCTGCACAAGAGATCTACAAAACACTGCTACGTTTTACATTTTACCCCGATAATTTTAGGGAACTTGGACTATAACTCTTCCAATTCTCATCTACCTCTTCCTTTTGTAGGAACCTAAAAATAAATAGCCTGCTACATTCTTTGTTATTTATAAATTTTAACTCAAAATTCGATGCAGAGAGTTCCATGTCATTGAATCAACTCCACAGTACAAAAAAAAAAAAAAAAATTGTTGAATTGCTCAACATTTGATAACTATAATATTACCTGCAATGTATTACCTACACACATAAAATTATACTTATATTTTTCTATCAGCGTAACTCTTGCACCCTTTTCTGGTGCAAGTGCTAGTTTATATTAGTACACAACACAAGTTCTTAGATGGAATGGTGATCTATGGAGTTCCTTGAATCTTCTACTCTCGTGAAGGGTAGGGCCACTTCTAGTAGGAAGGTGTGCAAGAGACCGTTGGTTTGTGGTTGGAGGAAAATTGTTCAAGTGATTATCTTTCTCTTGGAGCTGAGATGTCAAAGACTTGGTTTATCAAAGACAAAACTATCGATTTCACTTGATCTTGAACTATTAATGAAATATTTCACTCCTTGTCTATATGTGACAATTGATGTAAGTTAAAGTATTTACTACGGTGATGAATTATTTGAAATGTAAACGTGTGCTTGTATTGAAAAGAGATCTGGCATGATCTTATGTTTTCATAACAAGAAAAGTTGAATAAATTCTCTATCCTTAAAAGTTCTATGAATTCTATGATTAAGATTATATTGTTCTATTACTTTCTATGTACAAAAGATAAAAATTGTACAAGTGGTATTTATTATATAAAAAAATAGTAGTTTTTTGGATGAATGGACCTATCAGTTCATTACATTTAATCACGTTAACTAGATTTGTACACTTTATGCTTATAATATTATTGTGTTTATTCACTAATTTTCCCAACACTATTAACATTATAATAGATTTATTCATTGGTTTTTTCAACATTACTAACATTATAGTAGATTGATTGTCAATGAGCACTGAGTTTGTTTGCTTGCTCAATCTTTCCTCTCTTCTTATGTAATTGAGAATTTTTTTTTTTAAATAAGTCCTATAAAATTCTAGAAAAATGTATTTCTCATCAACTTAAATAGACTTCCAAATTATATGTTTTGAAATTACTTTATAAGACTTAAAGATCTTCATAACATGTAATGTGATAAATAAAAACCATTATAGAGTTTCAACTTCAAATGTTAGGTTATATTGTCTTGACATGATTACAAGCTAATGCTTGGTCCTCGTACTCAGCCTATTTTTTCTTTATTGTTTTGTCCTCTTGCTCTATAAAACTTAAATACTCAAAGAAGAATTTGTTATTTTGGGAATCAAATCTCCAAACAAACAACCAATTCACTCACTATTTAGTCTTCGAAATTCCTAAAAAACATTATTCAATGTATTTTGTCAATCATTCTTAAACATCATCCACTTCAATAGTAAAAATATTGACCAATAAAATAAGATTATACTGCTACCCACTTAACTATTAAATTAAGGGAAATATTTTGACTTGCAAGATGGATTGCATTAGGTACCACTTTGATTTTCTCTGACTCGATAAAAAAAAATTTAAAATGCTTATTTGCGTCAGAATCCGACTTGTTCAAAGAATTAGGTGGCGTAATCCAATGAGATTTTTGTTGACCACCCAACCTATGGAAATTCAATTGGGCTTGCTGTGCGTCATACCTGGGAAATTCACTATTATAGCACCGACTTCTGTGGAAAATTTCCAACAAGATCAATGCGAAAGAAAACTGAGTGGATTCTCTGGATTTGACAGGCTAAGAAAATCCAAAAACACAGCCGTAAGAAGGTGAAGTTATGGTGGCGTGTAGAGGAACAAGAAGGTGTTTGTTTCTCAGAAAGTATCATTTGTAGACGTGGGTGTAAATTTGGAAATTTATTATTAAGAATGTATTATTTGTTTGATTGCACAAGCTGAGAGTTCCTTTTTATCTGTAATATGAAGAAATATTAAACTTATATTTATCTCTACAAGTTGCTGATTGTGCTATTCACAGCTTTGATGAGTCTCTGCTATATATTGATCCACAATAGGCATTGCGCAGATTTTATATATCCAGATCAGTTACAGTGCTGTTTAAGAAAGAACAAGTTATGGTATTATATATTCAAGTGAAGGATTTCTGGATTGAATTGTCTACAATTAATTATTTCTTAACGTTCATTGTAAGAATTACATTGTACATTTTACAGAAGATAAAGTGTACAATGTACAGAAGATAAATGGGGTGGGTCCTAGCTCGGTTGGCTAAACTTTTTCTATTGTGTACTTATAATTTAATTTATGAAGAACAAGTCATTATCTTATTTTGACTGAAATTAATCATCTAAATTGCATAAAGACTACTTATTTTAACTGAAATTAATCATCTAAGTTGCATAAAAGCTACATTACTATCTTATTTTGACTGGAATTAATCATCTAAATTGCATAAAGACTACTTATTTTAACTGAAATTAATCATCTAAGTTACATAAAAGCTACATTACATTCTCCTTTTTCTATTGGGCCTCCTCTTTTGTTGAGTCTAAACTCATCTTAATTTATGCGGAACAATCCATTATCTTATTTGATTGAAACTAAACATCTAAGTTGCATAAAGGTTATATTGCATCCCACCTTTTTCTTTTAGGTTTAAAATCGACTTGAAGATCAAGTGTATCACATATAATTTTTACAGAATTTAGAGGTAAAACAAATTTGAAGAAATAAAATTGTGGGTTCAATCACACTGTTTAATCAAAAGAATTTTATTTTGGTGAGATTAAATTGATTAATGTCATAGACAAATGAGAGTCTTTCTTGGATACGAATTATTTTCCACTATCTATATAAACCTTCTTTAAAAGATCAATTTGTTACAAGAGACAATGATGAGAATAGGGTTGGATTTAAACATCACACATGTTTGTGTTTAATAGTAATAACATATAGGTAATTTATTGTTTGGTGTAAATTTAAGTGATTTTAAAAAAATGTTTCATAAATAATAAGATGATATATAAAATTATTAATTTATATTAATGATCTAATGCTAATATTTAATATACTTTGTGCATTCTCTTTTATTAAAAAAATCTACTTTAAAAGTATTATTCTATTTTATATTGTTAATTTTATTTAATTCGCTTAAATAAATATACAAATGTTAAACATAAGTGAAAAATATATAGAAATTATAAAAGTGGTGTTGAACCTATTTTTAATTCTTATTCCTCAATCTTTTCATTTACAATGTTGCATGTCACATAGCTTACATTTTCTAGTGTATTCTATAAGTTTCCATCTTGTATTAAGTATGGTTTTTAATAACTGCACCTCCATTCTTCTAAAGAAGCCATTTAATAATTTTCTGTTTTTGGACACTATCAAGCCTAGGAGGGTGTTTCATTTAGGCCTTTCTAGATAATACAAAGAAGAATAAATACCATAGTACAACCCATGTCTTGACTTACCATACCCCATAACAATCATAAATAAATTTATTTGGTCTTATATTATGCAGATAATAGTAGGTATGCACATACAAAAATTGATATGAATAAGTTTATGTCTTTTAAGATGATTATTCCCATTTGGTTAATGCACATATGCAACAATAAATTACACCAAGATGATCTTCTAGATATGTTTCAACTTCAATTCACTTAGAATATGGAAAAAGTATAATGTTGAATCATACTAGAGAATAGGATGTATCAACTAATTCTAAACCAAAATCATTTTTTTAATGTATTTTTTGGTCCCTTTTCATTCAAAATTAGTGATTTCTTAATTGAGAAATAGTATCAAGGTAATTAACCAATGCAAACATTTATGTAAAATTGAAATAAGAACTAAATTGTATCCTTTTCATTTTAATATAACGTATCAATTTAAGAATCATCACACATTTTGGGTTTAATTATAGATCCATAATATTTCAAAGATACCCACTTGTATTAAGAAATAGCCCATTGCAAAATATTGTGATGAATTACAATGTTTCAACACTAACAAGTCCTCAAAAAATAAGCCACCAAATGTGATCCATAATGATCCATGAGGCACACTCTCTTGACTCCCTAAAATACTTTAGTCCAATAGGGAGACACCTAAACTATGGAGAGTAAACTCAATTACTACACCTTCTCCAAGTTGACATAAAAATGAATACATCACCCAAAACCAAAAATACAATGTTGATTCTCCAAAATTAGCTTTTAAGCATTCCCTTGAACATGAAATAGCTAAGAGACAAGCCTATTTTACATCTTATCATCATGTATTTATATCATTCACCTCTCTCCCACTCTTTAGCATATGCTTGTAGATAAGCTTGGAGTTTCATGTCAAATCAACAAAATCCCTATCTACTCAACACTCTATGCTAGAAATTTATTTTCATAAGGGATGTGATATATTACAATATCAAATTGAGAGTAGATAGATAAGGGATAAGATATTTTAAAACAAACAAGTTAGCATTTTTTGTGATCTTGTATGGGTATTATTTTTCTTTCCTTTGTGTAGTAAATCTACCAAACTTGACCTAAATTATAATTTTAAACTATATGGGGGACTTTCCATTTCAGCAAACACATATATTATTTTAAATAAAAGGATAATACATTGATAATGCAATAAACAAAAGATATTATTTGAGAGAAAAGGAAAATGCATGAGTGTAATTATACTTGTCATATGTTGGAATACAATAAAATTTGTGCCCTACATGAACATGGAAAGGCCAAAAATTATCCTTCTCAACTACCTTGTATTAGATAATATGTTTTTTTAATACTTATAGCCAACAAGACATTATCTTTGGTGCATATCAAATATAGCAATAACACAAGAACCAACATGAAAAATTCAAGTAAATATGTATTTATTGTTGTTACTCACACAAGTGTAAGGAAGAAACAATAAAATAGGGCATATAGATTATTAATAAAAAAATTATTGGTGTGAATTATTATATATCCACACTAAATATATATGTGCCATTATATTTATGAAACCACTTATATTGATATATGTAGAAAATAGATATGGTAGGGCTATCAAAACCATCCAAAAATGCCTACATCCATCGACATATGATACCTTCTTACCTATTGAATTAAAAAAATCTAAAGGAAGCTAGAAATTCTTTTAAAATTTAACATATAAAATAAATTCCTCCATAATGTGTACCTAGCTTAGGTGAGCCCTCAATTTCAAAGTTCATCTCATTTAAACAATTAAAAAAAAATCATTTATATATATCCACATAACTGTAAATCATCAATATGGTTTCCCTTCTAGACAAGTACCTAAATCATGGACCACAAAATGACCAGTTTAAAAAAGCATGGGAAAGAACTAAGGCAATTTGACACAACACAAAGACAACCAACAAATATTAATAACCTAGAAATAATCTAAATGCATATACAAACAATAGGTGATTATTTTAGCTTGGAAAAAAGTAGATGGGGTTATGAAGTACATGTTGACAACAAATTTAGAGTCGTATGATGACAAGGGGAAACATCGCTTTGATCAAGAAATGAAGATAAACTCGTGGTAAATCTAACATATTCAATTTTAACAATTTCAAAGGATTCTATCTCAAGGTACTCTAGACTAGTCATATTTTTAAAAGCTCATGTATAGATTAGCTATATTCGTTATGATAAATATATTTCTTTCCACAAATAGTCTAGGTGGAGCTACCACTCAAGCACTCTTTGGAAAGGTTGGATCAATATTGATTCCAAGTCACTCTCTTAGTATTTACTTTCCAAATCAATTATGCCCAAATTCTCTCTCAATTTGTCAAAATAATTTACTTACAAAAAAATTTAAAAAATATTTGTGCACTTCTCCTTTCACATGCAAAACTTCAAATTAATTTCTACACTTACAGTTGTGATAAAATGATATTTGATATCAATTTTCTTGGGTCGACCATGCTATGTAGGATTTTTAGATAATGATTTGAAACAATTATTCTCAATCAAGAAAATTTATTTCTCCATTTGCTATTGAACTTACAACCACATTATTGGCCTAAACTATAGACAGAAATACAATGGTTTGATTTGTAATCTCATGGTACTACTCTTGAACCAAAATTGAAAATACATTTATAAATGTTCTTCCTATTATCAATGCTACTTTCTCAACTATCCTATAGCCACCTAATTAAAAATTAATTTTAAATTTGGTATTATAATTCAATGATTTTTAGTATCATTGGTATTTCTCAATATTTTGTTTCTCACACAAGTGTGAATTATCAAAACAATAAAATAGGTCATTTATATTATTAATAAAAAAAATATTGGTGTGAATTATTATATATCCACACTACATATATATGTGTTATTATATTAATGACTATGGTAAGTTAGAACCATATCATTTATGAAACCACTTATATTAATATATGTAGAAAATAGCTATGGTAGGGCTATCAAAACCATCCAAAAATCCTACATCCATAGCTCGATATGATACCTCATTACCTATTGAATTAAAAATAATTAAAGGAAGGTAGAAAATTCTTTTAAAATTTATCATATAAAATAAATTCCTCCATAATGTACCTAGCTTAGGTGAGCCCTCAATTTCAAATTTCATCTCATAAACAACTAAAAAATAATCACTTATATATCCACATAATTCTAAATCATCAATATGGTTTCCCTTGTGGACAACTACCTAATTCATGGACCACAAAATGACCAGTTTAAAAAGCATAGGAAAGAACTAAGGCAATTTGACACAACACAAAGACAACCAACAAATATTAATAACCTAGAAATAACCTAAATGCATATACAAACAATAGGTGATTATTTGAGCTTGGAAAAACATAGATGGGGTTATGAAGTACATGTTGACAACAAATTTAGAGTCATATGATGACAAGGGGAAACATCGCTTTGATCAAGAAATGAAGATAAACTCATGGTAAATCCAACATATTCAATTTTAACAATTTCAAAGGATTCTATCTCAAGGTACTCTAGACTACTCATATTTTTAAAAGCTCATGTATAGATTAGCTCTATTCATTATGATTTATATTTTTTTCAAAAAATAGTCTAGGTGGAGCTACCACTCAAGCACTCTTTGGAAAGGTTGGATCAATATTGATTCCAACTCACTCTCTTAGTATTTACTTTCCAAATCAATTATGCCCAAATTCTCTCTCAATTTGTCAAAATAATTTACTTACAAGAAAAATTTTAAAATATTTGTGCATTTCTCCTTTCACATGCAAAACTTGAAATTAATTTCTACACTTACAACTGTGATAAAATGATATTTGATATCAATTTTCTTGGGTCGACCATGCTATGTAGGATATTTAGATAATGATTTGAAACAATTATTCTCAAGCAAGAAAATTTATTTCTCCATTTCCTTATAATTTAAGTCTAATAATACTTCTCTCATCCAGATTTATTAGAATGCTATTGAACTTACAACCACATTATTGGCCTAAACTATAGACAGAAATACAATGGTTTGATTTGCAATCTCATGGCACTACTCTTGAACCAAAATTGAAAATACATTTATAAATGTTATTCCTATTATCAATGCTACTTTCTCAACTATCCTATAGCCACCTTATTAAAAATTATTTTTAAATGTGGTATTATAATTCCATGATTTTTAGTATCATTAGCATTTCTCAATATTATGTTTCTTTCTTTCAAGTGAATGTATTTTATTTTTCCCATGTATAGTTTGGGGATTAAAATCACTATATAAATTATATTAGGCCTTGTATATATCAAATAAATAATACTTAAAACTAATCTTTTATATAATTTTGAGCCTACATTGTTGTTAGCAATCATATTTTCCTAATATTTACTATGCTTAAACTAGTGCACATGAGTTGGTTTACTATTCAAAATTTAAAATATCTTAAATACATCATAAATTCATACTTTCTTTAAGTTGTAAAAATGCCCACCATTAATTTGGATAACTTTGATAACAAGAACATGTTCACCAACCCTAAATCTATCATCTTAAATTATTTCTTTAATAAGTTGATCTATTTTTTTTAATAAAAATAATTATATTTCTCATAAAAATGAAATCATCTACATACATCAAAACTATTATAAAACTTCAACTTGTTTTCTACCTTGATCGATATTTTTGGGTTCAATACTACTCTTGTTAAAACCATTGCTTAAACATGCATATCTATGTAGCTATACCAAGTCATAGCTACTTGTTTAAGCCCATATAAAACTTTTTCTAGCTTTTATATTTTTTATTTTCTTGAACCAAAATATCATAGCCAAGTGGCTACTCAACATAAACCTCTTCTTCTAAGACGTCATTTAAAAACATGGATTATATATATATATACTATTTCTAAAATTTCTTCAATTGTGTCCAATATTTTCACAATTGAAAACAAATTATTTTAATCAATTCTAGGCTATTGAAAATGCTCTTTTCTATCCAAACTTTCTTTACATCTTTTCATTTCACCTTTTTCAATGTATCTAGCTTTATAAACTAATTTAACACCAATGACTTATTTTCATGTATTTGAAGATCCACTAATTCCTATTTTTTATTTTTATCAATCCTACAATATCCTTGTACATAACACTAAAACATTTGTAGTTATTTATGGATTTAAATTTTAGATCAACTTCCAAAAATAAAACAAAAATTACTAAAATTATAGTTTTCTTCTTCATTTTGTGTTGTCTCACATATTTCTCATGAGATTTTTGTCTTCCTTGGAATTGGTATTGGCATCAATATGGAGATGTTATTAATGATTAAATAGGGATACTAGTTATGGTGGAGCTATTTCTTGGTATAGATGGAAAAATATTCACACTTCCTATTGGGTTTGAAAACCACAACCCCACTTCCTAGAACATAATTCACTTTCAAGGCCATGGATTTCACTATCAAATTAAAACTTTCTCATCCATTGACCATTGAGGGTTGAAGGTCAAATCTATGAGATTGGGTTTTCTCTCCCACTCTTCAAGATCAACTTAGACTCAAGTGGGTGTTCCTAGAAGTTTGATATATAAAATGGGTGACCAAAATGATGATAGATAAACCCAATCTATTGTTTTGACTCCAAATATTGTCACTAAGACAAGAAAAAATATCAATATTATTACCTCTATATAGTTTATTTGGTTGTGCAAGAATGCTCCACCTAAAATAGGTTTTTTAAGGCTCCCTTAAGATTGAATGTCTATCTAAAATACAAGATCATGAATGCATAGCACTTATTTTATTCCTAAAATATTGATTAATGGTTTTGAATTTTTTGAAGATGTGAAATTGGTCAAATGCATCCAAATTGGTGCCTATCCAATTTGGCTACATAGTCACAAATCATAGGAAGGAAAATAATAAATGGAAACTTTAAAGGATCGATCTAGGCATATATTCCATTACATTATAGATATTTTACACAAAACATACTTAATAATCCAAAATTGAACTACATAAATTTAGATGAAGAAAATAAATTATTATTACAATGTTTTCAATATTTTAAAATTTTACCACATTATCAATTGTTCAATGCATTCATATCAGCAATCATGACAAGAGAGAACCTTAATAGGAAGTTGACATCCAAACCCTCAAGATATACAAATAGATTTGGAGATATTATATTCATGAAACCTAATACAATTTGTCATTCATATGTTCCAAAGCCTCACCCTCTTTTTGTAGTTGGATGTAGCATAATTGTATCCCTAGAAAATATTTGCATGACCATCATAGAAGAAGTAGCCTCCTTTAAAAATGATCAAAATCTTATCTTACTAGTTATAAGGTTTCAATCCTAATTGTAACATTGTAGAAATTTGAAATCAATAGCCCATATACATTATGATGAATTAATACATGTAGCTAGGGAAATGATTTGCAATAATGGTGAGTAAGCAGAGATGGGTGAAAGAGAAATGTGATATTTCATTTGGTGCTCAATATTTAAAATAGTTTAAATAGATTTTTTACCTTATATTTGGCTTCTATTGAAAATTATTATTATTGCACTTAAAAAAATTATTTATTACAATTATATTACTGTGCATCCTTTGCTTTGATCAAACTCCTTACAAATCTTGAGCTTCAAGAAGGATGTATGCAATACCATAGATCCACAACATAGGCTAGTTTTATTTATTTTTCGAGTTACCATACATGAGCAAGACTCTCCATCGGGCCTTGATGAGCACAAGTGCCTTGTTTCATCAATCACCAACTAATACTAGTGCCTCCCTATTTCTCTATAAACCTCTCATCACTAATTTTCACTTAGGATAGAGTCATGCACATCCAAAACACCCAATAAATAATAGTATGTAATGACCTTCAAATATGTCAAGTCGAGAAGAGAGGATCTACCACCTTGATAGTCTAACAAGAATAGTGCAATTCTTTGCACATCAAACCTTTTTGTCAATCAATACCATGGTAATGGGAAAATGGACCACCCTAAAACTTTGAAAATCATAAACAAGTTCAAACTTTGAAATACACAAGACAAACACAAGTATGTCTAACATCCCTTAACATTGATGTGTGGTATAATAACATGGACCACCCCAAAACTCTGACATACACAAAGAAAAAAAAAGTATGTTAGACTTGGAGATGAGCATATGAAAGAGGTAAATTGATCTATAGACATATTTCAAAACAATACTAGAGGTGAACATGAGAAAAATACATCCCAAACCCAGCATAAAATAATTTCTCAATTTAGACCAAAGCCCTAACACTTCCATCAAAAGATTCCATTTGAATACCTTTTTCTCTAGTCATTAATCTAGTCCTATTATTATGATTCATCTTTATGAAAAAGAATATTTGCTAATTATAGCTTCTTTGGTAATTGGATGGTATAAATTTCTTAGGAGATTCAAATCTAAAGAAATACCTTATCAAATGCATGCATATTGGGTTTTCTAAATAGATAAAGAATAACCTAATATATCACTTTTGTATAATGAAAATGAGATCTAATTTAATTAATGTGATACAAGTATGTATTGGGGGTTATAAATCATGTGTAGAAGGTGACCAATATGATTTTTATAAGTGACATTCTAAATCCTCTATAGATCACTTTGCATAGGTCAATTAGAGGAAATCATATTCACTAGTCTAGTATGTCCAAGGTTGTGAAGCTACCTTCTTTTCTACACCAAAGGTTCCTGTGTACGTAAGTGCCTCATAATCCTAAGGGCCTTAATTCCAACTCTAATATATTCAACCAAGGAAATTGTGATCACACCAAGTTCATGCAAATTTAATGCAAACATAACCAAGTTTCCTAAAATTAATTATTAGTCACCTTTTGAAATTGACATGACCCTATCCAATAGAATTACCATTGATCTCTAAAACCTCTCCATTTTAATCTAGATTAATATGTACAATATAATTGAGATTTCAATTATTAGAAATTTATTGTTTGAGATATCTATTTATTTTAAAAAATACAAAAGCATTACTAATGTTTCTATTATTTGGATGCTTTATTGTTATTAATTATTATAATTTCGAGAAGACATTTTTATTTTATGTAGGACCTACACCCATCTCCATTTCAAACTTTCCCTTCTTAATAATAGTGTTACAACTAAGTTAGGCTTTATTATAACAACCTACCAAATCATTCACTTTACAAAAATAATTTTGGTTTTGAGCCAATGTAATGGTTATATTGCCTTGAGGCTCTAATGTATGAAATGATTTAAGAGTCATTCCAAAAAAATTAGATGAAACACCCTCTCATAACTAGGAATTTGAGCCACTTAGGAAATTGTGGATCTTGGTATTGCTTATATAATTAATAAATCCTCATATTTGCATCCTAAAATTAATTCCATATTCATTAGAAGGCTTGGTCTACAACAAAATATATAGTCTAGTATGTCATAATCATTAAGCCAATGGGGGTGATGCTCCAAAATAAGTGGCCCTCCTACTAACATAATGACTAATTGGATGACGATGAGTATGTTTTCTTGCTTAACCTCCTCTCTCTATTATGTGGCTAAAAATTTCAAAAAGAAATCCCTATTTACAAGATTCTAAAAAATGTCCATCCCCTCAAGTTGTAACAACCCTGGTGTTCTGCTCAGTAAAAATTGTCGAGTTTCCATCTTAAGTGAATGATCCATGTTTCCATAGCATAGCAATTAAAAAAAATATTTCCATAATGTAAATTACATGCACATTTGAAATAACACTATTTCCAAACTTCCATTGCATTCCATTGTAATTTCACAAATCTACTCATAACATAGATTTCATATTGAATAAACTCAATTATATCATTCAAGATTACATCCTTCCATATAAATGGGTACATAATACATGCATAGCTCTTTTGAGCTTCATCTGGCAATAGATATATACAAAATGGTCCTAATACCGCTGTAATGGTGCATACGTTTTGGATGTCCTCCCTCCCTGGTGCGTACACTCCAGTTGTCCCCAATGTTGGTGTAAACATTCACAAACCTCGACTACCAATTGATGAGGATAAGCATCACTCAAGAACTTTTCCACTAGCCACGGACTCAAATGTGATCCCCTGCACATCTGTCACATATGACAAGATGGCCCTACCCTTCGATGAAGAGATTGGTTGGTAAACCTCATAATAATAGCCTATCTAAGCTTAGTGTTGTGTCCTATAAACCAAAACCTAATCATACAGTCGTTTCCCCTACGAGTATGGAAATCATAAACTAGAATGCATAAAAGGAACCAAGTGAACTGATAGTGTAAACAGTGGCAACTTACACTACTTTGGCCAAAGTATTCTCACCTAGTACTTCAAGTGACAGTCTTCCTATTCACATAGACTTCTATAGCTTGGTTTCTATTATGACCATTCATATACTATGCTTAGGTAATTTCCTTCTGTAAGTAAGATCCCTAACCTTAGAAATAACCTATTCCCCTTTTCCCAAAACACAATGGTATCTCTACCAATAAAGCCTAAGAACAAGTTACCCCTTCAATGGATATTCCTATTGGGTAGGTATAACATATGAGCTTTTCTAGTCTACACATTAACTTTGCATAAACATCTTAACAAGCTATTATCTTCAACAAACAACCTAGTCCTAGGTTTAACTTTATATTCTAAAGTATATAGCTACATAAGCTTCATCCAATCATAAATTAAATATACATAAATAAATAACTCCATTCAATAATATATCACATTAATAAGTGGTTATCATCAAGAGAATAGCCACATCCATGAATGACCTCAATCGAAGAATAATCATATCAATAGATGATTCCATTCGAGAATGCAATCTCCTTAGTAAAAAGGGTTAAACAAAAGTCTAATCTTATCAATTTACTATGATGTCATATCAAGAGTGTAATGCACTAATCAAGTAGCAACTCTAACTCAATAGGTAATTCCACCTATATCTTCAAATATATATAGAATATCATAAACTCAAGTGATCTACTTAATCACTTAGGTGAGTCTCAACCTCAGTATACCCTAAATCTAGGATAAAGACATCAACTGGTGCCTATTCTGATTATATAGGTTAATCTAACCCTATATGTTTCAATCAAGACCAAATGAACAACCCAACCAAGTAGGTTATTCCCAACCTATAGGTTTCAGTGAGTGGTCAAGTACATATCCCAACCCTATAGGTAAATCTTAACCTAAGGTTTCTTTCATAAATCGAATAAACTTCTCGACCCAATAGGTTATTCTAAACCTAGGGTTTCATTCAAGTGAAAGTGATGATCAAGTTATCATATAAGTTTAGATTCTTGATGTGGTTTTCATGACATCACATCCTGTCATATCTTTCTTACCATCACTATGGATATATAGTTAAACCTTAATGTTCCCCAAGGTTATCTAGCATAAAATATAACAGTGTCAAGTCATTTCATGACATTGACATATTTCACTTTATACACATAGTCTAACTATCTATGTATAGAACATCAATGTCTAAATTCATGTATAAGGTATACAGGAGTATAAAGACACTTCCCTTAAGCTAATCATATTTCATAATTCTTGGTATATATACCAATGATAAACAAACACTCCTTTTATGAAGTATATATAAACACTTTCATAAAAAAGTATAAAAAAAAAAATTCCTTTCCATAAGAAAATGTTATGATTTACTAAAATAATAATTTCTCATGCAATTTCAATCAAAGCAATCAAGACTCATTCTTTCATAATAATTTAGACAAATAAAGAAGATTAGATCCTCATGCTTGTGATACACTTAACCAATTGACTGATTTGATGTGCAACCTTCCAAAGATAGCTTGCTAGCCCTCACTTTTCCACTCAAAGCTATACTTCACTATGCCCTCTTTCACAAGATCACTCAAAGCCTAGTTTACAATATTGGTTTACAATTTCTGGGAGATTCTATGTTTTGTTGAAATCACATATTTTTAGAAAATATAATGATTTAAGCCTTAAAAAGCTCCATTTTAAGGACTCCAATTGAAGAGGATTTGATCAAACCACCTTTGATCAAACCCTCTCCCTCACTTTTCCACTCAAAGCGATACTTCACATACCCTCTTTCACAAGATCACTCAAAGCTCTCACAAAGTAACTCTAAGCTCTCACCAAATACAACTCTCAGAATATTGTAGTAGAATAGATTTTCATAATAAGTGTGTCCCAAATAAGAGAGCTATCCCATTTATTTATATAGAAAAATGAGACATTAATGGCAAAAGATAAGGCATGTCAGTCAACACCTTGCCTCATGAAAAGCGACTTACAACACACAACAAAAAGGTGGCAAAAATCTAAGTGTAAACTCAACTAGGTATTCTACAAATCGATCCCTATGGCTTGACAACGACTCAAGACCAATTCAAATAAGCGCATGCCTAAAATATGATAATCGACTTGCAACCAAAGTAGACTTCTACAGAAACATATCTTTCATATATTGGCACCATGTTGCAACCTCTATTCCTATTCTTAGGCACGATTTATCTCATTGAAATAGTCTTCTATTTACAGGTAGCACATGCATGCTAAGTCGACTTGGTCACAACATCATTGTGCGACAGAGAAAAGATGAGTCGACTCCCCATTTTATAATGTTCAAACAACACTTTGGCTAGCACATTATCTGCTATTTGCTTTATCATATTTCATGCATTTAAACACTTTATGATGCAGGCTTAAATATTTCCATCGCTTTATATTAAAGTGTTCCAAGTTGAAGTAATTCGTTGTTATATATTAGTGATGCATTTCCAAATGGTATTGACTATGGCTTATAGCTCTATATCGGTTTTTTACCATTTGCACATTACTTGCATTTGTTTGAACTTTAATACTTTGCATATCATATATACAAATCGACCTTTTAATCCTTTGTATTTACGTGCATATACAAATCATCCTTTATTTTATGCATAATATGTTAGCATAGGCTTGAGTTAGTCTTAAAGACTTATGTGCAGCAATATCGTGGCTTTTATATGTTGTGTCTTGCTTATCACTTAGCGTTGGGTGATCCCATAATACGAGTTTACAATTTTTGGCCAAATTGGACATTGAATTAATTTTTTTTAACTAAATCTTCACTTTTGGGCACCTATAGCAACTAAACTATGAGGAATTTGAAGATGATGCAAACTAGTGATTTGTGACATTTTGTTTGTAGATTATAAATATAATTTATTTTTTAAAATGCAAATCAAATTGCACTTCTTTTTCCATCTCCTTCGAAAACTATTTTTAACGGTAAACATCATTTTTAAAGAGTGACGTCACTGGCTAACGCATAATTTTTTTTCTATGAAGGATAAAATTCTATTTTTTTTGAATTTAGATTTGTACTATGATGTCTAGTGCATGGAGTTGGTTTCATAGCATTTCATTGAAATTTTTTTTCTTAATTAAGTTTCAAAGTCGAACCTTTTAAAATTTAGACATGATTCACTGGCTAAAGCATAACTTTTTTTGTATGTATCGAAATTATTATTTTTTGTTGGATCAAAGACATCAATATCTAGTGCACAGATATTTTTCAAAAAAAAAGGTTGGTAATCTGCTATTTTTCCACTTCGATGAAAACCCTATGTTTAATCAAACTAAAAAATAAAATACATAATAAAACCAAAACATATTAAAATTATATTTGATGGATAGCTCATTCTAAGGACTACCATCATCCAGTTGGGTCTGTGAAGTCTCTTCCATTTTCACCCTCAACTCGAGCTTCGAAGGGAAAAATTATGTAGAAATTTGGTGCAAGAGGGGGAGAAAGGAAAAAAAAAGGGGGGTTCAAATGAACCCAAGTTCGAGTGAACCCCCCTTGGAGGTTCGCTAGAACCAAGGTTCGAATGAACCCTAGTTCGAGCGACCCCCCCCTTTTATTCAATTTTCCATTGTCTTCATTATAAAAAAAAGCCAAAAAAGTGGGTCCCATCATTTAATAGGGTTTGCTCGAACCAGGGTCCATTCAAGCCCCTTTTGGGTCCATTCGAACACCTTAGTTCATGCGAATCCCTAAAAAGCAAAAAAAAAATCATAGGAGCGTTTTTGCAATTTTCCTTCCTCATTGGAATTGTAAACCAGTATTGTGGGATCACCTCGTTGTATATTTAAAACCTCCAAAGCATATAACATTCTCATGATTTTAAAAGCACAACGCATTTTAGCTTCATCGGCCTTCACATATGTTTATTAAGTACGCCTTTATAAACAATATGTATGTATTGTTCAGCCTCCATTTATATAATGGATCGACCTTGTATAGTTTCTATACATATAAAAAATATGTCTTACATATATATATATACCTTTATATATATTCCATGTCGATTGTGTATGTAAACATTTGATATTCACATGAGTAAGATCAAGATATTATTTCATATATAGTATCATTTATATATATACATATATATGCCTCTCTGTACATGTATACATACGTATACATATGTTGATATATCCATATGGACATTTTCGTTTGTCATACATACATATATATATATTTGATTGCACAATCAAGCACATACACATTTACTATCTTATTGATAGGTGATATGTGTGCGATGTATTTATACATATATACTTATATGTCGCATTGTCCCTTCGATAACACCATGCTTATGAGCAACCCATTCATAATCGTGCATAGGTACATTTACCTATGTACTCTCATGTACATGCTCCTTTATGCATATGGTCTATCATTGACATGCATATGCATACATATACATACATACATTCACGTATGCTCACCTCATCAATTCAAGCATAGTAATATAAAGAAGAACCATAAACTCCAAACACATAAACATCATCCCAAAATGCACTCAACAGTAATCAAGACCCTTACTAATGCAAATGCATTATACTAAAGGATGACTTACCAGTTTTCCCCAAACTATGACATGGCTCTATCATTCTATAAGTGTGTGTTTAAGCTCGGATAGGTTTCATTTAGGGTTATCTGACCAATCACTTCTCCTATCAATACTTCCCCTCCCTTTTAGAGGATTGGCTTAGCACATTTACAATGGTAGTTAGGCATTCATAATAAATCCATATGCATCATAAAACTTTAGTATATTCATATAGCAATGTATGTAAACATATTTACTCTTTCAAAGCCACATTTAGCATTTATCAACACTTTCACATAATACATATTTCAGTATTCCATTATTTTAACAAGCATGTCCAAATCATGATTGCATTTACCATCCTATTTACCCATGAAGGTAAAAGTAAATCAGTAACAACAAGACACGATGTGACACAAGTCAAATATGCCTAAAATTTGTGGTTTAGAATTTGCTTCTATGACTGAAAAAAATTCATATCCACATCTTAAAATCAATCTCATATTCACTCAAAGGCTTAGTTTCCAATAACCTATCTAATCCATTATATCAAAATCCTTACACCAATGAGGATGATGTCATAATGAAGTGACTATGTAGTAACATAATAATGCATCCTATTGTAAATAACCCCTCTTCTTGTGATTGAAAAAATCTAAAATAAATTCTCTTCTACAAACTTCAAAAAATACTCTTTTCCCAACTCAAATACACCTAAAATTATAAATCTTAAAATTACTTAAGATTGAAAAATATCTCTTTCTTTTAAAATTTTCGAAAAATGAAATACACCTAGAAATCAAAGTCTTAAAATTACTTATATGACTAAATAATCCTCATTAGATCAAAGGATGTTTGCCATGGTTCAAACTTTATAACTCTCTATACCTAGAGTTTCAACTTCAAACGTTGAGTCATTTTGTAAAGCTTGGTCCTCATACTCAACCTCTTTTTTCCTTGTTTGTTCCTCGTACTGTATTATCTTTTACCTTCTGTTTAGTCTTCCCACTAAACGTGTGGGGAACGATAGGTAGAATATTTTGACTTGTAACATCAATTGCGTTAGGTCCCACACATTCTCTAAGATTGACACACAAATTTTGTTGGTTTTTCGTGCCAGAATTCGATTTGTTCAGAAGAATTAAATATTGTGAGATCCAATTGAAAATTCGTGACAAAACAGAGGACCACCCACGCATGGAACCTCAATTTGGCTTGCTCTGCGTCACAATTCACTGTTATCGGACCGACTTGTGCGACAGAATATATTGATTTCACCTTCAATTCCGACAATACTGCAAAGACAAATTGACTGGATTCAACCAGCGTAAAAAACCCGAAAGCACAGTGGTCAGTAGTTAGAACAAGAAGATGTTTGTTTCTCACCACAGAAGCATGTGGGCCTCTATGTCCCCTCGATGCCTTATAAATGAATATCTCACGTCTCTTCCCCGTTGTATTCAACATTTCTTGTAAAATCTCTTAGAAGGTTGAGAGGCTGCATGAGCATGAAGCAAATCTTGTCTGTGAATTATATGGCTCCGCCAAGAAGAGGAAAAATTAAGGCTGCCATTTTCAGATCAATGGGTCATTCTATAACACTCTGTTATGGCAGCCTTAGGCGAAAGATAGGAGTTGGGTTCTCTTTCTTCCCGTTGTTGAAGCCATTATTCTGTGAAAAGCTGGCAGGGAAGAAGCATGTTATGAGATCCGCCATTGAAATAGCTTCGTTGCATGAGCGCCTCTGTAAATTGGCTTTCTTTATTCTGTTCCTCGCTGCGCAGCGGAAGTATCTGCTCTGATATGTGTTGGAAAATTAATGTAAGGATATTTAGAATAATGAAGTAGTGTAACTGAGAGGGATGTAAATTTGGAAATATGTTATTACTTGAATGTATTGTCTGTTTGATGGCACCAGTTAAGTTCTCTTGTTTTTTCTATGAAATGAAGAAATATTAAACTTATATTTATCTCTACAAGTTACTTATTCTGCAATTCAAAAGCTTTAATGAGTCTCTGCTATAGATTGATCAATAATAGGCAGAGTATGTACACATATGTGTATAATTCAGATCAGTTGCAGTGCTGTTTAAGAAAAGAACGAGTTATGACATTATTTATTCAAGTGAAGGATTTCTGGATTGGATCATCATTAAAAAAAACTATTGTACATTTTATAAATGATGTCATTATATTCTTTTTTCTATCATTTTATCATTTTGCTTTTATATCTTTTGACATAATGATTGGGCTGGACTTAAAAATTATTGTTGTTGGGGAAATTAAAACATATATTACGATATAAATTAGTCTAGTCGAATAAATAATAAGAAAGATTAATAAATAACAAAATAATATAATAAAATATAAATTTATGTGGTAAAACCTTGACAATATATCAAGAATACATCCACGAGACAAAGCATTGATATTCTTATTACTAAAAAAATTGATTACAATCATCATACTTCATACTTGCTATTCAAATTACATTCTTATATTATAAAAATATATATAATATCTTCAAAATAACAACCACAATCAAATTTAAAAAAGTTAAAATTTAAAAAAAAAATAGATTTTCACACAATAAATTTATTTTCCATAAAATATATTTTTATTATTATTTTCATTATTATGATTATCCAACAATATTCAGCTGCATCGTTACCCATCAAATCTAAACCTGTAAACTATTAAACAAATATATATAAAACGTAAAACAATTAAATTGTTGCCATTTTCAACTGAAAAAGTAAGCAACCTATATGTCAATAGTCAAAAAAAAACATTATATAATATTTTACTTAAGTAGAACAAATCATCCCACCTTTTACTTTTAGTCTACGATTATCTCGGAGATGCAAAATGTCTTCCATACAACCCACACGAAAAACAAACTTAAAGCACTAAAGTCATCTCCGTACGACAGCTGTACAAGCACGCCGTTTAACTAAAATAATTTTATCTTGGTAGTAAATGTCGGCATCGTCGTAGACAAGTGAGAGCCGTGTAAATGGGTGGTGTGAGTGTGTTTTCCACTATCACTAGCACTTTATTTAAAGGAAGTTCATGGGGTATATGGAGTGGAAACGATATGTATTATTTAAAGGAGGTTTTATGTATGTTAATAATGTTATTGGTATCTTCGTCAGTAATTTATCGAAGGAAAATTCATCATCGTTATGGAAAATTCATTGACAGAAAATTCACGTCATGGAAAATTCATCGTCATGGAAAATTCACCGACAGAAAATTCACGTCATGGAAAATTCATCGTCATGAAAAATTCATCGAAGAAAATTCACCGCCAAGTAAATTTTGAAGATTCGATAATGGTTTATGGATGTGAGACTTGTTTGAGGCTCAAATCTCACACTATATGTAGCCTATTAGCTGATTAAGTGTAGTAGTGCAGTGTAAATTTCTAAATAATAAAAATATTATATAAATAGATATTATAATTTTTAAATGATATATTATTAAATATTAAAAATCTATTATTAATATATTATAGAATTCATTTGTACTTTGTTTTATTTTTTCAATTTTATTTTAAATAATATTTTGTTTAAAATTATGTTTAATTAACAACACAAACAAAATACATATACAAATTATAAAAGTGTCGCTGTAATCAATTCTTCTTTCTCAAACTTTTTATTCACAACATTGCATAGTATATATATACACAAAATGCTCACTTTTTCTTTCATATTCTAGAAGCTTTCATCTTGCATTCAATTTTAAAAACTTCTATGACTTATATTTTAAGGCATTCTAGAATTATATGATATTTAATGAAGGTGAATCGATCTTAATTCCAACTCAATTATTAGTTATGCCCAAATTTTCTCAGAATTGCTCTTTCACCTGCAAAGCTCTAGATACATGATAAAATGAACTTTGAGTCACTCAAAGTTCACTTTTGACAATGATTTTGTAAAAATGTTTCTGAATTGCTCTTTCACATATGCTATATTCTTTGATAAAATGATATATGATATATACATATACTTGGATTGACCATGATATATATGATTTTTATAACAATGCTATAAAAAAAAATATTATAAAAAAAATTGCTCTTGTTGAAATCTAATAATATTTCTCATCTAAATTACTTGACATGCTGCTAAAGTTGCAGCCATATACTCAACATTAATTGTAGAGAGAGACCATGGTCTAACACCCCAATGGGCTTCCCAAAAACCAGATATTTTTTTCTATCAAATACTTGTAAGCTTTTAACCATATCATCTGTTATAAAGGGATGTTGTTTAATAACAACAATAACTTATTTTGTTGAGCCATCTTGAACTTCTCCTTAATTTGACATGATTGATTTTCAAATTAAAAGAGGACTTGATTGGTCTGGTCATGTCTCATAGTGCAAAATTTAAACATGATATGAGAGATATTATGTAGTCTATTTTATTCAACCCTCAAGTTTATTAAGAATACTGTCCTGGTGGATTATTTGATCACAATTCAAACTGTGTCTGTTGGCACTTAGATAAACATGCTGAGAATTTTGGGTCTGTAAGATATTTCAGCCATTCCTAACTTGACACAACGTTTATCAGATAGAAGACAATAATTTAACTAGATTCGTACAAGGAATCTCAAGTCTAGATTTCTTATTATTCACCTTCCTTGCTTGGTTCCATATTTAACACTTAGTTTCCTATAAATCTAATTAACTAGGATAGTAGATTCTAGATTTCAGGGAAGTTTTTTCTCTGAAGTCTTCACAGATGCAAAGACTAAATGTATATATTATCGAGCACCCAACAAACACGAGGTGATTATCAACTTTGACTTAGTATTAAAACATGGGAAAGTCAAATTGGTTTGGTATTCTAGAATATTTTTGGGAAGCTATTCTAGATGTTCTAGACAAGGATCCTACATTGTCTCTAGCTTTAAACATAATTTAGGTAAACTCAATAAGGTTGGGGTTTCATGTAAGGCATTTCAAGATCTATTTTGGATCCAGTAGTTGAGCATCCTAATTTCACACTTCTCAAAATCTTATGTGGAAATTTCAAAAACTTCTCAAATTTTTACAATAGCTTGCTTGGCAACACCCCTACTTATAACTACTTGGTTTCAGGGCCACATCAGGATGCTTTTTGTTGAGGTGTCCAAAAAGGACCCAAAAAAAGTGACACTGATACTTGTACACTAAATCATGTTTTCTTTGTGCGCTAATGTGGCATCACATGATTTGTTTCTTTTTAGATTTAAGGAATACATATTATTAAGTTATTGGTAGTTAGCATCAACACTAACAGCTTTAAAGTCGCGACTATTGGTTCAATATTGTTAAAAATATTGGACATTAAATCGAAAAATGCTATAACAACTATTGGAACATGCTCAACTACTAGGTCCTTTCCCCTAGTAGCCTTATATTTTTGTTTGAAGATTCTAGCAGGTGTATTTGGAGTGAGGCTAGAAATTGCCCCACTAGCTTAAGCTTTTATTTCTACCACTTGTCAATCATCTAGAGTTTTTAAATTTTCATCAATTATTTACTTTGTTGAATTGAATATGCAAAATAATAAAATTCATGAGACCACCAACTTTTATAAATTTGGTAATTTAAATTTTAAGCTTAAACTGCATTACAAAATTTCATAGAACCACCTACTTTGAAATATTCCAGAAAAAATCTCAACAACGCCCATGAATTTTTTTTATGAAGCCCACATCCATGGGATCCCACCCTAAGAGGCATTAAAGTTCTTCCACATAAAGGTACCAAGTAAATACAATGGGATTTATGGTGTTTAGTACATCTATTATTTATAGTCTCATTACTTAAGTTCTTAATATAATCTCTTGGCTTAATACAACAATCCATACACTTCAAGTATAATCATATTAATTTCATTTGTAATATTGTTATAAAATGTTACTTATCTCATAATAATACAATAATATTTCAACAAAATGATATCGCTCTTAAGAATTGGTGTCACCAACATTTACCAAGATATCAAATAATTATAGATGCAAACCATTATAAATATACTCCTGTCTAATTTGTATTTTACTTGTACAATGGGAATTTTTTTCTTCCATGGCTAGTGTAACTCTAAGCTTAGCAATTGATTCAAGGCTACTTATAAGCTCTACTCAATTAGTTAAATTCATAACACATCTAACCTCTTAATGACCCCTTATTATACAAATCAAACTATCTTAAAATGCTAATTTTATCAAGGGAACTCTTGATATCTTCTAGAATTGAATAAAATTTTGAAGATTATCCTTCTCCTTTCAAGGATTTGGTAGTCTCTTACTACATCATTTCCAAATATTTTTAGATGTCTCTAATGTTATTTTATCTATTTGTTTATAGGATCTAATCTTCTTTTAATTGACTTTTATTATGAAAGAATGAAAGTCTTGATTGTTTTGATTGATATTTCTTGGGAATGCTTGCAATCTAGTGAATCATAGTATTTTCTTATGAAAAGGAAAAGAAGTTGTTTTATGTTTTTCTATGAAAGTGTTTATATATACTCCATGATAGGAGTGTATGTTTATCATTAGTATTACATACTAGGAATGATGAAACATGATTAGCTTAAGGAAGTTTCTTAATACTCCTATATACCCTATACGGGGATTTAGATAATGATGTTTTCTATACATAAATAAGTCTATACTACATGTATAATGTAAAATGTATCATCATGAAGAGACTTGACACTATAGCTTATTATGTTGGAGAACCTTGGGAATGATAGGGTTAGCATTGCAACAAAAGTGAAGGTATGAAAATATGATGTGACGTTATGAAAACCACATCAATTATCTTTACTTGAATGATCACTTGATCATACTTTACACTCGAATGAAATCCTAGGTTAAAATTTACCTACTGGGTTGGGATATGTACTTGACTACTCATTGAAACCTATAGATTAGGAATAACCTACTTGGTTGGGTTGTTCATTTGGTCTTGATTGGAACATATAAGGTTAGATTAACCTATATGATCGGATTAGTCATGGTTGATGTCTTTATCCTAGGATTAGGGTAAACTAAGGTTGAGACTCACCTATGTGGTTAAGTAGATCACTTGAGTTTATGAGATACTATATGTTTGGAGACATAGGTGGGATTACCTATTGAGTTAGAGTTGCTACTTGATTAGTTGCTTTATACTCTTGATTTGACGTCGTATTGTTGACAAGATTCTACCCTTTTGAATAACTCTTTTTATTAAGGAGATTACACTCTTGAGTGGAATCGTCTATTGATATGATTATCCTTCGATTGAGGTTATTCACTAATGTGGCTATACTCTTGATGAGAACCACTTATTAATGTGATATATTACTGAATGGAGTCAGTTATTTATGAATATTTAATCTATGATTAGATGACGCTTATGTAGTTATACTTTAGATTATAAAGTTATACTTGGGACTAGGTTATATTTTGAAGAGAATAGCTTGTTTATGCAAAGTTATTTTGTAGACTAGAAAAGCTTATATGTTATACCTAGGATTGGAATATCCATTGAAGGGGGTAACTTATGCTTAGGCTTTATTGGTAGAGATACCATTGTGTTTTTGAAAAAAGGGGAATAGGTTATTTCTAAGGTTAGGGATTACCTATGGAAGGAAATTACCTAAGCATAGTATATGAACGGTCATAATCCAAACCGAGCTATAGAAGTGTATGTGAATAGGAAGTTTGTCACTCGAAGTATTGGATGAGAATACTTTGTCCAAAGTAGTGTAAGTTTCCATTGGTTACATTATCAGTTCACTATGTTTCATTTATGCATTCTAGTTCAGGATTATCATACTCATAGGGGAAATGACCGTATGATTAGGTTTTGGTTTTTAGGACACAACACTAAGCTCAGATAGGCTATTGTTATGAGGTTTACCAACCAATCTCTTCGTCGAAGGGAAGGGCCATCTTGTCATATGTGACAGATGTGTGGGGGACTGCATTTGAGTTCGTGGTTGGTGGAAAAGTGCTTGAGTGATGCTTCTCCTCATTAGTTGGTAGCCAAGGTTTGCGGATGTTTACGCCAGTAAATTGGGGACAACTGGAGTGTATGCAGCAAGGAGTGGGGACATCTAGAATGTATGCACCAATGTGGCGGTATCAAGACTAGTTATATATCTATTTTCAAATGAATCTCAGAAGAGCTATGTATGTATCATGTACCCATTTATATGGAAGGATGTAATCCTGAATGATAAACTTGAGTTTATTCAATATGAAATCTATGTTTGGAAATATTTGTGCAATGGAAGTTTGGAATAGCATTTTTTTCAAATGTGCAAGTAATTTACATTATGGAAAGAAAAAAAATTATTGCTATGTTATGGCATCATGTTTTATTCACTTGAGGTGAAAACATTGGAAATTTAGAGAGTTGAACATTGGGGTTGTTACATTTATTTTCCTCTATAACATCTTCAATATAAATTGGGTTAACCTTTGAAAATAAAGTGAAATTAAAAAAATCATCATTTATTTCTTCATTCTAGGTTTCCTCATATATTTCCCTTAAACGGATTATCTTCTTCAATGTTAAAGTTGACCTTCCTCTTACATTTGGAGATACTATTAATGATGAAATAGAGCTACTAGTCATGTAGGAGTTGTTGGGTGTAAAGGGAAGATTCTACACATTTATACTAGAATATTTGATGTAAATATTTATTATTTTCTGACATTCATTATTTCCTTTCCATTTATGTGCTTCATCTTCACAAAAATAATTATTTTGGTGATTAGATTGTAAGTTCTAAGAATTCAATTTCTCATTATAACCCATGAGTGCATTTGCCCCTTTTCATATCGTTTCTTCATTTTCTCTTTGGGAACATGTGCATATGATGTGCAACTAAAAAATTTTGTGTACTACATTTAACTTTATTATTGATCAATTATTCTTGTGGTATCACATTTTAATTAATCTTTGTTAGAAATCTATTCAATAAAGATATTGCAGATCTGCAAATATTTTAACCCAAAATACACTTGTGTTGGGAATGGTGTGTCATATGATTTATAATCCTAATAGTTATTTATTTATTTATTGATCATTTGTAATCCCTCATGGAAAAGAGAATCCTTCTTTATTTTGGCACTATTTTCCATATGTATTCATATAATATATATAATTTGTGTAAAAAAAATTAAGATCATCTAATTTTATAGAGATATGTAAGAACATCTTATGGAATTATAAGATGCATAAGAGATCTTATGACAATTCAGTGACATGTAAGAGTATGTGAGAGGGAGGTTACATAGTGTGTTTGAATTGTTAACCAACTTATGAAATATAAGAATTAATTGTCATTAAACATCTTTGAGTGATTATAATGGATCTAAAGTGGAGTGTTCAATTTGGTAAGGAGTTCATGACACCTTTTTAACATGCATAAGAGAAGATGCTAAAAATAGCCTAGAGACCCACCTTGGAATAGGGAAATGTAATTTTGAATTGACATTTGGGTGCTATACCTTGATGGTTTTTCCCATGGCTTCCCATTTACAATTTTATAGTTTCCTATTTTTATGGTATATGTTGAGAAGGGGACACATTTCTCTTAAGTATTGGAGGTTTTTTGGCTACAGTGGGAGCTTTTGTTTTGTCGTATATTGTAGATTTGTGAAGAGGATTGTTTACCATGGCTTCTATCTCTCATTGGGATATTGAGAAATTAAATGGGGCAGGCTCTGAGATGTGGAAACTAAAGATGGAGGATCTCCTTGAAGAGAGAGATCAGTGGTTTCTAGTTTCACAAGAGAGTAAACCAGCTGCAATGTTTGATGAAGATTGGAAAAAGTTAGACAAGAAGGCATGAGGAACCATATGGTTGTGTCTCACATATTTCTTCCTTTTGATTGTCTCCACAAAATACACCGTATGGACAAGTTGTGGAAGAGGACAGGTGATATTTATCAAACTAAAAAAATTTCTAAGTTATATCTCAAAAGATAGTTATATTTATTAAAAATGAAAGATGGTGATTCTATTGCAAACCATTTAAATGCTTTTAATCTTATTATAAGTTAGCTTGCATCAGTAGATGTTAAATTAGAAGATGATGATAAATGTATATTATTTCTTTGTTTTTTTCCTGAATCTTGGGAAAATCTAATTGTTTCCATAAGTAGTGGTAGTGCAGAGCCAAAGATAGACAACATGATTTTCATACTTCTATTAGAGGAGATGAGGATAAAGTCTACGAATGTTGTCTCCCAAGATGTATTGTGTGTGCGAGGAAGGTCCAAAGAGAAAGGGCCTAAAGGGTACAGAATGAGGGATAAGTCTAAAGGACGTTCTAAGACCCCGAGAAAGAGAAAATTGTTTGAATTATGGAAAAAGAGGGCATGTGAAGGAGTGTAAGAACAAGAAAAAGAATGTTGATTCCTCCACGAAAAAATCCTTTGATGATGATTTTTATGCTTTCTTTATTTTAGCTAACTCTATTAGTGATGATGATTGGCTTATTGATTTAGGTTTCTCCTACCATATGACTCCTCACAAGGAGTGGTTTACTTATTACAAAGCATATGATGGGGGAGATGTTTTGCTTGGTGATAAAAGCACTAAGAATATTTTGGTAAGAGAAAGGTAAAGTTGTGTTTTAGTGATGGGAGGATTAAATCCCTTGATGATGTTTTAAATATATCAACTTGCAAGAAATTAACTTTTAGTATCCAAGTTGAATGATTCTAGAATGTATGTGAAATTTGACAAGTCTAGTTGTAGGTTGGTAAGAGGGAATTTGGTGATAGCTAAAGGATTTTGGATAGGGAATTTTTTAGGCTAAATGTCTCTACTTTATGTAACTCTTCTAATGTAACTAGTGTTGAAAATGCATGTATGTTGCAAAACCATAGCTTGGGTCATATTGGTGAAAAAGGTCTTAAGACCATCCTTAATAAAAAGTTGGTTGATGGTATTTCTAATTATTTTGTTGACAAAAATGATTTAATTGAGCATTGTGTGTTTGGAAAACAAAATAGATCTTCATTTACTAATGGAACTAATAAGGCAAAGATATTATTAGAGATCATTCATTCGGATGTATGTGGACCAATGGATGTTGACTCTTTGGGTAAATCTTGGTATTACGACTCTTTCATTGATGATGTCTCAAGATACAAATGGATTTATTTAATGTGTTTTAAATATGAATTTTTCACTAAGTTTAAGGAATTTAAAGTCTTAGTTGAGAAGCAATTAGAATATAAGATAAAAGTGTTGAGATCTAACAATGGGGTGAATATTGTTCCAAGGAATTTCATGAGTTTTGTAAGCATGCAAGTATTGTTTGGAAGAAGACTACCCCTTACACTCCCCCAAAAAATGGGGTAGCAAAAAGAATGAATCGAACCTTGATGGAAAGAGCTAGGAGCATGTTGAGTGGTGCTAAGCTTGATAGATTCTTTTGGGAAAAAGTGGTTGGTAATGCTTATTATTTGATTAATAGATCTCCTTGTTCAACTCATGTTTATAAAACTCCTTATGAAGTGTGGATAGGTAGAAATCCTTTTGTTTCACACTTAAGGTTCTTTGGTTGTGAGGCTTTTGTTCATGTGCCTCAAGAGAAGTGATCTAAAGTAGATCCAAAAGCTTCGAAAGGCATCTTCATTGGTTACAATGAGAACGTAAAAGGTTGTAAGCTTTGGAATCCTCTAAATCATAAAATAATATTTTCTAAAGATGTGATTCTCAAGGATTTTAGAGCTTATTCGGAAGAAGAACAACCAGAGGAGAAAGATAAGACAAAGAAAGTGAATTTCGAGATAAAGATTGAGAAGCAGGAAGATGCACATGTGGAAGAATAACCAGGTGAATATGAGGATAGAGAAGAAGAAGAGGTAACTCAGATAGCTTGGAGGATGTGCAAGATGAGCACACAGAAGAAGAATAGTGAACCACCAAAAATATAACATATGTGGACCTAGGGCAAAAGGATTCCCTTTACTAGGCCCTTAGCATTTTTCACCCTAGGAGCACTTGGTGTGTGAGAATGACACTCTTGCCTCTAGGTGGTTACAATATTTTCGGCGGTTGCATTCACAAGGAAGGGGTTGATTGATGAAGGTTGTGAGATGTGTGTAGCTAAAACTAAAAGTAAAATGATATTAATCTAATGTATTCAATTTAAACAAAGTAAATCTAACCTAATGCAAACTACTCTAAAATGACCTAAATGTAAGAAATCTAGAAATTAATAGAGAAGGACAGAGGGTGTGCACCTAGAAATGTGATGTTGTAGATGAATGGTCCTGGGGTATTCTGGAAAATGTCTAAAATTTGCAGAGGGACACTTTCACCAAGTTGGGCGACCTAGTCCTCCTACCAGGAAATTCTACCAAACTAGGTTTCGAGGAAAAGGGTACCCAAAAATGTAGAAACCCTTTTCTAGGCTTAGCACAGGGAAAAGGTCGCCAATAGTGGCAACCTAGTCCTCTTGATGCTTTTCAAGGATTCAGGCTCTGATTCTATGGGTCCTAATTGATGTTTCCTTTTTCTTTAGCAACCTATTTTTAAAACTCCTGAAAGTGACCTGCAACTTGTCTTTTGGCTCCTTCTAGGGTTTGATGCTTTGATGTACTTGAGGGGAATGTTTGTACTTTCTCCCACACTTTGTACTTCACTAAACCTACATAAAAACCTACAAGCACATGCAAAGACCAAGAGAATGTTGGGGTTAGGAAATAGGGGTTTGCCTAAGTCAAACCCCTTTGAAGGTAATTAAACCCAAATAAGATGAAACCAAACGAAAGCAAGATTTAATGATGAACTTGAAGGAAATACTTACTAAACCTTTGTGTTGATGGTCTGCAACATGCAAGAGCAACTCCAATGGAGGTTGCTTGTGAAAACCTAATGCTTGTTTGCTTGCTTTGGAAGACTTGAGTGCTAGAGTTCTTGTGATGAGATGTAAAAATGAGCTTGGGAGGGAGAAAAATGAAGGTGAAAACCCTTATTTGTACATGTAAGACCCTATTTTTTCTCAAAATGCAACCTAATAGGCTGACACTATGGTTTAGGAGGCAATATTCCTGTTAAATTTTATTTTAAATTTGAAATTTATGCCTAAAGGGACTAGGTCGCCCAAAGTGGTGACCTAGTCCACTTGGGCAATTTCAAGTGGTGGTCGGGAATTAATTTGTGTTTAATGAAGTTAATCAGCTTTGCCTCCTGAAACACACTTAAGTCGGGACTAAAGTATATTAAGGGGACAAATTAGCATAGAAAAAGGGTTAATTTAGGGGTGATAATCCTAGATAAGTGTGAAAATGCATTACAACACTTTGTCACAAGGCTTGGAAAGGGGTAAAAGGGTGTTGTTTAGGTGAATTATGTTGAAAGGGTCTTAGAAAAGTGAGGAAATATGTTACAACACTTCACAACACCTTAGTAAAACACCGTTAGAGTATTGTTGAATTGCAAGCTTACAAGGCTAAATCAAGGTAAAACAAGGCCAGAATCCAAACGAAAAGGCCAAAATGAGTGAAAAACTGCCAAGGTCTACACTTTTTCATGACACAAATAGGTAGAGCCCATTACTCCTATCTTGAGGAGGTCCACAAGACAACGAAATATAGTTGACAGGTATAGCCCATCAGATTACCATTCTGTATTTGTTTTGTTGAGTACTGATGATGAACCTAGATCCTACAGGGAGGCTCTCTCTTCAAAGGAAAGTGAGTCTTGCTTATAGACCTTGCAGGAGGAGATGATAGTTTTGGATACTTGTGACACTTGGGATCTTGTTAGTTTTCCCAAAGGAAGGAAGCCTATTGATGGCAAGTGGGTATTTAAAAATAAATTTATAGTAGATGGTCAGTTAGGTTGGTACAAGGCCAAATTAGTGGCTAAGGGCTATTCCTAGAGAGTGGGAGTTGATTTTGGTGAAATTTTCTCTCCTATTGCTAAATTGACTTATATTATATTCCTATTATCTATTGTTGATGCTTGTGATTTTGAGATAGAGAAAATGGATGTTAAAACTAATTTCTTGTATGGGGATCTTGAGGAGGAAATTTATATGTGATAGCCTAATGGTTTTGTTGTGAAGGAAAAGAACAATTGGTTTACAGGTTGAAGAGATCTTTGTATGGTATAAAACAGTCACCCAAAATATGGTACAAGAAGTTTGATTATTTTGCATTGAATTTGGGTTTTCTTAGGATTGAGGAGGATTATTGTGTATACATTAAGGTTATTGGTGATCATATTTTAATTAGTTTCTTTTATTTTGATGATATGTTGTTTATTGGTAACAAGAAGGTGATGATTAGTTAGCTTAAGACACATCTTTCTAGCACATTTGATATGAAGGACTTGGGGGATGCAAAATATATTCTTGGGATGGAGATCAATATAAATCAAGTTCAAAGAAAGCTTTTTTTAAGTCAAAGTAAGTATGTTGATACCATTTTGCAGAGGTTTAATATGCATGATTCTAAGCCAGTTAGTATTCCATTTCTTATTAGTACTAAGTTGAGCTTAGATATGTTTCTTAATTCTAATGATGATTTTGAGGATATATCTATGGTTCCTTATGCTAGCACGTCATTGATATTTTGATGTATGCAATAGTTTGCACTAGACCAGATATTTCCCAAGCAGTGGGAGTTCTAAGCAAGTTTATGTCTAGCCCTAGTAGAGAGCACTAGACTTTTGTTAAGAGGGTGTTTAGATATTTGTGAGGTTCTTCTGATTACTATTTGGTTTATCATGGTACTGATGATGTGGATAATTCATTGGACATACAGGGGTTTTTTTGTTGTACATTAGGCGGGTGACTTGGATAGTTGAAGGTCCACGAATGGCTATGTATTTACATTTTTAGGAGGTGCAATGAGTTGGATGAGTAAGAGGCAGCCTACAGTTGCATTATCCACCACTGAAGTAGAGTATATGGCTTCTACACATGCCTCTAAGGAGGCGGTATGGTTATAGAGGCTTGGTAATAGCATTGGTTTAAATTACTAGATAATAGTGGGGATTGGATGTCACAATCAGTGTGCTATTTGTTTGATTAGAAATCTTATGTAGCGTGCTTGTACTAAGCATGTTGATTTTTGGTATCACTTTGTGCGAGAGATGGTTGAGAATGGTAAGGTCTTGATAGAAAAGATTGACACTTTGGATAATGTTATAGATTCTCTTATGAAGTTAGTGACCATAGTTAAATTCTCTTGGTGTAAGAAGGCCATGGGCCTTAAGCACTATACTTGATTTTAGGTTTTGCATCTCTTGATGTAATTACAATGTATAATGTCAAGTGGGAGAATGTTAAGATAAGGTGGCATTAACCATGTAATCCTATGTCATGTGTATGTCTCCACATTCCATGGAACGTGTTCTAGGGGACATGAGAGAAAATTATTAAATTTTGGCATGTTGTAATTATATTTCAAAGAGAGGATTTAATTTTGATGGAGATTACATCAAATATGGATAAGGCATATTTCTTAGGCATCCATAATGAAATATGAAAGATCTTGGATGGGGCTCCCAAGATTGGAGAAGAAAAGGTGTTTGTTGGTGTTCCATCGAGGAGCAAAAAGGTCATTGAAGCATCCGAAAAGAAAGGAGTTCGATAGGCTATGGGCTAGGCACCCATGTGGTAGTCTTGAATTTTCATTTGATATTTTATTCTATCTTTTGGTTGTCCATGAAGATGGGTGTGGTTTTTTGTAGGTGGTTTTGTACCTCTTGTTTTGGTTTACCATTCGTGGTTTTACCTCCCATAATTTCAATAAATTGGAGACATGGGATGGTGGTTTCATATTGAGTTCTAGAAGGCAGCAGAGTGTTGTTGGGTTGATCTAAGATCAGTAGTGAAGTGTTTTATTGTGTACTCTCTTAATAATATACTTGCCCTCTTTTCTTGTGTGCAGCTTTTTCTTGAAAGGGTTTCTCCACGTAAATTTGGTGTCACATTCTTTTTGTTGATTTTTATATTGTGATGTATGTTGTAATTGCATGTTTAAATCTAATTTTCAGATCTGAATTTACTTGCATAAGTTCATATTGTAGCTTTCCTCCACCTTGTTTTCTACACACATCATGCTAGTTTCCTAAACAACGGCTTCCAAATTTCAACTATAGATTCCTCTTTTATTGTCATTTATAACTTTGAATCCAAATTTATAATTTTATGTTTTAATTTATAGTAAATTTGCATTTTCTTATTTCGTATTTTGTTTTAGCTAAGTGAAAAGTATTTTTTGCAAGATTAAAACATTATAGGGTAATCTAATATTATTTTTATATTTTTTGTTAAAACAACAACAAAACATGCCATTCATAATCTTTTTATCCTAAAGTAATTTAGTTAAAACATTTAACTAAGAAAAGTAAAGATTGTTCTAACTCAAATCAATTTTCTTGCATCACGCATTTGCATCATTGGACTTGCACTTTCTTAGTTTTGTGGAGATGTTGCACACACATATGACTATGTCTCCTTTATCTCATATTGATTGTACATTCACATATCTTAGTGGTGTATCCTATAAATACTCATTTGTATCTCTTATATAAGCAATCTAATCTCTCATCATTGTATATTTGAATCCATTGATAAAATATAATTATTCTCCCATTTTCAATCTTCTTTGTCCTTTTATGAAAACTTCTTGATTCTAGATGACTATCTCAATAGCCAAATCTTACAATTGCTTCATATATCCTTCAAATAATTTAAACTTACATCAAGCAAAGGAAAATAAAATATCCTTTTCAAATTCCCTTATAAATAATTTCATATTTATTTAATATTTTGCCTTTTAATTCCCTATGCATTCAATAATCTGCACTTTCATTTCCCTATTGCAATCCATCAAAAGCATGTTCCCAAGATGGACTCAAGTTAATCCTCCAATCTGTTAAAATCAATAAATAATTGGGCTCACATTTCACAATGGATAGGATCATAATATATTCACAAGACAGAACTTCACTTTTACAATAGACTGCAAGGCAATTTTCATTGGGAATAGGCTATCAAAATTTTCAAGCCCTAAGCATACATGTGGACCTCAAGAACAGTCATCATAGAAAAAGGAACGAGCCCATCAACTAATTTCAACTCCACTATGAAGCTAGGAAACAAAAGCATCCATCTAGACACCTAATTAGTAAAATAGTAATCATTTGATAGCTTCAGCCTCAAGGATAACAGTGAGCAATGGTTGAATTGATATCAATATGCTAAGTGGTTGGCAAAGTGGTGGGCTATATAAAGCTCATGGTATATAGGGGTTCTATAAACTATCAATGAGAAGTGATCGAATGGTTCCAAAGGGGTGTTAGAGCCCACAAGATCTCCTGGTTTGAAGGACTGTTGGATGGAAACTGATCCGACATTTCTTGGAAGTGCTCAGTGGTCATAATGATATGTTATAGGAAGGCTCCAAGATTGGAGCACGAAACACTTCACCGACAGACCATTTCAATAGTACGAGTGCTGCTGTGCAGCAAAGCACAAAAAGATATAGATATGCTAGCTATCACAGGCATAGACAGATGGGGCCAGCCTTTCTTGTCGATAGAATAAAAGTTCCATCTCCAATCAATCTTTTTCTTCCCAATAAGCCTTCCCCCTCCGGATTGAAGCCCTCATCTGGACGGAGTGAAACTTGAGGTTATCATTAAATTTGTTGGCCCCAAATCTCTTGTCCATTTATGGGTGCATAGAATACGTCCATTTGTGAGTGCATTGAATACGTCAGTGAAATATTTGCATTGGCAAAAGTCATACTGGTGGGACCCTATTAGATTCATCTATCTATATATAGATGCATTAAGCACATTATGATTGTTAGCTCTGTGATTGGAGAATGGCATGGAAGATATAAAGGTCGTTGTAAGTTTCAAAGGTGTCAATGTTATCATCCTAATGTGTTGTAAGGACCAAACCATCAAATGAATTTTGATCTAAAGGGCCTCAAAAGTTGTCACAAGTGATAGAAACATTTTAACGGAAGGCTCATGCAATGGGTTTCATGAGATTCATTTCATGTATGCGTGCACACATCACTAGCTTTATCAACTACACAATCACTAAATGACATGAAGGAATGGTTGATCTTTGAAGTGCTCAAAGGAAGCATCTTGAACCATCAAAAAAATATTTTTAGGGTTTCATGAGATCTATTTTATAAATGTGGTGAACGCATGACTAGCTTTATGAACCACACAATCACTGAATGACATGGAGGAATGGTTGATCCTTGAAGTGCTCAAAGGAAGCATTATGAACCATCAAGGAAATTTTTTGAAGGTTGTTAGATGAAATTTGATCTAAGGGTCCTCAAAGGCCAGAGGTATGTGGGTAGGTGATGCTGACAAAAGTTGGTACACTAATGGACCAATGCTAATAGCTAATTAATGGTTAATTATAAGAAAAAGTGGAGAGGCCTGGGATTCAATTAACATAAGTATTTAACCAAAGGGGATCATGTTAGGATAAGGAACAAAATAAATAATTTAAAAGGAAAGAACATGTAGGTTTATATGTTGTAAGAGTTTTGGAAATGTTTGCAAGGTTCAAACTAGGGGTTTAAGCATAAATGCAAAGAGCAAAGGGAAACCAATGAGTTATTGAGCCAAACAAGATACTCTTGAATCACCATTTACAAGGCTGTGAAATTTATGAAATGGAGCAAAGGACTTGAAGATCTTTTATAACTTATAGAGGATGTACCTAGTTTAGAGAAATTTTTGACATGTTGTTTATTGGTCCTCAATCTTGTAGCTAGCATTTATTATATATTAGGTTCATTGTATAGCTTCATGGTTAAAACTTATTCGAGAGATTCAATGGAGGGTATGTTGTTTGTTGGTCCTCAATCTTGTAGCTAGCATTTATTATATATTGGGTTCATTTTATAGCTCCATGGTTAAAACTTATTTGAGAGATTCAATGGAGGGCATGTTATTTGTTGGTCCTCAATCTTGTAGCTAGCATTTATTATATATTAGGTTCGCTTTACAGCTCCATGGTTAACAATTAAAGAAATGTGATGGGCCCCCTTGAATCCCTTTTTTCAATTTAAAACTATGCCCTTGTGTGTTTTTGATAAGATAAGCAGCATTTACGGGGTGTTGTACCCTTTACACAACGAGCCACTAGGGCCATGAGCCACTATGTCCTTGTGTGTTGAACATAGCCCCCTATGTTATTTTAGTTGTGATTGAGATTCAAAATATTATCTATGGAAAATTGTTATGGTGTGTATAATCCCTTTGTTATGTTTGACACTTTATGTTATTATCACCTTTTGACTTGATATGATAGTTAGCAAGAGAAAAAGGGGAACTACAATCTAAAAATCTGAACCCTAATATCTCTTTAGTAGTCTATTTATACCCTAGAGGATACAGTGAGAGAAAAGAGTATAATTTACAAAAGGGAAAACTAGATCAATATGCATTCCACATATAATATTTAGAAAAATCACATTCATTCATCCCTAACACACAAACATATCAATCCTTATATCTTCATATATTATATTATATTTATTACAAGATAGGTCTTATGTATATATATATGTATGTATGTGTATATATATTCTTATATATATATATATATATATATATGTATATATATATATATATGTATATATATATATGTATATATATATATATATGTATATATATATATATGTATATATATATATATATGTATATATATATATGTATATATATATATGTATATATATATATGTATATATATATATGTATATATATATTCTTGTTTTGTCTATCTCCTCTATATCTATTACATTCATATATCTATACATTCTCTTAGAGAGGTGTGACCCTTATAGAGCACCTCTTAGTCTCCTAGGTTGGCCTCAGGTCCTACAAGTCTTATGCAATAACTTGCGGTAGGATTTGGCGTTGTCATGTGACCTTGCTAACATCATCCCCCTTTTAAAATGATGTCTTGTCCTTAAGACATGATATTCAATTCCCCAATGGAATATGTTTGTAGATCACCTTCAATTGTGTGAGTGTGGTGTCTCATTGTTTATTTGCTTGTTGTACAGGACTTTGATGTGTCCTTGGGTTTTGATGTGTGTTACCTCTAGGCCTCTGCAAGACTACTAGGTATATGTATATGTTGTACTACCTTCTTGGCTTCCCCTAAAATTCATGTTAAGTGCACCAGTTTTATACTTATTGTCTCTCTTAATTGTTTTATCAAAATCTTAATTTGCTCCCTTTCATCTTGAACTTAGTGTAGTTGTGTATGAAGAATTTTTGTTTGTGTTCTTACTATACCGTCCATAACCTTTAGTGGGTCATATGTAGAGGCAATTTGCACTATTTGGGCCTCCAATTGGGTGATTTGATCTTTAAGATTTTTAGTGAGGTTGGGCCACTAAAGATAAATTTGATATATTATGTTGGCCTCAGGTATGCTTCCTTCAATATTCTTTATTTGAACTTATAATTGAGAATGTGATGTTGCACGCTTCTTTGTTTGAACTTCTAATTGAGAATGTGATGTGCACAATTCTTTGTGGACTCATCCACTTTTTCTCCAAAATCTCTTGCTAGGCTTCCTATCTTATGTTGGCCCTTTTTTATTGCAAATTTGATTACGATCCATCCACCAATTGTTTGAGTTGTTGCAGTAGGGGAAGGGAAGTTTCCCTTTATATGTGTGATATGTATATATTTATCCTAATAGTAAAAAGAAACTTAGGTGTGTAGGAAATCCATTGTAAGTTGTGTCCAGGATTTAATTTCTCCTCTTATTTCTTGGTTTATGTACCAAGTCTGGGCGACTGGTGTTAGTGTCCAGTTGAAGATTTGAATGTCTAATCTTTCACTATACTCATTCCTTACCTCCCATATTCGAATACAAGTGTTTAAGTGGTCTTTCAGTAAGATATCACCATCATGTTTTGATTTATCAATGTATCCCCTTCTTCAAATGAGTATCTTGTTTTAATTAAGATTTTAAATATCTTCCATTTGGTGATTGTATATTTATGTGTATTTTGTCAACTTGTATCAGTACAAATGATTGTGTGTTATAATATGTCAGCCTTAGTTCCACAATATCAAATATTTGTTCTATTTGTGTAATGTATGATAACAAGTCTCTTATGCATGAATACTTAGGTACTGGTTTAATATAAAAAATTATGTGTGATATCTGGTTTATTTGATGGGGTCTTTCATTATATGTTCCTCATAATATCCTATGTTTTCACAAATCTTGTTGTAGTATATTATCTATAATTGTGATAGAATGCAAAACATTCTTTTGTGTTCTCCTTATCATAAATATCCTTCTACACCCAAGTAATTCTCTAAGAGTGCAATTTCAGTTCTTCAAGCATCCTTGTGCCCAACACATCTTGAGTGTCTATGATATAAGCTCATTGCTCTCTATTTCTAATTCTTCTTCTAAGTTTGGATCTCCAATATTTTCATCCATTGGTAGTTTTGATATTGTAAAAATGTTTTTATT
The DNA here is from genome assembly GCA_007115665.2 of Sequoiadendron giganteum. Lineage (NCBI taxonomy): Eukaryota > Viridiplantae > Streptophyta > Pinopsida > Cupressales > Cupressaceae > Sequoiadendron > Sequoiadendron giganteum. Next base: position 51,546,259 of record CM021110.1, on the reverse strand, counting down.
GTCAAAGTTGTTATATTTTTCTATATTTATTTCCTCTATGTAAGATTCATCTAGATTTTTCCCTAGGGGAATGTGGACTATTTTGTCTTCATCGACAAAGGATATTTCTTCTTTTCTCGAGTCTAGAATTCCATTTGTGTCAAGACAACCACCTTAGTCCAAGTAGGGCATTAAATGAATCAAAAGTTTCTTTGATGGAAACTACCTCAAAGTCTATAGTTTGTTTTACCCTGAATACACTTACTACTAAATGTATCTAGTATCGTAAGGTTTTCATCATGGTATCATCAACTAGGCTAATGTTATAGGGTGTTTGTTCAAGTTTTAGTTTTCCTAACTATTTTCATACTCTTTTAAGAAACATAGTTATGTCAACTCCTAAGTCTACCATCGCATTTTTAAGTTTCTTATGGTTTATACTAACATTAATCATAATGGGTCTGATTTTCCTTTACATGTCATCTTTCCCTATTGTTCTTATTTGTGTACTCTTTGGGATTGATGTTTATTCTAGTATTTATAGAATTTTTTGTTTTTCTAAAAGGTTAGAATGTTTTGACATTTTTGTAAGATGTTTTAGTATGACCACCTCTTGTTTAGAGAAGTAATCATTTTGTTCTACTTCTTTGTGTTGTTCCTTAGTAATAATTTTCTTCATTTTTTCTACTATTTGATCATGGTGTTGTTTGGTTGAGTGAAAAAAAAATTCAAATGTTGTAGTACTTTCTTCCTCAGTGGTTGTGTATCTTTCATTTTTGGTATTGGTTCCTTGCCTAGTAACCACTACTTCTTTATTCTTTTTCTTATATTTTGATTTTGTATTGACTTGATATCCTTCTTCGAAGCTACTTGTCTTAATAGTTTCAAAGTCAATATGCTCCACTTTTTGACATCTCATTGTTGTCTAATCAGGTTCTTTTAGTACTCTCCTTAGGATTCTTTCTCCTCTAGAGGAATTTAATTTTTGGAATTCGTCTCTTTTGCACTATAGTGCCACATTCTTATATTATGAACTTGTGCTTTGTCACAATTGAATATATCATGCTTGGTACTTTTGCAAAATCCACATTGTTTCTTCTTATCTCCCAAACATTCAGTGGTGAAGTGACCCTACTTTTTGTAGTTGAAACAAGCAGAATATTTCCTTCTCCTTCTCCCTCTACCTTGGTCTCTCAAATTTGATCTCCTAATAGAGGGAGAAGGAGATAGTGAGAGAGAGAGAGGTCTAGAGCATCAGGAATAATCAATGAGTGAGATAGAGAGAGAGAGAGAGAGAGATGATACAACTTGCTAATTACTGAAATTTGACCTCTTGATTACTAAAATTCGACATGTTGATTATTAAAATTTGACTATCTAAAAAATTATAAGGTCTTCCAAAAACTAGAATTTGCATTATAACTCCTAGAGATCCGAAACCACTCTCAAACATCTTAAAACTATATACATGAAATATAAGTTAAAGAATAAGAAAGTGTTCATATACTTAAATATTTATTTCATGTATATAGTTTTGTTGACAGAGAAGGAGAAAGAGAAAAAGAAAGAGAGAAATTGTTTCAATGCAAAACATAATGCGAGCATGTTATAATGCGCTCACGATTTGTGATTTAGCTTTCACATAACATGAGTGCATTTTTTCTTGCTTTGGAAATTTTCAAGCCTTTGGCTTGGATTTGTCTTGAGCTTCCAACCCAAAGGCTTGGAGTGAATTTACAATGTCCAAAGATGTGTTTTTGCAAACTGAATGTTTGCACATATTTCAATTTCAAATCAAAAAACACCATTGTAATGTTAAGCTCTCTCTTAGCTATCTAACCATGTAATTTTTTTCATGTTTTGAGTATGTTAAGGTTTTCATCTTTAATTTCTTTTGTTAGCGTATCCATTTTTTGTCAAAAACCAATGTTTGGTATTCCTCACTTTATTTTTAACCATTCATTGAAATTTCAAATAAATTACATTTTTTTAAACTAGACTCCATTCTACACATTCAAAAATAATGATTTACGATCAGTTTTCAAAAAAATTAGGGGGAGCACACTCAAATTTCTATTTTTCAGGATGTGTCCACTTTGAAAAATAGTAAAGTCATATATTCATTAAAAGATTAGCAGAAAAATCGAGGATAAACTACATGGTGTCAGCTAATTTCTCACTGAATTGATTTTTCAAATACTAAAAAAAAAGTTAACATTTTAGGGGGGCATACCAAATGTTATGTTATATATTTTTGAAAAAAAAACCAGGACCAATTTGTGTGGCCTCCCTTTTTGAACCCCTTAATTTCTACCATTTTCAAAAAAAATAGTAGTTTAGAAAGTAGGTTTGAAGCACTACGACTCTTGTTTTCATTGCATCTTAAAATTTTGAAAGTAACTATCTTCAATTTGTCATCCAAGGTCAGTCTTTCTTGATTTCAAAAAAAAGTGGCCACTTAAGACCTCTTTTTGGTCCCCCATCTTTGTGCACTTACCCTTTAAATTGGCAATGCTCCTAGTATCTTGGTTATAAACCCAAAATTAGCAATGGATAGGCCTAGGCTTGTAACTTTGGTAGTTATGCAATAGCCTCCACAATGGGTTCAACCTTTATAGCAAATAGGTCCTTAGCCCTTGGTTGAATACCCTAATGATGATGATGATGTTCCTAATATTGTAGAAATAAGGCAAGTAGTCAATTCACCCCCAAGGGTCATGATTGAGGCTCCCCCTCAAAGAAATAACATTGATTAACTTTGAGACTGGAAGAGATGCAATATATGATGTTAGGTCAGTATCATGTACAAGTCTTTCATGTTAGATGATAATTTTTTAAATCTAAAGAGTTCAAATATTTCTTAATGAAGAATGAAGTTGAGTAGTATTCCTTAATCATGAAAGAAAGGAAGGAATTTAAGGTTTCCAAAAATGAATGGGTTGAGATGGGTAGGAAAGTTTTGGAGGAGGTAAATTTTGATGTCAGACATATTATTCTTGAAGAGGGAAGAGAGGTTGTATGAAAAAGTGGTTGCCTATTATTGGAAGGATGGGATATTTCCTTGGATATAATGAAAAGGCATGATATATATGAACCCATACTACAATCAAAAGAGCAAGCACATGACCTTTACCCTAGTTCAAGGTTCAATGTCAAATATGAAGCTCTAACAATCCTATCAATTCATCCTGAGATAAACAAGCTACAAATAATCAAGGATGTAAATGAGCTTATAGGTCACCTTATTGTTAGAAAAATTGCCGACACAAGTGCTCCATACCTGGTAGTAGCCTTAGTTGTTAACACTGTATTATATTGCTTCCCCCTCAAAGTATTACCTTAGTGCCAACCACTCCTCAACCATCTTTTATTGATACATCATTTCAAGATAGAGAAACCTTCACTCTAAGGATCAATAATTTGAAGGAAGAGCTAAGGTAAAGTGAATAAGTAGAAGAGATTGCTAGGAAGGAAGCTAACAAGAAAATGGTTGACATGGTTGATAATCTGTCGGGGAATAAATTATCTTGCATTTTGCATCACCTAGAGGAAGCATGGAATGGCTAAAATACTTTAAGAAATACTTATACCTTGACTATGTTCTCGAGTAGGAAATAATTTTAAAGGCATTTTACATGTTTGGACTCAAAAAATGCCAGTAATAGGTGTCATGCTAAATCATGCCATTTTTATGTTAATGCTCTTAATGATTTGTTCATTACTCTTGAAAGCTTTGATTCGTTAGGAAATATTTTGTCAATTCATGGGAAGTCTCTAGAAAGTCTAAAAATAGTTTTGAATTCTTTTGAGGAAATGGAAGGAGATTTGATGCCAAATATCCTAACAAATGAGGGTGAAGTGAAGGAATACAAATATTGGAGACCTAATTTCAACAATATCATTCCTCATCTCCTCAATTCCATTTGTACTAACAATAAAGTTGGTATGGATCTATGCAATGCTACCATGGATAAGTTAATAAAGTTGGAAATGGAATTGGTTAAATTTTTCGAAGAGGCCAAGAATTGGCTAAATGATGAATATGCAACTCATTTGAGTAGTGCAAATGAAATTATTGCTTTACATGGCTTTCAGATGAAAATTTTGTTGTATGGGTGGAAAATTACAAACAAAACTGCATTTGGTTACTCCATTTTTGTCTTCATCTACATTTTCAGGTGCGTCTCCTATAACGACTTCAATAACGGTTTTGCCTCTAAGAACTTAAAGTGTTTGGTATTTTATGAGGCAGTTATTCCTACTATGTATTTTCACATGAATGTCAAATGAAAAGTGACACTTTCTCAAGGCTCTAATCTTGTTTCATCTCTTGTTCTATAAAAGGGAATTTTGAGCCTTGTTTTGGGGATACTAGGAGTTGTGATTTTGGATAGGTTAGTTTTTATTGATTTTTAGAGTTTCAAGCGGAGAATTGTAATGTTTTATCTATAATAACATATAGTCCAATGGAGGCATATATGAATAGCATATTTCAATGCTCTTGTCTTCTTCATTGTATACAATATTTTTTTGAATCAATATAATCAAAGGTTATAAGATTATCCATTACATATTTATGTGATGAATGTTTTTTTGGTTTCTTATATTCAAGGAATAGATTAATTGATTTCAATTAGATGTTGAGTATATTGTGATGCATTAAGGATCTGTAAGTAGAATTGCATTGTTGGACATTAGTAGGTTACGTTGTTATAAAATGACAGACTAGTAAACCCTTGGATTTGTGTTTGGGATGTTACTAAGAAAAGATTGCATAATTTTAAATTTTGTAATGGATAAGGCACCAGTCAAGAAAAATAATGTGTCCAAGGCCCAAGAAGAAATTAAATCATAAAACCTTAAGCTACTTTTTTTATTTTTTAATCTGCCTTCTTACACCAAGATTCAATTAAGTTGTGGGAATTTCATAGTGAAGTAAGTGTAAATGTGTTGAATCCCCCTATTAAGTGTAAGAATTGTATCTACTGAGACACTATTTTCCTAAATTCTACATCTTCAATTAGTGTTGTGTTAATGGGAACCCACCTTGGTCTTGCAAAGCCTAAAGTGTAGAAAGGATTTATTTTCGAAAATGAACAATAAATTCTTTGTTAATTGGCCACTGACTTGATGTTCTTGATTACAAGAAGTAGTTGACCTTTAGAGAAGATCAAACAATCAATTGGAGGAACCAACATATGCATTGAAGACAACATATTCACATATCTATGTAATAACATTTTGTAGGTTTGCATCAACCTCATCTAACTACTTCAACACTCAACATCTATCTTTGTTGTCTCTTATAGACTCTCATTGATGATCTCTTATGCATTCTCATGTGTTTTCATACCTAGTATTAAATTTTAGGGAATTGGGTCTTTGTCATTGTCAAATTAACCTCCCTCTCCAACATCAAGGTGTGCACTTAGTTCAATTCTTTTTATTTGTGCGTCAATTCCAAATCCCTTTAAACTCTACTATTTTATCTAAGTTAATCGATTGATTGCATTAATTAATTGATTAACCTTGATTTTTTACTATGTTTATTTTTCCTCTTCAAGACCAAACATGGCAATTTGAAATCTTGTTGGCATATGCACTTGATTGGATATTTTTTCCCATAAGTCTTGTAAAATTTGTATTTCATGAAAAAGTAGATTTATTGGGAGATCAAATGTTAGAAACTCGCAAGGATTCAAGTCTATAGTAAGCATTGGATGAATGACATTGGAGGTGCCAAGACCCCTCCTTGAACATTAAAATTAACTTGACAACAATAGAACACATTAACCATGTGATGGATCTAGAATACAGTATGCTTGTCGAAATTAAAAAAGATTAAATAGCATTAATGAAAGAAAAGAAAAATAGATAATTGTTTATTTGTTTTGGATAAATTAAGATAAATTTTCCAATTAATTCTTGCATAGCCATTATGAGAATGGGCTCGCAACATCTCTCCTAAATTACTATCTAACGTTTATCTAGTGTAAAACAAGCAAGAAATCTATCACATATTTCTATTCATTGAGATAAATCATTTCTTACCTCCTCTGTTGGAGAACCTTTTGGTTGGCATTTAAGAGATCATATTTTACATGTAATTAACTAATTGGAAACTATAGGTAGTAGCATAAGTATTTGTGATTATGTTTTCCTTCACCGTGGTTCACATTCCAACGTATTAAGTACGTTCTGTGATCATTTTATGCCAAGAAAACTTTTGACTGCCAAGATCCAGTCTTTTTCTGAAATTGACTCCCACTAGAAAAGCGTTAATATTCTTTTGACAGATAGGTGGTATTCGGACCCATATAGATAGGCATTAATGGGATGATTTGACCGGTTTGTCATACATTGAAAATTTACGACCATCAAACTGCTACAGATTCAATTCATCTCTCTTGACCTCATTGTCAGATTCCGACAACCATGTTGCAAAAAAACATGAACTGGCCCCGCTGGATTTTAGTGGCTTTAATGGCTGTACAAACATTGTCATTCTCGGCCATGTGGGCCTCCGCGTGCATTCTTTGCCTGATAAATGATCGTTACAGGTAACATAAACCAATCACAAAAACAAGGGTGTTAAATCCATTTCAAAACTTCAACAGGCGGAAGGATAATTCATGAAGCAAGCTTGCTTTGTGAATTGGATCCGCCTAAACGGGGAAAAAGTAAGTTCCTTTTGGGCAAAACAAGATGCTGAGTGTCACCCAAAAAATCATATACAAACAGATGATGAGATTTCTAGCGCATTGGGCATACATGTACTCACTTCAAAAACTCGTTTGCCTATACGTCTGAAGATGGATGATGCAAAGAAGCACCTTGGAGAGACTGCAAGTGTCAAAAGGACAGTATGGAACTTCCTTGGTAAGTAGTCAATCCTCCTTGGCAATGAATAAGATTGAATACATGCCATATGGGCAGTCCTGCCCAAGTGCATATTCGCACCCTCAATCTAGTCCAAGATAATATAGATAATATAAATCTAGAGAGATGGACTAGTCATGTTCTACATTGATGGATTAAGCATAACAAGGTTAGGTTTAGGATAACTGTCAATATATGGCGGAACAAAGCAAAATGAAAAAAACATAATATATTTATTATAAGATCAAAAGTGAATGTAAAATTAGAAACAGAAGGGATGAGGTATGCATTTTTCTCCTCTACATTTTCCCTTCACTTTGGCTTGCATGTGAGCTACATGAATCATGCATGTTAAAGTAATGAAAGTACTAAATAAAATAAGCACATAGATTCAATGTTACAATGTAAGGATGATTTCTCAATATTTTTGTCATGTTTTAATAAAGTTGCATCTCCAAACTAACACACATACAAAACTGCATTAATAGCATGAAAAATATCATCATAAACAATTGCATTTTGCTAGACATGAAATTAACAATGTCTAAAAGGAAAAGAATGGTGTTGATACAAGCATGAACCACGTAAAACTAATACATAGATGGAAGCAATATGTAAGAGACAATCATGAACATGTAACTAAGTTGGCCCCTAATTTAAGTGCATGCATCATGATGGCTTTGGTTTGAGAAGAGGAAAGGTATAATGGCTGCATGGCAATATGTTGGCCCTAGCATGTAAAAACAAAAGACGTAAACTTATAAATGACAATATGGTGATGAGCAAAGAATTCCCACAATTTTGCCCCCAAGTATGAAGACAAGTGAGAGAATTTTGAAGTAGCCATGAGCCAAGTGTTATTGTGTAAGAGCAATATGATTTATAGTATGTATGGTGTACATTTAGAAACATGATAAAGATGGTGTGAGATGTTATCATAAAATAGCAATGTAATGGTCATGTTAAGAGTGCTCATGTGAAACAACATAACAAGTGTGCAATAGATAGAATCATGACAAAACCATGTGAAAAAATATATTTAAATGGTGTGCCCCAATTTCCCCTCAATGTAAGGGCAAGCATAGGAGATAATAAGGTGGTCTCATACCAAACATAATCATGTAAGCATGACAAGTTAATCATGTCATGTTTTATGTGATCATTTAAGTATAGACATGAGATAATCGTGTTAGATGTAAGTATGGAAGGGCCACAAGAGAAATTCCATCAAAATGATATCAGCTTATAGAAGGATTAAAAAAAAAATCCTATAAGATTTAAGCATGTAAAGGTATGAAATAATCACAAATACTAAGTATGCTTTGCAAGGAGAGAGCAAGAAATGCTATGCTTGAAAAATAATATCATTAGGTGACCCAACATAGGGAAGCCAAACAAATTGGTGTGTGTAATGGAAAGTTTTATAAGTGAAAAAGAGATGGAAATAAGTGTGAAGGTGAGATAAAGCACAGGAAGCAAGGATTAATCAAAAGGCCAAAACCAATCGGGTAGAAAGATGAAATAACAATGAAGGGGGAGCACAAGCAACATCACTTAATCAAAAAGATCAAATGAGCTATGTAAAAAGAAATGGATGATCAAAAGGGGAAGCACAACACTTGTAGTTCAATCAAAACTCCAAACATAAACCCAAAATAAAATAAAGTTATGTTTTTTCTTAACATAAATGAAAGCGGCTTATAGACATCCCATTGTTTTTCATCATCCCAAATCCATGGGAAAAATATAGAAAAATAAAAAATATTTGAAAAAAAAGTATGAAACAAAGGGAATGGTCATGGCCACTTGTCTCATATGAATCATGAAAAGTAACTTTGTGTTATCCACATAGAGTAGCACAGTTTGTGTCATATATATCTCATATATAGTAACTTTAATATCTAAATACAAGATGGGAAGATTCAAAAATATCAAATTTAAAACTCAAAAACTGGAATAAGGTAAAACCCTAGGGCAAAGCACTAAGTGGGTTAGCAATGTTAGGTTCACCAAAATATAAGGAAATAAACACACCTGCATATGGTAATTTAGGTCTAATTAACTAATATGAAATAGTAAAAATAAGCAGGCCTTTAAATAAAAAGTTAAAATTGATGACTAAAAAAAGGGGGGTGGGCATGGTTTAGATATTTCAAGTGTGGCCATCAATTTTTCCCTTGGAGAGGCTAAAATCTAACAATGGAATGGTGATCCAAACACAAATACGCATTGATGATGAGGTTTCTAGTGTCCTAAAGAGATCAAAACATGTGGTTTAGTATTTTTTGCATGGTTTGGTCTTGGTGGAATAGTTATATCCTCTACTGCTAGTCACTTCTAAACTTGTTCTCTGATGAGTTTAAAGATGATTTGTGCTAAGAAGAATATTGCAAAGGTTGCTAGTTTTCAAAAACAATCCCTATTGCCAATGAACAAGATTGAATACATGTTAAGAATGAATGCAAAATGCCTAGATGGTGAATCAATAATGTAGTAATTGTGAAAATTACAAGCAAATACACATGATTACCCCATATTATAATAATATATTGAACTCGATAAATCATTTAATCAACATGTTTTTATATTACATTATGTTGGCATATAAAGCCATTGTTTTCCCGTGAAAATAACTAACATATCTACGGGAAATAACTTTCCAACAAACTAACTATTTGTTTTATTCACTAACAATTAACTAACCTATTATTTATTTATAAATTAACATCTATATGTTAATTTATCTTGTTATTTAATGTAACCTATACTAACTAATGATGTAGTAAACCAACATTCCCCCCCTTATTAATTCAATCTGAACAAAAGGTGAAACATTGCAAGGACTAAACACAATAGCCCTTCTAGAGACTTTGATGAAGCGCCTTCACCAATTCTCTTTGCTCACCTAGGAAACACCAAATTGACTCCATCAGTGGATCTCTTGACTTTCAAACTTGTAAAATGTTTTTACATGAGAGAACATAAAATATTCCCATCCTCCATACACAACGAGAGAACAAATCTCCTCTGAAATTTCACATGCTTCAATGTGTCAAAATCCCTCTAGTGCTACAAAATGAAAGAACAAATCCCCTCCGAGTGTGTCAAAATCTCTCCAACATTATGGGACCCAACCCCTCCTTTGGTGTACAAAAGAACCTGAACCAATATAGATACAATAATTGCACCCACAAGAAATGTCAAGAAAAGACAACCCCCTTGCTCCATGAAGGGACATACAATGGAATGGTATTTTTCATGCAATGAATCATCTATGAGTGAGAAGCTAACTCGAGATGATAAAAATCCTCCTATGTCCAATGCATCCAACCTCCAATGTGTCGTCTTTATGCTTTATCTATCAAATGTAGCATATGAGTCTTTGAGAGCCTTGAAACCCTTGCGAAGTGTAGCATAGATCGCCTCGAGAATACAAGCAATATGTGTGGCCATGATAAAAAATAAATTGACAAGGTATAAGATTCTATCGAAAATACACCTTTTATAATATAATGTAAACAAAATCAATCATTGTAACTCCAAAAACAAAACACAACCTTATCTTTCCTTAAAATAAAATCTTATCACTCCAAATAGGTTTGTAGACTTCGATGAATAAATTTCAACTCTAATTTATAAAGCTTTTCTAATCACTCTAAAGCATGCAAATTCAAAAACATCCTTCTTATTTCTATTTAAAATAAAATAAAACTCCTTTATATCTCCCTAAACATCTTTCTCAAATGTGATTACGAAAAATTTTCTCAAAAAATCTCTCGAAATATATCATCCATTATTAAATTTATTTCCCATGTACATATTTGATTTTGCAATTAAAATCTTTCAACTTGTGATTAAAAGGAATGTATTAAATCCATTCCACAAAATATTTCAAGAGGAAATTAAACTCAAACTGAAACAAATCAGCACCTTTCACTTTTTTCACAGCCTGGGTATAAATTTCTTTTCATGCTCTAGTGCAACAAACAATCCAAGTAAATTGATCAATGTGATTGTATCTGGAAAAATACTCTAAAACAGCAACCAAATATCTTCTTCCTATGCCTAGCTCTCATGTTCAAAAAATATTTTTCGTTGAACAAATTTGCATCTCCAAACTGCTCTTTCTCACATTATGATTTTGTTATTCTCTCTTCTACAACAAACTGCTCACTAAATACTAATAATATCTTCAAACTATTTTTGGGTTTGATTATCCTTTTCAACAAGTTTCTAAAATATTTAAAAAAATAATATACTAGCAAATAGAATTGCATTCAAGTAGAACTAAAACAATGATGGTGTTCTTCAATCAACAAGCACAATTCACAACCCATTTTCAATGCAATATATTGATGCAATGTAAATGATATTCTAATGCATTGATATAATAATCTAATGTTACCATCCTATGATGAACTAATGACCTAGGGCTTGTCCTTAATAATAAATCATTGATGCTCAATTCAAAATGTTTTGGAATGCAAGTTGATGGGTAATAGTCATATTCTTCAAAAGGGTCAGCTCAAAAAAGTAAGAGTGATTTTGAATTCAAAGGACAAGGACATGCGGGTGCTCCCATCTAGGACGAAAATTTATGCATATGGTATAGTCCTACATGACAAAAATCTACAGAGATGGGTAGTCCTATTCTACAATTATATATTAAGCATGTCTCAAGAAAGTATGAAAGTGAATTTTAATTGAGAGGACTAGGGACACATGGGTGTCCATTCCAAACAACAAATTTGTGCTCGCGGTCTAGTCCCATGTATCCTAATTTTACAATGCTAGATTATGCATAACAAGGGCTAAGTTCAAGATTGGAGTCAACTTGCATGCCAAACAAAGAAAATTGAGCATAAAGAAATGTTAGTAAGATAGAACCAAAAGTAAATGTAAAACAAGAGTACAAGGGCAAGGTATGCTTTTTTCTACTCTAAGAAACCCAGATTAATACCAATTTTGAAGAATTACAATTATCATAACACCATGAGAAAAATACAAAAGAAATTAGAAAAACATGGATTTTATCCTAAAAGCAAGTCAATGATCTACACAATGGAATTTCATTTAGGCTCTTCTCAGCAATGGGAGGAGACCATCAAGTCAAAATACTTGGAAGAATTTGGTGGTTTTTAATAATATAATGAAATTAGCTATTAGCACCTTATGCCCCATCTATTTGTGGGAAGCAAATAGAGGGTTGCTTTAAGGTAGTCACAAGTATCTACAAAAAATCTCACATTTTGCATACGATATATCTTTGCCTTGGATGCAAAGCGTTTTCCATTATCATGTAAGCTAATTTGAGATCTATGGTAAAGGACCCAATAGTTGTGCACAATAACAACTATGTATGGCACCCTTGGGGCATCATTTTAAGGCAATATTTGTCATAATTGGTTTAGTGTCTTATCTACATATAGATGTTATTTGGAGGTCTAACTCATATATACATGACATCGTCATTGTTTTCACAAGGTCCAAAAAATAGGCCCTTTAGACTCAACCAAAGGTAGACACATGTGACACCTAGTCCTTGAATTTGATCATCATATTTATTAAGCATTGTTTCCCCTACTCTCTACATTACCACTCCAATCATTCATTTAATCTTTTTCTTTTCAAATACTTAATGTGTTGAAACAAACCTAGCCAATTAAACAAATTAACCTCAAAAATCAAACATACTTAACCCTAAACAAGTTATTTTAACAATATATTGTTAACGTTATAAGATCAACAATTTATAATGAAAGTTAGATCAATTGATGGGAGTAACAAAGGAGCTAATGCATTTTGATGATGAAAAAATTACACACAGTTTTATCCAGAAATCTTGATTACTAATGATCATGGACTGTGGAAACAAAATGTTATCAAGAATTTGAATAAGTTTGATGGCTCCCTACTTGGCTCACAAGTCTGTCCATTCTTCATCCAATTTGCATCTATCTGATCTGGTTGGAGGCTTGAGTGGACCTTCCTCACTTAACATTTGCTTGATTTCTTCCCAACGTGAGATAGCTCTCAGACCCACTCACTCATTGGAACTTTTCTATCTTTTGTACGTGCTTGTTGAAAGCCATGACAACTACCAACATGCTTGGAGATTGTGCATGCCATCCATCAAGCCATGGATGCAATAATAGGTAGGTGAAGAAAACCGTGCTTTCAATTCAAAACTTTCTCAAGTGTACAAAAATATTTTTAGCCTTTGGTTAAATTTGTTAATTAAATACATCTAGAGCATTGTTTGCCAGTAGCACTAGGCTTTTCCATGACTGCTTGAGTCATTCATTTGACTAAACTGTAGATACAATCAATTGCACATTTCCAAGTAGAGCATTTAACATGTTCAATCTCAATAAAGTCTATTCTCTAAGACTATTAAAATATATATATTGGATAGATCATCATGTATATTATAGCATAATGAAAGCTGAGTGGTGACCTCAAAAACAACCCATATTGCACATTGTTCTAAAATCAAGCAAGTCCATATTTTACATAGTTGAAAAGTTTAGCTAGTCCGTATCTACTTGTATTTGATGGTATGTCATTCCTTCATTGCAAGCGAAGGGTACTGATGAAGTATTTTTTCAGCTCCCTTGGCACTAGGATAACAATTGCAAAAAAAACAAGGAAATCAAAAAGAAACGCTCACCAAGTTACAGTCATCAACTTGTTTTGCTAACCAAATCTAGTAGTTTCATTTTATATCTAAGGCTTGTTTACAAGAACCAAACTCTATATGATGTAGTTCAAGAGCATTTATTTGAAAATCTTCATAATAACAAAACAAAATCTATGAACATAAATTGAAGTGTAGCAAATCCTCCCATTAGATTCATAAAGATAACGAGTGGACTAAGATGAATAAAGTTCTAAGAGAAAGCATAAGAATTAGTAGTGAATGAAAGGAGCAAATAAACAATTGTAACAAAGAAAATTCATAGAAATACTAGATGTGACTCAAGTATAAGCATTTATGACATAGCAGAGGTTATGCCATTGGCTTCAAATAACTATTTGCCTCTTCATCTTCAAAGTTTAACATCAAAATCTAACACTAATTATTTTCATAAAGGTTTTCAATTACACATGATGCATAGATTGTATTACCTTTAGTATTAAGGAAGAGAGTATCCTTATGTTAAGAGAAGTTGGGGCTTACATCATAGTTCCACAGCTCGACTAGACTACCACGCGCCCAGTGCCCATGCGTAAACACTCCCATAATGAAAATAATGACTAGAAAAATTAAGTCAAACCATGTCGATTTAGTTTTTAGGTTTAAAAAATACTTTAAAATTTTAAACTTATTAATTTTAGCTTCTTCTCTTCTTTTTTTAAATCATTTTTTTATTGTATTTTAAAGGGATGTCTAGAAGACTTGCATTTTGGGGGATGTTGGGAAGTCTCGAAGACGTCCAGAAGTCTCCTCAAAAGTGAAATGTCTCAGAGGCAACTGCGAAATGGGGGGACGGTGGGGGGATGATTCCCCAACGTCTCTATGTCTCAAAAATGTCCCCATCTCTAAAACGACTCATTTTTTGAAGGGGCCGCATCCCCGTGGAACAAGGGTTTACATTATTCTAGAAACCAATTGCCCAAAGTAGCGTCATGCCCCATTTATATGCTCTTCTTTCCTGCCAAATTTTGAAGTTCTTTAATGTTTTGGAATTTTTGTTTGCAATTTCTTGTATAGATTTATGGTCGAGAATTTGTAATTTTCACATGGTGGAGAGCTAAGATGAGCAGAAGAGATAAGGAGACAAAGCAATTGTGTCAGGTAGACCAGAATAATGAAAAATAACAATAACATTGCCAGTGCCAGACTCAATATATGCAATCAAGAGGACCCTTTACCTCTGTATTCCCCCCTCAACCAACACCCAAAGAGGATTATAAACTCCTAAACCATGCCCATTAATATTAATTGTTAAGTTGTGTGATTTTTCATCAAGTTTCTATAGAAGTGACTGCTTTCTAAAACAAGAGGAATAAGTAAACCTAAAATTATGAGATTTTTATGGGCAAAAAGGAAGAAGAATTACACGGAGATGGAAACATCATACAGAATGAAATGAAGAGAATTACAGGTAAAATTAAACACAAGTGTTTTTTTATGATATTTTATACAAAGTACCGAAAGGGATGAAAAGGAACACCATCTATAAAAATATATTTAACGTGTTGTTCCATGCATAGTTGGAGATACATTTATTGCAGAAATGTGGGTCTCATCTAGCTTTTGTCAAAGACCAGTCACTAAATATGCATGCTATTCTATATTTAATATTTAGCTATGGACATTGTATTGGCCCTAATGGTATTTGTATGGCAAAAGTATAGTTATTTCAAGACTATGATTATCAATAACATCTCCAAACCTCTCCATGGTGATGTGGTCTTGATGGTGGAGGACAGACCTTGGAAGCAGCTTCTGGACTATGAGGGGCTCCCCTTTCATTGCAGGAGATGTTTCTCTGTTGGTCACCTGGCCTTTGGTTGCCATCTTACTCACCGCAAGGGTGCTGCTACGTGGTGGAAGAATGCTCTTTTTGATCATCTCACAGTTGGCTCTTCCTCTTCAGATGTTTCCTCCGAAGAGGGTGGCCCACCCTTGACTATCTCTCCCATGGAGTCAGAGCCTCTCCAGGATCCTAATCCAGTCATCCCTTTCGCAAAACCTTTGCAGCCTCGATTTGTTGTCGCTATTCAGTCGATGCCTACTCATCCCTCATTGAACGACTCTGTTGGTCCTTTGATCGCTCATGTCTCCTCTTCTTCGTTGTCAGCTCCCTTGCTGCGTGGTGGCTCCACGCCCAAGGTGACTGTTGTGGATCCGCTCCCCTTGCCCCGCTCGATGGATTTCGATTCCAAGTCTTCTCGGTCGATTGTGCCGAGGAAGAAGAAGGGACTCCCCAAATCCGTTGCTTCTTCGTAGCCTCGGGTTTAGGGAGTCAATTTAGTCCCCTCTAGTTCTGGGGTTGCCTAATCCTTGTTCATTGTTCCACAACTGTCGATCAGCCATTTCTGTTCGTTTTTCTTCTAATTCATGTTCTTTTGAACTAGCTTCTTTTTGGCCCTTTGGGCTTTCCATATTATAATTTAGTAATTTTTAAAACCAAGCTTCCGCCAGCCTAAAATGTCCCATTTTTTTTTAGATCTATTTTTTTGCAATGGTTAGCCTACTATTTGGTTCTCATAGGCTAATGAAACATTTAATGGGCCCTTTAGAGGGTATTCAAAGTCTTCAGCCAGTTTGTGTATTCATCTTTGCATATTCAACTTAGTGATCCAATTGGTTGGTAGGCCTTACAAAGGCAGATCAAGGCTCATCATTCATACTTGCTATTTATAGTAAGTTATACCAAGTTCAATGGTTTCACGTTTCCAAAAGGGAATTGTGTCAAAGGCACTCTCAAGGGGTTTTTATCAATTTGGGTTGAGAATGAGCACTTTAATTAAATTATTAAAATCAAATTACTTTAATAATATTATATTATTAAAGTGAATTTATAATTTAATACTATAAAGTAACTTTTAATAAAGTACTTTATAATTTGACATTATAAGGGGATAAAGTAACTTATATTTAAAATACTAGATTTTAAAGTTATTTTATGTTTTTAAGTAAAAGGCACATCTTTCCAAAGGGTAAATATTATTTAAAAGTAAAATGCCAAGTTAGGGTGTGAGATTTTAGAGAAGGATAGAAGTGAAAAAATCAAATCATTTTCATTATCCAGATTTGAGCTGAGTAACAGAGTTTGCAGGCATGGAGTTTCAAGTTATTCTGAGGATGAAAACCCTCAAATAAGACAATGCCTACAAGTGTGGAAGATCACCCAAGGGCATTCTAAAAGATAGTCTCATACAGAGATTATTACAGAGTTACACTGATTTTTCTAGAGATCTTCATTCAGGGGTTTATAGGGTCCAATTTGATATTCGGTTGAAAGGACATTCAGCATGGAATAACACAAGGTCAAAGATTTTTGATATTCTCAGCTGTCGATCAAGCATTTAAAAATCTGCAATTTTTGTTGTTGTTTCCAAGTATGAATTATATGTAGTCCCTAAATCATTAATCAAATCTAATTATCTATTTCTTGCATTGGTTCGGAATTGGCTTATTTGCAAAATTCTATATTATTTGCATTGTTTGGCAAAACCCCATCTACCAGATCGGGGGATTATTACACAGCCTATATTCTTTCAATGAAGCTTGGAAATATACATTTAACCCATGTTATTGGATAGTATTCAGTTTTAAATCTTTTCGCCATACTAAATGCTTAGACACAAAGGTACCAAGTATGGCCAATAGATTTCTTCACATGATCTGCTGCTAGCAATGTCATGTATCCTTATTTGTATAATAAGACATTATGTCTCTTAATGACTCTTTCGTAACCTATCTAGATACATGTGAATGCATGGTCTGCATCCAATACATGCCAATATCTAGTTGGGAAAATTTATTATTTTTATTGCCATTCACCAAAGTGCCTTATATAACTGGTACAGCAACGGTGCAAATTCATTCAACATTGTGTGGAAGCGATCTAAACCATCCCATATAAAATTTAAATCATACATGGTCTGCATTCGTTACATGCCAATATCTAGTTGGATATTTTTTTTGTTTTTATTGCCATTCACCTAAGTGCCTTATATAATTGGTATAGTAACGGTGCAAATTCATTCGACATTGTATGAAAATAATCTAAACCATTCCATATAAAATTTAAAACAATGTTGATTGTATAGTTTTTAATTTCAATAGCTTTTCAATACAGTAAATGCTCAGCCACAAAGGTACCAAAGGATGTGTTGGAGTTTCACTCAACTCACGTGCATGTCTCCAACTCTTACCATGTTACCTCTACTCCTGGACCTAGCTCACGCGGTAATGCGGTGACTACCTTGTTACCGCCAGACAGTCGTTTGTGCCCCACGGTGGCGCGGTTTACCGCCACATCGCGACCTCTTGTTTCCCCATCCGTGGCTTCACGGTTTCCTTTCTGCCAGTCTCCCACGATACTGCGGCCTCACTGCTTGATGCTCGTGGTTTTGCGGTTAACTGCCGGATCGTGGTTACCACCGTCCCACGGTTACCTTCGAGACTACCCGCGGCTACGTGGTGTTCACTGCGGCTCACTATTTGTTTCACCACGGTAATGCGGTTACCACAGCCCTGCAGTCGATTGACTTGCCCCTCACAATAGGGCGATGTCCACCCCGTTACCGCCAATTCTTTATCTTTCATCCGTGGTAGAGCGGTTATGTCATTTCTAACGGCGGTTCATTTTGATGTTTGTGCTGGCGGACAGCTATGTTAAAGGACGGATATTTAAATCCATAGGACTTGCTTTTATTTCGATTAGACATGGTTTTTGATGGAAAAATTTAATTGCCTTTAATATTGTATTAAGTGTAATTTGGTCATGAAGTTATGTTAAATAGTGTGTTGGCTGTATATTTTGGATAGATAGAGAAAACTTGATATTGCTCTGAAGAAGCAAAAAAAAATCTCTACTGTTCTGTGTTAAAATTTTATGAATAGATTATAGCAAATTTTTTTGTGACAAATTATTATTCTCTATCTCTATTCCTTCACGTGGTATCAGAACGTAAGGTCATCTATAGAGTGTTTTAGAGTGTCTAAAAATGGTTGCAAGCACAAGCTTGTCTAATACCCAAATTCCACAATTAAATGGCAAGAATTATGACTGTTGGTCTATAACAATGAGAGCTCTGTTTTGTTCACAAGACCTATGGGAGTTTATAGAAAATGGTTTTCCAGAGCTAGTAGATGTTGCAGCATACAATGCCCTAACTCAAGCAGAGAAATACCTGTTGAAAGATAACAAGAAGGACTTAAAGGCTCTATTTTTCATTCTACAAGGAGTGCATGAGAGCATCACTCCAAGAATTTCAGCTAAAACCAGGTCCAAGCAAGCATGGGACATTCTACAAATTGCATACCAAGGAATGGAGAAAGTTAAGACTGCAAAGTTACAAATACTGAGAAGAGAGTTTGAGACTCTCTTTATGAAAGACAATGAGTCTGTAGATTCATATCTCACTCAGATAATGGGATTGGTGAACCAGATAATAACACATGGTAAGACACTAGAAGATGTCAAAGTGGTAGAGAAAATTCTAAGGTGATTACCCACAAAATTTGAATCAATTGCAATAACTATAGAGGAGACAAAGGACCTCACCTAGTATTCAGTTGATGAGCTTTATGCTTCACTAATTTCTCATGAGCACAGGCTCAGCAGAACAACTATTATGTCATTAGAGCATGCATTCAAGTCACAAGCTTCAATTAACCAAGGAAGAGGCAGAGGTAGAACAAATTTCAGAGCAAGAGGAAGAGGTTTCAACAGAGGTGGAAGAAACAACCCGTCAAGTTCAAGTGGAAGAGGCAGCAGCCAAAACCCATCTCAAAATTATCCTCAAGGTCAAAGGTATGAAAAATCTCAGGTCTAATGCCATTATTGTAAAAAGTTTGGACATTATATGAATGAGTGTAGGAAGAAACAGTATGATATGGGTAGACAAAATGCAAATTTTACAAAAGAGATTCAAGACCATAGACCAGTAAGAGTACAATGTTTTTGGCCTGTAATGTAGCACAAGCTAGTGAAAAAGATGTTTGGTTCTTAAACTCAGGCTATAGTAATCACATGACAGGAAATTTAGAGTTATTCACAAGTTTAGATGAGAATATTAAGTCTGATGTCACACTGGGTAATGACAACAAATTGTCAATTAAAGGAAAAGGAAATGTTAATATTCTAACCAAGCAGGGGGAGCAAAAATATATCTCTGATGTGTATTTCGTGCCTGGTCTTAAACACAATTTGATGAGTGTAGGACAGTTAGTTCAAAAGGGTTATAGAGTGACTTTTAAAAATGGACTGTGCATAATTTTAGATAAATACCCAAGTAGTCAGTTGATTGCTAAGATCAAGATTACAAACAACGGAATGTTTCCTTTGAGAATTCAGCCAGATTTGAGGATAAACTATGCACAAGCACAAGAGGTATCAACTGTTACTCAGACTGTCTTTCAAGCAAAAGTAAAAGATGAAAACTGGTTGTGGCATTTAAGATTTGGTCATTTGAATTTTGGTGGTCTAAATTTGCTTCATAGGAAGAGTATGGTAAAGGGAATACCATTAATTGAAAAACCTGAGAGAGTTTGTGAAGGGTGCATTCTAGGAAAGCAGCATAGAGAGTCTTTCCCAACAGGGAAATCAACAAGAGCTAAAGCCCCTTTAGAAATCATTCATTCAGATCTTTGTGGTCCAATGCAGACACCTTCAATAGGTGGTAGTTTTTATTTTCTGACTTTCATAGATGATTATTCAAGGAAGTTATAGGTTTATTTCTCCAAGCACAAAAGTGAAGTATTTAATTTCTTTTGTCAGTTTAAATCACTTGCTGAAAAATAGAGTGGTCACTTTATTAAAGTGTTGAGAACAGAAAGAGGAGGAGAATATGTCTCAAGAGAGTTTTTAAATTTTTGCAAAGATCATGGTATTAACAAGCAATTCACAACAAGATACACACCTCAACAGAACGGGGTAGCTGAGAGAAAAAAAAGAACTATAATGGAGATGGCTAGGAGCATGTTGAAAGCCAAGCATTTGACAAATGAGTTCTGGGCTGAATCTATATCTTGTGCAGCATACATAATGAACAGATGCCCAACAAAAAGTGTCATGAATATTATCCCTAAAGAAGCCTGGACTGGCAAAAAGAATAGTGTATCCCATATGAGAGTTTTTGGATGTGTTTCATATGCACATGTACCTGATGAGTTGAGAAGAAAACTTGATAACAAAGGAGAAAAATGTATATTTTTCGGTTACAGTGATGAATCCAAAGCATATAAACTTTTCAATCCAACAACTAAGAAGGTTATAATCAGCAGAGATGTTCAATTTGTTGAAGATGGAGCATGGGATGGAAGTAGAGAGAGTACAGTCAATGTTTCAGTTATTATTCCACAAGAAGAAAGTGAAATTTTAGTTCCAAGTGTTGTACTAGTTCAAGCTCAAGCAAGTGGTCAACAAATGACACCATCAAGCAATATAAGAGTAGCAACAAGAGGACTGCAGACGCCAACTATAGCAAGAACCTCTGGTTCTTAGATTTGGCGGGGCCAATTTTAGAAAGGCTTGTGTTTGGACCTACCTCACTGTGTCGGCCGATATGGGAGGAGACAGAAAGCGAACTGAGCCGGACAGCTATGAAACTCACATGAAAAATGCCAAGGTTTGGAACAAGATTAAAAGTGGCGGGTTGATTCCTTTCCTAGAGAAGCTTCATGGCTCTGACCAGGAGGCTACGGATCTCTTCACCAAAAATTGGCATGATGGTAATTTGACCCTATTTGGCAAGAATGTGGAGCTCAATGAAAATCTTATTGCCGATGTTACGGGATTACCCACTGATGGGAAGAAGTTTTTTAGGGACAGGGCTTTTTTTGATGAAGCTGTTACCAGATTTCCCAAAAAGGACAAGGAAAAGCAAAGCTTGGTCAAAATTGCAAACAGTTACTTCAATGTTGACTCCATAAAAACTATATGGAGAAAGGTTCTTCGGGTCATCATGGAGTACATTACGGTGGATGGGTGATTCACTAAGGTCTATGGCTACCACTTTGCTCTTCTCAACCATTTCTGTCACAAGGTAAGGGTCTCTATCCCCTTTTATCTTTTCTGCTCCTTCAAGAAAAGTTTGGAGGACAATAAGAAAAACCCTAAAAGATTCCCCATTCTTCACACTGGGTTAATTAGGCTAATTGTTGAACATCTTCATGTGCTCGCCCCTGCTATTTTGGAAACCAACCCAGATTCTGAGAGCAATGATACTGAGCCCAGTGGCTCGGAGCATTTGCCTAACCCTAGACCGGCTAGAAAAGCCACTAGTTTGCATGTTGGCCCTTCTAGGGAGTCGAGTAAAATCCGTGTTGAGCCTGAGACTGACTATCCTCCTCCTAAGTTCAACTCTGTTGGCAAGAAAACCCAGGCTAAAAGCCTTGTCTCTTACTCCGAAGATTCCTCTAAGTCGGAGGATTCTGAGACCAACATTTTTGAGCGCTGTGCTGACCCTTTGCCGGACATACACATTGAAGATAATTCCCCTGTTAACACTAGAAAAGAGCCCTCTCTTGATTACCTCAACCTTGCTAAAACCAATTCTGATTCCCATTCCAAACTCTTGGATTGGACCTTCTCTGAAATTAACGAGCTAAAAATTAAAAACTGGGCCCTGCAAAGTAAGATCGATGACATGGGTACTAAGATTGTTGAGTTGGAGAAGAAAGATGCGGTTCATAGTAATAGGAACATTGACACCGAAGCTGAGAGCTTAAGGAATACCATCAGAACTGTCACTGAACAAAACAACCATTTAGCAAGACATAATGCTATAATTATTAATGCGATGACTGAAAATCTTGACAAAGCCCAGCAGGGATCTCTGGTGGTTGATCTGGAAGATACTAAAGATAAAAGCTAGGACACGGAAGCTGGCATTTCCAGAAGAACCCATGCCAACTTGAAGCGCAAGGCCCCCCTTACTCCGAAAATGGTTCAAACCTTTAAAAAAGGGGGTTAAAGATATGCAGGATATGGAGGCGGAGACAGAGACTGTCCTTAGGTCTCTGAAGTGATGGCTGGGTTCTGTGTGCTTTTTTTGTTGTCCCTTCTTTCCTGACCCTTCTGATCCTTTTAGTTTGGTTGCTGCTGGTTTTTTCTCGAGCAGCTATTTTTTTTGGTGGAACTTTGGTGTTCTTTTGGCTTTATTGTAAACTTTGTGGTTTCGGGTCCCTATAAAACCCGTTTTACCCTTTTATCAAAAACACTGGCAAGCATAAGGAGACAAAAAATCAAAAATATAAGTGACATTTACAATCAGAATGAAGGAGAGAACAATTCTCAATAGTTCACACTTTTCTCTTTTTATTCTCAAGTTGAAGATCCAATTCATTATGAAGATGCAATTAAGGAAGATAAGTGGATAACAGCAATGCATGAAGAGATTGATTCAATTGAAAACAATCAAACATAGGAGTTGCAGAGTCTTCCAAAAGACAAAGATGTTATAGGAGTTAAATGGATTTATAAAACAAAATTGAATGCAAATGGAGAAGTGGAGAAGCACAAAGCAAGATTGGTTGTAAAAGTATATGCACAGCAACCTGGAATTGACTATACAGAAACTTTTGCACCTGTTGCTCACCTTGACACAGTCATAATGATATTGGCCATAGTAGCACATAATAGTTGGTTAGTTCACCAAATGGATGTTAAATCAGCATTTCTCAATGGTTATCATGAAGAGGAAGTATATATTGAACAACCACCTGGATATGAGATATTGGGACAAGAAGACAAAGTCTACAAGCTGAAGAAGCACTGTATGGTCTGAAACAAGCCCCAAGAGCTTGGTATAGCAGAATAGACAGTTATTTCACACAGTGGTTTTCTCAGATGTAGCAGTCAACCAACACTGTACACTAAAGTGAATGAAAATGGTAAGATCTTGATAATTTGCCTTAAAGTAGATTATTTAATCTTGACTGGAAATCTATCAGTTGATTTGTTCAAAGAAGCAATGATGAAAGAGTTTGAGATGACAGGCTTAGGTCTGATGAAATATTTTCTGGGAATTGAAGTAAATCAAGATGAAAATGGAATTTTTATTTCTCAGACTAAGTATGCTAATGATGTTTTGAAAAGATTTAATATGTTGAATTGTAAATCTGCTCCCACTCCAATGGTAACTGGTCTGAAGTTGAGCAAGGAAGATAAAGGTTCAAATGTAAATTTGACCCTGTATAAACAGCTTATTAGGAGTTTGATGTATCTAACAACCACAAGGCCAGACATTATGTTTTCAGTTAGTTTGATCTCCAGATTTATGGAAACACCAAAGGAGTCACACTAGAAGGCTGGGAAACAATTCCTCAGATATATCAATGGAACAAAAAACTATGGCATACAATACTCCACATCAGATGAATTCAAATTAATTGGTTACACAGATAGTGATTGTGTTAGGAGTATCGATAACAGAAAGAGCATGTCTAGATATGTCTTTCACTTTGGCAATGGAGTTGTCTCATGGGCATCTAAAAAATAGCCAATAGTTGCATTGTCTTCAGCTGAAGCTGAATATGTTGCAGCCACTAGCGCTTCATGCTAGGCTGTGTGGATGAGAAGAATTCTCAAGGAGCTTCAGATTGAACAAGTTGAACCTACAAAAAAAAATTGTGATAACAATTCAGCCATCGCATTGTCAAGGAACCCTGTATTTCACAAAAGAAGCAAACACATTGACAGGCGCTTTTATTTTATCAGGGAGTTAATCAACAGTGGGGAGATTTCTTTAGCTTTTTGCAGATCAGAAGATCAAGCCGTAGACATTCTCACAAAGGCGTTGGGAAAAGAATCTTTCATCTATTAGAGAGACCGATTGGGAGTCAAACATGGCGGGAATTGCATTCAAGGGGGAGTGTTGGAGTTTCACTCAACTCCCGCGCCTGTCTCCAACTCTTACCATGTTACCTCTACTCCTAGACCTAGCTCACGCGGTAGTGCGGTGACTACCTTATTACCGCTAGACAGTCGTTCGTGCCCCGCAGTGGCGCGGTTTACCGCCACACCGTGGCCTCTTGTTTCCTCATCTGCAGCTTCACGGTTTCCTTTCTCCCAGTCTACCGCGATACCACGGCCTCACTGCTTGATGCTCGTGGTTGTGCGGTTAACCGCTGGATCGTGGTTACCGTCGTCCCACGGTTACCTTCGAGACCGCCCGCAGTGACGTGGTGTTCATCGCCACACCGCGGCTCACTATTTGTCTCACCGCAGTAATGCAATTACCGCGGTCTATTGAATTGCCCCTCGCGATAGGGCGGTGTCCACCGCGTTACCGCCAATGCTTTCTCTTTCATCCGTGGTAGAGCAGTTATGTCATTTCTGACGGCGGTTCGTTTTGATGTTTGTGCTAGCAGACAGCTATGCTAAAGGATGGATATTTAAATCCATAGGACTTGCTTTTATTTCAATTAGACATGGTTTTTGATGGCAAAATTTAATTGCCTTTAATATTGTATTAAGTGTAATTTGGCTGTGAACTTATGTTAAATAGTTTGCTGACTGTATATTTTGAATAGATAGAGAAAAGTTGATATTGCTCTGAAGAAGTAAAAAAAAATCTCTGCTGTTTTGTGTTAAAATTTTATGAATAGATTATAGCAAATTTTTCTATGACAAATTGTTATTCTCTGTCTCTATTCCTTCAGGATGACCTACTGATTTTCTTCACGTGATCTGCTGTAACCAATGTCGTCTCTTAATTGAATAACAAGACATTAGATTTTCTAATGACTCTTTTGTAAGCTGCCAGAATAACTGTAAACACCTGGTCTTACATCTAGTACAAGCCACTATCTAGTTTGGGGAATTCATAGTTTTACTTCCATTCACCAAAGTGCCTCAAATAGCTAGTACACAAACAATGCAGATTCGTTCCACATTGTTTCAAAGCAATCTACACCATCCTGTATGCTATTATTTATTTTTATATTCCTCATGTGAAAGCATGACCATGTAGTAAAGACATATAAAAACCATCGCCATGTGGTAAAGCCATTTCAAGATCCTAATCAAATATTTTATATTAAAATCCATTGAAAAATGGTTGAATATATACGTAAGAGATATGTAGTGAAATATAATATATCCAATGTTTGTCGAACATGAAAAGAACACGAAGAATTTTTTATTGGATGATGACCATTATTCAATATTTTGTTGTTACTGTTCCGTACAGGAACTCATCAGGCTCCACTGTAAATAAATGACTATCGCAGTAGAAAAGGATCGATTAACACATCTGCATCCAACTCTTTTCACTTAACTTACCAACTTCTAACTCAACCATTTCTTCGCTATGCCCAGAAGTACAAAAACAACATTATAGGCAGACTCAACTTTTACCTGCTTGAATGAGCATTCATCCTTTGGATTATTCCATTCCCTTTGTTTCAAACTTTTGCTTCCCAAAAACATTAAACTATTTATAACCACAACCATAGCTGTATAAATCAATGAACGATAAAATAGGTTTCAGTAAGACAACTGAGACTAATTATGATGAAATATCAAACTTTACAGAAAAGTAAACAGTTTTTCTTTTTTAAGGTAGGTTAGGGAGTGCAGACTTTGAGTGGCAAAATAGAATGCATGATCTTCATGATTCATACATATAAAAAATGGATTTTAAGTCTAAAAGTTCAGATTTACCTCACCTCTTGAAGAATCAAATAAATATAGGTAGATCTAGGGCTTTAAAAACTCCCGACTGCTCACATAAAATTCTCTACAATCGAATTGAATTCTCATAGCCTGTGAAAAAAAATAGCTCTCCACATGGAAAATGAGCTTAATGAAGTTTCCTATCATGTATACTCTTTGCCAGATCTCTTTACTTTCTAAATTGAAGCACAGATTTACGTAAATATATTTTTCTCATCACTGATGAAAATTTAAGCCCTGCAACAACATTCTTGAACCAAATGTTGAAAATGTAGGGGCAGTGGTGAAAGTGCTAAGTTGTCATCAACCATCTCTGTACCCTCACTCAACTTAGCATAAGATTAATTCTAGTAGTTAAATTTTTCCTATCAGAAAGTGTCAAGCTTTACTTTCAGCAGCAAGCTTCTTTCGTTGGTGGTGCTCTGCAACCTTGTAATCCACCACTTCTCTAAAAAGGTTGGCATCAAGAACGCAATCGAAACTACCATAGACAGCAGCTTGAACACTAGCCATCATCTTCGCTATTTCTCGGCCAGAGAATCCTTCAGTTTTTACAGCAGCCTCACGGAGCACATCTTCTGATATACCTTTTATCTCTATTTTTTGTTGCCTACCCTTAAAGAAAGATGCCCATCTAGTTCTAGTATTGCCCGCCTGTGCAATGTACTTTTCCAAATATAGTTTTAATAACTTAAGCCGCTCCTCTTCTCCTGGAAGTGGGAACTCGAGAACTTCATCAACACGATCGGTAACAGCTGAATCAAGATCACCTGGTCGATTTGTTGCAAGAGCAAGCACTATGTCTCTGGATTGATCCCCAGTACGATATAAAAGTGCATTAAGCGCACTCCGCTGAGCTTCACTCATATGAGTGTTATTGCGTCTGCATCAGAATAATATTGACATGAGCAAATTTCAAATATGTAAAGCAATAGAAAGCTATGATGACAAGTTACAACCAACAGCATTTTAGTACACATAATAAACTGGACATCAGATGCCCATAGCAATACAAACCAAATTGTGCCACTCTTTAGTTAGAATCTAAACCCATTATTCTTAGTTCATACTATAGAACATGCTTCTGGCATTCAAAGAATAAACCTTCCTAAATTCTATAAACATCAATGAATATTAACTATTAAGGTAATTTCCATTAATTTAAGATGCAGACTTAAAATATTTTGTCAGCCTTTCCAAGCAATAAAGGATAACAAACATAAATACAGGTAGATAAGCAAGCCCAAAGCCAATAGAACCAGATACATAACAAGTTTAATACATCCCTCTCATTGGCAAACCAAAAACTCAAAGCCAAGACTAAAGAATAAACTGCCATCAATCAATCAAGGAGGCAACACAGCTACTGAAATTCAGGGAAAAAATAGCATTGAGGAAGTGGGAAGCACAGTGCATCCATCCATGCAAGGACATCCAACTCTCTGATAAGAATATTTATTCAGCTCGGATTGGTAGTACACATAAACTTATAGTGATGGCATTGCCCCAGAAACTTTGCAGTATGGCAGCAATGTCCCTTTATAATTTACTCAAGGACTTGTACACTTGTATAGGAAGCCCCAGATAGGCAATGAAATATTGTAACATATGATAAAAATATTTAAATAAGTGAAATAAAACCACCTTCTTTAACAGGTTAGTTGTATTGAACAGACCATGACAAATTACTGTCATTTAACTATGCACAGATTCAAATTTTAAAAAATCAGTTCAATATTGTCTAAATACCTAGTAACTAAAAACGACCATCCATGTGTGTTCAGATACAGTCTAAATGATCAAGCAATCAAGGTCGCAAATTTTAAACTAACATACCACAAATTCAGAATAAAGAAGATACTGGTAGGAGCTACAAGCAAGTGAAAGGCAAACTGATATAAGATACTGTCAAAAAGAAATAGAAAGATGAAACAGATGCATGCAAGTGCACACCTATGCAAATGGCATAACTATCTAAAGATGAGCATTGCACGCTTGTGGAACTGGAGAACTAGCAAAAGCCTGAAGACCAAGAACATGCTACAGGTGCTATGCAATCAAAGGTAAAAGGAAGGTTCTCAAGGAAATAAGATCAACAAGGTGCAAGTCACTGTAGATTCATCAACGAGTCTGATTAAAGAAAATGCCACATGCCATGCAGAAATAGATTATTTAGAAGATAAAACATGCTTCTTCATACTCAAGATATATCCCCCAAGGCTTGTAATAAGATTCCACTATTATATTGGTTGTTAGAATGCCTGCTGCTTGCTGTGAAGTATTCAAAAGATGCTTCAATTTTTCCCATGTTTTGAAAAACAAGAGGCAAAATATTGCACTTTTTAAGTCATTTTTGAAAATTAATAAAAAATCAAGAAAAAATATATTATTTTGGCGTTAAGCTAAAATGAAAATATTTGTTGTAAAAGCAGCACATACATATTTCATAAAAGTACAGTTTCATATATCTGGTGAGGATACATATGGAAATGTAATAAGCAAGGAGCAGATTACCACATTTTATATGAATTCCTCCAAAATTCCAGTGCTCTTGAATTTCCATGCTAGAAGATTGGCCGTCAAGAGTTGACAGAAGCTATCCTTTTGGTATGAACAGCCAATTGGCTAACATCTTAGTCTAACCTTCTTTCAAAAATTATATTTTTAATATTAGTAAGTTTTAATAAGTAATATGCCTAATAGGCCAAACCTTTACAGAAATTAACCATAATTGATAAATTTTATAAGCATTATAATAAACTATATGAAATTTATCAAGTATTAAAATAAGATATTAACATTTATTATTTATAAAATATAGGTATTATTTATTATCAGGAAATCCAGAGACGCGTCCCTCCCTCCCCCGCCCCCCCAAAATGCCCCGTACTCGTTCCCAGGACATCTCGGGTACCAAGAGACGGCAAGGGACCGTCCCTCTTTTTTCAAAAAAGGCAAGAAACGTCCCCAGGACAGGGGGACTCCATTGATTGGAAGAGGGACGGTTGACCGTCCCTAGGGACAGCTGAGTCGTCCCTCGACCGTCCCAGGGACGGTTGACCGTCCCCTACGCTTTAGCAAGTGAAAACTTTAAAAAAAAATCACAAAATTAAAAAAGTTTGACCCAGCCTACGTGGCATGTGTCGGCCCCATGGAGTTTGACTCCCTTATGAAGGAAAAAGGGCCTCTCTAACCTCATTTTATGCATTTTGTTTGTTGAGCAGCCAAGCGTTTGAGAGCAAAAGAAGTTGCAGCCATTGAAGGAGAAGGAACGGCAGCTTGAAGGAGGAGAGGAGGTTGAAATAGTGCTGAAGAGAGTGTAAATCCACCAAAGAGGTATGCATTTCCTTTCCCTATTTTTTTTTTTCAATTTTTTTGTAAAATGTGAAGCATACATTGTCTGATTTTTTTTATTTTCTTTACATTTTCAGTTGAAACTTGCATTCTAAAACCAAAAAACATGAGCAGCAGTGAGGGTGGAAGTGATAGTGAAGTTGAAATGCAAACTAGAAGGGAAATTGGTGGGGGTGGTAGTAGAACTAGAGAGCAAAGAACCCTAATCCAATGCCCTCCTTCATCAACCAATACCAAAACCATGGAAGACTATGCAAGACACCCATTAAACCCAAACAAACCATTCCTTCGATATGTTACACCTATGGGTGAAAGACAAAAAAATTCAGGGGGGAGTAGGGTTAGGTTTTTCCATGTTTGTGAAAAGGACTTTAGGGGCAGCTACACAAGAGTTAGGTCTCATTTTTTGGGTGAGGTGGGCCATGGAGTTAGAGTGTGTCCTTCATTGACAGATGACCTATTTTTAGAGTGCCAAAAAATTCAAATAGAGTGTGATGGTGAGGTTCAAGGTGGGTCTCCTTCTTTCCCAAATGCACAATCATCCATGCCTACTCCTAGTCCTTCCACGGTTGGTAGTAGTGGAGTTTTCTTAAGAGCAAAGAGGAAGGTGAGTGCCAGTGGTAGTAGTGGAGTTGTCTTGTATTAAGTATGGTTTTTAATAATTGCACCTCCATTCTTCTAAAGAAGCCACTTAATATTTTTCTTTTTTTGGACACTATCAAGCCTAGGAGGGTGTTTCCTTTAGGCCTTTCTAGATAATACAAAGAAGGAGAAATACCATATTACAGCCCATGTCTTGACTTACCATACCCCATAACAATCATAAATAAATTTATTTGGCCTGATATTATGCAGATAATAGTAGGCATGCACATACAAAATTTGATATGAATAAGTTTGTCTTTTAAGATTATTATTCCCATTTGGTTAATGCACATATGCAACAATAAATTACACCAAGATGATCTTCTAGATATGTTTCAACTTCAATTCACTTAGAATATGGAAAAAGTATAATGTTGAATCATACTAGAGAATATGACGTATCAACTAATCCTAAACCAAAATAAATTTGTTGAATTTATTTTTTCGTCCCTTTTCATTCATGAATAGTGATTTCTCAATTCAAAAATAGTATCAAGGTAGTTAACCAATGCAAACATTTGTGTAAAATTGAAATAAGAACTAAATTAAATATCTTTTTCATTTCAATGTAATGTATCAATTTAAGAATCATCACACATTTTGGGTTTAATTATAGATCCATAACATTTCAAAGATACCCACTTGTGTACTAAGAAATAGCCCATTGCAAAATATTGCAATAAATTACAATGTTTTGACACTAACAAGTCCTCAAAAAATAAGCCACCAAATGTGATCCATGAGGATCCATGAGGCACACTCTCATGACTCCCTAAAATACTTTAGTCCAATAGGGAGACACCTAAACTATGGAGAGTAAACTCAATTACTACACTTTCTCCAAGTTGACATACAAATGAATACATCCCCCAAAACCAAAAATACAATGTTGATTCTCTAAAATTAACTTTTAAGCATTCCCTTGAACATGAAATAGCTAAGAGACAAGCCTATTTTACATCTTATCATCATGTATTTATATCATTCACCTCTCTCCCCCTCTTTAGCATATGCTTGTAGATAAGTTTGGAGTTTCATGTCAAATCAACAAAATCCCTATCTACTCAACACTCTATGCTAGAAATTTTTTTTCATAAGGGATGTGATATATATTACAATATCAAATTAGGAGTAGATAGATAAGGGATAAGATATTTTAAAACAAACAAGTTAGCATTTTTTGTGATCTTGTATGGATCTTACTTTTCTTTCCTTCATGTAATAAATCTACCAAACTTGACCTAAGTTATAATTTTAAACTATATGGGGGACTTTCCATTTCAGTAAACACATATATAATTTTAAATAAAAGGATAATACATTGATAATGCAAAAAACCAAATATACTATTCAAGAGAAAAGGAAAATGCATGAGTGTAGTTATAATTGTCATATGTTAGAATACAATAAAATTTGTGCCCTACATGAATGTGGAAAGGCCAAAAATTATCCTTCTCAACTACCTTGTATTACATAATATTTTTTTTTAATACTTATAGCCAACAAGACATTATCTTTAATGCATATCAAATATAGCCATAACACAAGAACCAACATGAAGAAATTAAGTAAATATGTATTTATTATTGTTGCTCACACAAGAGTAAGGAAGAAACAATAAAATAGGTCATTTATATTATTAATAAAAAAAATATTGGTGTGAATTATTATATATCCACACTACATATATATGTGTTATTATATTAATGACTATGGTAAGTTACAACCATATCATTTATGAAACCACTTATATTAATATATGTAGAAAATAGCTATGGTAGGGCTATCAAAACCATCCAAAAATCCTACATCCATAGAGATATGATACCTCATTACCTATTGAATTAAAAAAATTTAAAGGAAGGTAGAAAATTCTTTTAAAATTTATCATATAAAATAAATTCCTCCATAATGTACCTAGCTTAGGTGAGCCCTCAATTTTAAATTTCATCTCATGAACAATTAAAAAATAATCACTTATATATCCACATAATTGTAAATCATCAATATGGTTTCCCTTGTGGACAACCACCTAATTCATGGACCACAAAATGACCAGTTTAAAAAGCATAGGAAAGAACTAAGGCAATTTGACACAACACAAAGACAACCAACAAATATTAATAACCTAGAAATAACATAAATGCATATACAAACAATAGGTGATTATTTGAGCTTGGAAAAACATAGATGGGGTTATGAAGTACATGTTGACAACAAATTTAGAGTCATATGATGACAAGGGGAAACATCGCTTTGATCAAGAAATGAAGATAAACTCATGGTAAATCCAACATATTCAATTTTAACAATTTCAAAGGATTCTATCTCAAGGTACTCTAGACTACTCATATTTTTAAAAGCTCATGTATAGATTAGCTCTATTCATTATGATTTATAATTTTTTCCAAAAATAGTCTAGGTGGAGCTACCACTCAAGCACTCTTTGGAAAGGTTGGATCAATATTGATTCCAACTCACTCTCTTAGTATTTACTTTCCAAATCAATTATGCCCAAATTCTCTCTCAATTTGTCAAAATAATTTACTTACAAGAAAAATTTAAAAATATTTGTGCATTTCTCCTTTCACATGCAAAACTTGAAATTAATTTCTACACTTACAACTGTGATAAAATGATATTTGATATCAATTTTCTTGGGTCGACCATGCTATGTAGGATATTTAGATAATGATTTGAAACAATTATTCTCAAGCAAGAAAATTTATTTCTCCATTTCCTTATAATTTAAGTCTAATAATACTTCTCTCATCCAGATTTATTAGAATGCTATTGAACTTACAACCACATTATTGGCCTAAACTATAGACAGAAATACAATGGTTTGATTTGCAATCTCATAGCACTACTCTTGAACCAAAATTGAAAATACATTTATAAATGTTATTCCTATTATCAATGCTACTTTCTCAACTATCCTATAGCCACCTTATTAAAAATTATTTTTAAATGTGGTATTATAATTCCATGATTTTTAGTATCATTAGCATTTCTCAATATTATGTTTCTTTATTTCAAGTGAATGTATTTTATTTTTCCCATGTACAGTTTGGGGATTAAAATCACAATATAAATTATATTAGGCCTTGTAGATATCAAATAAATAATACTTAAAACTAATCTTTTATATAATTTTGAGCCTACATTGTTGTTAGCAAGCATAGTTTCGCAATATTTACTATGTTTAAACTAGTACGCCTGAGTTGATTTACTATTCAAAATTCTAAATATCTTAAATACATCATAAATTCATACTTTATTTAAGTTGTACAAATTCCCACCATTAATTTGGATAACTTCGGCAACAAGAACATGTTCACCAACCCTAAATCTATCATCTTAAATTATTTCTTCAATACTAATCTATTTTTTTAATAAAATAATTATATTTCTCATAAAAATGAAAACATCTACATACATCAAAACTATTATAAAATTTCAACTTGTTTTCTACCTTGATGGAGATTTTTGCGTTCAATACTACTCTTGTTAAAACCATTGCTTAAAAATGCATATCTATGTAGCTATACCAAGTCATAGCTACTTGTTTGATCCCATATAAATCTTTTTCTAGCTTATATATTTTATTTTCTTCAACCAAAATATCATAGCCAAGTGTCTACTCAACATAAACCTCTTCTTCTAAGACACCATTTAAAAGCATGGATTATATATACATATACTATTGCTAAAATTTCTCCAATTGTGTCCAATATTTTCACAAGTGAAAAAATTTCATTTTAATCAATTCTAGGCTATTGAAAATACTCTTTTCTATCCAAACTTTCTTTATAGATTTTCATTTCACCATTTTCAATGTATCTAGCTTTATAAACCAATTTAACACCAATGACTTCTTTTCATGTATTTGAAGATCCACTAATTCCCATTTTTTATTTTTATCAATCGTACAATATCCTTGTACATAAGACTAAAACATTTGTTGTTATTTATGGATTCAAATTTTAGATCGCCTTCCCAAAATAAATTAAAAAATACTAAAACTATAGTTTTCTTCTTCATTTTGTGTTGTCTCACATATTTCTCATGAGATTTTTGTCTTCCTTGGAACTAGTATTGGCATCAATATTGTATTTGGAGATGTTATTAATGGTTAAATATGGATACTAGTTATGGTGGAGCTATTTCTTGGTATAGATGGAAAAATATTCACACTTCTTGTTGGGTTTGAAAACCACAACCCCACTTCCTAGAACACAATTCACTTTCAAGGCCATGGATTTCACCATGAAATTAAAACCTTCTCATCCATTGACCATTGAGGGTTGAAGGTCAAATCTATGAGAGTTGGTTTTCTCTCCCACTCTTCAAGATCAACTTAGATTCAAGTGGGTGTTCCTAGAAGTTTGATATATAAAATGGGTAACCAAAATGATGATAGTGTGAACACCAAACCTGCACAAGCTAACAAGAGACCAACAATCAAGTGTAAAACATGTTAGAAAGCAAATCTAATGTTCCCTATGAGATTCTTTAACCAAAATTACTAGAAAACATGAAATAACAAGAAATTTAACAGAACAAAGAATATAATCTAAGTAAAATCAGCTAAACCTCCATCCCATAGGGGGAGTGGTGCTCCTTTGATGTGAAAAGAAGCCCTTTCCTGATCCCTTTGATAATCTTGATGAAGTGTATATGATCTAAGTATAAAATTAACTATAATCTAGCTAAATTGCTTGAAGATGATGAAAAGCTATGGAGTGAAATGCCTATAATGATAATGTTCTAAGTTGTGGATCCATATTATGAAAGGATGCCTCTATATATATAATTCAAGGGTTGAGGAATGAGATAATTTGATGAATGTGGGATAAATTGAAAGCCAATGAGAATGTGACACTTGTCAAAATTTCATTGGATGAGGGTGGAGCACATTTTGGGAAATGTGTGAGTGGAGGAGGATGGAAGAGAAGTAAATTTTGTTGGTTGAGAATTTGAAAATGGTGTAAGAGGAATTGAATGAGATTTGAGAGGATGTAAGAGGATTTGAAAGATTGTAAGAGAATTTATTGAAAATATAAGAAGATGTGATAGATTTCTGAAAACCTTTGGAGGGAAATTGAATGAGAGGTGGTTGAGAGGAATATTCCTTAGAATATGCATTTATGAGGATAATTCAAGAATTAGATAAATAGAAGAAATTAATTGTATGTGCAACCTCGTTAGTTGACCATGGATGATTTAACTCATGAAGAGTTAAAAGCTGGAGGATTTGATTACTGGTGATTAGAAGGTTGGTTTAGGATTAATTAATTAGAATAGGCTTGGGGATTTGATATTTGATTTTAATTCATTTTAATCAAATATGAAGACTTAGGGGGGATTTAATTAAATGATTTGATTTAATTAAATATGATTCAAAAATTAGTTAGAAGAAGGGTGAATTAATCAATAAATTTAATTATTTCATTAATAGCTTAATTTGTTGATTTTAATTAAATAACGTTGATTATTCAATTAATTGATCATTTTTAGATGATTTCAAAAGAAGTGGCGTTAGTTGGTTAGAATCATATATCCAATATCAATTAGAAAATTTTATGTGTCTAGAGATAGATAAACCCAATCTATTGTTTTGACTCCAAATATTGTCACTAAGACAAGAAAAAATATATATATTAATACCTCTATATAGTTTATTTGGTTGTGCAAGAATGCCCCACCTGAAATAGGTTTTTTAAGGCTCCCTTAAGATTGAATTTCTATATAAAATACAAGAACATGAATGCATAGCACTTATTTTATTCCTAAAATATTGATTAATGGTTTTGATTTTTTTTGAAGATGCGAAATTGGTCAAATGGACCCAAATTGGTGCCTATCCAATTTACCTACATAGTCACAAATAGTAGGAAGGAAAATAATAAATAGAAACATTAAAGGAACGATCTAGGCATATATTCCATCACATTATAGACATTTTACATTAAACATACTTAATAATCCAAAATTGAACTACATAAATTTAGATGAAGAAAATAAATTATTACTACAATGTTTTCAATATTTAAAAAAAAATCCACATTATCAATTGCTTAATACATTCATATCACCAATCATGACAAGAGCGAAACTTAATAGGAAGTTAAAATTCAAACTCTCAAGATATACAAATAGATTTGGAGATATTATATTCATAAAACCTAACACAATTTTTCCTTCATATGTTCCCAAGCCTCACCCTCTTTTTGTAGTTGGATGTAGCATAATTATACCCCTAGAAAATATTTGCATGACCATCATAGAAGAACCAACCTCCCTTTAAAAATGATCAAAAATCTTATCTTACTAGTTATAAGGTTTCAATCCTAATTGTAGCAATTTGAAATCAATAGCTCGGATACATTATGATGAATTAATACATATAGCTAAGGAAATGATTTGCAATAATTGTGAGTAAGCAGAGGTGGGTGAAGGAGAAATTTGACATTTCATTCGGTGCTCAATATTTAAAATAGTTTAAATAGATTTTACCTTATATTTAGCTTCCATTGAAAATTATTATTATTGTACTTTAAAAATATATTTACTACAATTATATTATTGCATCCTTAGCTTTGATCAAACTCTTTAAAAATATTGAGCTTCAAGAAGGATGTATGCAATACCATGGATCCACAACATAGGCTAGTTTTATTTATTTGTCAAGTTACCATACATGAGCAAGACTCTTCATCGGGCATTGATGAGCACAAGTGCCTCATTTCATCAATTTCACCAACCAATACTAGTGCCTCCCTATTTCTCTATCAACCTCTCATCACTAATTTTCACTTAGGATAGAGTCATGCACATCCCAAAAAGCCCAATAAATAATAGTATGTAATGACCTTCAAATATGTCAAGTCAAGAAGAGAGGATCTACCACCTTGATAGTCTAACAAGAATAGTGCAGCTCTTTGCACATCAGACCTTTCTATCAATCAATACCATGGTAATGGGAATGTGGACCACCCTAAAACTTTGAAACTCATAAACAAGTTCAAACTTTGAAATACACAAGACAAACACAAGTATGTCTAACATCCCTTAACATTGATGTGTGGTATAATAACATGGACCACCCCAAAACTCTGACATACACAAAGAAAAAAAAACTATGTTAGACTTGGAGATGAGCATATGAAAGAGGTAAATTGATCTATAGATATTTCAAAACAATACCAGAGGTGAACATGAGAAATATTAATCCCAAACCCAACATAAATAACTTCTCAATTTAGACCAAAGCCCTAACACTTTTATCCAAATATTTCATTTGAATACCTTTCTTCTAGTCATTAATCTAGTCCTATTATTATTATTATTCATCTTCATGAAAAAGCATATTTTTTAATTATAGCTTCTTTGGTAATTGGATTGTATAAATTTCTTAGGAGATTCAACTCTAAAGAAATACCTTATCACATGCATGCATATTGGCTTTTCTAAATATAAAGAATAAACTAATATATCACTTTTGTATAATGAAAACGACATCTAATTTAATTAATATATGATACAAGTATGTATTGGGGGTTAGAAATCATGTGTAGAAGGTGGTATGATTTTTATAAGTGGCATTCTAAATCCTCTATATATCACTTTGCATAGGTTAGTTAGAGGAAATCCTATTCACTATTCTACATGTTCAAGGTTGTGAAGCTACCTTTTTTTCTACACCAAAGGTTCTTGTGTGCGTGAGTGCCTCATAATCCTAAGGGCCTTAATTCTAACTCTAATATATTCAACCAAGGAAATTGTGATCACACCAGGGTCATGCAAATTTAATACAAACCTAACCAAGTTACCTAATGTAACATAGAAAAATGTATCCTTGGACATTTTCATGCTCATTTGGGTCTTTCTTGTGGATTTTGGCCTAGTTTTTCCTAGATTATATGTTGTAATGTGGCCAATACATTCACATTAGGTCTTGGACCCTTGTAAATCAATAAAAACTTTAATATATGATGTCTTTTAAAGGTGTTGTGAAGTGTTGTAACACACTTTCACACTTTTCTAGGACCTTTCTAATGTATTTCACTCAAATAACCTTTTTTTATCACTTACCAAGCCTTATTTCAAATTTTTGTAAGGATTTTTAACAAACTCACATTTTTCTAGACTTGTCATCAATAACTTGACCCTTTCTTATGTTTAAATGGCCCCTTAATGCACTTACAGGTCATACTTAAAAGTGTTCCTAAGAATAATACCATTAAACATCATTAAATACACTTTAATTCCCAACACCCAGTAAAGTTGACTAAGTGGGACCAAGTCACCACTCGGGGTGACTTAATCCCATTTGGCTCAAAAATAAAAAAATATTTCAATATTCTAACAGGTTTTTATTTTCTAAGACCTAAGGTCGGCCTATGATGAGGTATTTTCGAGAATTACCTAGCATAATTGCGTATAAATATAAGGTTTTCTTCTCAGTTTTCATCTCTCTAGGGCCTTCTTCTTCCACCTTCTTCTCTCATTCATTCTTCTCAAGAAAACTAAGGTTTTAGCATTCTAAGTCATCAAGAAGCATTCAAGGGCAGATTCTTCATTCATTGCTGTAGAAATTGAAGATCTATCATCATGGAAAGTTTCTAGTTATTTAATTTCATGTTCATGCTTTTTCTTATTTCTTCATTTGGTTTAATTACCTAAAAAGGGGTTTGACCAAGGCAAACCCCTATTCCCTAACATTCAACATTTCTCTTTCCCTCTTTGTGTGTTTGCAGATTTAGGTAACTTGAAGGCTTGGAGATCATTGAAGGGTTGGTTGCAAACTTGTTGAAGTAATTTCCTTATGTGATAGGGAAAAACATCCACAAAAAGTCACTTACAGTGCCGAAATTGGAGTTTCAGATCCAGATACTTGGAGGAACAGAAAGTGCAAACCAAGGGCTTCCATTTCCACTTTCGGATTTTCAAAAAACCCAAAGTGGACTAAGTCACCATCAATGGCGACTTAGTCCCACTGTACATGTTTTTCAAATATTTCTGTAGATTCATATACCCATTTGGCTGAAACGGGCTCTGGTGCAGTTCTCTAGATCTAGGACTAGGTCACCCATAATGGTGAATTAGCCCCAGTAGACCAGAATTCTAGAATCAATAGCATTTCCAGTCCTCATTCTAGCTTGCAACACATTTTTAGGTGCACACCTTCTATTTCATAGCTTTTTGTTTAGTTTGGTTTGCATTTCTAGGTCATTTAGTTATGTTTGCATATCATAATGTGTTTTCAAACAAAGTGCATTTTCTAGGTTTTGCATTACTAGTTAGTTACTTTTATCAATTATTTGCATATAGTACATTCTATTTAGGCATATTTCAATCATATTAGCATTAGTCTTGAATGAACCACATAGGTTTTTGGGATAGCTTTCTCCTTTTAGGTGTAAAACCCTAGAAGTGTAAGGGAGCTCTATCCCCAAAAATCTACAGTTCATTTTGGTGAGCCCAACTTTTTGAACACTTTCTTGTATGATTTGGAGTTCTTTATCATCAGGGGTTTGCATTACATTAACATTTCATTTCATTTTGCATTAGTTAAGTTGCATTCTAGGGTTTCAAATTTTGCATTAGTGAAAGTGCATATAGGTTGCATTTTTGCATCTAAAATCATTACAAATTGGGTGATCCCATAATAGTGGTTTACAATTTTTGGTCAAACTAGACACTGAAATAAAAAAAATTTAAGTAAATCTTCACATTCGGGCACATATAGCGGCTAAACCGTGAGGAATTTGAAGATGATGCAAACTAGATTCTCGTCACATTTTGTTTGTAGATTCTAAAAATATTTTTTTCAAAATTTTTGGAATCAAATTGCGCTTATTTTTCCATCTCCCACAAAAACTCCTTTTTTTCATAAAAAAGCATTTTTAAAAAGTGATGCACACCGTATAACGCATAAATTTTTTTCTATGAAGGATAAAATTCTAATTCTTTCAAATTTAGATTTGTAACTCCAATATCTAGTGCTTCCACTTGGTTAGATAGTTTTTTATTGAATTTTGTTTCTTTAATCAAGTTTCGAAGTCAAACCAATTACAATTCAGACATAGCGCAACCGTATAACGCATAATTTTTTTTGTATATATCGAAATTCAATTTATTTTTTTGTTGAATCAAGGAATTCAATATCTAGTGCACTCATATTTTTCAAAAAAAAAATTGATAATCTACTATTTTTCCACATGTGCAGAATAGAGACCTTCATTTTCAATGAAATGCCTATGTTTAATAAAACTAAAAAAATAATTACATAATAAAATCAAAACATATTAAAATTATATTCATTTGATAGCTTGTTCTAAGGACTACCTGATTCCAGTTGGGTTCATGAAGTCTCCTCCATTTTAATCCTCAACCCGAGCTTCGAAGGGCAAAAATTTTGGTTTTTTGTGCCAGAGAGCAGGGAGGTGGGAAAAGGGGGTCCGCTACAACCAGGGTTCATTCGAACCCCCTTCAATATGCATTTTTCTTTTGCTTTTTGCATGGGAAATGTGGGCCCAGTAATTAATGGGCTCGGTCGAACCCTTTTATTGGTTCAATCAAACTTGTAGGTTCATTTGAACCCTAAAATTTTTGAAAAAAAATCACCACTGGGACTCATTCGCCACCTTGGGTGACTTAGTCCCTTTATGCTCTTGAAATAGCCTTTTATAGCACTAAAAACCCTATTTCTAAACTTTTTTTTGCTTCCATTAACTATTTGTATCAGTTGGCTAAGTTTCTGTAACATGCATTTCATTAGATCTAGCTTAAATTATCTCATTTCATGCATTCCTCAAATTCAATTTTGCATCCACAACATTTCATTTTCAGGCCATTACATAGTGTAATCAGAAAATTACCTTGTTTGAAATCTAAAAATTGCATTTCATCTTAGGTGTTTACATTACCTTTCAATTTTGCATAGATTATTGTTCAAAAATGTTAGTTTCAATCTTTTCCAAAATTGCAAAGACCAGGTTAGTAAATAAACATGATATTCATTCATTCAATGCATTCCCAAGTTATGAGTCTCTTAGTGCAAGAAATTTAAAATGATAATACTTTCCTTAAACTTACACCCTCTCTTATCTCTCCTATTTGTGTGGATGATGTGATAGAAGAGCATACAAACATAGATAACCATGATAATCATATTTGTTCTTCTCACGATACCTCTTCTTTTAATGATGGACCTGTATCTTGGTGAAAGAAGATACAATCATTGAGAATTGTGAGGATCTTATTTTTCCTTCTCCTCATCCCCTTTGGGAATATATTTTAGCACAAGAAAATGAAATCATAGACACATTCTGAAACATCACCTTACCTAATTTCCATTCTCCTTTGGCTTGTGAGAGTGATTTCGAGGAAGATGAGATTATAAATGATGAGGATATGTTGATGCTAGATGATGCAATCTTTAAGGACTATAACCACACTCTTTATTATCCTTCCCATACCTATCCTATTTTGGAAGACATTAGGGAACAAAGGAATGAAGTCATAAATGACCATGATAATCATACTTTTTCTTCTCCTAGTATCTCCCTTAGTTGTAAGGAAGATGCTTTGATGTTAGACAACACAACCTATGAGATTCATGAGAATCTTAGTTGTCCCCTTTCACCTAAGGAAGTTACCCTTATTGAGAAAGATAATTCAACCATTGATCCTTCCCCTACTTGTGATGAAGTCCTTTTAGAAGAATTAATCCATGAATGTCAAAAACATTTGATTTGTAGTTCTCCTAAAAACTCTCCTCGTAGGGATAATATCATGGTGCTAGAAAATGGAAAAAATAGTAATGTGTATTCCTTATATAGCAATAAAAAGGTGATTCTATATTTCCCTTTATTAGAGATACATCAAACCAAGCCCACTAAGGTTATGAATGCGCAAGTGTCCATTAGATCATCCTCAATCAATGAACCTCATAAAAACCTTGTGGGACATCCTACGAACCCTCTAATTCTCTACCCACCTTCACACAAACAAAAAACTCAAAACAAACCCAAACTCATCCTTTATCTACCTTCAAACAAATCTTCAACTCAAAATAAACCTAAACTTGTCCTTTACCCACCTAAGAGCAATGTTTCGTAGCAATTCTGAGTCATAATATCGTTGCTCACACATATCCGACAAGAAACAATTTGCACCTGCCACAACCAACCCCAACACCCTTAACTTTACCCAATCCCATATTGCCTCGTGATCCTTGATTACATTCACACATTGGCGAGTATGATCTTGTTGAACA
Organism: Sequoiadendron giganteum; assembly: GCA_007115665.2. NCBI lineage: Eukaryota > Viridiplantae > Streptophyta > Pinopsida > Cupressales > Cupressaceae > Sequoiadendron > Sequoiadendron giganteum. Next base: position 51,503,755 of record CM021110.1, on the reverse strand, counting down.
ACTCAAGAATACTCCTACAAAGATATCCCTATGGGATTTAATTCAAAATTCACCTAACTATCACACTATGCTTCAAACTTCCTTACAACAAGTTCATGTCCCTTCTAATGTGCAACCAAATGACATGGTAGACCTAATTCAAGGATTGAATGTTGACATTGTTTTCCACCAAAGTGAACTCCCCCTTTGGAAGTGCAAAAACAAAATGATGCTTTCATGATCATAGCTCAATATAAATGCAAAGGGATAAAGAGAACTCTTGTAGATACTGGATTTTCCCTTAATGTGTGTAGCGTGAGCCTTCTAGAGAGGCTTGGCATTGATCAATCAAACATTCAATCTGATTCTTTATCTAATAGTGGATTTCACAATATAGCAAAGAAACCGCTCGGTGTGATCACTCTACCTCTCACCGTTGGAAAGACCACATTGGAAACACCAATCCATGTTATGCCTCATGAAATTTCATTTAATATTATTTTAGGCCAACCATGTATTCATGCAATGAATGGTGTGCCTTCTACTCTTCATCGCAAAATGAAATACATCTACAACAACCAAGTGTACACACTTGGCGTTGATCCTATGCCTTACTTGTCTTATTACTAGAGAAAAACAAAAAGAATCCTTTGAACACATTAACCCCAACTACACAAATGGTGCCTATGCAAAAAAATACAAAGAAAAACACATTGAATAAGTCACAAGGCTATTAGACGATGATTGGGTGGTGATCCCACAATAGTGGTTTACAATTTTTGGCCAAACTGGACACTGAAATTATTATTTTTAACTAAATCTTCACATTCGAGCACCTATAGTTGCTAAACTATGAGGAATTTGAAGATGATGAAAATTAGAGTCTCTTCAAATTTTGTCTGTAGATTCTAAAAGTATTTTTTTCAAAAATTTTGGAATCAGATTACACTTCTTTTTCCATCTCCCATGAAAATTGGTTTTTTTTCAGAAAATAGCATTTTTAAAAAGTGACGCGCACCGTATAACGCATAACTTTTTTTCCAGGAAGGATAAAATTCTAATTCTTTCGAATTTATATTTTTAACTCTGATATCTAGTGCTTCCACTTGGTTAGATAGTTTTTTATTCAATATTTTTTCTTTAATCAAGTTTTGAAATCAAACCAATTACAATTCAAACATAGCGTGATCATATAACGCGTAACTTTTTTTGTATATTTCGAAATTCAATTTTTTTTTGTTGGATCAAGGACTTCAATATCTGGTGCACTCATATTTTTCAAAAAACAATTGATAATTTGCTATTTTTCCACATGTGCAGAACAAAGACCTTCATTTTCGGTGAAAAACCTATATTTAATAAAACTAAAAAAACAAATACATAATAAAACCAAAACATATCAAAATTATATCCGTTGGATAGCTTGTTCTGAGGATTACCTAATTCTAGCTGGGTTTGTGAAGCCTCTTCCATTTTCATGTTCAAACCAAGCTTCGAAGTGAAAAAATTTAAGTTTTTTTGTGTCTGAGGGGGAGAATGAGGGATAAGGGGGGTTCGCTCAAACCCTGGTTCGATCGAACCCCCTTCTCAAAAGGGGTTTTCATTCAAATTTTGTCTGTACATGCAATTAATGGGTTCACTCAAACCCTGGTTTGAGCGAACCCTAGTTCGATCAAACCCTGGTTCGAGCGAACCCTTTTTTGGCTCGTTCAAACCATCTAGTTCGTTCAAACCCCTAAAATGTAAAATTTTGCCATAGGGTCATTTTTTTCAATTTTTTCTTCCTCATTTGAATTGTAAACCACTTTTTTGGGTAGGGTTCCTTAGATTTCACACCTACATTCATGGGGCGAATACAAGATCATAAACAAAAACTATGAAAAGGGAAAGGAAAAAGCGGACCCTTCGAAAGCATCCACCTCAACCACTAAAGATTAAGAAGAAATTTACACAACAAAATTTGACGAACTTAATCATGAACAACCACCCAATCCAAAAGTGATGAAAAATATTTATGGAAAAGGTTATGAGCTTATGAAACAACTTGGCTATAGGGTGTTGCCACAATAGTGGTTTACACTTTCTCAAAGATCCTGATTTTTGCTGAAATCGCATATTTTTAGGTAATATAATTATTTAAGCCTTGAAAAGTTCCATTTAAAGGATTCCAATTGAAGAGGATTTGATCAAACCACATTAGACCAAGCCCCCTTGGATAGAACCCCACTATTTTTAAACCATACCTATAACGGAGTCTCATTTACACCTATCCAAATGCTGATAAAAAACCACTTTTGATTTACCTTTTGGGGGATCAAATTAATTCATTTAAAATTTATTTTTTGTAATTATGTAGTCCTTATTATAAACTTCCAAAAAAGTATAATTTTAATTAAATTTAATTTGATTTTTTTTTCTTGTGAATGTAGGTTTTTCACTAAAAATCAAGCTCTTTGTTCCACACATGTGGAAAAATAGTAGATTGTCAAAATAAAATTTTGAAAAATATGTTCAAGCTGGGTATTGATGTCCTTGATCCATTAAAAAAAAAAAATTGATACATACAGAAAAAGTTATGTTGTTTACAGTCCGCCTATGTCTGAATTGTAATTGGTTTGACTTTGAAACTTGATTAAGGAAAAAATATTTAATAAAACACTTTGAAACCAAATGAAATAGTTAGATATCATAGTTACAAATCTAAATTCAAAAAAAATAGAATTTTATCCTTCATAGAAAAAAAATTATGTTGTAAACGGTGAGCATCACCCTTTAAAAATGTTGTTTATGGATAAAAACTAGTTTTTCGAAGGAGATGAAAAAAAAAGTGCAATCTGATTCCAAAAATTTTGAAAAAAATATATTTAAAATCTATAGAAAAAACTTCACAAATCATTAGTTTGCATCATCTTCAAATTCCTCATGGTTTAGCCGCTATAGGAGCCCGAAAGTGAAGATTTAGTTAAAAAAAATAGTTCAGTGTCTAGTTTGCCCAAAAATTGTAAACCAGTATTGTGGGATCACCTATAGCAGAAAAGGATACGGTGCTAGAGAACAAGGTATTTGTTTCCCCATCGATCCTAACACACAAGAAAGCAATTGTGGTCTTGGTTATTGTCCTTTGATCGAAATCACCAAGCCTTCACTCAATATCAACACCATCACAAACCATCCTTCTAAGACGACTTTAATAGTAGTGCATCTTAAACCAATAGACCTTAATGGTCTCAAAAGTGATCCTTTGTAACACTTGAAACACACAAAGAAATCTTCGCTTAATGTCAATGTCATCTCGCAAAACACTAATGATTTTAATTTTACACACTCCTCCAAAGGAGCGTACAAAATCTCACAATCTATAAAGCCTTGTGTAGTATGACATATTGTACTAAGCAAGAGATCTCTTTGTCACAATATAAAGGAACCTCTTCTACCTTGATCAAGAGGGTATCTTATCGAGACTCCTCCAAGATCACTTGATATCACTTCCTCCACGAACTTGAAAGAAATTTTATTATAAAAATTCATTTTGTGCATATCATAGAGTTCATGGTCATTCTACTAATGCATGGCAAGCTTTGAGTGGAAAAATCCAACATCTTAAGGAGTCTGGAGCTCTTCCTTAACTGGGGGCACCTCATTCCTCTAATTGATACTAATTTTCACTCTACTATGTATTTCATCAATCATTTTGGCTCATCCTTGTCCTGCACTAATTTGGGGCAAGGGGTTAGATAGCCTTGTCCTCGTGTGTCACCTGTCATTGCATTTTTTTGTCTAGTCGTTAACCTTTCATGAACATATAAGAGCAAGCTTGGGATGTGGATGACACACCTATAGTTGGCTCACATGGGATATACTATCGTTTTCATAACATCGCTTCATTTAGAAACATATGACTTGGCATAAGGCTTTCTGAATAAGCTCTCGTGTCTTCTTCTACTTTAAAGAAATTTCCCACAATAATGGTTTTAGCAATTGCTTTAAAGTGGGGGCATATACTGACACTCACATTTCATTGTGCAATTTTATTTTTCTTGCGAATTCCTCTCTTGGAAACATTAGGTACAATGTTGCTCAGGATGAGACCTTGCACTTTTCCTCTCTTGGAAACAAGATGAGACCTTTTGCACTTATCCTCTCTTGGAGACATTAAGCATGATGTTCCTTAAGATGAGACCTTGCACGAACTAAGCAAAATCACTTTGAACAAACCTTACACTATTACAATGTGTCATTTTTATTATGGCACCTTATTAAAGTTATCAAGAGGTATGACTTTGGTATGGTTGAGCGGAAGCCCATTTTGAGGCATGACTTTCCCCATAGCCACTTACGTGTGTGTCAGTGCATACCAGCCATGAGTGTATGTTTCTCACCTTCTTGGATTTCTCACTCGGTGGACAATCAAAAGTTTCGTCACCTCAAAGTGAGTATGCATTTTTGGACAAACAGCCTAGATCTGATCCACAACGTGTTGGACAAACGGTCAAAGCTTGATCCACCTTTTTACTTATGTTCTTCTCTTCCTTCTAGTCATTTCCATTGAATGATCGTGTAGGATCCTAGGGGCTTGCGCTACCTCCTTTGATCTTTTTCATCATTTTCCATCTATATTGGTATAATTGGACCCCTCTTAAATGTTTACTTTAGTGTGAGTCTAAAAAAAGGTCATCCTCTCACTAAAGTGGGGGCTAAATGTAACATAGAAAAATGTATCCTTAGATATTTTCACGCTCATTTCGTTCTTTCTTATGGATTTTGGTGTAGTTTTTCCTAGATTTAATGTTGCAATGTGGCCAAAAAATTCACATTAGGTCTTGTACCCTTGTAAATCAATAAAAACTTTAATATATGATGTCTTGTAAAGGTGTTGTGAAGTGTTGTAACACACTTTCACACTTTTCTAGGACCTTTCTAATGTATTTCACTCAAATAACCTCTTTTTATCACTTACCAAGCCTTATTTCAAAGTGTTGTAAGGAGTTGTAACAAACTCTCACACTTTCCTAGGCTTGTCATCAATAACTTGACCCTTTCTTATGTTTAAATGGCCCCTTAATGCACTTGCAAGTCATACTTAAAAGTGTTCCTGAGAATAATCCTATTAAACATCATTAAATACACTTTAATTCCCGACACCCAGTAAAATTGCCTAAGTGGTACCAAGTCGCCACTTGGGGTGACTTAGTCCCATTTGGCTCAAAAATAAAAAATATTTCAAAATTCTGGCGGCTTTTTATTTTCTAAGACCTAAGGTCGACCTATGATGAGGTATTTTCAGGCATTAGGGCATAATTATGTATAAATATAAGGTTTTCTTCTCATTTTTCATCTCTCTAGGGCCTTCTTCTTCCACCTTCTCTCATTCATTCTTCATTCATCATTCTTCTCAAGCAAACTAGGGTTTTGGCATTCTAAGTCATCAAGAAGCATTCAAGGGCAGATTCTTCATTCATTGTTGGAGAAATTCAAGTTCTATCATCATGGAAATTTTCTAGTTCTTTCATTTCATGTTCATGATTTCTCTTATTTCTTCATTTGGTTTAATTACCTAAAAGGGGTTTGACCAAGGCAAACCCCTATTCCCTAACATTCAACATTTCTCTTTCTCTCTTTGTGTGTTTGCATATTTAGGTAACTTGAAGGCTTGGAGATCATTGAAGGATTGGTTGAAAACTTGTTAAAGTCATTTCCTTATGGGCTAAGGAAAAACATCAACAAAAAGTCACTTACAGTGTCAAAATTCAGAGTTTCAAATCTGAATACTTGGAGGAACAGAAAGTGCAAACCGAGGGCTTTTGTTTCCACTTTCAATTTTTTTAGAAAAGCCAAAGTGGACCAAGTCACCATCAGTGGTGACTTAGTCCCACTGTACATTTTTTTCAATTATTTCTATAGATTCAGGTACCCATTTGGTTGAAACTAGCTTTGGTGTAGTTTTCCAAATCTAGGACTAGGCCACCCAGAATGGTGAATTAGTCCCTATAGGCCAGAATTCCAGAATTAGCAACATTTCCAATCTACAACACATTTCCAGGTGTACACCTTCTATTTCACGGCATTTTGTTTAGTTCGGTTTGCATTTCTAGGTCATTTAGTTATGTTTGCATATCACAATGTGTTTTCAAAAAAAGTGCATTTTCTAGGTTTTACATTACTAGTTAGTTTCTTTTATCAATCCTTTGCATCTAGGGCATTCTATTTAGGCATATTTCAATAATATTATCATTAGTATTGAGTGATCCACATATTTTTTTGGGATACCTTTCTCCTTTTAGGGGCAAAACCCTAGAAGTGCAAGGGAACTCTATCCCCAAAAATCTATAGTTCACCTAAAACTAATTATTAGTCACCTTTTGAAATTTACATGACCCTACCCATTATAATTACCATTGATCTCTAAAACCTTTCCATTATAATCTAGATTAATGTGTATAATATAATTGAGATGTCTATTATTAGGAATTTATTGTTGGAGATATCTATTTATTTTTAAAAATACAAAAGACTTACTAATGTTTATATTATTTGGATGCTTTACTGTTATTAATTATTATAATTTCGAGAAGACCTATTTATTTTATGTAGGACCTACACCCATCTCCATTTCAAACTTTCCCTTCTTAATAATAGTGGTACAACTATGTTAGGCTCTATTATAACAACCTACCAAATCATTCACTTTACAGAAAAAATTTTGATTTTGAGCTAAAGTAATGGTTATATTTCCTCAAGGCTCTAATATATGAAATGATTTAAGGGTCATTCCAAAAAAAATTAGATGAAACACCCTCTCATAACTAGGAATTTGAGCCACTTAAAAAAATTGTGGATCTTCGTATTGCTTATATAGTTAATAAATCATCATATCTACATCCTAAAATTAATTCAATATTCATTAGAAGGCTTGGTCTACAACAAAATATATAGTCTAGTATGTCATAATCATTAATCCAATGGAGGTGATGCTCCAAAAGAAGTGGCCCTCATACTAACATAATGACTAATTGGATGACGATGAGTATGTTTTCTTTCTTAACCTCCTCTCTCTATTATATGGCTAAAAAATTCAAAAATAAACCCTATTTCTAACAAGATTCTAAAAAATGTCCATCCCCTCAAGTTGTAACAACCCCAGTGTTTTGCTTAGTAAAAATTACCAAGTTTCCATCTTAAGTGAATGACCCATGTTACCATAGCATAGCAATAAGTTTTGTTCTTTCCATAATGTAAATTACATGCACATTTGAAATAACACTATTTCCAAACTTCCATTGCATTCCATTGCAATTTCACAAATCTAATCATAACATAGATTTCATAATGAATAAACTCAATTATATCATTCAAGATTACATCATTCCATATAAATGGGTACATAATACATGCATAGCTCTTTCAAGCTTCATCTGGCAATAGATATACAAATTGGTCCTAATGTTTTCGCAATGGTGCATACATTTTGGATGTCGTCACTCCCTGGTTCATACACTCTGGAGTTGTCCCCAATGTTGGTGCAAACCTTGGCTTCCAACTAATGAGGAGAAGCATCACTCAAGCACTTTTTAACCAACCACAGACTCAAATGTGGTCCCCAACATCTATCACATATGACAAGATGGCCCTACCCTTCAATGAAAAGATTGGTTGGTAAACCTCATAACAATAACCTATCTAAGCTTAGTGTTGTGTCCTACAAACCAAAACCTAATCATACGGTCATTTCCCCTACGAGTATGAAAATCTTGAACTGGAATGCATAAAAGGAACAAAGTGAACTGACAGTGTAAATAGTGGCAACTTACACTACTTTAGCCAAAGTATTCTCACCCAGTACTTCGAGTGATAGTATTCCTATTCACATACACTTCTATAGCTCAGTTTAGATTATGACCATAATTCCCTTCCATAGGTAATCCCTAACCTTAGAAATAACATATTCCCCTTTTCCCAAAACACAATGGTATCTCTACTAATAAAGCCTAAGCACAAGTTACCCCTTCAATGGATTTTCCTATTCCAGGTATAACATATGAGCATTCTCTAGTCTACAAATTAACTTTACATAAACATCTTAACAAGCTATTCCCTTCAATGAACAACCTAGTCCTAGGTTTAACTTTATAGTCTACAGTATAGCTACATAAGCTTCATCCAATCATAGATTAAATATACATAAATAATTGACTCCATTTAGTAATATATCACATTAATAAGTGGTTCTCATCAAGAGAATAGCCACGTCCATGAATGACCTCAATTGAAGAATAATCATATCAATAGATGATTCCATTCGAGAGTGTAATCTCCTTAGTAAAAAGGGTTAAACGAGAGTCTAATCTAGTCAATACTATGACTTCATATCAAGAGTGTAATGCACTAATCAAGTAGCAACTCTAACTCAATAGGCAATTCCACCTATATCTTCAAACATATTGTATCTCATAAACTCAAGTGATCTACTTAATCACTGTGGGATGGTAGAAAATTTGTAATCATGGCTAAACTATTCCAAACATTAGCATAGTTAAAAAATCAAACATAATCCAACCTCCCTATGAAATAATGCATCAAGCTTCATAATGCAATCAAGAGATCAAACAAACTAAATGAAGGCATGAAAGGAAACACAATGCATACCTATTGCATATTGGATTGGTGCACCTTGAGTATGTGAAGGTAGCCCTTTCCCAATCCTTAATAAGCCAAATGAGATGATAGACAATGAGATGCAAAGTGAACTCAAGTTGCCTATAGTGAGAATGCTTCAAAATGTAGATGAAAAATGAGAGAAAAGGCATTGAATTTATAGGAGAGATTGAGAGAGGAGAGGCCAAGATTGAGGAATGTGGGACTAATCCCCAACAAATAGGAGAGAGCCACTTGCCACAATGTGATTGGCCCATGATTGTGCAAGTTTTGGCCAATGTGCCCATTTCAAATTTGAAAATGGCATTAAATGCATGTAGTTGAAGGATTTGGGGGGGAAATTTGTTTGGACAAAAAATTCAAACAAGGGGAGTTAATGAGGGCATATTCCTTGGGAATATGCCTTGTGAGGAAAATAGGGATTTTTAATAAATCAAAATAAATGATTTATTGTGCAAGTGGCAAAAGCTAGAGGATGGGACATGGGTTAGGCTTAGCATTAATCAGGGTTTTGACTAATTAAACTAGTAATTAGGTGGTGTGACATTTGATTTGTATTTTTGTATTTTTTTTAAATCAAATGAGAGGAAAAGGAATATTAGTCATTTAATTAAATATATACATGATTTAATTAAATCAAGAGACTTTAGGAGATTGATTAATTAATTTGATTTAATTAATTAAGAAGAAAATGATCAACTATGATGTTAATTTTGCATGTCTACATTTTACCCCTCTTTGAAGCAATGTACTCGTTGCATTGGTTCAAAGAATGATGTTGCCGACATCGAAATTAAAAAAAAATCTGATTTTTTTTCAGATGCCCAAGTGGAAATAAGTACGTTAGTACATTGCCCCCTCGAGAGATTGAGCGAAAAGATTGAAGTTGATCTCACGAAAAAGAGGTTCAAAATGGATGTATGGATGGCTATGACTAACAGATCTATATGATAATGATGATGTAAGTGAGATGTTTAGAAGATTCTTAGAATAACAAATCTGTATTATCCTAAACAACTTAAATGATTATGCAAATGAGATGTTTGGAAGATGCTTAGAATAACAAATCTATATTATTTTGAACATCTTAAATGATTATGAAATGCATGTGAGATGGATGAGATGGATGATGATATGCAAGATGAAAGTGTGGATACAAGATGGATGCATTGTTAGCATGAAAGAAGATAGAAGAATGAGAGGGATGAACCCTTAAATTCAAGAAGATGTAGAAGTCCAACAAGTCCCCTAGTCGTCGAGACTTTATTGGATATGATGATGAATGATGATGATGTATCACTTATCCAAGGATGGGAGAGATAAAGAGCATACCCTTCTTTATGTTTGATAACACATGTAGGTGCGATGCATCAAGGAATTAAGAACTAGGATGGCATTGCACCTAGTGTGATGGAATTTGACTCGTCAAACAGATAGGAGTACTCTTGTTCACACTTGACAAATGAAACCTTATTCAGAATGCAGTTCATATATATTCTAAACATCTCAGGCCAAAACATAAAAAGGCAAGCCTTCTTATGTGGTCAACAAGACACCTAAAACATCCTTCCTACAAACAAAACAAAGTATGCATGATGAAGTTATCTTACAAGAATATCCAACAAGCACAACAGATAAAAAGATAATGATCATTGCCCCGTTCCTTTCTCTCTAAACCTATTTTGTTAAGGCATCATCGAGAGGTCCTTGGAATGAGCGCAAAATATGATAAGTCAAAAAGACCAGATAAAGTAAACAAACAAGTTAATGTTCTTCATATCACTAGCCAAGGCTAAACTAAGGTGATACCTGATGCTGATGTCCATTGTTGGAAGGTCACATTCCTAGGACATGTTGTGATTAGGGTTTTGATGAGATTGGATTTGGATGATAAGCTATTGATACTTCGAGTTGATCAACTTGCTGACTTACGGATCTAGACTTGAGACTTTTGATGATTAAGTGTTTGCTTTTGAAAGTGCTAGACTTGCTTCTAATTGCCTTACCAAAGGATGAAGGTGATGATTGATTTATTAAGAATGATGATTATCATGGGTGAAAGCGAGATGAGACAGGTGCACCATTTTGGGTTTTTTTAGATATTTGGATGTTTTTTTATTTTTTGAAAATGTTTTGAGGCTGTTTTGATTTTTGAGTTTTCAATTTTTTTGGTATTTTCGAGCTTTATGAATTTTTTTGGATTTTGTGTCTTGGGAGCCAATCAAGGATGGCCTTTCCTACATTTAAGCTTAGAGACGATCTAGTTCGGATGAAAATTGACTTGACTACTGATGAGATAGATGGGCAAACGGATTGCCATTGCGACAGACGCCTAAAATGTGAAATAGATGGGAAAACGGATTGCCATTGCAACGGACGCCTAAAAGACTAACCTAAACTAGAAATAGATGGGCAAATGGATTGCCATTGTGACAGACACCTAAAGGATTGACCTAAAATGTGAAAAATATGGGCAAACAAATTGCCAATGTGACGGATGCCTAAAGGACTGACCTAGGGTGTCTCGGGGGATGATCAAAGATCAACCTTGCCTACGTTCAAGCTCAGAGACGACGTAGTTCCGCTGATGACTCTATTTTTTTTATAAAAAATTAGATTTTGACATGTTTTTGGATTTTTTATATGATTTTTTGAATTTTTTTATTTTTGATGGATTTTTTAATGTTTTTTATTTTCGCATGATTTTGACAATTTGGATATGGATACGTGATGATATCAGTGCTTTTTTTTTGGAATTTTGTTGAAAACCAACCTTAATGTTGATCGATTGGATTGATGGATTGATAGTTTGACTAAGTGTTTTAAGTCAAACAAAAGTGATAATGCACTTGTAAACTCTAGAAAGTTGTCTTATCCTAGAGTAAACTTGTACATAAGAGGATGGTTTGACTAAGTGTGTTAAGTCAAACAAGTTGATGATGGATTGGATAATTTGGCTAAGTGTGTTAAGCCAAACAAAGTGATAATGAACTTGCAAACCCTAGGAAGTTGTGTTATCCTAGAGAAAACTCGTGCACAAGATGATAGTTTGACTAAGTGTGTTAATTCAAACAAGGTGATAATTGATTGGATTTGATTGATCAAGATTGATGAAGCTTGATTTGGAACAAACTATTTTGATGATTTTATGTGAGGTTGACGTGCAAGTTAGATGCGACTAATATTGATTATTCAGATTGATGTTTGACGAAAGATAAAGCTTGATAAGGAACGTCTTCTTGTCAAAATATGCCATGGGCTAGTGATTTGGATTTTTGGCTCACAAATGCTTTGACCAATTTGATTTCATGTTTGCTAATGTTCGGATCACCACATAAGTTGGAGGATATAGACAAAGATTTATTCCCGAAGCAAGATGCAAATATCTGCCCCCAATGTCTAGCAATGTTTGAATGGCCATGGGTGGATTCTTGGACAAATGGATATGGATCATCTTGCGATAAGATAAGGGTGTTCAAATAGAGGATTCTCATTTGGATAATCCTTCAAGGATCAGATAACGTTGGGTAGGACGGGATCAATGAAAATGACCCATGTCAAGATGTTTACCACAAGCAAGTGTAAAGTGTGCCCCAAACTTTGTCAAGATAATGCAGATAGATGGTAATGGGTTAGATAAATGGTTCATGGATGAACGGATGATATGGATTGAATTCTGGCTTTATTATGGATGTGATAAGATGCTTTCTCCTAAAATGGCACACGTAGATGCTCGATTCTACACATGACACCTGTTTGCCAGGTTTTCATCATGGTACCTGTCCAAAGCACCACAGAAGTAGTTTTCGCTAGAGGACAATTTTTTTCTTTACTATTTTTAATCATTTTTCTTAATTTTTTTGCATTTTTATATTTTTTATATTTTTTTGTATTTTCTAAAAGATTTTAAGCTGATGTTGAATCACCTAGTACTGCTGACGTTAATGCTTTTGTCATAATGTGTCATCGATATCTTGCTTGAAGAAGTTGCTTTGCCAAGATACGTCCACTTGAAAGAAAATTTTGAGAAATTTGTTCTCCTTTGCTGATACCGGAGTCAACTTTGTCTTTGTGCACACATTGCGATAGAGTGCCTTCTAAATCCTCATGATGAAGGGTCATTTCCAACACATGGTCAATGTGAGAATTGGATATTGTGCGTGGAGGCATGGATGGAGAGTGTTTATGAATAAAATATGGATTGGTTGACAGTTTGGAACTTTTGACTCTCCAAACTTGGGAAGATGAGGAATAATGAGTGGATACAGAAGTGTGCTTGGAATTAGGACCAATAGCTCAATATACTTTGTACATTGCTTGAGAAGCTTGCTTTTGCCTTTGTGGGCATCTTTGATGGATACTTTTCCCTTTTTATTTTTCCCCATAGTTTCTTTGACTAATGGAGTTTGATAGGGATAGAATTTCTTTGTAGTCTTCAGTATCCATATGTATTTGATTTTTCCTTCATGCTTCAGTACTTCTTTTTCTTTGAAGATGTTCTTCGTGCTTTGATTCAAATTTTTCTTTGATGTTGGTCCCAATTCATGGATGGGGTGATGGGTGGATGAAGATTCATGACGTGGCTAGTTGTAGTATTGGTATTGGTTTCATCATAAGGATTCTTCATGCTCCCTATGTTAACGTTTGCTTGAGACAAAGTTGTCCCTAGTTTTGTGGAAGTATCACTGATATGTTCATATCCCTTGACTATTGAATAACCAAGGCCTTGATGCTTAGGATTTCCAATAATCTGCACTGGTTCTAGGATACCTTGTACATGCAGACCTAATCCTTTGTCTTGATAATTCATCTGCTCAAAAAAATTATCTGCAATAGGATATGATTTACCTTGGAAACAAGGTGCTAATTCTTCTCTATTCTGCAATGGATCTTCAAAATTGATAGCTTCTTTATTGATGAGATAGCTTGCTCTAAGAAAGGAAAGTGATCCAAGTTTATAACTGATAGGATCCTCCATCTGTGGGATAAATTTTTGATTGATATCTTTGGATTGATCTTGTGAGATATCAAATTGTAATGCTTCTTCAATAAGTGTTGATGATTCATTGTCCTCATAAAACTCTCCCTCATGATTCATTTTATAGGATGTTTCTCATTCACGACTTTTGTAGGAGCCCTCTTCATGACCTATTTATGTTATGTCTCCAAGAGATATTTTTGATTTGCAAATTTTGTAGAAGACTTCTGATATGTCTCCATATGATGTCTTTGATTCACAACTTCTGTAGAAGCCTTCTTCATGATCCACTTTTGGTATGTCTCTAGATTTTTCTATACTTTGATCATGTGTACAAATGTTAAGAGTAGGAGACTCTTGTACCTTGGTAATGATGTCAAGAGTATGAGACTCTTGTTTTGAATGAAGATCATCTATGTGTCCATCCAAAGAAAGCATCTCATGGGTAGACGAAGGGGTATGTGTTGTATGGATATGATCACCATATGCGACATCTTGTATAGATAGAAGAGTTCCCATTAGATCATTGTAGTATCTTGGAGATACAAATTCTTGATCTTGATTAATTTCAGAATTGCTTTCAACATGCTTTGGATCAAGTTCTTGACATTGGTCAATTTCAAAGGATGGATTGTCTAGAAGGGATTCTTGGACATCGTCATTAGGCATGGGAAGTGGTTCAATAGTCCCTTGATCTTTGAGGATTCCTTCGCTATCCGTAATCATGAGGTCGAGGGATGTTAGTATGTCTTGGGAAAGACCATTGCTAGACCTTGGTGATAGATGATGATCATGCTTTAGAATAAGTTCTTGAGATATGTCCTCTAATTCGTTAGGTGATGTAGAGACATTGTCAACATGATTATTGGTCAATGGATCGTGGATTATGTCAATAGGATCAAATAATTTCAACACATCTTGAGATAGATCACTAAAAATTGGCTCTTGATGAATGTTGATTTGATCACTGGATGGGGTAGACATATCTTTACAGTGCTCATTGATGGATTGATTTTGATCAGCAGTTATGGTGGAGAGATTGTCAATATTTTCAACCATAAGGTCAAATGATGTTAACGTTTCTTGAATTGGATCTTTGTTGGGTATTGTTGGTGGATTTTGATCATGATTAAAAACTGACTCTTGATATATGTTGATTTGATCTTCGGATGAGGTAGAAATATCTCCAATGTGCTTATTAATGGATTGATCTCGATCATGATTTTCAACAATTGTGGAGGGGAGATTGTTAACACTATCGCTAGTGGTTGAATTCTGATTATTGTCCCCAATAGCTATTAGCTTTTGATCAATCAAGTCTTGGATAAGATTTTTGAGTCGAATACAATTTGATGTTGTGTGTCCCTTTGTTTTGTGAAAATCACAAAAGTTTTTCTCATCATACCCTTGTGGTTTCATCATGGGCTCTTGATAATTCACATAAATGGGGATTTTAATGAGATATTCTTGTACCAACCATTGCAAGACCGATTCGATTGGTTCCCCAAGTGGTGTGTTTTTTTTTTTTACCTTGTGAGATTGGTACTTTAAATTGACCTTGTGGCGATTGATTTTGGAGATGTGGTGATTGATCTTTGAGATGTGGTGATTGAGTTTTTTGATGTTGTTTATCTTGATATCCAACTTCTTGACATTCAAGATATCGTTCTTGATGTCATTGGGGAGACAACTCAATGCTTTGATGACCTGGTTCAACCAATAGAAGAGTTTATTGATTTTGGGGTGGAGATGTCTCTTGGCACAATGTATCAACTACTTTGGCAAGTGAAGCAATTTGATCTTGATTTTGATCTTGACACCTTTGATATGGTTGACTTGGTCGTAGAGCAAGCAAATTTGGAATGCATCCTTGTGGTGTTTTCCTAGAATCATGGACTAGTTGATCCTAGATAATGCTCTGATTCAGTGTGATGTTTAGACTCGGCATGATAGATTGAAATTGAACGTTGTTGTGGTTGGGAATCATATTGCCTTGATTTAGGTAACTTTGATTTTGCATGGAGTTACCTTGACTTGGATCATTACATGGAGTTGCCAATATACTTTTGGGATTTTGAACAACATTGGTTTGATTTGCAAGCACATATATCCCAAAGTTTACCAAGTGCAGATTTGAAGTGTTCATGTGTATGGTAAACTTGTATTCGGCATGTTCACATTTGGCATGTATGGATTCGGTGGGATAATGTTGTTTAAAAGAGGACTCATGCATTGGGTGTTTGGTTGATAGATTTGCAGGGTTTGGCTTTGATTGAAATATACCATAGGAAAAGATGTTCCAAAATTTAGATTGGGAAAACTCATATTTGTATTGTTGAGGCATGGAGGAGATAATGATGCCATGTATGGATTGCATAAATGTGAGTTTTGATAATCCATTGGCCTTGTGACACTTGGATAACTTGGTTGACTTGGATTACTCATGATGTATGAATCAAGTTGATTTTCCATGTTCTTCTTGTGTTTTGACCTTGTTGACCTCTGAGGGGTTTAGGACCAATGATGAGATGAAGGATGAAAGGGGTGAATGATATGGGTGTTTAAACTTTTAGGAACTTTGGATCAATGCTAGACTTTAGGACTTGATTTGATTTGATTTTCAATAAGGATAGTTTGACTAAGTGTGTTAAGTCAAACAAGGTGATTATGCACTTGTAAACTCTAGGAAGTTGAGTTATCCTGGAGTGAACTCGTACACAAGAGGGTAGTTTGACTAAGTGTGTTAAGTCAAATGAGGTGATTATGGATTTGATAATTTGGCTAAGTGTGTTAAGCCAAACAAAGTGATAATGAACTTGTAAACCCTAGAAAGTTGTGTTATCTTGGAGTAAACTTGCGCATGGGTGATCCCACAATAGTGGTTTACAATTTTTGGCCAAACTGGACACTGAAATTATTATTTTTAACTAAATCTTCACATTCGGGCACCTATAGCGGCTAAACCGTGAGAAATTTGAAGATGATGCGAACTAGAGTCTCGTCACATTTTGTCTATAGATTCTAAAAATATTTTTTCAAAATTTTTGGAATCAGATTGCACTTGTTTTTCCATCTCCCACAAAAACTGGTTTTTTTCAAAAAATAGCATTTTTAAAAAGTGACGCTCACCGTATACAACATAACTTTTTTTTTATGAAGGATAAAATTCTAATTTTTTTGAATTTAGATTTGTAGTTCTACGATATCTAGCACTTTCATTTGGTCTCATAATTTTTTATTGAATATTTTTTCCTTAATCAAGTTTCGAAGTCAAACCAATTGCAATTCAGACATAGGCGGACTGTATACAACATAACTTTTTCTGTGTGTATTGAAATTCAATATTATTTTTTTAATGGATCAAGAAAATCAATACCCAGCACGAATATATTTTTAAAAAAAATATTTTGATAATCTGCTATTTTTCCACATGTGCAAAATAGAGAGCTTGATTTTCGGTGAAAAACCTATGTTTAATAAAACTAAAAAAACACATACATAATAAAATCAAAACATATTAAAATTATATTCATTGGATAGCTCATTCTGAGGACTACCTGATTCTAGTTGGGTTTGTGAAGATTCCTCCATTTTCATCCTCAACCCGAGCTTCGAAGTGCCAAAATTTAGGTTTTTTTTGTGTCTCAGATGGGGGATGAAGGATAAGGGGGGTTCGTACGAACCCCTTTCCTATGCATTTTTTTGTTTTTTTTGGCGGCCAAGATTGAAAGGGGTTCACTCGAAACCTGGTTCGAGCGAATCCCTTATTGGTTCAATCGAACCAATAAGTTTGTATGAACCCCTAAAATCACTTTTTTTGCCTTGGGGTCATTTTTTGTGAGTTTTCCTTCCTCACTTGAATTGTAAACCACTATTGTGGTTTCACCCACATAAGATGATGGTTTGACTAAGTGTGTTAATTCAAACAAGGTGATTTGATTTTTCCCAAAAGTCTAACATAAGTGATGTTTTCAAAGTTTCCAACAATTTGTCAATGAGATGAGATTTGATTGATGTTTGAGATGGGTGAATTGTTTGACTTGATCCTAGACAAACCTAAGAGGGACTTTCTTACAAGACCAAGGTAATGAAAAACATGCTTTTTCCTAAAAGTAATTCAACCAAAAGACCAATGTTTCTTTGAAAACCATATGACCCAAAAGAGAACAAGCACATGTATGGTTCAATTTTTTTTTATCTCGCTTAGATTCGGCTCTTTTTACCACAAAAACTTTCTTAATTATATTTCAAACTAAATGTCTAATGTCCTACTTTCTTTTCATCCCACAAAGTCCGTTATGTGGAAATCAAGGAAATTAGGGCAAAAGTTTCCCAGTGTTGACTTTGGGAGAAACAAATTGAGATGTCTCAATGTTTAGAAGCCTTCTAGAGATAAGAACTCCTAGGGACAAGCAGTAACATGTGGACACCTCCAAGGTATTTGTTCTTCAAAGGGTTTGAAATTATGATGATAGTGTTGAATGTTTTTTCTTTTTTTTCAATGTTTTCGAGCAAGCAAAGTGTTTTGATTCCAATAACATGCACAATCCTAGGATGAAAAAATAGTATTTGTTGGGATCCCACTTGGACGAATCCAGATGCACATATTCAATGTGGATGATTAGATTCTTGACCACACAAGCTCCCCCTTACAGTGCACTTGCTTCTCGGGTCAGCCAAGCATCAGTACCCATGAATCTCCCATGGCATACTTTTCACCTCGACAACAAAATCACATGTATACGTGGGGTGGCTTCAAAGGACATGACCTTTTGCACCAACAAATAGATAGGATTTTTTTGGCCTTTGCTAAACAAGGGGTTTCAATTCGGACTTTTCATTCATGGAGATTTACCCATGCGATGAGAGACCATTGTTGCCCTTGTCGTTGGAGCCAACCACATGATATTGGCCTTTGTTCTAGTACCCACTTTTATATCTTAGCTAGAAATACACTTGGCTTTAGTGCGTTACCGGTTGGGTCATTCCCTTGGGTGAGTATTTTTTCCCACAAGGCGGGCCCTCTAAGATAAACAAAAGCGAGCAAAGATATTCATAGTTTGATCAACCTTCATTTAGAAACAAAGGGATAACACACGCAATAAGTTTACTCACACTCGCAAGATGTTTTGTTCAATTTTAGATCCCAAATCAAAGTGTGGAGGCAATCTCTTAAACAACTTAATATCACCAAAAAGACTTTTGATTCTCAAGATCACTGTGAACTGCGAGAGAAGTGCATACGCCTTTTAAATGATATTAATTTGTGAAAAATATTGCAAAGCATGAAAAAAACTTGTTCATTTTAGACCATAAAAGCAATGATTTTGATTCGTTTTAAGCACCAAAGCGAGATGTAGAAGTTGTCTTGTTAAATTTCTAGAACCCAAATTGAATTTTAGTAGGTTTCTAATGTTCATTTTTAATCCAACTTTGAAAAGATCAAATCAGTGATTGATTTTAGACCCAAATTAAAAAGTGACTTGGTTCAAAACAGAAAACTAAAGCATGAATTGGAGCCTCGAATTATAACAACAAGCATTAAAAAACGTTGTTCTTTTCAAGTCTTCATCTTCAAGTTTTTCAATTCTGATTGGTTTGCCTTTGTTTTCGCTTGATTCCATTACTTGATCCCAATGTCAACCTGCAAATAGTACAAAGTTTATCACAAATAAGAGGTATTTCAAGAAATTAATGAAGCATCTATCATGAATAAAAGTTACTCTTGTTATCTAAAGTATCTGTAAAAAGAGAACAAACAATGGTCATAACACTACAAGTTAATCAATACATGATTCCAAATGAACATTATAAAATGACAAGGTCATTTGAAAATTGGAGATCAAAATAAACCAACACACTAGCAAAGTGAGTGCAAGATTTTGTGATAGAGTGTCAAATCCTAAGTCTGCATTTATTGGATGTAGGAACGTTGATTGCATTTGCAATGATAAAGTTCTTGTGAATGACCTTCAAAGTAAAAGACAAATTCCTCTCACCTAACCCTTGGTTTGAAGTAGGGGTCAAGTGTCGATAATCATTTCATACAAGTGTCAGAATACACAAATAAATACAGTCAACTAAAGTTAATCAATAATTTGATCAAAGCTCTTGCACAAGGGAAGACACAACTATGAAGTTCGTCGTCCTTAAAGTGAAAGGGACAAGACAAAACATGATTATTTTATCCCTCCCTCATAATAATATGTATATATTTTCCCTGTAGTAAATAATGTCATAGCTACTCCAATAAATGACGTGAAAAACCAACTGATAGCTTCGAGCAAGTGTCCCTTCTTGCTTGGCGATTGAACCTATGTAAGAAAAATCATGAACTAAATAACTCACGCATTATTCATAATGGTAGTTTCAGTACAAAATATTTTTGACCACAGAAAATTTTTGTATAACATAAATCTGCAAAAATACACGCTATCAAACATTAATGAACAACAGTATTAATACTCTCTTCTCGTATCCCATTTTGAACAGTCAATAAGGAAAATGTTGAAGCGTGGTTAAAGCACTTAAATGATTACTACTGAAAATAAACCACTGAGTAAGACATTGTAGTAATCATTTGTCTAAGATATTAAAATCTCAGATATTCAAATATTAGTTTACTTTGACTGATAGTAAACCTGTCCCGCAAGGCTTGTTCCATTCAGCGAAAAGAAGACATGATTTGGTAAGATCTGGATACGCCCAAAACTTAAAGTGTACCTCTGTGGTATTTAAATCTGCTTACTCCACAATCTCATTATTGACATTAGAAGAGATCTGGATGCATTTATCATGAGGGGACTGTCGACCATTTTACACATTCAAACACCTTTTTTTTTCAAAATCTACAAATCAGCAATTAATGAAATCGATATAAAGAGTTAAAGACGCAATCTTGTGAATGATCGACCGCCGCCTTAAGTATCAACAAACGATTAATAAACAAGAGAGCAATATGATATATGTGAACTGATCAAACCTATTCCAAGGATGACATCGCGTCTGCAAAAGGTTTTAATTCGCTATCAGAAGTCAAAGGCTATGGTGACCACCTAAAAACACGTTGGAATGTTGGCGTAATTTACTCATTTTGCTTCGAATAGAACAACACAAGGAATGTCTACATTCTAGCGCCATCTATAAGCAAATTGGATCTAAGTTTATAAAATATTTACTATCTTACCAAATCTGTTGTACTTTTCATTAGAGAACAATGCCATTTATATAATCCCAAGGAAAATTCATTTAGCGAACCTGTCCAAACAACAACAGGTACTCCTTATTCGAGGGAAGAAAAACAGTCTTATTGGCGGCACTGATACTCCCCCTCTGCCAAATTTTACTCTAGATGAGCTGCTTGATTCCTCTCAGAGGTTATGACTTCATGGGATTACGCCATGATCTTACTTTCCTGGCGCCAAGAGTAACAAAGAACTTTCATATGCATTTGGAGGTGGCAAGAGGTGTAAGTTTTGACTATAACAAAAGCCTCGGATTATATCATTGCTCTTATAAACAACAGTCAAAGTTATTGTCGATGTGTTGTGCATCACATGTATTTATTGCTTCGACTGAGGAGAAAGCTATTAACATAGAGAAGAGCGCTACTTAACTCATATCATAATAATGGTGGCGTAGTTGCCCCTCTAAACACGTATGTCTCCTACCATTATAATTCCTGATACATGGAAATTGCTCCACCATGTCAGAAGCACAGCCAGCACTAGCTTTCGTACATTTTCTGACAAGGATTCTACAGATGTTGTAGCTACAACTACCCCTAATAGACATGAATGGAGATAAAGGAAGCATAGACAAGGCACGTGAACTGTTGACAAGATGTAATCTCACAGGTGAATATTTTTAGACACTTCACAGGTGGGATAGCTATGGAAGGTCTGAAAGCAATGAATAAGCATAAAAAGTCTCACTTGGCCGAGCTCATAAAGTTGTGGTTGACCCCCAGGGAAGATGAGATCAAATCCCAACGAAGATGTAAACAATAGTATCAGACGATGAATGGAAAAGCAACGAATGATTTAGATCCTACATACATAAGATGTTTATATTATGTGATTGTCATGAACTGTAAATGAGATTCCACCAACAAACGAAAAGAAAAAAGTGAGTGATTCAGACATTTCATTACAGCTATGCGACAAACATGACAGAAGCAGCATAAAGGAAGTGGAAATGCAATGTTCGTGTACAGAGTAAACTATGTTCCCAGTGAAGATGCAAATAGTATTATCAGACGATGAATGGAAAAGCAATGGATGATTTAGATCTCACATACATAAGATGATTATCACTACTGTCTGGACATGCATTGATCAATAGAAATTATAAAAAAAAATATTGAACATCTCCTTACCATAAACATCACGCGGGTGAAGTAGAAGATACAAACAACATTTATTAGCATGTCCAGAAGATATTCTATCAGCATACAAAACCTTCGTTATTCTTAGCTTTCCCATTCACTTAAACACATGTAGATAAGATGCCAAACTTTCCGCAGGAGATTTGATGAAGATGGGCTCGAGTACTTCAAGACCCACTGTCCAAATCAGAAAGTTACTCTACATACATTTGGCAATTTGTCTTTTGTCAATCTAGACAGAGTAATAAGAGAATTGATTACTAGCTCAGCTATTATCTACCATCCATTCTTTTTTTTTAAAGGATGCTTGAGTGTTAAATTCCTGGCATATCAAAATAGTTAAATAGGCTAGTTGCATGTTCACTGAATATCAATACATTTCTATGAAGCAACGTAAAAAAAAAACTCATGGTTAAAGAAAAAACAAAGATTCATTCATATCCACTGTATGAATTCTTTCCCTTCTTCTAGCGCCGTATGTGGGATGGTAGAAAATCTGCAATCATGGCTAAACTATTCCAAACATTAGCATAGTTAGAAAAGCAAACATAATCCAACCTCCCTATGAAATAATGCATCAAGCTTCATAATGCAATCAAGAGATCAAACAAACCAAATGAAGGCATGAAAGGAAACACAATGCATACCTATTCCATATTGGATTGGTGCACCTTGAGTATGTGAAGGAAGCCATTTCCCAATCCTTAATAAGCCAAATGAGATGATAGACAATGAGATGCAAAGTGAACTCAAGTTGCCTATAGTGAGAATTCTTCAAAATGTAGATGAAAAATGAGAGAAAAGGTATTGAATTTATAGGAGAGATTGAGAGAGGAGAGGCCAATATTGAAGAATGTGGGACTAATCCCCAACAAATAGGAGAGAGCCACTTGTCACAATGTGATTGGCCCATGATTTTGCAAGTTTTGGCCAATGTGCCCATTTCAAAATTGAAAATGGTATTAAATGCATGTAGTTGAAGGATTTGGGGGGGAAATTTATTTGGACAAAAAATTCAAACAAGGGGAGTTAATGAGGGCATATTCCTTGGGAATATGAATATGCCTTGTGAGGAAAATAGGGGTTTTAATAAATCAAAATAAATGATTTATTGTGCAAGTGGGAAAAGCTAGAGGATGAGACATGGGTTAGGCTTAGCATTAATCAAGGTTTTGACTAATTAAGCTAGTAATTCTAGGTGGTGTGACGTTTGATTTGTATTTTTGTATTTGTTTTAAATCAAATGAGAGGAAAAGGAATATTAGTCATTTAATTAAATATATGTGATTTAATTAAATCAAGAGAATTTAGGAGATTGATTAATTAATTAAGAAGAAAATGATCAACTATGATGTTAATCAATAATGTTAATTTTGCATGTCTACAATCACATAGGTGAGTCTCAACCTCAATATACCCTAAATATAGGATAAAGACATCAACTGATGCCTATTCTGATTATATAGGTTAATCTAACCCTATATGTTCCAATCAAGACCAAATGAGCAACCCAACCAAGTAGGTTATTCCCAACCTATAGGTTTCAGTGAGTGGTCAAGTACATATCCCAACCTTGTAGATAAATCTTAACCTAAGGTTTCTTTCATAAAACAAATAAACTTCTCAACCTAATGGGTTATTCTAAACCTAGGGTTTCATTTGAGTGAAAGTGATGATCAAGTGATCATATAAGTTTAGATTCTTGATGTTGTTTGCATGATGTCACATCCTATCTTATCTTTCTTACCATCACTATGGCTATATAGTTAAACATTAACATTCCCCAAGGTTATCTAGCATAATAAGATAACAGTGTCAAGTCACTTCATGACATTGACATATTTCACATTATACACATAGTCTAAACTATCTATGTATAGAACATCAATGTATAAATTCTCGTATAGGGTTTAAATGAGTATAAAGGAGTATAAAGGCACTTCCCTTAAGATAATCATATTTCATCATTCCTGGTATATATTACCAATGATAAACGAACACTCCTTTTATGGAGTATATACAAACACTTTCATAAAAAAGCATAAAATAGCTTATTTTCCTTTCCATAAGTAAATTCTATGATTTACTAGAACAAGTATTTCTTGTGCAATTCCAATCAAAGCAATCAAGACTCATTCTTTCATAATAAAAGACAAATAAAGAAGATTAGATCCACATGCTTGTGATACGATTAACCCAATTAATTGAATTGATGCACAACCTTCCAAAGACAGCTTGCTAGCCCTCACTTTTCCACTCAAAGTGATACTTCACTATGCCCTCTTTCACAATATCACTCAAAGCTCTCACAAGGTAACTCTAAGCTCTCACCAAATACAGCTCTCAAAATATTTTTAGCAAAATAGATTTGCAAAATAAGTGCATCCCAAATAATAGAGCTATCCCATCTATTTATACAAAAAAATGAGACATTGATGCAAAAAGATAAGGAATGCCAGTCGACACCTTGCCTCATACAAATCAACTCACTACACACAACAAAAAGGTGGCAAAAATCTAAGTGTAAACTCAACTAAGTATTCTACAGATCGACCCCTTTGGCTTGATAGCAACTCAAGACCAATTCAAATAAGCACATGCCTGAAATATGATAATCGACTTGCAACCAGAGTAGACTTCTACAAAAACAAAGCTTTCATATAGTGGCGCCATGTTGTAGCCTCCATTCCTATTCTTAGGCACGGTTTATCTCATTGAAATAGTCTTCTATTTACAAGTAACACATGTGCTAAGTCGACTTGGTCACAACATCATTGTGCGATAGAGAAAAGATGAGTCAACTCCCCATTTTATAGCATTCAAACAACGTTTTGACTAGCACGTTATTTGCTATTTTCTTTATCCCATTTCATGCATTTAAACGCTTTATGATGCAGGCTTAAATATTTCCATCACTTTATATTAAAGCATTTCAAGTTGAAGTAATTCGCTGCTATATATTAGTGATGCATTTCCAAATGGTATCGACTATGGCTTATAGCTCTATATCATCTTTTTTACCATTTGCACATTACTTGCATTTGTTCGGCCTTTAATACTTTGCAATCATATATACAAATCAGCGTTTTAATCCTTTGTATAACGTATATACAAATCATCCTTTATTTTATGCTCAATCTTTATCATAGGCTTGACTTAGTCTTAAAGACTTATGCACAGCAATATCGTGGCTTTTATATGTTGTGCCTTGCTTGTCACTTAGTGTTGTATATTTATAACCTCCAAAGTCTATAGCATTCTCGTGCTTTTATAAGCACTATGCATTTTAGCTTTGAATCATCTTTCGCATATGTTTATTAAGTAGGCCTTTATAAACAATATTTATGTATTATTCGACCTTCATTTATCAAATGAATCATCCTCCATTTATATAATGGATCGACCTTGTACAATTTCTATATATATACAAATATATATGTCTTACATTTATATATATACATTTGAGAAGAGGAAAAATTACGGCTGCCATTTTCAGATCAATGGGTCATTCTATAACACTCTGTTATGGCAGCCTTAGGCTAGAGATAGGAGTTGGGTTCTCTTTCTTCCCGTTGTTGAAGCCATTATTCTGTGAAAAGCTGGCAGGGAAGAAGCATGTTATGAGATCCGCCATTGAAATAGCTCCGTTGCATGAGCGCCTCTGTAAATTGGCTTTCTTTATTCTGTTCCTCGCTGCGCAGCGGAAGTATCTGCTCTGATATGTGTTGGAAAATTAATGTAATGATATTTAGAATAATGAAGTAGTGTAATTGAGAGGGATGTAAATTTGGAAATTTATTTAAGAATGTATTGTCTGTTTGATGGTACCAGCTGAGATTTCTGTTTTCTCTATGAAAATGAAGAAATATGAAACTTTTATTTGTCTCTGTACGACAGCTGTAGAAGCACGCGTTTAAGTAAAAGGAAAGGAAAGGAAATGTCGGCAAAGTCGTAGACAAGTGAGAGCCGTGTAAATGGGTGTGAGTGGGTTTTCCACTATCTATTACCACTTTATATGTATGGGAGTAATATTTTTAATATGTTAGTATATGTTTGTATATGGGTGCGAAAGAATGTTATATGTTGCAAATTTTAGTTGTATGTGGTTGGATTAAATAATTAATAATGAGTGTTAAATAATGGAATGAAATAAACTTGCACAAATCTATTTTTTTTTCTTAAAAGAAATTAAGTATTATCTAATTTTGAAATATTTGCATATAGATTTAAAACATAAAGCAATACAAATGAAAAAAAAAAGTTATCAAATTGGAAAAAACGCTACAAATGAAAATAGAATCTTCCATCTAGTTGTCAAATCAATATTTATCTAGCTTTTATGTGATAAGCGAGATTTTAGAGACTTTTACCTAATATTTTGGAGGCTTTTACCATTAAATGATAGTTGGTTTACTGTTAAACGACAACTAGTTTACCATTAAACGACAACTAGTTTACCATTAAACGACAATTGAAACTAGTTTTTTGATGTCTCAATAGTGATTTACAAGTGTAAGACTTGTTTCAGGGTCAAATCTCACAGTATATGTAGCCTATCAGCTAATTAACTATAATGCAGTATAAATTTTTAAATAATAAAAACATTATATATAAATAGATATAATAATTTTTAAATGATATATAATTAATATATTAATTATATATTAAACATCTATTATTAATATATGATAGAATTCATTTGTACTCTGTTTTATTTTTAAAATTTTATTTTAAATAATATTTTATTTATAATTGTTAATTATATTTAATTAACAACACAAACAAAATACATATGCAAATTATAAAAGTACTGTTGTAACTATTTTCAATTCTTCTTTCTCAAACTTCTTATTTACAACATTACATACTACATATATACACACACAAAATGCTCACTTTTCCTTCCATATTCTAGAACCTTTCATCTTGAAATAAAGGAGGAGTTAAAATTTATATTTTAAGGCATTCTAGAATTGTATGATATTTAGTGATGGTGGATCGAGCTTAATTCCAACTCAATTATAAGTTATGCCCAAATTTCCTTGAGTCACTCAAAGTTCACTTTTGACAATGATTTTATAAAAATGTATCTGAATTGCTTGTTTGCCTGCAAATTTCTGAATTGATTTCTCTACGTACATATGCTTGAATAATGGGCTTGCCCAAGAACAGATATTTTTTTCTATCAAATACTTCTAAACTTTTAACCATATCATCTACATTACAAAGGGATGTCACTGCCTAATAAAAACAATAACTTCTTTTGTTGAGCCATCTTGAACTTCTCCTTAATTTGATATGATTGATTTTCAATTTACAAGAGGACTCAATTGGTCTTGCCTTGTCTCATGGTGCAAAATTTAAACATGATATGAGAGATATTATGTAGTCTATTTTATTCATGGCTCAAGTTTATTAATAATATTGTCCTTGGTGGACTATTTGATCATAATTCACTTGCTCACTTAGATCATCATGCTGAGAATTTGGCGTCTGTGAGATATTTCAGCCATTCCTAACTTGACACAATGTTTATCAGATGCGACACAATAATTTAACTAGAATTTATAGAGGGAGTCTCAAGTCTAGATTTCTTATTATTCACCTTCCTTGCTTGGTTCCATATTTAACACTTAAGTTTCTTGTGAATCTAATTAACTAGGATCTAGTAGATTCTAGATTTCAAGTAAGTTTTTCTCTAAAGTCTTCACGAATGCAAAGACTAAATGTAAATATTGTCAAGCACCCAAGGGACACAAGGTGATTATCAACTTTGACTTAGTATTAACACAAAACATGGGAAAGTCAAATTGGTTTGGTATTTTTAGAATCCTCTTGGGAAGCTATTCTGGATGTTCTCAACAAGGATGGGTTCTCATGTAAGGGGTTTCAAAATCTATTTTGGAGTAGGGATCTTATGAAGTGAAAAATAAATATGTTATATAAGATTAATTAGAATCTTTTTTTGAACAATAAAAGTCTTATATTTTTGTTTGAAGATTTGAGTAGGTACATCTGGGGTGGGGCTAGAAATTGCCCCACTACCTTAAGCTTCTTTTTTTCTACCACTTGTCAATCATCTAGAGTTTTTAAATTTCCACCAATTATTTTATATTTACTATGTTTAATTGAATATGCAAAATAATAAAATTCATGAGACCACCAAATTTCATAAATTCTGTAATTTAAATTTTAAGCTTAAACTGCACTATAAAATTCATGGAACCACTTACTTTAAAATATTCCTAAAAAAATGTCAACAACACGCATGATTTTTTATGAAGCCTACATCTATGGGACCCCACCCTAAGAGGCATTAAATTTTTTCCACATAAAGGTATTGTTGATGCCAAAATTTGGCAAGGTAACATCCCTCTGTAGGAAACTCAGTTTTAGGGGGGGACCTATTGTGCCAAACTGAGTAACCTCTGAATTTTAAAGAAGTCAACTTCTTCTATAACTGGGGTTTTACAATGGGAAAAGGAAGTCAATATAAAATAAAGGGATCTAACTAAGGCGATATGCCAAGATTTAGATGTGTGGCATGGTAAATCTATCTTGGGGATACAACTTAAGGGTCTGTGGGTAGTCTGTTGTGTTCTAGAATGGCAGAATAAAAATAGAAGCCTGAGTGATTCATTATATGACATAAAATAACTTCATACATTTTTACTAGAAAGAAGAGTACAAGACATGAGCTAAACCAGCAAACTTGTATTAATTTATAGAAGTCTGGGAATGAAACATCCAGTACAATAATGGCACAATAAAACTTATCAAATATCAAAGAAAACAGAAAGGTCGAACAATGGCATAGTCTGTGAGTTCTTTACAATAATCTAATAAAGCAATTAAAGGACT
This sequence comes from Sequoiadendron giganteum, assembly GCA_007115665.2. Taxonomy (NCBI): domain Eukaryota; kingdom Viridiplantae; phylum Streptophyta; class Pinopsida; order Cupressales; family Cupressaceae; genus Sequoiadendron; species Sequoiadendron giganteum. The sequence continues at coordinate 51,474,899 of CM021110.1, read as the reverse complement.
GGTTCTTCTATCAATTCCTCTGCCCAAATCTGAACTAAAAATCGAACTCCTGCTTCGAAAGAAGAAGCAACATTTATAATAAAAACCCAGCTTGATGAGAAAGTAACAGAAAAGATGCTTCGATTATGAGCAATGATGCATTAGCAATGATTTTCCCTTGGTCGTTACAACCAAAAAGATTTGGGCCATGAACGAGGACATCCAAGGGCCAGATGCATCCCCTGTGAATGATGATAGTGGTCCCAATAGACCCAAGTACTGACACGTGCAATCCATTCATGGTGACAGTTACAGAACATGGCAGTTGGTGAAAGGTTGTTGCTTGCCTAGCTTTCTCCTGTGACGAAGTCTTTAGAAGGTCACACGGCAAGCAGTTGGGGCCCGACGTTTATCCTTCCCTTGAGCAATGAAGAACCTACAAAGACACGTGGAGGTCTCCAGCATATCGCGCCGAAGGTGGGGTCTACCAAAAAACATGCTCGAGTTGATGTTATGTGATGAGTGGTCAAGGCCTGAAAGGGGAGCGATGCAAAGAGGTAAAAAGATTGTGAATGGCTGACACGTGGAAGCCTAGCACAAGATTTTTGAAAAGATATCAAAGGAAACCTTGCGAGGAGTGCTCGGTTGACACATGGCGACATTCGTAAAATCTTTTGCACAAATGAGCCTGATATTACTTATTTATTATAGAGGTGTGGTCAATACTTAGGCAAAAACTCACCCGAAGGGAGCTTGGGAATTTTAAATTCACAGCTTATGGTGACTTATCAGGGGTGTTTCGCTTTGCGGAACGAGGAACCCAAAAATTTATGGCCTATAGACCAGAGACTTATCCATTGGACGGCATGGTCAGAGCTTGGAGAGGGCGGCCTGAAGGGGTAGCCATTCATCTTTAGATGGAGGCGATAAGTCACACAAAGTTTCATGTGCTCCATGCAACTCGATCACTTCTTTGTAAGGTAGGGCCGATGATATATCAGCCCATGACTCGAATTGAAAAAGAAGACGTGCGACCACCTGAGTGATGTTCTCAAAATCCTCTATAGCAAGGGGTTGGCCGAAATCCTGAAAGTAAGACACATCCTGTTGCTTTTCCTCGATCTTTGTTGCAATATGCTCCACTATGGCCACTGACTCATCCTCATGGAATAGAGAAGGTAAGCCCATCTGAGCTAAGTGGGAGAACCTGGCCCGCATGCCATTCATGGTTTAATCCAACCTGGTGACACATTCGTCAGCATGAAGAATAACTGTGTGGTAGTGGATGACCCCATTGGTTGTTTTAGCAGCGGCCCTTCAGTCCTTAATCCCTACATTTTCCAAGACATTATCTGGGACCTGATATAACCTATTTAATAATTTCTCATCCTCTGGAACCTTTTGCTCGATGGACTGAGGAAATTGTATGATCACCTCGTGAACTCTTCTACCTAGATCTGTTTCCTCTGCCATAAATCAGAGTGTCAGTTGTAGAGTTAGGCAGAAGGCCTTCACTCTTTCCCAATATGAAATATGCAACTGTTGGGCTATCTAAAGAAGGTTCATTTGATCGACCGAGGGTAAGGCTGAGTCCTTCAATAGGGCAATCTCCTCATTCCTTTATTCTATATCATGTGTGAGCTCTGCAACCATTTGTTTTTTTATGGTGAGTTTTCCTTGCAAGATCTGTGATTCCGTGAGCCAGCTAGCTTCGGCTCGCTCCTTGTTTGTTGCTTCTTGCTCCACTTTAGACCTATGTTCCACAATTTCATTCTCCAATTGAACATAGCGGGTCTAGAAATCAGCATCCTTTTGTTGCACCTACAGTTCTAAATGATGAAACTCTTCATCTTTCTGTTGCAAGTCCAACCCCAATTTTGTCAATTTGTCTTGATAATTCTGGTTCTTTTGCTGCAACTCAGTGACCAAATTAGGTCGAGTGATCAAAGCTTCGCCAGTTCTTCTCGGAGCTTTTCTTCTTTCATATCCCTTTACTGGGATATGCACTTAAATTCAGCCTCCATAGCTTTTTCCTTGGAAAGCAAGACATCGACTCTATCCTTCAGATTTTTTAGTTCTTCTTCCTTTTTCTTGAGCTGGCAACCGGTCTTAAGAAAGCCGGTGGTCACTACTCGTTGTGTTTCCTCCATAAGTTCCACCTTGTCCCATGGTTGGGCTATGCTTAGGTTGAGCCCCACAGCGTACATTTTGTAATCATTCGGCTGCATCTCTCCTTGCAGTTTGCTGACAGTCGGGAACATAGTCACAAAGTGTAATGACTGCTGAGCCTCATGGAAAATAGTATGTTTCTTTGGCTCTATTGGTCTCTTAGCATCCTTATCTCTTCTCTTCTAGGTTCTCCGACAGGAATTTCGTGGGTGATCTGATGAGTCTGCTTGTGAAAGGTGCATTGAGAGGAAGGGAGAAAGGGAATGAAAGAACATCAGTCGCGGGTGACTTCTTCTTTGGAATTTGGACCATTTGGAGTGAGAAAGGTGGGATACTCCAATAACCGAACTGCGGACCAGGAGGACTTGAAAGAAGCAGAGTCATGAAGGTCTCCATTTGCTAGGAAGGGTGGATCGGCTCCAATATTGTTGTGGCAGGAGATGTATCTGTGAAGGTAGTAGGGGCAAAGTGTGTGATGCTTTGGGATGTAGAATGGGCCAAGGTGAATGGTGTGAGGTTTCATGGAGGAGTAAGGGAAAATGGGGAAGCATGAGAGAACTATGGGAAGCCCCCCATGATCATTGAAGCAGAGGTTGAAATGCATTGGTCAGCGCATGAAGTAAGAGGCATTGTGGACGCAATGGGGTCAACCACGGTTTATGGAACTATAGAAGAGGGGGAAAAAGATACCTATGGTGTGAACGACTGTGATCCTTGGAATGTTGTTGGCTCTTCGCTTGCATCTGGGTCTTGTGAACACTCTCAAGAAAGTGCCTCGGTTCGTTGTCGCTTCCCTAGTGGTGAGTTACCAACCGCTACAGTTTCAAATTTTTTTGGTGAAGTTGCCAGGGTTCTCCTCACTGTCCAGGTGCGAGTCAGTGAAGACCTTGCACTTGATAAATTGACTTGTATGTTAGAGGAAACCTTAATAGGTTGCTTCAATGCCTTCCCCCCTTGTTGCACTGAGGTGGCCTGTACTTCTATTTCTAGTTGAGCCCTTTCATCTGACTGTCACTCGGCTTCTTCCGAACTGGAATCTTTTTCAGGGCTATCGTTGGAATCTGAATGCTTGTTGTTCCATAATTTTTCAAACCTATCATCCATCTCTAGGATATTATAGGTAGCCTTAGTTTTCTGAGTCTCTTGGTGGTATATCCAGAAGTTATTGATCTTCTCTTCCTTCCAGTCGTAATTATTTAGCAGATCGTTGTGGAGGGTAGTTCCCATCTTTCTTGATTTATCATACGGCCCAGTCGGGTAGTAGAATCTCAGCCAGCGTGACTGACCATCCTCGGTAGGAATGTAAGCTAGGTTAATAATACATTCATCTGCATCCAATACTGGATTATGACGCTCCTCCTAGTAAGGTCGGGGATAATGCATTACTTTGACATATTTGTTTGGCAAAGTCATTGTCGGGGTTGTAGTTCCATTTTTCATAGATCCAT
>CM021110.1:51239225-51471203 GCA_007115665.2 Sequoiadendron giganteum | reverse complement strand
AGATTGATGATGGTAGAAATTTCTTCTTTTGATAGTGCCTTATCCATATAAGTGATCTTGGGGTTCTCTTATGTTCCCAAGTTTACAACTTGTGTCTCTTCGATCAGGATAGATGATCGACCGAATAAGTGAGTTCCGATAAGGGGAAGATGAATGTCCCCATCTTCTAGTGCCTCTTCGAGGTTTTCACTATCAGATATGCCTTTTGTTTTTACTATTTCTAAGTCACAAAGTGCCTCAGGGAGGTTTTCACTAGGTGACCCTTTTTTATTTTGTTTCCTTTTGTTTTTGTAACTAGGGCATTCATCTTCCCTCAATCCCATGAGATTCACATACTAATCCACTGAGGGAAATGTGTTGGGAGGTGTGGTACCTTTTAGGTCATAATCTATGAGTTCAGGATGTTTGAGGGATAAGGTTATGGTACAAACAAATAGGCATTCAAACATGGCAGGGAGGTCAACGTGATCCAAATCATCATACGCGTGTATGATGGATTCTTCCTATGGTATGTCTTCGATGGAATCCTCATCAACACTAACATTGTTAGAAGTGTTAGAGGATGTCACAGGACCTTTTTGTTTAGTATCATAACCTAAGCCCAAATTTCTTGGTCAGATGGTAGTTGCTTCAATGGGCTGGCGTTTTCCTTGTTCTTCCACACCAAGACCTTTGCCTTGGTAATTGCACTTTTCAATGAACTTGGAGGCATGTGGATAAAATTCCTGGAAGTATTCTATGAGGGGACATGGCAGCTTGGGTTCTTCTCTGTAAACCCATTTGTTGATATCAGCTTCCATTTGATCTTGAAGGGAACCCAGATCGTTGAATGTTGTCGAGCCCATATTCTTGGAAGTGAGTGTGAGTGTCCTTTCTTCTTCTTTTGAAACTGATGGAGATGGTTGCCCATATGTTTGTGGCAAGGGTGGCATGGTTGCCATGTTTAGTGTGGTATGCATTTCATACTCACCACATCCCTTGTCAATGATCTGGACCTTGGTGATGGTGGAACCAGGTGCAGATGATGGTGTGGATGAAGGAGTGGATGATGTGGTGTTTAGTGTATTGGTGAATGGATGAGAATCAGATGTTTGATATGCCCCCATTTTGACTCCAAGGTAGTAATATGAATGCAAAAAGGAAGCTTCTAAGGCACGACAATATTCAAAAGGTTGAGGATCAGCCTATATGGTGACTTCCATCCCTTGAAATGGGAACTTCAAACATTGATGGTAGGTGGATGGGACGTCTTGCATAGAATGAATCCATGGATGGACAAGGAGGATGTTGTATGGAAGTTCCAGGTCCAGAACGTGACACATAGTATACTATACAATGGGACCCACCTGAATAGGAAGACAGATCGTGCCCTCAGAATCTCTTTTTGCATTGTCATGTGCCTTAATGGTGATCACCTAATTATTTAGGTCAGCCTAGGTGTATCCTACCTATTGTATAAACTTTAGTGTACAAATATTTAGGGCTGAACCATCATCTACCAATACCATTTTCACTTTTTGATAATTCACCCCGACCTCAACGTGAAGGGTATGATTATGGCTTGATTCAAGGTGTGGCATGTCCTTCTAACTATAACCTAATTGGTAGGCTGTGGACAGATTTCCTACCAATGCTTGAAACTGTGTGGGATCGATATCGTCAGGGACTTGGGTGTTTTGTAAGGCTTTGTTTAAGATGTCTTGATGCACGGGGGAAGACCTAAGCAAATCTAGGATAGAAATCTAAGCTGAAGTCTTGCCCAAGTGGTCAAGGATGTTGTATTATGAACCTACGAATGGATGTTGGGTAGATGCAAGAGCGGTTGGGACCATGATGTGGGTTCAACGGGTGGTAACAGCACATTGTGGATCTTTTCCTTTGACGTGTATCATGGATACATGTGGCTCCACTTGTTCTATATATGTGACCACACCTTGGTAATTGTATGGCATATTTTTATAATTGATATTATTTGTGTTGTTATTGTGATTATTGTTGTTGCTAGAGCCAGGATTGGAATTGTACGTACTAGGACCCTGATTATGTTTAGGAAAAGCATTTTGATATATTTGGAGTTGAGCATTGGATGAAGATGTCATGTTAGCATCAACATGGATTTCACCCTGATCTATAAGACCTTGAACATAATTTTTTAGTCCTTGACACTTATCCAATGTGTGTCCTTTGATCTTGTGGAAGTCATAATATTCGTTCTCTTTGAACCAAGTCGGCTTGGGCTTGGACTCATCGAGGGGCTTGGTTACATGATAAGTAAAGGGGTAGTTGGCTTGCAGAAGTTTGTTAAACACAATGCTAAGGGGTTCTCCCAATTGAGTGAATTGTTGTTTATTCCCCCTTGGTTGTTTTGGTTTGACTGTTGCCGAGGTGCTCCTTGGGGCACAGATATGGCGTTTGGGATTGACTATTGTTGTTGAGGAGGATATTTTTGTGAGGTGGTGGCTACTTGAACATGTTTGGTGTTAGTGACACCATCATTGACAACATTTTTATTTTTATTCCAATATCGAGGCTTATCCCCAAAGGATTTCTCTTTATCAAGATTAAAAAGTTTGACTTGCCCTTTAGCAACAAGGGCTCATTCTAGGATGGGACCCTTCTCGACGAGTGCCATGAAGGTGGTGATGCATTGTAGCCAAAAATTGTGAGCCATGTCTGGATGAGAATTTTTTATGAACAATGTGACCATGTCCTTTTTTGATAGTGGGAACTTCATCTTACTAGCTAGGGCATGCCATCTTTGCAGATATCTAGCAAAGGTCTCTCTATCATGTTGCTTTTCTTTTAGGAGATCAAGCGTGTCAATGTCCTTCTCCAAATTGAAAGAGAAGTGGGAGATGAATTGCTCGGATAGTTGTGCAAAGGTTTTGATGGATCCTTTTTCAAGGCCCATGAACCAGTTAAGGGCAACCCCTTGTAGACTCTTAGGGAATAGTCAGATGAGATAATTGTCATTATGCATGACCTCTTGGCAATGGGCATAAAATTCTTGCAAATGGGCTTTGGGGTCCTTGGTTCCCTTAGACTTATCAAATTTTGGTATCTCAAAGTGCTTGGGGAAGGGAATCAAGGAGATGGAAGGATCAAAAGGATAAGGACAGATGTCCTTGAACTTGAATGTTTGTTTGCCCGTTCCAGCCTATAAATCATTCAACACAACTTTAACCTCTTCCAAGTCCTTATTGACAAGTTTTGCAGGAGTCAAAGTGGGTTGATTATATGGATAGTATTGTGGGTATGATGAGGATGGCCCCTTCGTGGTTGGATCATAGGCGGGTTGAGATGGATACAAATGTGTTTGTTGATTTTGATTGATATAAGATTGTGTATAAGATGATGATGGATTGTGATGAGTGGAAGCCACTTGTTGGTAAGGTGGTTGTTGTTGATAGTAAGAAGCGGGAGACGAGCCCTGCTATTGTGTAGAATTTTGATAATACAAGGAGGTAGGACCCCCTTGTTGATGTGATGATGGTTGTTGTTAATAGGGGATGGAAGGTGCACCTATTGGTAGGCTTGTTGTTGTTGAAGGTAGTGCGGATAATATTGGTATTATTGTGTAATGGTGGGATATTGTGTAACGTATGGGGGTGGATTTGATGTCTGCTAGTAGGGGTGATTTTGTGACTGTGGAGGATTGGTGTAAGGTGGCGGTTGGGTCAACGTTTGGTTTTGAACATTCTGATGAGGATTCGAATTGAGGTGGGATAAAGTAGTGTATGTGCTAGAGGGATGATAGAGGTATTTTGTAAGTGGATTATTTTGTGTTTGTGTAGGGATATGTACATGTTGTTGTGGGGGTCGTTGTTGTGGTTGTTGGTGAGATGGGTGAGATGAAATGTGTTGTTGTTCGGGGACAGCTACGGAAATACCCTGTGGTGGTTGTGGTTGTTGGGATGCTGCTTGTATTATCTAATGTGGCGATTGCGTGTCAGCAGAGACATTTTTTTGTGGGATGGAAATATTTTTCTGGGGTGGTTGTTGATGAGATGGTAGAGACGAAGCAACAGTCATAGTAGTGAGATGGTGGAGATTGATAGGAGGTTGTTGGAATGCAAGTTGTGATAGATTATTAGCGGGTGTAGACCCTGGAGGCGGCATTAAAGCAAGGGTAGGTGTGCCCCTGGTGTTGATAGGTGGTTGTTGAGGTGGAAGTAGTGGAGCAGATGAGATGTATGAAGGCATGTCGTAGGCATATGGATTGTGGGGTTTGGGTTGTGCTACTGAAGCTGTAGTTGGGAGATGGGGATAGCTAGCGACTTGATGTATTACCGCATTGCCAAACTCGGGGTTATACCAGTTATATGCGAGTGCACCTTCGGGGATAAATGAATTCCCAAGGACATTTTGAGATGTTGGCGGATCGGTATGTGTGGGAAGAATGTGGGTGGAAGCATATTGTGATGCATCGAAGTCAGATGGTGGCTTGACTCCTCTCATAAGAAAGGTGGCAAGAATTTTATCTCCATGTTCATTTAGGAGATGGTCTACAATTTGGACATTAACAGGGTCATTGAGGTATTCATCGACGGTGACTTTGGGTTGGTTGACCATGTTCTCGTCACCGGGTGGTGTGGTATTCTAGATGTCGGTGTTTAATTGGGATGAGGCACCATTATGGGGATCTTGCAGATTGCTTGGAACGTTATTGGGATCTTGAGGGATATTTGGTTGGGAACCTTGGGTCTATTGGTCTGCCATTTGCTTTTTCATTTGTGAACGGTTCTAAATGGGCATGAACGTGCAAAACAACTAAGTGATCTAAGATGCAACTAGGCTTCTAAATGATGATCAAGATGATGATTTGGATTGATTGATTTGGATTGGATAAAGATTATTGGATTGGATTGGATGTTGGATTGATCGATAGGATATATGAAAACACAAGACCACCTCAATGATTACGCTACGTTTAACACAAATAAAGGAAATAACACAAAGCAATGAAATATACATTTTACCTACGTTGTCCTTTGGTTGGCCCTTGATGTAGTTGGATGTGTGTGCTCCTTGGATGGAAATGGGATGAGAATGGATATAAAGTGAGTATGTGATGAAATGGATAATATGAATGCAATGAAAAATAAGCTAATGCAAGTTCTAAAATGGCTTGAAAATGGCTTGGCAATTCAAGAGCATAAGGGTGCTAAAATGCTTAAGGTCTCTAGATCTCTTAATGAAGGAAGAGGGGGGGTATTTAAAGAGGAAATTGAATTTTCTAGAGAATTCAATGGTCGAGATTGAGCCACCATGGCCAAGATGGAGGGTTGTGGTGAGTTGAGGACTCACAAGCCCTCACATATTGACATGTGGAGGGTGAGTTGTCCAAGGGGTAAGGTGAGATGGACAAGGTACAAATGATGTGGAAGAAGGAAAAATGATGTGGCGGAAGGAAAAGTACTTTTCAAGTACCTTGGGGGATGAGAGGATTTCCTCAAAAAGGAACTTCTTGTCCCCAAATGAAGATGAAAGTGACATATGAGGAATTTTAGTATTTCTTAAAAAATCCTCATGGAGAAGAGAAAATTGGTTGGAGAAATAAATGTGAATATTTAATTCACATGATTGGAGGAGATAAGGTGGTTGGGATAATTCATATGATAAGCACCTTATGGATAAGAGGAGGTTCTTATGGAGGAGGTTGAAAAGTGCCTTGTGGATAAATCAAGGCCCTTATAATGGAAGGTTCTTGGCTTCCATGTGACTTGATGTGACCTTTCAATGATCACATGGGGAAGAGGAGATTCCTTGGAGGAATCAAAAGTGTATTTTAAATTCATGGGGAAGAGGGATATTCTTGGAGGAATAAAGAGTGAATTTTAAATTCACATGGGGAAGAGAACCTATGCCAAATATGGAATATGTGAAGGTTGACCAAAAAAGGCATGCTAAATGTAGAAAGATGATTAGATTAGGATTGTGCAAATACATGATTAAGCAAATTAATGAGGGATTAGAAGCAAGTGGGAAATGTAGGAGGATGTGACATTAATCTTTGATTAAGTGGTGCACATCTTAATGACGGACTAATTAAATTAACCTAGATTAGAAGAGGGGTTATGGAGGATGCGACAAGGAGAGAGAAAAGGGATGAATTTAAAATTGGTTTAAATTCAAAAAAAGGGGAAATGACTAAATTAAATAATTGATATGTTTTATTTAATTTAGAGAAGAAAGGATAAAGGATAAAGTATTTAATTGTTAAATTAAATACTTTAGGAACCTTAGGCAGAAGGTGGAATATTAATTAAATAAATACATCAATTAATATTGATGTCATAGAGGTGTAAGGAGACGAATTTGGCCATATGGAAGTGGTCAAATTTGGATGTCTACAGACCAACTATTAATAAGATAGCTATCATCTTGCCTTTAAAGGATGATCATGTCATACCAAAATAGGTCGGCACCAAACACCTCCACAATGGAAAGAAGTGAAGGATGACCACACCAAGGGTTAACTAGGACCCAAATATAAATCACCATGCTTCTCAACACATTCACAATCTACAAGGTACCTCCATAAATAGCGCTAGCACGTACCAGGTTAGCCAAACCTGAACTAATACTACAAGCAACCACATACACACTTCTCTAGGTCATGTGAACCACACAACAACACTTCACAGCATCCACACAATAGCTTAGAATATTCCATCACCATAAAAATATTATGCAACTCTGCCACAACCACCTAAAACTAAGAACACTGTTATTCTAAGCAACCGGACACATTGTCACAGAACACAACTCATTAACCAACCTTGCTTAACAACTTGGAACCTGAAACCTCAAGGAAATTAAGTTACAAAAAATATAAGAAAATCCCCAAGTCTACAAGATAAGAAACCTCAATGTGGAGAAATGTAGAGAAATCTCGTTTCTCCCAGACAACCTTCTACATAGACAGACAAACTATCAAACACAAATTTAACTGCAAAGTGATCTAGAACCTAAAACTCTAGATATAGAACCTCTGAATACCTTTGATCAACATATCCAAACTGCACAATCATAGCTTCAACCATGAAGAAATGTAGATCACAACACTCAACACCACTCAATCACACTGTAATCTCTTTTATTCAAATTTTCTCAAAAGCACTTGGAAACCAAGTGAATTTATTATAACTGCAACTCTTATTCATCAAGACATAAATGACAACACGGATGACAACACCATACAATAAGCTATTGACAACAATCTCCCCAATTATGACAATATTAGCATCCTTCCAAAAACTTCAACACACAATCTCCATATAGTTGACATCAATGACCAACACCAACAACTATTGACATCAATGACAACACCGGTAGCATACATGCAATAGAGCTAAACGTAGTGTGAAATTTTCAAGGGTGAAAATTTACAATGCTACATTTATCCCCCACTTCAGTGAGAGTATGAACTTGCGCTTAGACTCACACTAAAGTAAGGATAAGCCAAGAAGGGTTTGATCATTCAAACATTGAACAAATAGGATGACATCAAATTTAGGGGATGCACTAATCCTCAGACTCAAGATCCTATGGCAAAGTAATGTAAAGACAAGGGTTCAACACACACATAGTGCAATGCAACATGACAAACATGAAGCATACATGATGAAGACATTGTAAGACTAACATAATGCAAAAACAACATAATAAAAACACATAAAACATGATGCAAATAGAATGCATTTGAACACAATGTAAACACAATAACAAATATAGAGAGACCACAGTCTTAAATTTGGATCAAATACCAAATGTCATCCATCAAATATGGTGTTAGAAAAAATGGTGCTCTCATCAGGACTAGCAAGTTGTGTTATGATAAAATCACTCATAAGCTACATAGATCTACTAGATAGCAAGTTGTGTTATGTTAAGTGTCCATACAATATGATAGGTTTCACAAGGATAGCAAGTTGCATTATGTTGTTGACTTATGAAACACATGGATCCATTGGAAAGTAAGTTATGTTATGCTAGGTGGCCATGTAAAAATGCTCAAGTACGTGAATCAAAAAGTTACGTTATGCCAAATCCATGGACTATTTTACAAATTATGCCTCAAGGAGTGCATAAAATTTTAATGTCATAGGGGGTTGTTTAATGTCACAGGGGATGAATCACCTCAGGGGGTATAAAAAAATTTAAGGTTGTGAGGGAGAATTTAACATCATAGGATATGGATCACCTCAAGGGGTGTACAAAATTTTTACGTCATGGGGGATGAATCATAAAGCCACACCTCAGGGGGCATTATAAATAGCACCACCAAAAAGGGTGCACATGAAAAAAAATCAGGCCATAACTTAGGGTATATAATGCATAATATCACCACTAAAGTGATATAACATGACTTGAAAGGCCACACCTTAAGGGATATCATGCATAATACCACCACTAAATGGACACAACATGACTTGAAATGCCAAACCTTACCTAGGGTACCATGCATATTACCACCACTAAATGGGCATCACATGAATATGTAAGGCCACACTTTAGAGATATCATGCATAATACCACCACTAAAGGGGGATCACATGATTTATATTCTTAAAAATTTCCCTAATAGATGGGGGAATATGTGCCCCCCTTAAAATGTTAGTGTACTTGTTACACTAAAATTTTAAGGAGAAGAGAGGATACTTTAAAAATAATACACACCTCAAGAGATTAACTATTCTTTCCCCCCAATTGTAAGGACAAGGATCTAACCATATGTGGATATTCTCATGTTGCTCCTTATTAAATAAATATGGCTGCACAAAATGTCTTTGTGCCCCCATGCATGGCAATGAGCATGATATGATACTGAAAATACCACATAGCAAGGAGAAACACTATAGTAATTAATTTATTATTCTGTATGGATCCACATCAATATCATACAATTGAATTAACCATTGTAATTTTTATTTTAAAGCACAACATTCATTAGTAGAATGGCCAAATGTTCGATGGTATGCACAAAAATACAAGTTTTGATTTGTTATTTATTATCTTTTTTTCGCAAAGAGATGGTAATGTGATTGAAAACCGTTGTAAAAGAATGTGTAATGTATGTTCTCTTCTTCTTGTGCTAAGATATCCTTACTAGAAGGAAATACATAGGGAGAAAAGGATACATGAGCTTCATCACTTGTTGGAGAAGCATTACCAGAGACAACACGAAACATCAACCAAGGATTTTAAAGAAGAAATTGTTTTTCCAAAGCACTCAGAAATTATGTTCAAACTTTTTACAAACAGTTATATGTATTGAGATGATGACTATTACATAAACTAAGCATAGATCTAGACAAAAGACCTAGAGAGATTACTGTCACCAAAATCTAGTTCAAAACAACCAAAACAAGGGAATTGGGTGCCCTAGACCTAATGAGTTAAGTTTCAAAGCTATAAAAATATGAAAATAAACTTCATTGTTTGAGGATCCTAATTCACAAATGTTCATGTCTAGCAACATGTAGTTTTTCAAAAATACACAAGATCTCTATTTTACTATATATGTAAAAAATAATTATGCATGCAATTTTGGATTTTTGAAGTAATGCAATATGTTGTTAAGGTAATTTTCCTATTGTAAAATGTAGTAATCAATTGAAGCTAGTTTGACAAATTTAGAAAAATTTCAAATTTTAAAAATGTCAACAACAATGTAAATTTTCAATTTCTTAACAATATATGCATGCATAAATCACAAAATTAAACTCTTTCAAATTCTTTTCAAACGTTAACATGACCTAATAAGATTTTATAGTACAATAATTGACTAGATCTATCTTGCAACAACTGAAATTAACATTTTTATATTATGGATTGAAAATACTATGCAAATCTTTACTTAATGATTTTTATCACAATTTTCATGCATAAATTGTAAATTCAAAGTTTTGCAAGTTATATTCAAATTTCAACATGACCTACTTGAGATTGCAAAAGGTTTTAAAGTGCACAAACGTTGGGTGCACCAAATTGTGATGTGGGAAAAAGGGATCTAGGGTCTAAATCACACTTCTTCCAACATCACAAAGGAAAGGACCGAAATTGATCTCAAACACCCACTTCGCTACTAACCGAGCAATGGAAGAGCCAAAATGGTATATCAGGGTTTTAGTCCTTTAGATGTGTGTGTTGATAATGATTAATTAATTGTTAATTATTTTAATTTGATAATGCAAAGATGCACCTAGGTTAACTATGAAAATTCAACAAACTATTACATGATTTCTAAAAAATACAAAACAGAGAGACAAAAATAGAATTCAGAATAGAAGAGTGTAGACATAGAGGAGCTTGGCAGATAAATATGAGCTTGAGATGGCTGGACAGAGGCATTGAATTCCCTACAACTAGAAATAGATACTCAAAATCAAATTTAAGACTCTTGTTGCTCCTTGTATGTAGGATCTCTTCCTCTGAACTTAGTGTTGGAACTTCATATGTCACTAATAAAATCCACTTTGTTGAATATAGGTTGGCATTGATGTCAAAGGTTGTCAAAGGAGTTCATTATATTTGAATTATCATTATATTCCCCTTGAATTATCATTTTGAGTTGCAAATATTTGGAGAAATGTATATAGTTCTAGAAGTGTGTGTGACTACTATATGCTTCCAATATCATGCATTAATCTATTCACTATGATAGTGGTGGTCTGAAAGTCTATATTGGAATGTTTTAGCTTAGTTCTTAGGGTATAGAGATTTCTCTGATAATACAATTATGGTCAGCATTTCTTTCAAAAATGTAGGTTTATCTCTGTGGTTTCAGAGGAGAGTATGTCTACACTAGTTATATCATATTCATGAGTTTCTAGAGGATATGTTCAACTTGCAAAAATATTGTAGTGACAGAAGCTTCTTTGTGCCTATATGTCAACCAGTTGATGTTCAAGGCCTGTACGGTAATGGTTAGTAGTGTGCAGAATTCAAATTTTGTGTTTGGTGTCAAGATAGGACATGTTTAAGGTCCTATGGTAGCGCAAGGCATCATGTTCTTTTGGTGGCAACAAAATTTGTTTTTGGACTGACCTATTACATGTTTCATGAAATTTGAATTTAGGTCCACCTTATGTTGTCCTAGTTATTTGCAAACCCCTGGCAAACATAGAAGATGTGTTAATGTAATTTCATGTATATATTCATCAGTTTGATGGATGCACAATGTGAATTTGACGAAGTATAAAAAGTGAAAATACAAGGAGATGATCATGAAGCTAGAATTATTCAATGTGAGTCACATTTCAAAGTGTGTGTCGTTATCAAAAGATCATAAGAAGTGTGGAAGAGTGTCAGGTAGCTAGTACAAAAGTGTATGGGGTGTCTTAGGCTACAATTGAAGCTTTGCTAGCTTTATCTTTGTAATCTTATAGGACTAGTGTTCTTCCTGTTGTAATAATTCAATTGGGGATTGGTGTCTCTAGTAAGTTTATGCCTACAAACACAATAGAGGAGTGGTTTCTTTGGTAGGTTTGTGCCTACTTCATATTGTAAAATTCACTTGCATATTTCTTCTTTGTGAGGTTGGATTTGGACAGTAGTTCCAAGCAACTATTATCACTGTGGTTTTTCCCATCTTGGGTTTCCACACATATCTAGTGTTCTCATGTGCCAGATGTGTGTGCTTATGTTGTTCCTTGATCTTTAGTGTTTGCTTTGATTCAGGTTTCATTTTTTATATGTGTATTTGAGTTAAGAGTTTTCAATAGATTTGATCTACTAATTCACCCCCCCCACCCTCTCAGTAGATTGTGTGCCCTTCACATTTTCCCTAATTTGTTTACTTGTAGGGATTGAATTCTTGAATAAACAATTAGATCCTCAATCCTCTCCAATTTTGCTTCAGATCTGCAACCTACACACAAGAAAGAGGGGAAAGGGTTGTGTCGTATAGGGGCTTACTTAATTCAAACCTGGTATTTCTACCTCCACAATGGATATGATGATATAAAAGAAAGCTTACCTTCAATTGGAAAAAGACTAAATGATAAACAAGTGATAAATTGTCAATTTTTGTAACTCGCCACTTAGATCTGCATTCCTTAATGGATTGAAGTCATTGTACTCATCACCCTCAAGGAGAAATTGATGCTTGAATTGAAGTCATGTAAGTGTTAGTACTCACAAAACAAATAGGCATAAAACATAAACAAACTCACAAGAAAACATGATGCATTGCTAGCATGATGTTTGATTGAAATAATGTTGTTATAATTATTCTCTTGACTGCTCAATTGTTCAATTCAAAATGCTAGGATTGCTTCTCAAAGTTGTTAGCTCTTGTTAGGTGTGCTTAGGATTTGAAATAGTGAAAAAGACTTTTATTTATATGCAATTATTTAATTTCTTGTAAATTAATTATTGACGATTGACAAATGACTTTGGATTTCTAAATGTTAAAATGTTAACATCGACATATTTGAATTGGGGCCAAAATAGGTTGGACAAGTGCACTAGGCACCCTAGACCAAACCTATTTTGGGGCCTTAAGCATCGATAAATAAATGTTAACTCATTAATCCCAATTCAACTTTTGATTTTCCAAAGATTATTACAAAACAAATAAATTAGACACACAATTGGGTCCAAGCACATGAGGGGGCTACAACATATATTTCCACCTCTCCTATCATTTCCATTTTCTTCTCAAAATATATAGATTTTTTTGTATATCTTTATTTTTTATACCATTTTGTATCACTTGGATTGTTGCTTTGTTGTTCTTGTTCTCTAATGTGCTAATAGACATGAATTTTATGGGAGAAAATAGTTTTTACCAAAGTTTTGGGTTGTAGTGGTTCATATGAATGACAACACATCACATAGATGTTTAGGATAAGTGCAAGAAGTTGGGTCCACGAAGAGGGGAAGTTTCGGACGAAAAAAAAATTCTCGCACAAAATGCGTACGCGTTTTTAAAAAACGCATACGCGATCCTAGATCAATAACGCATACGCGTTACGGTTTGGGTTACGAACCTAAAATGCGTACGCGTTATGAAACACGTACGCATTTCTAAAGACTATTTATTTTTTTAAATAAGCGACTACGAAAGTCATTTTCACAGCCGAATTAGGAGCGCTAGACAAGAGACAGCAAATCGCGTACGCGTTTTGGACGGCCAGAATCTGCAAAATTTTCACTCTCACCTCCTCCAGTCGACACACCTGACCTTAGCGACCTCCAGGTTGGTTGAATTTTACAATATTTTTGCATTATAATTGCTATTTAGTTATTTTTGTTTTATAATTGCTATTTAGTTATTTTTGTTTAGTTTGTTTTAATTTAATATTTAATAGTTTTTAAACTACATTTAATTAACCGAAAACATCAACGAAACAAACAACATAAAATTTTAAATCGAAAACCTAAATTTGACACATTTAGTTTTGAAATTTAAAACCCTAAACTGTAGGTTCTAAAAAACTAATTTACTCAGACCGTTAATCTTTGAACCTAAACCCTAGAAAACGTAAACTAAAACCCTAGAAAACGTAAACTAAAACCCTAGAAAACATAAACTAAAACCTTAGAAAACGTAAACTAAAACCCTAGAAAACATAAACTAAAACCTTAGAAAACGTAAACTAAAACCCTAGAAAACATAAACTAAAACTTTAGAAAACGTAAACTAAAACCCTAGAAAACGTAACGTAAACTAAAACCCTAGAATTTACGTAAACTAAAACCCTAGAAAACGTAACATAAACTAAAACCCTATTTGTAGGTTAAAATTAGGTTAAATCTAGGGTACAATTAGGGTTTGGCTTAAACTTTAATATATATTGTATAGTTAGATTTCAAAATTACAATTAGGGTTATGATTAGGTTTACTTGTTTAATATTAAAGAATTCAATTACCTGCTTCTAGGGTTAAAATTCATTCTAGGGTTAGGGTTCTAAGATAAATATTCGGGTAAGGGTTGAGGTTAGGGTTTTTATTCAACTAGGTTTAGAGTTAGGGTTATATTTTTATTAGGGTTAGGTTTAGGATTATGAAATTATGAATTAAAATTTAAGATGCAGGTTAGGGTTGGAGTTAGAATTAGCCCCGTCAATTGGTGTAGAGTTCTAGGGTTGGGGTAAAAATTAAATTAAGAGTCTAGGGTTAAATGGTTGTAATTTTGGTGAGAGTTAAACATTCAATCAATATTTAATTAGGTTTATGATTAAAAAGTTTATATGCATTTAGGGTTAGTGTTCAACTAAGGTTATGATACCCGATTTAATTACAATTAGGGTTAGAGTTCAAGTTAGAATACATTAGGGTTCAAGTTATAATTAGGGTCTATGGTTCAAGTTATAATTAGCCCGTCTATGGTTCAAGTTAGAATTAGTGTGATAAAAATTCTAATATAAGGCAACATATCCTTAGATGAAATCGTATTTTAAAAAATTCTTCATCTATATATCGATTAAATTTTTTATCTTAAACTTGAAAAATAAATCTATTAGCAATGTCTTTTTGAACTGAATCCCCGTACTTAGGTACCTAAGGTTTTTGATGGTTTCATAAGGATTTAAAAATCATGAATACTAGTGGAACTTTTTAAAACACATAGGGTTTTAGTCTTATTTCTTCAATTTTTGTTTCTCACAATCTTAGTTTTGAAAGAGTTTATTTACAAACTTATATAATGTAATGGGGTCTTTAGGTGTGATCAACAAAGTTTATTTTTAGTAGAGATAATTGTGAGGTATCACAAGACAATGCATTTCCCTCAATTTGTTATAACAACCATAGACTTTTAGTCATAACATATTGAATTTTTATTTCCTTCACTCTTGATTCAACATAATCTAGGTCGATTGTTACCATTTTGTCAAAGGGGACCGTCCTAGAACATCAACTTATAGATTTTCCTTCATTATTATTACTCAAAATTTTAAAAAATCAAGAAATTAAAATATATAACTCTAAATTCTATAATTGATGAAGGATTGGTTTGCAAACTTTCTTGGATTTGACCCTACTGAATTGGTAGTTTGGATTCCTTATTTTTTTGCATAATTATTACTTTTAATCACTATAATTTTAATTTATTTGCATCCTTTAAGTTTCATGTAGTATACTATTGTTTAATAATTTATTATTAAAATAATATTCAATTCTCATACCTTTTATGTCTCTCATATGAACAATATTTTGTGTTCTATGGTAACTCCTATTATCATTTCCCCTTTTCAAATGTACCATGATTCCTATGTTTCTATTATTATATGTTTAAATGTATCCTCAATATGTTTAAATGTATCCTTATAACCAATTTTTTTAATTTCTATCTATCTTAATGGACCTTATTACATTATTCTAATATACATAGACACTAAACCCTACATTCTAAAATATGAACACAAACCCTTACCCAAAACTCAAATTGTAAACCACAAATTTGAAATTTTCAAAACTTGTACAAACTTAAATTATAAACTTTAATGTGTACATGCTATGGATTTTTAATGAACATTATTGATTTTTTAATGATAAATCGAATGGTCTTCAAATGAATTGCATTTTGGATTTGTGCACGTTCAATGTGATTTTTAAATAGTTCTTTCAAATTGTCTGCATTATTTAATTAGTTTGTTGATATATATTTTTTAATTGTTTAACATGTGCAGTTGCCATTTGGTTGTACATTCACATGGATCCACTATTTAGCATTGAGGATTTTATGCCTGAACCACATATTCCTATAGATCCCATAGATCCTAACCCACCACCACCAGAAAACCCCATTCCTCCTAACCCACCACCACCAGAAAACCCCATTCCTCCAAACCCTCCACCTCCTAACCCCCCACCCCCTATAGTAGACCAGGATCAGTTGAGAGAGAGCATTAGGGAAAATCTTACAGTCATTCAAGAAAATATAGATCTGATTAAAAATGAGCCTAGAATTCCCCCCCATCTCTCACGGTTTGCATCTACGATGCAAATTATTGTCGATTCTGTTCGATCTATTGATGCGGACCTAGATAGGTTCCATCAATGGAGAGACGAGAGGAGACAATTCTATGCAGATGGATTGTCTTATAAAGAAATTAATGACCTTAAAATTACTAAAGAAGCCATGTGCCAATATTTTTTTAACCCTCAAACTAGCCAACCAATTCCACCCACCAAAAAACGAATTTCAATTTTATGGTGTAGGCACCCCTTGATAGCTGCACATTTTTGGGATAGATGGTGGATGGTGTTTGATACTCCACCACATGGCAATTCTGAGGTGCCCCTATACTTTTTGAGAAAGTTATGGGCAGAGTTTGAGTTGGGTTTAAAACCCAACTATTTTGATATGAGGTCATTTCAGGGAGCTAGCTGTGGCATGCCCCAACATAGATTGGGAGCACGTGTTGATCCTCAACGACATGCTCCAATTGCTCCTATTGTTCCTCCTGCTTCTCCTGGTGTTCCTGTTGCATTTCAGCAGCAAACCATGCTATCGACATTAGGAGCATTGAGTTCACTTTTAGGACATCTCACTCATCAGACTTCACACGCAGCGGCTGAAGTGGTCAATAGAGAGCATGGAGGCTCCAGCAATAGGAATACTTAGGCATCCACTTCAGGTGACCCACCTGCGTCTGAGACAGAGTCATTTATGGATTTACTATATTCTGAGCATCATCTTACACAGGTATGTTCATCTTTTGAACTTAATATATATTTTTTTGGAATGTGCAAAATCCATGTTTAAATAATAACATCAAATTATATATATAATACAATATTTATTCAATAAGTGTTTGGTGTAGACGCATGATCAGACAATGCCTGAAACTCAAAATGATCATGTCTATATGTCGAGTGTTGTAGATATGGGCTCACCTTTTGGTCAGGTACTTAAACCAATATATATTAAATTTAGTTTTTGTGGATATATATATATCTAATTTATTTTGAATGTTTACACATGATGTGTGATTGATATATATTATATCTAGATGCAAGGAGGTTAGATGAGCATGCCTAGTGCTGACCAAGCACAAGTTGTGGTGAGCGCTCCTAAGTCATCATCAACTCAGGTGCATTCTTTCAAAAAGTTTATTAAGTTTGAATTAAATACACATCATAGATCTAATTTAATTTTTACATTTACATACACATGCGTGAATGATCTATACAAATTGTTGTACATATATATGCAGGCATTTCATGAGACACCCATTGCAGGTGCACCTGAGACATCGTCAGCATTTATGCATGGGCAATCTCAGGTGCGTGATCTTGAGGTCATATCATTCAAGGTTGTAAACTTTACTAAATATCCTAAACAATTTTTACGGATCTATATATATATATATATATATATATATATATATTCGAGGTTTTAACATATTGATTGCTTTATATGAATATGCAGGATATAGTAGATCAGGCATTTGAATCTTCTCAAGTGACAGTTATGCTACCCGTTGAACAAAATGTTCCAGTAGATCCACATGATCATATGGTAAATTATTCATGTCTTAAAAATCATTTTTATTGTATTTACTAGATATTTAATTAATTTATTTTTTTTATCCAAAAGTTTATATTTTGTCAGGTTTAAATATGTTTAATTATATCAAAATTTATAAATAAATTTAAATCTAATTTCAAGTTACTTGTACTCTTTTACAGCATGATGTAGGTACATCTAATCGACCTGGAACAAAGAGGAGACTTGATTTGACTGATCAGCCTGATAGTTAAATGGTTTTAAATTTTAAATAGACCAGACATCTCTAGTTTTATTTAAACTTTTATGTGTTGGACTTGACATATACATATTTTTGTTTATTTATATCAGATGACTTTAATGTGATGATTATATATATGCAGTCAATTATGATCATGTTATGTTCATTTTGATGATTATATGCACTCATATGTATATGTAGATCTAGATATTTTATCTAATTTTCAAGTAATACATGCACTAGATATAAATTCTTATCTCTACAATCAAATTTCATAAATATATAATTTATCACATGGTTAAAGGTGATAAAATTTAAATATTCCTTAAATAGTTTAGATTATATTCATAATAAATTAAGAGCTCGCGTAATTTTAACTATTTACCAATTCTAGAAAATATTTGAACAATTATATGAAATGTATAATCTATAAAATTGGAATGAGATTTTTAAAATGCTACTAATAAGTTAATTGAAAATCATACAACTATACAACATGATGAAACATATATGTGTGCACATGTATATCCAATTATTTAGCTTATCAATTTTTACGTGAAGACCAAAAATTGATATTTACATAGTCTCTTGATAAAATAATTTTTCAGTGACAATCGCATGGTAGACCAACTTGATGAGAACCTGCAAAAATAATTAATGTAAACTGTAAGTAGTTCTATAATTTTTTTGATTCATTTAAGTAAATATATAGTAAAAGTTACAAAATTGGATCTTATAAATTTCATAAAAATTCAAATGATGTTTTCCATAGGATGGATGAATGGGATGCATGTCATGAACCCTAAGGTATGGCTTAATGGGTCCTATGAGAATGGCTTAAGGGGAATTATGCGAGTGACTTAAGGGATGCAAGATTGTGGAATAAGGGTACATGTAAGAGGATATGACTTAAGGGTCCTAAACCCTTAACCCTAACCCCCTAAATGCTAAACCATTAATCCATATAAATTTGTTATTCTAAGCATCACATGAACCCTAGAAACCCTAAACCCTAAACCACGTGACCTAAATCCTAGGAGATCAACCCTAAACCATTAATCCATGTATAAATTTGTTATTCTAAGCATCACATGAACCCTAGAAACCCTAAACCCTAAACCACATGACCTAAATCCTAGGAGATCAACCCTAAACCATTAATCCATATAAATTTGTTATTCTAAGCATCTCATGAACCCTAGAAACCCTAAACTCTAAACCATGTGACCTAAGGGGATGGCTTAAGGGGATGTCTTAAGGGGTGTTGAGAGAGTGACTTAAGGGGATGCAAGAGGATGGATTAAGGATAGATATACAAGGATATGGATTAAGGGGTCCTAATAGAATGAATTAAGGGGAATTAATAGAGAGACTTAAAGGGGATGCAAGCGGATGGATTAATGGCACATACGAGGATGGCTTAAGGGGATATGAAATAAATTATAAACTTTTTATAAAATGACAATGAGTTAAATTTAGTTTTATATTTATACTCTCAACTAAATGTATCTACAACTATATATAGTTACCTGTCTGTAGATTCGAATTCCATTGTAATAAGAGTGCATCTCCTCTCTTTTTTGTATCAAGGGAGACCTGAAACAAAAAATGATATAAAACTTTAATAAGGAAATGAATTTAAAGACAAATATATATATCAATTAAATATATACATACAACTAGATATACTTACCAATATTTATTTACTCTGTTGTACCATCCACATCCTCTCTTTTTTGTAATGCATCTATGATTGTCTCATGATCATCCATTGAAAGTGTCCATAAAACTTTATTAGCAGGCCTCCCGTGATATCTAACTAGTTTTATATTGGTTGCCAAAATCAAATGTGAATAATGTATAATCTTCTTGTGTCTTTCATAATCTTCAAATGCAGGCAAGCCATTCTTTCTTATCAAATATTTTCGAAGCCAGGTGCCAACAACAACGACTGAACCAGTTGGATACTCAAAGTTATCATCATCCACTCTAGGATGTACCAACTTATATTTTCTCTCAACACATCTAGCCAACCAGTACTCTGTCTCCTCTTCATTCCCCTCGGGTGCAACAACAACATACACATGTCCTACAAAAATAGATAAAAAATTCAATAAAGAGCACGACTTATATTTAATTCATGTATATAAACATGCATACATATAAAATTCATCTCAATAAATAATGTACCTTCTTGTACAAGATCAGAAACACGGTCATAATCATCTGATGCGAACGCTTGATTATCTTCAATTATTGTTCCATGTTGAACATGTGTCGATGTAGGTGTTAAGGCTCTTTGTTGCCATTGTTCAACCCATTCCATATTTTCACAAGCCTCCCAATCACCTGCAATACAAAATTGACAAAAGCATGCCAACTCCCTTGTCCATATTGTCCATGTGTTTGCATTCGAACTCTTAAATGAATGCCATTTTGCAGATCCATTAATTGTTTCACAATCTTGTCGAGAACAAATATCATTTTCTTCAACTAACCAAAAGAAGCGGTGAATTATTGAGCTCTCACTTACTCTTGTAGATAATTTGGTATTGCACCAATCTACAATTGCATGTGCATCTCTAAATTTTGCAGCATCCTCAAATTTTAGTTGCTCTCTAGCAAGAGCTCTTTTCACACATGCACCTGCTCCATCGTGTTCTCCCTTACCATGACCGGCTTCAAAAAAACTCCATATGTGCTGGATATTATTTTCCTTATGAACTCTACATAACCAATAAAACATCCTAGCATTTTTGAATTGACCCGTGCAATTATCTGACCATATGAGATGTTCTAGCAATTGAATTCCTCTTTCTTTTAAATTTTTGTAAAATATATCAAAACAATATTGAACAAACTCAGATGAATGTAATCGATTATCACTTACATAAAAATGGTACTCTCTCAAAAAAATTCTATTATCTTCTCTACTATCATCTGCATGTCTATAAACAATATGAACAAAAATAGATACTTGCACTGAATTATAATACTATGATTGAATTTCTTCTTGTGGAGCAAGAGTATAATTTTCAGCAAAATCAACAACCGACAATATAGTTCCAATTGGGAATGTGTTTTTACATAAACGAAATTGATTATCAAGCCAATGAGCATACTGAGAGTGTTGAACATATTTAGGTACAATCTTATCTTTAAATTCTTTAATAAATGCATGCACAGTATTTTTTTCCATAATTAGCTCACAACGTTTTCCAGTTTTTCCATCTTTTAAAGAATACTCAACATTTTTGAATCTTTTTACATCTACTAATTGTTGTCCAAATTCATTTAAACTACTTTCATGCATACATTCACCTAATAATGAAAAGTTAGCACATCTATCACATTCTCTAGAAATACATGATTTTAAATAAAATAAGTTTCCGTTAGAGGGTTCACAAAACAAACCTGATATAAAATCTTTGATTCTTTCAGGTGGCATATTAATACCACAAATGTCCTGCATAATTTGGTTAACATGCAAAGTGCATCGTATATATCGAAAACTATCATAATAATAACAAAATTGTACATGAGTCTTACAACAACAAGAAATTCGTTGCTTATTAATTCTAACATACCAAGGTTTACACTTTTCGAATGATCTTTGACTTATTTTAATATTCAATGGTAAGATTGAAGCATCTAAAAAAAATTTATATAATTCAGTTTGAGTCATATCTAAGAGATGCTTTGGATGAGGTACACGAATTTTGGAACCCACCCTTAATTTTAAGACATCTCTAATGTTAGGTGATACTCTTGTATTATCATGCCAAAATTTATTGATTAAAGATTTAATTTCATTAGTTAATTTCATGTCTAATCTTGGGAGTCTACCACTAAAACTCCAACATTGATTAATTGGATCATTTTCAATATTTTCTCTTCTTTTAGCAGCTCTAATCAAAGTTTTGGGATTTACTTTTATACATTTACTAATCCTACTTAACATTCTTTTATTTGAAGTTGCTTTATCAACTAAAGCAGTTGTTATTGCACGACGAGCCGCATTTTTATCTTTGGATCGACTTTTCTTACCTATAAAATCAATAGCATTAGCAACACTAGAAATGACTTGTTCTACTGAATCATCTTTCTTTTTTGGTTTTACAAAAATACCTAATTTTTTCATCACTTTTCTCATTTTCCACATTCTCATCAATTGCACCATGAGTTGACATTGGAATCCTAATTTCTTTCTATAAAAAAACATTTTATATATTTTATTTTCATAAGTTCTAATTTGTCTCCAAGAAACTTTACCACGAAGGTTATCTAGCACATCTTTTTCAATTGTAAAAAAAAAAAATTCATCTTCATCCATACAAGGGGTTTCATTTTCATTTTCAAAAGTAAAAAAGATTTCATTCTCATTTTCATCAATATGAGGGATTTGATTAGCATTTGTATTCTCATAAGATATATTTTCATAATTTTTTTGTTTTTGCATTGTTTCAACCCTATAATTATTGATATCATCAATGGTGTATCCAGCTTCATCTAAACAAGCAAAATCAATATTATCAAGACTTGGGTTTGAAAGAATACCTGGAGAGATTGTTTGAATAGGTGCATTTTCCATATCATTGGGAGGTGGATTTGAAGACATACCCGAAGCTGTTTGCATATGTACTGTTTCCATATCATTCAAAGTTGTAGTTGAAGACATAGTTGAGTTTCTCTCCATAATTGTATTTTCTTCTATATTCACCATCTCCACATTTGCATCATCTACATTCATTTCATCATTCATGACTTTCTCTTCAACATTCATTGAAGTAGATGCTTCCAAATTTTTCATTTGATGAATTCTTTCTCTTCTATCTTTTTGTCTTTTTGCCTCCATATCTTTATTTGCTTGAATTTCTTCGGGTGTCATTGACATTCTACACTTTTTTCTTTGTCTTTGTTTTGATCCCATGGTTACAAAACCCTTTTTGATGAAAAATGTTCAAATGATTTACTTGTAACCAATTTTCAAATTTTTATCTCCTTCAAATATTCAAATAACACTTTGTACTATGAAGATCCTTTCTTCTTTGAACTTTGAAGTACACAAAAATATCATGAATACATCCAAAAACTTTTTTTTGAATCTTCTTGTAAATTATTCTTGTACTTGATTCCACTTCAGAAAATTCAACCTGCACTTGACTTTTCAACCAATTTGCAATAGAATATGCCCTGCACAAGACAAATTTGTAATAAAAAATGCAGAAAATCGAACTTGCGGGCCGTACTGCAGAAAAAGAATATTGCAGGAAAACCGTACTCTATCAGAAAATGTCAAATCAGGATAAACGGATATATTAGAAACGCGTACGCGTTCTTAAAAAGGAACGTACGCGTTTCTAAAAAGAACGCGTACGCGTTACCTTTACCCAACGGGTAAAAAAATAACGCGTACGCATTATGAAACGCGTACGCGTTTTGTTTCAATAACGCGTATGCATTATTAAAAAATTTGTTTCCCAACCCGCCTAAAGACTTGGTTTTAGGTTCGGGAAAGCTTTGGCAATCCGAGCCTTAGCCTTTGACCTGCAACTAAAAAACTAAGGCAGATTGAAGAAGAATGTTCAACTTTGACAATATGGTTGATGAATTTTTTTTCTGAATCAATCTATAAAATTAAAACCCATTACAGAACATAATGTCTAGTTTTTATATATATAATTTTTATTAAGATTGGATTATATTTTCTATTTTTTAATTAATTTCAAAGCAAACTAGTCATTAAACTTGAAATATCAGACTTTTTTTGTTTTTTAATAACTTTTTTTTGGTTAAAGTTTTTAGAAAAAAAATTATATGACATCAATCTTTAGACAATTCTTTACACAATGAAAAAAAAAAATTCAAAAAAAGTTTAGTTTAGGTCAAATTATGCTGTCCGTACACGTTGATTTTTAAAAACAACAATTAAGGCCAATAAAAATTAAATAATAAAAAAAATATTCAACAAAAAATTACAAAAAAATTCCTCATCAATCTTCATGTTGTTAGCTCTCTTTCCCCAAAAGGAATTAGTAAAATACTTTTATTTGATTCAAAAAGTGTTGTCCGTACACGTGCATGGTATGGTAAAAAAACAGGGACTTTTAAAAAGTGGTTTTTATAGATCTTTATCAAAATTTAGTTTCTACAATCTGGGTATTTGAATAATTTACATATTTATAAACTAGATTCAAATCTCTAAATTTCATATTACTGACTTTTTTAAAAATTCATTGTGTAAGTGCCTCAAATTTTCAGTTCAAGTGTGACAAATTCTGAAAAACAGCAAAAACACTTCCACTTTTTGAGCTTTTTGTGGACCCAACTTCTTGCATCAGCCCTTTACACATCATGCTAGTTTCCTAAACAACAACTTCCAAATTTCAACTCTAGATTCCTCTTTTATTGTCATTTATAATTTTGAATCGAAATTTCTAATTTTATGTTTTAATTTACAATAAATTTGCATCTTCTTATTTCGCATTAAATTTTAGCTAAGTGAAAAGCATTTTTTGCAAGATTAAAACATTATAGGGTAATCTAATATTATTTTTATATTTTTTTGTTAAAATAACAACAAAACATTCCATTCATAATCTTTTTATTCCAGAGTAGTGTAGTGAAAACATTTAACTAAGAAAATAAAAAATGTTCTAACTTAAATCAATTTTCCTACATCACACATTTGCATCATGTGACTTGCACTTTCTTAGTTTGATGGAGATGTTGCGCACACATATGACTACATCTCCTTTATCTCATATTGGTTGTGCATTCACATATCTTGGTGGTGTATCCCATAAAATACTCATGTGTATCTCTTATATAAGCAATCTAATCTCTCATCATTGTATATTTGCATCCATTGATAAAATATAATTATTCTCTCATTTTCAATCTCCTTTGTCCTTTTATGGAAACTTCTTGATCGTAGATGACTATCTCAATAGCCAAATCTTACAATATTAAATTTAAATAAATGATTCAAACATACTAAATCTTGCTTCATATATCCTTCAAATAATTTAAACTTGCATCAAGCAAATGAAAATAAAATATCCTTTTCAAATTCCCTTATAAATAATTTCATATTTATTTAATATTTTGCCTTTTAATTCCCTATGCATTCAATAATCTGCACTTTCATTTCCCTATTGCAATCCATGAAAAGCATGTTCCCAAGGTGGACTCAAGTTAATCCTCCAATCTATTAAAATCAATAAATAATTGGGCTCACATTTCACAATGGATAGGGTCATAATATATTCACAAGGCAGAACTTCACTTTTACAATAGACTGCAAGGCAATTTTCATTGGGAATAGGCTATCAAAATTTTCAAGCCCTAAGCATACATGTGGACCTCAAGAACAGTCATCATAGAAAAAGGAGCGAGCCCATCAACTAATTTCAACTCCACTATGAAGCTAGGAAACAAAAGCATCCATCTAGACACCTAATTAGTAAAATAGTAATCATTTGATAGCTTCAGCCTCAAGAATAACAGTGAGCAATGGTTGAATTGATATCAATATGCTAAGTGGTTGACAAAGTGGTGGGCTATATAGCAAAGCTCATGATATATAGGGATTCTATAAACTATCAATGAGAAGTGATCGAATGGTTCCAAAGGGGTGTTAGAGCCCACAAGATCTCCTGCTTTCAAGGACTGTTGGATGTAAACTGATCCGACATTTCTTGGAAGTGCTCAGTGGTCATAATGATATGTTATAGGAAGGCTCCAAGATTGGAGCACGAAACACTTCACCGACAGACCATTTCAATAGTACGAGTGCTGCTGTGCAGCAAAGTACAAAAAGATATAGATATGCTAGCTATCACAGGCATAGACAGATGGGGCCAGCCTTTCTTGTCTATAGAATAAAAAATCCATCTCCAGTCAATCTTTTTCTTCCCAATAAGCCTGCCCCCTCCGGATTGAAGCCCTCATCTGGACGGAGTGAAACTTGAGGTTATCATTAAATGGTTGGCCCCAAATCTCTTGTCCATTTATGGGTGCATAGAATACGTCCATTTATGAGTGCATAGAATACGTCAGTGAAATATTCGCATTGGCAAAAGTCATACTGGTGGGACCCTATTAGATTCAACTATCTATATATAGATGCATGAAGCACATTATGATTGTGAGCTGTGTGATTAGAGAATGGCACGGAAGATATAAAGGTCCTTGTAAGTTTCAAAGGTGTCAATGTTATCATCCTAATGGGTTATAAGGACCATCAAATGAATTTTGATCTAAAGGCCCTCAAAAGTTGTCACAAGTGATAGAAACATTTTAATAAACTTTAATGGAGGGTTCATGCAATGGGTTCCATGAGATCCACTTTATCTATGTGTTGAACACATCATTAGTTTTATGAATCACACAATCACTAAATGACATGAAGGAATAGTTGATCTTTGAAGTGCTCAAAGGAAGTATTAGAAAACACTTTTAGGGTTTCATGAGATCCATTTCATATATGCGTTGAACACATCACTAGCTTTATGAACCACACAATTACTAAATGATGTGGAGGAATGGTTGATCATTGAAGTGCTCAAAGGAAGCATTGTGAACCATCAAGGAAATTTTTTGAAGGTTGTTAGATGAAATTTGATCTAAGGGTCCTAAAAGGCTAGAGGTATGTGGGTAGGTGATGATGACAAAAGTTGGTAGACTAATGGGCCAATGCTAATAGCTAACTAATGGTTAATTATAAGAAAAAGTGGAGAGGCCCAAGATTCAATTAACATAAGTATTAAACCAAAGGGGATCATGTTAGGATAAGGAACAAAATAAATAATTTAAAAGGAAAGAACATGTAGGTTTATATGTTTTAAGAGTTTTGGAAACGTTTGCAAGGTTCAACCAGGGGTTTAAGCATAAATGCAAAGAGCAAAAGGGAACCAATGAGTTCATGAGCCAAACTAGATACTCTTGAATCAACCATTTACAAGGCTATGAAATGTATGAAAGGGAGCAAAGGACTTGAAGATCTTTTATAACTTATAGAGGATGTACCTAGTTTAGAGAAATTGGCATGTTGTTTGCTGGTCCTCAATCTTGTAGCTAGCATTTATTATATATATTAGGTTCATTTTATAGCTTCATGGTTAAAACTTATTCAAGAGGTTCAACAGAGGGTATGTTGTTTGTTAGACTCAATCTTGTAGCTAGCATTTATTATATATTGGGTTCATTTTATAGCTCCATGGTTAAAAGTTATTTGAGAGATTCAATGGAGGGCATGTTATTTGTTGGTCCTCAATCTTGTAGCTAGCATTTATTATATATTGGGTTGGCTTTACAGCTCCATGGTTAACAATTAAAGAAATGTGATGGGCCCCATTGAATCCCTTTTTTCAGTTTAAAACTATGCCCTTGTGTGTTGAACATAGCCCCCTATGTTATTTTAGTCATGATTGAGATTCAAAATATTATCTATGGAAAATTGATATGGTGTGTATAATCCATTTGTTATGTTTGACACTTTGTGTTATTATCACCTTTTGACTTGATATGATAGTTGGCAAGAGAAAAAGGGGAACTACAATCTGAAAATTTGAACCTTGATATCTCTTTAGTAGTCTATTTATACCCTAGAGGATACAGTGAGACAAAAGAGTATTTGCAAAAGGGAAAACTAGATCAATATGCATTCCACGTAATATTAGAAAAATCACATTCATTCATCCCTAACACACACACACATATCAATCCTTATATCTTCATTTATTATATTATATTTATTACAAGACAAATCTTTTATATGTATGTATGTATGTATATCTTATATATTCTTGTTTTATCTCTCTCCTTTATATCTATTGCATTCATATATATATACGTTCTCTTAGAGAGAAGTGACCCTTATAGAGCACCTCTTAGTCTCCTATGTTGGCCTCAGGTCCTGCAAGTCGTATGCAATAGCTTGCAGTAGGATTTGGCGCTGCCCTGTGACCTTGCTAACATCATCCCCCTTTTAAAATGATGTCTTGTCCTTAAGACATGATGTTCAGTTCCTCAGTGGAATATGTTTGTAGATCACCTTTAGTTGTGCGAGTGTGTTGTCCCATTGTTTCTTTTCTTATTGTAGGACTTTGATGTGTCCTTGGGTGTTTCAATGTGTGTTACCTCCAGGCCTCTACAATACTACTGGGTATCTGTATATGTTGTACTACCTTCTTGGCTTCCCCTAAAATTCGCATTAAGTGCACCAATTTTATACTTATTGTTAGTTTTAAATACTTATTGTCTCTCTCAATTGTTTGATCAATATCTTAATTTCCTCCCTTTCATCTTGAACTTGGTGTAGCTGTGTATGAAGAATTTTTGTTTGTGTTCTTACTATACCATCCATAACCTTTAGTGGGTCATACGTAGAGGCAATTTGCACTATTTGGGCCTCCAATTGAGTGATTTGATCTTTAAGATTTTTGGTGTGGTTGGGCCACTGAAGATAAATTTGATATATTATGCTGGCCTCATGTATGCTTCCTTCAATATTATTTATTTGAACTTCTAATTGAGAATGTGATGTTGCACGCTTCTTTGTTTGAACTTCTAATTGAGAATGTGATGTGCACAATTCTTTGTGGCCTCATCCACTTTTTCTCCAAAATCTCTTGCTAGGCTTCCTATCTTATGTTGGCCTTTTGTGACTACAAATTTGATTACGAGCCATCCACGAATATTTTGAGTTGTTGCAGTAGGGGACTTGGGAAGTGTCCCTTTATATGTGTGATATGTATATATTTATCCTAATTGTAAAAAGAAACTTAGGTATGTAGGAAATCCATTGTAAGCTCTATCCAAGATTTAATTTCTCCTCTTATTTCTTGGTTTATGTACCAAGTCTAGGCAAGCGGTATTAGTGTCCAGTAGAAGATTTGAATGTCTAATCTTTCACTACACTCATTCCTTGCCTCCCATCTTTGAATACAAGTGTTTAAGTGGTCTTTCAGTAAGATATCACCATCATGTTTAGGTTTATCAATGTATCCCCTTCTTCCATTTGAGTATCTTATTTTAATTAAGATTTTAAATATCTTCCATTTGGTGATTGTATCTTTATGTGTATTGTGTCAACTTGTAGCAGTACAGATAATTACGTGTTATAATATGTCGAGCCTTAGTTCGACAATATCAAATATTTTTTTCTAAATTTGTGTAATGTATGATAACAAGTCTTCTATGCCTTAATACTTAGGTAGTTTAATATGAAAAATTATGTGTGATATCTGGTTTATTTGATGGGGTCTTTCATTATATGTTCCTCATAATATCCTAAGTTTTCGCAAATTTTGTTGTAGTATATTATCTATTATTGTGATAGAATGAAAAACATTCTTTTGTGTTCTCCTTATCATAAATATCCTTCTACACCCAAGTAATTATCTAAGAGTCCAATTTCAGTTCTCCATGCATCCATGTGCCCAACACATCTTCTTTGTCTATGATATAAGCATTGCTCTCTATTTCTAATTCTCCTTCTAAGTTCGACTCTTCAAAATTTTCATCTATTGGTATTTTTTGATATTGTAAAAATGTTTTTATTGTCAAAGTTGTTATATTTTTCTATATTTATTTCCTCTGTGTAAGATTCATCTGGATTTTTCCCTAGGGGAATGTGGACTATTTTGTCTTCGTCGGCAAAGGATATTTCTTCTTTTCTCAAATCTAGAATTCCATTTGTGTTGACAAACCACCTTAGTCCAAGTAGGGCATTAAATGAATCAAAAGTTTCTTTGATGGAAACTACCTCAAAGTCTACAGTTTGTTTTACCCTGAATATGCTTACTACTACATGTCTCTAGTGTCGTAAGGTTTTCATCATGGTATCATCAGCTAGGCTAATGTTATAGGGTGTTTGTTCGAGTTTTAGTTTTCCTAACTATTTTCATACTCTTTTAAGAAACATAGTTATGTTAGCTCCTAAGTCTACCATGATTGAATTTTTAAGTTTCTTATGGTTTATACTAACAGTAATCATAATGGGTCCAGTTTTCCTTTGCATGTCATCTTTCCCTATTGTTCTTATTTGTGGTCATTGGGATTGATGTTTATTCTAGTATTTATAGAATTTTTTATTTTTCTAAAAGGTTAGAATGTTTTGAAATTTTTGTAAGATGATTTAGTATGACCACCTCTTGTTTAGAGAAGTAATCATTTTGTTCTACTTCTTTGTGTTGTTCCTTAGTAATAATTTTCTTCATTTTTTTTACTATCTAATCATGGTGTTGTTTGGTTGAGTGAAAATTTTCTTCGAATGTTGTAGTACTTTCTTCCTCTGTGGTTGTGTATCTTTCATTTTTGGTATTGGTTCCTTACCTAGTAACCACTACTTCTATTCGTTATCTTATATTTTGATTTTGTATTGACTTGATATCCTTCTTCGAAGCTACTTGTCTCAATAGTTTCAAAGTCAATATGCTCCACTTTTTGACATCTCGTTGTTGTCTAATCAAGTTCTTTTGGTACTCTCCTTAGGATTATTTCTCTTCTAGAAGAATTTAAGTTTTGGAATTCATCTCTTTTGGACTGTAGTCTCACATTCTTATATTATGTTTGTGCTTTGTCACAATTGAATATATCATGCTTGGTACTTCCACAAAATTCACATTGTTTATTTTTATCTCCCGAACATTCAGTGGTGAAGCGACCCTACTTTTTGTAGTTGAAGCAAGCGGCATCTTTCTTTCTCCTTCTCCCTCTACCTTGGTCTCTCAAATTTGATCTCCTAATAGAGGGAGAAGGAGATAGTGAAAGAGAGAGATCTAGAGCATAAGGAATAATCAATGAGTGAGATAGATAGATAGAGAGAGAGAGAGAGAGAGAGAGAAAGATGATACAACTTGTTGATTACTGAAACTTGACCTCTTGATTACTAAAATTTTGACTATCTAAAAAATTATAAGGTCTTCCAAAAACTAGAATTTGCATTATAACTCCTAGAGATCTGAAACCACTCTCAAACATCTTAAAACTATATTCATGAAATATAAGTTAAAGAATAAGAAATTATTCATATACTTAAATATTTATTTCATGTATATAGTTTCACTGACAGAGAAGGAGAAAGAAATTTTTTTTCAATGCAAAACATAATGTGAGCGTGTTATAATGCGCTCACGCTTTGTGAAAGTTTTCACATAACACGAGTGCATTTTTTCTTGCTTTGGAAATTTTCAAGCCTTTGGCTTGGATTTGTCTTGAGCTTCCAACCCAAAGGCTTGGAGTGACTTTCCAATGTCCAAAGATGTGTTTTTGCAAACTATAAAAAAATTGACATTATCTTGAGCATGATCCCCATCAAGTTTGCACATATTTCAATGTCAAAACGAAAAAACACCATTGTAATGTTAAGCTCTCTCTTAGCTATCTAACCATGTAATTTTTTCAGTTTTAAGTATGTTAAGGTTTTCATCTTTAATTTATTTTGTTAGTGTATCCATTTTTTGTCAAAAACCAATGTTTGGTATTTCTCACTTTATTTTTAACCATTCATTGAAATTTCAAATAAATTACATTTTTTTAAACTAGACTCCATTCTACACATTCAAAAATAATTATTTTCGATCAGTTTTCAAAAAAATTAGGGGGAGCACACTCAAATTTCTATTTTTCAGGATGTGTCCACTTTGAAAATTAGTAAAGTCATATATTCATTAAAAAATTAGTAGAAAAATCGAGGATAAACTACATGGTGTTAGCTAATTTCTCACTGAAGCAATTTTTCAAATACTAAAAAAAAGTTAACATTTTAGGGGGGCCATACCAAATGCTATGTTATATTTTTTTTTTAAAAACAGGGCCAATTTGTGTGGCCCCCCTTTTTGAACCCCTTAATGTCTACCATTTTCAAAAAAATTGTAGTTTAGAAAGTAGGTTTGAAGCACTACGACTCTTGTTTTCATTGCATCTTAAAATTTTGAGAGTAACTATCTTCAATTTGTCATCCAAGGTTAGTCTTTCTTGATTTCAAAAAAAGTGGCCACTTAAGGCCCCTTTTTGGTCCCCCATCTTTGTGCACTTACCCTTTAAATTGGCAATGCTACTAGTATCTTGGTTACAAACCCAAAATTAGCAATGGATAGGCTTAGGCTTGTAACTTTGGTAATTATGCAATAGCCTCCACAATGGGTTCAACCTTTATAGTAGATAGGTCCTTAGCCCTTGGTTGAATACCCTAATGATGATGATGATGTTCCTAATATTGTATAAATAAGGCAAGTAGTCAATTCACCCCCGAGGGTCATGATTGAGGCTCCCCCTCAAAGAAATAATATTGATTAACTTTGAGACTGGAAGAGATGCAATATATGATGTTAGGTCAGTATCATGTACTTCTTTCATGTCAGATGATAATTTTTTAAATCTAAAGAGTTCAAATATTTCTTAATGAAGAATGAAGTTGAGCAATATGCCTTAATCATGAAAGAAAGGAAGTAATTTAAGGTTTCCAAAAATTAATGGGTTGAGATGGGTAGGAAAGTTTTGGAGGAGGTAAATTTTGATGTTAGTCATATTATTCTTGAAGAGGGAAGAGAGGTTGTATGAAAAAGTGGTTGCCTATTATTGGAAGGATGGGATATTGCCTTTGATATTGCCTTGGATATAATCAAAAGGCGTGATATATATGAACCCATACTACAATCAAAAGAGCAAGCACATGACCTTTACCCTAGTTCAGGGTTCAATGTCAAATATGAAGCTCTAACAATCCTATCAGTTCATCCTGAGATAAACAAGCTACAAATAATCAAGGATGTAAATGAGCTTACAGGTTACCCTATTTTTAGGAAACTTGTTGACACAAGTGCTCCATACCTGGTAGTAGCCTTAGTTGTTAACACTATATTATTGCTTCCCCCTCAAAGTATTACCTCAATGCCAACCACTCCTCAACCATCCAGTATTGATACATCATTTCAAGATAGAGAAACCTTCACTCTAAGGATCAATAATTTGAAGGAAGAGCTAAGGTACAGTGAATAAGTAGAAGAGATTGCTAGGAAGGAAGCTAACAAGAAAATGGTTGACATGGTTGATAATTTGTTGGGGAATAAATTATCTTGCATTTTGCATCACCTAGAGGAAGCATGGAATGGCTACAATACTTTAAGAAATACTTATACCAACTATGTTCTCGAGTAGGAAATAGTTTTAAAGGCATTTTAGATGTTTGGACTCAAAAAATGCCAGTAATAGGTATCGTGCGAAATCATGCCATTTTTATGTTAATGCTCCTAATGATCTATTCATTATTCTTGAAAGGTTTGATTCATTAGGAAATATTTTGTCAACTCATGAGAAGTCTCTATAAAGTCTAAAAAGAATTTTGAATTCTTTTGAGGAAATGGAAGGAGATTTGATGCCAAATATCCTAACAAATGAGGGTGAAGTGAAGGTATACAAATCTTTGAGACCTAATTTCAACAATATCATGCCTCATCTCCTCAATTCCATTTGTACTCACAATAAAGTTGGTATGGATCTATGCAATGCTACCATGGATAAGTTAATAAAGTTGGAAATGGAATTGGTTAAAATTTTTGAAGAGGCCAAGAATTGCCTAGATGATGAATATGCAACTCATTTGAGTAGTGCAAATCAAATTATTGCTTTACATGGCTTTCAGATGAAAATTTTGTTGTATGGGTGGAAAAGTACAAACAAAACTGCATTTGGTTACTCCATTTTTGTCTTCATCTACATTTTCAGGTGTGTCTCCTACAACAGCTTCAACAATGGTTTTGCCTCTGAGAACTTAAAGTGTTTGGTCTTTTATGAGGTATTTGTTCCTACTATGTATTTTCACATGAAGGGAATATCAAATGAAAAGTGACACTTTTCTCAAGGCTCTAATCTTGTTTCATCTCTTGTTCTATAAAAGGGAATTTTGAGCCTTGTTTTGGGGATACTAGGAGTTGTGATTTTGGATAGGTTAGTTTTTATTGATTTTTAAAGTTTCAAGAGGAGAATTGTAATATTTTATCTATAATAACATATAGTCCAATGGACGCATATATGAATAGCATACTTCAATGCTCTTGTCTTCTTCATTGTATACAATATTTTTTTGAATCAATATAATCAAAGGTTATAAGATTATCCATTACATATTTATGTGATGAATGTTTTGTTGGTTTCTTATATTGAAGGAATAGATTAATTGTTTTCAATTAGATGTTGAAGATATTGTGATGCATTAAGGATTTGTAAGTAGAATTTCATTGTTGGACATTAGTGGGTTACGTTGTTATAAAATGACAAACTAATAAACCCTTGGATTTGTGTTTAGGATGTTACTAAGAAAAGATTGCATAATTTTAAACTTTGTAATGGATAAGGCATTAGTCAAGAAAAATAATGTATCCAAGGCCCAAGAAGAAATTAAATCATAAAATCTTAAGCTACTTTTATTTTTTTTTAATCTGCTTTCTTACACCAAGATTCAATTAAGCTATGGGAATTTCCTGGAGTGAAGTAAGTGTAAATGTGTTGAATCCCCACTATTAAGTGTAAGAATTGTATCTACTGAGACACTATTTTCCTAAATTCTACATCTTCAATTAGTGTTGTGTTAATGGGAACCCACCTTGGTCTTGCAAAGCCTAAAGTGTAGGGAGGATTTAATTTTAGAAATGAACAATAAATTCTTTATTAATTGCCCATTGACTTGATATTCTTGATTACAATAAGTAGCTAACCTTTAGAGAAGATTAGACAATCAATTGGAAGAACCAACACATGCATTGAAGACAACATATTCACATATTTATGTAATAACATTTTGTAGGTTTGCATCAACCTCGTCTAGCTACATCAACACTCAACATCTATCTTTGCAGTCTCTTATAGACTCCCATTGATGATTTTTTATACATTCTCATGCGGTTTATACCTAGTATTAAATTTTAGGGAATTGGGTCGCTATCATTGTCAAATTAATCTCCCTCTCCAACATCAAGGTGTGCACTTAGTTCAATTCTTTTTATTTTAGCTTCAATTCCAAATCCCTTTCAACTCTACTATTTTATCTGGTTAATTGATTGATTGCATTGATTAATTGATTAACCTTGATATTTGACGATGTTGATTTCTTCTCTTCGAGACCAAACATGCCAATTTGAAATCTTGTTGGCATATACTCTTGATTGAATATTTCTCCCATAAGTCTTGTAAAATTTGTATTTCATAAAAAGGGAGATTTATTGGAAGATCAAATGTTAGAAACTGGTAAGGATTCAAGTCTATAATAAGCATTGGGTGAATGACATTGGAGGTGCCAAGACCCCTCAGTATTAGAATTAACTTGACAACAATAGAACACATTAACCATGTGATGGATCTAGAAAACAGTATGCTTGTCGGAATTAAAAAAAGATTAAATAACAGTAATGAAATAAAAGAATAATAGATAATTGTTTACTTGTTTTGTGTTTACTTGTTTTGGGTAGATTTTCCGATAGCCATTATAAGAATGGGCTCACAACATCTCTTCTAAATTACTATGTAATGTTTATCTAGTGTAAAACAAGCGAGAAATCTATCACATA
This sequence comes from Sequoiadendron giganteum, assembly GCA_007115665.2. Lineage (NCBI taxonomy): Eukaryota > Viridiplantae > Streptophyta > Pinopsida > Cupressales > Cupressaceae > Sequoiadendron > Sequoiadendron giganteum. The sequence continues at coordinate 51,435,927 of CM021110.1, read as the reverse complement.
TTTCCATTCATTGAGATCATCTCTTTTGGTTGGCATTTAAGAGATCATGTTTTACATATAATTAACTAATTGGAAACTATATATGGGAGCATAAGTCTTTGATATTATGTGTTCCTTCAGTTGGTCCACATTCCAACTTAAGTACGTTCTGTGATCATTTTATGCCGAGAAAACTTTTGACAGCCAGGATCCAGTCTTTTTCTGAAATTGACTCCCACTAGAAAAGCGTTAATATTCTTCGACAGATTGGTAATCGGGCTCATGTGGAGGATAGGCATTAATGGGATGAATTGACCGGTTTGTCATACATTGAAAATTTACGACCATCAAGCTGGTACAGATTCAATTCATCTCTCTTGACCTTATTGTCAGATTCCGACAACCATGTTGCAAAAAAACATGAACTGGCCCCGCTGGATTTTAGTGGCTTTAATGGCTGTACAAACATTGTCATTCTCGGCCATGTGGGCCTCCGCGTGCCTTCTTTGCCTGATAAATGATCGTTACAGGTAACATAAACCAATCACAAAAACAAGGGTGTTAAATCCATTTCAAAATTTGAACAGGCGGAGGGATTATTCATGAAGCAAGCTTGCTTTGTGAATTGGATCCGCCTAAACGGGGAAAAAGTAAGGCTATTTTTAGATCCATGTGCTATTCACTAAAGTTCCTTTTGGGCAAAAGAAGATGCTGAGTGTCATCCAAAAAAGCATATACAAACATCGATGATGAGATTTCTAGCGCATTGGGCATACATGTACTCACTTCAAAAACTCGTTTGCCTATACGTCTGAAGCTGGATGATGCAAAGAAGCACCTTGGAGAGACTGCAAGTGTCAAAAGGACGGTATGGAACTTCCTTGGTAAGTAGTCAATCCTCATTGGCAATGAACAAGATTGAATACATGCCATATGGGCAGTCCTACCTAAGTGCAGATTCGCACCTGCAATCTAGTCCAAGATGATATAAATCTAGAGAGATGGACTGGTCATGTTCTACACTGATGGATTAAGCATAACAAGGCTAGGTTTAGGATAACTGTCAATATATGGCGGAACAAAGCAAAATGAAATAAACACTATATATTTATTATAAGATCAAAAGTGAATGTAAAATTAGAAACGGAAGGGACGAGGTATGCACTTTTCTCTTCTATATTTTCCCTTCACTTTGGCTTGAGTGTGAGCTACATGAATCATGCATGTTAAAGTAATGAAAGTACTAAATAAAATAAGCACATAGATTCAATGTTAAAATGTAAGGATGATTTCACAATATTTTTGTCATGTTTTAATAAAGTTGCATCTCCAAACTAACACACGTACAAAACTGCATTAATAGCATGAAAAATATCATCATAAACAATTGCATTTTGCTAGACATGAAATTAACAATGTGTAAAAGGAAAAGAATGGTGTTGATACAAGCATGAACCACATAAAACTAATAAATAGATGGAAGCAATATGTAAGAGACAATCATGAACATGTAACTAAGTTGGCTCCTAATTTGAGTGCATACATCATGATGGCTTTAATTTGAGAAGAGGAAAGGTATAATGGCCGCATGGCAATATGTTGGCCCTAGCATTTAAAAACAAAAGAAGTAAACTTATAAACAACAATGTGGTGATGAGCAAAGAATTCCCACAATTTTGCCCCCAAGTATGAGGGCAAGTGAGAGAATTTTGAAGTAGTCATATGCCAAGTGTTATTGTGTAAGAGCAATATGATTTATAGTATGTATGGTGTACATTTAGAAACATGATAAAGATGGTGTGAGATGTTATCATAAAATAGCAATGTAATGGTCATGTAAGAGTGCTCATGTGAAACAACATAACAAGTGTGCAATAGATAGAATCTTGACAAAACCATGTGAAAAAATATATTTAAATGGTGTGCCCCAATTTCCCCTCAATGTAAGGGCAAGCATAGGAGATAATAAGGTGGTCTCATACCAAACGTAATCATGTAAGCATGACAAGTTAATCATGTCATGTTTTATGTGATCATTTAAGTATAGACATGAGATAAGCATGTTAGATGTAAGTATGGAAGGGCCACAAGAGAAATTCCATCAAAATGATATCAGCTTATAGAAGGATTTAAAAAAATACCCTATAAGATTTAAGCATGTAAAGGTATGAAATAATCACAGATACTAAGTATACTTTGCAAGGAGAGAGCAAGAAATGTTATGCTTGAAAAATAATATCATTAGGTGACCCAACATAGGGAAGCCAACGCTCTACAACGGCTCCAATGGCTCCTTCACGCACTTCGGCTCCTTCGGCCCCAGTTCCTGGCGACGGCTCCTCCCCTGCGCCCAACATGGTTGGGTGTATTCCTAGCGCGATTCTGTCGGGACTGTCTGTTGGGGGCTCCGACGTTCATCCTCTGATGACTTGCGCGCGCAAGAAGGTAGTTGATGTCTTTGTGCCTCTTGAGGTGCCTGTTGTTGGATCTGTGGCAGTGGTTAGGCATGATGCGGGCTTTGTTCCTACCTCTTAGTTGGTTGTCCCACCTGCTGCTAGAGGTTTTCCGAGAAAGGCTAAGTCTTTCTCTGATGCTGCTAGGGTGGGTTTTCGGCCCCCTTCTCATGTTTGTCGGTCTCTACCCTTTGCCTAGGACTCCCCTGTGGTGGTTTGTGGTCCTGAGATCGTTGAGAATGAGGAATATTATTTGAAAACAGGTGTGGTCTGCAGATTCATGGCCTATGGCCCTCCCTCCCAGATCTCCATGATTGGGTGTCAGTTTCCTGGAAGCCATTGGTCGTTGGGGAAATCGAGCTCTACCCTAGTACTAAGGGATTCTTTATTGCTACCTTTGCTTCCCCGCTGGAGTGAAACTGTGTTCTGGACAGGGGGTGGATGTGGGGTATTCACTCTCTGGCCATCAGGCCTTAGTCTCGTTCCTTCAACCCCCTTACAGAGTCGTTGAACACTAGACCTGTTTGGGTCCATCTGTCAAATCTTCCTCTCCAGTTTTGGAAGGAATCATGTTTTGAGGCCATTGGCAATACCATTGGTCGCTTCTTAATGGTGGATTCTACGACTAGGGAATTTGGGCATACTACTGTCGCTCAGTTGTTAGTTGATCTGGACATCTTCAAACCTCTCCCTGGGGATGTTGTTTTTCTAGTGGAAGATAGACCTTGGAAGCAACTCTTGGACTATGAGGGTCTCCCCTTTCGGTGTAGGAGATTTTTTTCAGTGGGTCATTTGGCCTCTACCTGTCCTCATGCCCGCCGTAAGGGCGTTGCGACTTGGTGGAAGGATGCTCTATTGGATCACCTCACGGTGGCTCCTTCGAATGTTTCTTCTGAGGAGGTCAACCCCATTGTGCCTGCTCATGAATTTTTTGCTTCTCACTCGGACCTCCCTACTGAGGAACCACCCTTGGATTGTTCTACTGACGTTGTTATGACCGTGCCTGACTGAACTGTTTCAAATGCTTTTGTTGGTCCTTTGAAAATTCATGTCTCCACCCCTGTGCAGCAGTCCCCCTCGTGTGGTGATGGCTCTTTGCCCTTGGTGTCTTTTGAGGTTCCACTTCTCTCACCTTGCTCAGTGGACTTGGATACTAAGCCTTCATGGTATCTTTGGTGTTGAGGAAGAAGAAAGGACTCCCTCGATTTGTTGCTTCTTCACGTCCTCGGGTTAAGGGTGTTAGTTTTGTTCACTCAGATTCTGGAATTTTGTCCTAATTTGTGGTTTTACGGTTGTTTGTCAATTGTCCTGTGTTTGGTCTATCCTCTCCTAGTTCATTCTTGTTTTGAACTAGCTCTTTTTTGGCCCTTTGGGCTCTCTATATAAAGGGTCTAGCACCTTGTAAAGTTGCTTATCTTTTCAAAAACATAGGGAAGCCAAACAAATTGGTGTGTGTAATGAAAAGTTCTATAAGTGAAAAAGAGATGGAAATAAGTGTGAAGGTGAGATAAAGCACGGGTAGCAAGGATTAATCAAAAGGCCAAAACCAACTGGGTAGAAAGATTAAATAACAATGAAGGGGGAGCACAAGCAACATCGCGTAATCAAAAAGATCAAATGAGCTATGTAAAAAGAAATGGATGATCAAAAGGGGAAGCACAACACTTGTAGTTCAATCAAAACTCCAAACATAAACCCAAAATAAAAGAAAGTTATGTTTTTTCTCAACATAAATGAAAGCAGCTTATAGACATCCCATTGTTTTTCGTCATCCCAAATCCATGGGAAAAATATAGGCAAATAAAAAATATTAGAAAACAAAGTATGAAACAAAGGGAATGTTCATGGCCACTTGTCTCATATGAATCATGAAAAGTAACTTTGTGTTATCCACATAGAGTAGCATAGTTTGTGTCATATATATGTGATATATAGTAACTTTAAGATCTAATTACAAGATGGGAAGATTCAAAAATATCAAATTTAAAACTCAAAAATTGGAATAAGGTAAAACCCTAGGGCAAAGCACTAAGTGGGTTACCAATGTTAGGTTCACCAAAATATAAGGAAATAAACACACCTGCATATGGTAATTTAGGCCTAATTAACTAATATGAAATAGTAAAAATAAGCAGGCCTAAATAAAAAAGTTGAAATTGATGACTAAAAAAAGGGGGTAGGCATGGTTTAGATATTTCAAGTGTGGCCATCAATTTTTCCCCTAGAGAGGCTAAAATCTAAAAATGGAATGATGATCCAAACACAAATACGCATTGATGATGAGGTTTCTAGTGTCCTAAAGAGATCAAAACATGTGGTTTAGTATTTTTGGCATGGTTTGGTCTTGGTGGAATAGTTATATCCTCTACTGCTAGTCGCTTCTAAACTTGTTCTCTGATGAGTTTAAAGATGATTTGCGCTAAGAAGCATATTGCAAAGGTTGCTAGTTTGCAAAAACAATCCCTATTTCCAATGAACAAGATTGAATACATGTTAAGAATGAATGCAAAATGCCTAGATGGTGAGTCAATAATGTAGTAATTGTGAAAATTACAAGAAAATACACATGATTACCCCATATTATAATAATATATTGAACTAGAGAAATCATTTAATCAACATGTTTTTACATTACATTATGTTGGCATATAAAGCCATTGTTTTCCCGTGAAAATAACTAACATATCTACGGGAAATAACTTTCCAACAAACTAACTATTTGTTTTATTCACTAACAATTAACTAACCTATTATTTATTTATAAATTAACATGTATATGTTAATTTATCTTGTTATTTAATGTAACCTATACTAACTAATGATGTAATAAACCAGCATTCCCCCCCTTATTAATTCAATTTAAACAAAAGGCGAAACATTGCAAGGAGTAAACACAATAGCCCTTCTAGAGACTTTGATGAAGCGCCTTCACCAATTCTCTTTGCTCACTGTTGATGGTGTTTTTATGCACTTCACAACACAGGTAATACGTAGGTGCATTACCTCTCTTGAAAGACAATCTTCCACAATCAAATTGCAGAACACTATCCCAAGGTCTCTCGGATGTCATGTCATGACGATGCTTGGAATATTTCAGTTGATTTATGTGATTTGCTGGAATCACAGGGCGGTCTTACGTAGTCGAAGCTGTAGGAGAATTGAGTCAATGAATGGAGTTTTATGGATCTGGAATTACTATGCTTTGCTGCAGGTTCAGGCAGCAGTCTTAGACTCCATTATTTCGTCAGATTTGGCTTTACAATGTGCAACGAACCTTAACACAGGTTGTTTCTAAAAAAGGAAAAAAGAAAAGGGCGAGGAAGGAGGATGTTTCCCGGACCTACAACTACCGATGAACAGTGATCATGGAGGTTCCTACTGTTGATAGTTTCCTTAAACATAATGTCACTTAATCAGAATTCTCACAATATCATGAAATTTGTGCTTATCTTCTAAGGACTACAGATATTCATCATTCATTCGCTATGGGAAGGTGAATAAAGATGAGATTTAATGAGCAACAATGAAATCAAAGTCCAGACTAACTTTGCACAGTCATCTACCTTCAGCAAATGACCAAAAGTATGGACAAGGAATGCATACACACAGCAACAATCTCCAAAACCAGAAATAACATACTAAATCTACCAAATTTAATCTAAAGGCATTAAAACAGCAAAGTACCTTAAAGCAAAGCTATGACTAAAAGGGAGAGGAATCATGAAACATATTGAGAAATCCATAAATACACCAAAAAATGATTGTATTTGCTATTATAATTTATGTAGTATGTCTTTACAACAACTCAACTCTCTTAAAATGAGAGGAGGAGAGCCCTATTTATAGTTTTCAAAATACAAAATGAGTGGCCAAGATCCGATTCTATTGTGTGGCCAAGATTCACTTTACATTAGGGTTTCACCTACCCCCAAATATATTATATTTATAAATAATTTTTTGTTTCTTCCCTATTTCGTCATCTAGTGACAGCACTATAGCAAATTTGTCTTTTAGCCATTTTCCCTTTGTTGTAGCTATTCTTCAAGGAACTCATCATCGATGACGGGATTGCCCTCTCGCTTCTTCAACGCGGCATACTCCATGAAACTCAAAATCAGGGATTGAAACTTATCCACCTCCATGATGTCGAAACGCAAAAGCTGGTAGGACCACTCCTGGGAATTGTTGCCAAGCTTCTTCCAGTCGTCATCATACTTAGCAGCATTGTCTTTAAAGAGTTACGACTGCGCAAAACCTCAGGTGGCGAAGCACATGAATTCAGTGGTGACCTCGGCGGACATCCCATCTTCCATGATCTTCAAGAAGTAGGGCTTTATATTCTCAGGATTAATCTCGACCGCAGGCAGCTCGTACCCCGTCATCAGCTTGAGGTACTGAGCGCACTCCTCTCTGGAATCTCTTGCCCATTCAATATCTGGCACCATTTGCTCCAAAACCTGCTCAAGCCTCCTCTTCTGATGATCAAAATCTTAATTCCACATGTTCACTAGCCAGTGATCATCATCCTTGAAGGCAAGGTCCTTTTCTCAGACATCACTTGGCAACGCGAGTATGGCCTCAATCTTTGGGTAGGCCGCCTCATACTTCCTTGGGAACCTTTCACAGATCTGCCTTGTGTCCTCAAGAGTCTTCTGAACTTCTAGGAACCTATTTGCTGCCCGGACAACCAAATTGATGCCCGTATTTCCCATATCCAAGACCTACCGGAACCAGTTTTCTGTAGTCTTGTCTAAGTTTCGTCTTTTCTCTAGCTTGTTAATCTATTCCCGGGACAGCAACTAAGGCTGGGCCGATGATGTCGTGGGTTGCTCATCTGGAGATGATCACTGCTGAATATAAGTTGTGAGATCAACCACTTGCTCATTTAGTTCTTCTTTTGAGACCTTATCCTGTTGGATAAGGTGCACTACTGTGGTGACCGACTCTTGGAGATGCTCAACCTTTTGTTCCCTCATGGCCACTCCCAAGTCAATGGTGGAGACATTGTAAGTTATACCTTGTTCCCCAACCATCGGTGTTGCTACCTGCACTGCCCTTGATCCCAAGGCATCCATGGTGACTTTTGATCTGACCCTCGGCTTCTTTTCTTTCTTGGTGCTTATTCGTGCCCTGGCCATAATGGCTTCCAGTCTCGCCTTGGGATCCTTCAAGGTGGGAGTCTTTTGCTTTAGCTGACTTTGCAGCCAATCAGGCATTTGGGGTTCCTCCCTTTGTGGTTCACTTCGATTCCCGCTGCCCTCCTTCTCAAGTTTGACGGTTCTAACAACAAGAGCCTTCTCCTTTGTTCCCTCATTTTCCTTTTCTTCATCAGGGTCTTGTTTGAACGTTTCATGTCTAGCGGGGGACTCGGTGTGCAGCTGCTCCTTAGGTGAATCCTTATTTTCAGCATCCTCCTCTTTTTTGTTTAGAGTGTCTTGATGTGCCTCGGGGTTCTGCTCTTGTTCGTCCTTGTGGAGGAACGGTTCCTTGTCATGCTCTGTAGTTTGGCCATGTCCCTCAATTGGAGACCTATTACCCTCCGTTTCGGGAGTAGCCATCTCCTCTTCCCGTGCAAGCCGGTCCTCGACTTCCTTGTCCTCAATTTCCTTAAGCTGCTTGCCCCACTTTGCATTGAGCTCGGGATCATTTGACTCTCGGATTAGTTCAACATCAAGGTCCTCACTGCCCTCACTGGAAGATTCATAGGCCACCTCATCAATCTCCTGACGCTCGAACAAAGGGTGTTCGTGATATTCAAACTCTTCGTACTCCGACGCCTTCTCAGTCTCTAGCTATTGTCGTTCAAGTTCGGCTGATATCTGCATGGTTGCCTTCATCTTTGGTGATTCGATAGAGGGGGAAGGAGTTGGAGCGGAGACCATAGCCTGAGCTATCGCAGCCTGGACCATTGGATTGGAGAGCATCCCTGAAAGCTCATATGGTACGTTCTGCATATACTTTACAAAAGACTCCGGAAGGCCAAGGGCAGGCATTGTAGTAGCAAAAATGGCGGGAAGGGAAGGAGACATGGAGGAAGAGGACATTGGTGAGGTAGTGGCAGATGATGAGTCTACGGGAATAACTTGCAACACTGGAGGCGTAGGAGCAAGGTGGATGGAGATATCCACCGCAGGCGGGGAGGAAGCAGAGACTGCAAGCGAAGCATGAGGGGTAGGGGAAGCAGCAGTAGCGGTAGTAACAATGGTAGGAAGGGACCCCGGCGAGCTAGATCCTCCCCTTCTGATCTCAAGGGACGGACCTTTGGTTAATACAGCTATCTCCGAGCTGCTAGTTGTTTTCCTCCTCTTTTTGGAAGGTTCAGGCTCAAAAGCCTTACGGGCATAGACCTTCGGTTTGGGAAGCTGTTCACTAGCCTCATTTCTTTTCTTGGTCTTTACCGATGGTGGGGTCTTAGATGTCTCCCCAGTTGCAGTGGCGGCTACCGCACCTTCGGAACCACTTGGTTCACTTACATGCTCACTTGTAAGTTCGGTGAATGTTAGGACAACCCCTTGTTGTTTCAACTGGGCCACCTTCTTGTCAATCCATGCCCTCGTTCGGATTTCAATGGGCCTAGTGAGTATATTAATATCATTAAGCTTTGGCTCGTTCCAGTCAATTGCAGGCAGCGGCAAGTTGGAAATTGCATCGTATCCTGGATCCACAACTATGTTCTCATCCTCCTCTAGTTGATCAAGGACCGGACACAAGTTAACCCTTCGTACATAGATGACGGTCATGCGCATGTAATGTCGCAACCACACCTCAAGATCATCTTTGCAATTGGCCCAAAATTCCTCAATGTTGTGGAGGTGGGTGTATTCACGTCCCAGTGCCTTTCTGACGTGACCATAAGGATCCATTCGTGGCCTTGCTGTGTATTGTTCAAAGTTATACTCAGCCAACTCCTTCTCCGAATATCCTATACACTGGGAGGTATGGATCTTATACATCCCCTGACCAAGATTAATGGGATAAGCGGGGCCTGCCAAATGTTTTTCGCTCAAGATGCTGTGAATGTGTCGCAACTACCGATTCAACTCTAATAGGATGATTCGGTCATTTGGGTACTGGGGTAGCTTGTTTGGCCTTTCGGTGAATCCTTGAGCACATATGTATGTGAACTTGGGGAACTGGATGTACCATAAGGCGTACTACCTAAGGAGGGCCCTGGCACTGTGGGATATCCTTCTATGAAAATCCCCTCCTAAGGATCGGATGATGTGAGCAATGAACGCGTCATTCACCCTGCAGTAGTCTCTTTTGAAGTTTCAAAACTGTAACTGAGGGTACTTGTCATAAGGCTTGAGCTCTGGCCCTGATGGATTACTGGGCATCATTGTCAACCCCTAATAATGCCGCCAATTGGCGAGGGAATACACCAAATAAGAGGTCATCAAGAATTTATTGGTTTTCTTCACGGTGGTAAACTGCTCGTGGAAGTAGTCGCTGATTATCGAGCCCCAATAGAAGGCGGTGCCCTTACCGCGGAGAATCTGCTCTATAAAATAGAACATCCATTCTTGGAAGAAGACCGCGCTGGGGAGGCCCATTACTCAGCTGAGTAGAGTTACGAGGTCATGGTAGTCCTTGAAGAAATCGCTGCGGAAGAGCTCCTGAGGAAGCTTCCCAACACGACCCCGTTTGTCCTTCAACCAGTACTGGTTGATAAGCCTTTTGTACCCCAATGGGTCTTGTTCCCACAACTCCCTACATTCCTCCATGGTGGGGACCTCCATGCTTTCGAAGGCAGGAATGTGGAAGGTTGTTATACCTGACGGAGACATATCTGCAAGGATATTTCCGTCATGGTCCACTATGGTTCTAGTATCAGGTTGGTATGCCTCCACACACGCCATTACCAGCTCTGGGGCCACTAAGGCTGGCGGGAAACCTACAACCTTAGCAATTCCACTGCTCTTTATTAGTCTTGCGTTTTCTGTTTTTGGGTTCATTCTGACCCTCTGCGTGAATTCGTCAACATCGACCTGTCTGATGTTGGTATCTGACACATCCCTCCAAAGGGTAGTGATCTTGGACTGAATGGGGACTCCCTGGAATTTTTATTTCATAAGGTCCCTATCTTCCTTGCCCCTTGGTGGCTTGGTTGTTCCTTTTCTTTTCTTGGAAGCACCGGAAGTCTCTGCACCGGATTCCATAAATCCTGCACAAAAGACGTGAATTAGTAATGATGAACTTGACAAAACGGCCATCGATAAATCCTTGCATGTCAAGATTATTCTGGCAATCATAATTCATATTTAATAACCATGCAAGCTGGATACTTCATCGTTAGAAAGCAGTACAAACAATCTGGAGTTCCTCGACCGGAATTCCCTTGGCAGAATGTCGTTTGAAAGGGCAAAATGAGAATGGAACTCCCATAGGCATTTCCCGAGGTTGGATTTGAGGATTTGAGGTTAGATATGAAGGAAAACCTAATTTTAGCAAGTGGGTCGAAATCCATTTTGGATTTGGAGGTCATTTGATCCTTCATTTGGAAGTTCGGACATCATCTACAGGAAAGTCGTGTGAAACGGCACAAAGGACGCGAAATTTTGAGCGTCGGAATCTGGGTCTCGGATTACCATCGTCGGGAAGCGGCTATGGGTCGATCGTTGGGAACGGCAAAATAAAAGCAGAAATCCGAGGGAGGAAATCCTCGAGGCAGTTCCCGGAAGCGGTCAGAGGGTTTGGGAAAACCAGGCGGCGAACGGAGCACCGGGACCCGGAGGTCGGGAAGTTGTCCCGAACTCGCTGTTAGAACGGCGCAGGTGGAACAGAATCTCGAGAGGGAAATTCCGACGTTCAGAATCCGGAAGGAACTCGGAGGAAATTATCTGGATTTCGGGTTTCGACGGACATCGGACCGGGGTCCAGGAGCCGGGAAGACGCTCAGACGAGGCCGTTTGGAACGGCGAAGACACAACAGAATCTCGGGAAGGGAATTCCGATGGTCAAAGTCCGAGGTGGGAAATTGGTCAAAGGCTTCGATCGGAAGATGGAAGACCTTGCGGCCGGGAAGCTGGGTTCGGAAAGCCGCAAGGGGAAGGTCGTTTGGAACGGTGAAGACGGGACGGAGTTCCGGGAACGGAATTCCGGGGATCGAATCCCGAAGTTGGGTTTGAATCTAGCAGATCGATCTTAGAAGTCCCTCAGACGGACTTCGAGCGTCCGGGGTCTCGGAGTCGGGAAGGTGCAAGGGCGAGGCCGTTTGGAACGGCGAAGACACGACGAAATCCCGGGAAGGGAATTCCGATGGTCGAAGTCCGAGGTGGGTTCGGAGGCCGAGAAATTCGACGAGTTCGAGGACGCCGGCGGGGAAGCTTGGCTCCGGAGGATGTCGGCGACTGTTCCAAAGAACGGCCGTGGAGAGATGAGGTTTCAGACTAGATTTTAAGCCACTTAACGATTGTCTTCTGATTTTCTAAGAGATGGGTTTTAATGGGAAGGCCTATATCTACCTGATTTTAACATGGTGTTTTCATTTTATATCATTTAAGGCTCGAAAATGGCAAAATAAAGGATGAGGGCGTGGACGACGGGCATACCTCAAGATTCCGGAGATGGTTTCTGATAGCTACGCAAAAAGGGCGTTCAAAATCCGAGCTCGAAACGGAGGCTGGAAATGCTGGACGCCGGGAGTTCTCCAACTTTTCTATCACTCGAATCAATTGACAATGACGGCCAGAAAATGCGCTTTTATAGCAAAAACAGCCATTAATACAACATTAAATTCATTCGTACGGTGGTAGGTTAGGTTGGTGGATTTTCAAAACGCAGACGGCGGTGGGAGTTCCGGAGTCCGGGGTCCGGGAATCCGTCCCGTCACATCTGTTGAAACGGCAAAGCCCGATGGGAAACTCGGAAGAAGAAACCCGACAAGGGAAAACCGGCAAAGGAAATCCGAAAAAGGAAATCCAGAAAGGGAAACCCGGCAAAGGAAATCCGGAAAAGGAAATCCGGAAAGGGAAACCCAGCAATTGCCACAGCTGCCCGAACGGCGGCAGGACACGAAAAACTCGAGTTAACCTGAGACTTAGCAATTTTAAAAGGGGGGGGAACCTTGGTCAAGCTTAAAAAATGGCATTGGAAAACGTGTCAACCCTTAGGGGCACCAAAATGGGTACGCAAAATGAGGCATAACAAAAAGGGATCCGACGATCGAAAGGAAGGAAAAGAGGGTCCCCATTCCAAACGAGGCGTGTGTGCAAAAGGCACAACACTCACAGGTAGGAAACACCAAATTGACTCCATCAGTGGATCTCTTGACTTTCAAACTTGTAAAAAAAAATTACATGAGAGAACATAAAATATTCCCATCCTCCATACACAACGAGAGAAAAAATCTCCTCTAAAAGTCCACATCCTTCAGTGTGTCAAAATCCCTCTAGTGCTACAAAGTGAAAGAACATATCCCCTCTGAGTGTGTCAAAATCTCTCCAACATTGTGGGAACCAACCCCTCCTTTGGTGTACAAAAGAACCTGAACCAATATAGATACATTAATTACACCCACAAGAAATGTCAAGAAAAGACAACCCCCCTGCTCCATGAAGGGACATACAATGGAATGGTGTTTTTCATGCAATGAATCATCTATGAGTGAGAAGCTAACTCAAGATGATAAAAATCCTCCTACCTCCAATGCATCCAACCTCCAATGTGTTGTCTTTATGCTTTATCTATCAAATGCAGCATATGAGTCTCTGAGAGCCTTGAGACCCTTGCGAAGTGTAGCATAGATGGCCTCGAGAATACAAGCAATATGTGTGGCCATGATAAAAAATAAATTGAAAAGGTATAAGATTCTATCGAAAATACACCTTGTATAATATAATGTAAACAAAATCAATCATTGTAACTCCAAAAACAAAACACAACCTTATCTTTCCTTAAAATAAAATCTTATCACTCCAAATAGGTTTGTAGACTTCGATGAATAAATTTCAACTCTAATTTATAAATCTTTTCTAATTACTCTAAAGCATGCAAATTCAAAAACATCCTTCTTATTTCTCCTTAAAATAAAATAAAACTCCTTTATATCTCCCTAAACATCTTTCTCAAATGTGATTACTAAAAATTTGCTCAAAAACTCTCTCGAAATATATAATCCATTATTAAATTTCTTTCCCATGTACATATTTGATTTTGCAATTAAAATATTTCAACTTGTGATTAAAAGGAATGTATTAAATCCATTCCACAAAATATTTCAAGAGGAAATTAAACTTAAACTGAAACAAATCAGCACCTTTCACTTTTTTCACAGCTTGGGTATAAATTTATTTGCATGCTCTAGTGCAACAAACAATCCAAGTAAATTGATCAATGTGATTGTATTTGGAAAAATACTCTAAAACAACAACCAAATATCTTCTTCCTATGCCTAGCTCTCATGTTCAAAAATTATTTTTCATTGAACAAATTTGCATCTCCAACCTGCTCTTTCTCACATTATGATTTTGTTATTCTCTCTTCTACAACAAATTGCTCACTAAATACTAATAATATCTTCAAACTATTTTTGGGTTTGATTATCCTTTTCAACAACTTTGTAAAATATTTTAACAAATAATATACTAGCAAATAGAATTGCATTCAAGTAGAACTAAAACAATGATGGTGTTCTTCAATCAACAAGCACAATTCACAACCCATTTTCAATGCAATATATTGATGCAATGTAAATGATATTCTAATGCATTGATATAATAATCTAATGTTACCATCCTATGATGAACTAATGACCTAGGGCTTGTCCTCAATAATAAATCATTGATGCTCAATTCAAAATGTTTTGGAATGCAAGTTGATGGGTAATAGTCGTATTCCTCAAAAGGGTCAGCTCAAAAAAGTAAGAGTGATTTTGAATTTAAAGGAAAAGGACATGTGGGTGCTCCCATCTAAGAGGAAAATTTATGCATATGGTATAGTCCTACATGACAAAAATCTACAGAGATGGGTAGTCCTATTCTACAATTATATATTAAGCATGTCTCAAAAAAGTATGAAAGTGAATTTTAATTGAGAGGACTAGGGACACAGGGGTGTCCATTCCAAACAACAAATTTGTGCTTGTAGTCTAGTCCCATGTATCCTAATTTTACAATGGTAGATTATGCATAACAAGGGCTAAGTTCAAGATTGGAGTCAACTTGCATGCCAAACAAAGAAAATTGAGCATAAAGAAATGTTAGTAAGATAGAACCAAAAGTAAATGTAAAACAAGAGTACAAAGGCAAGGTATGCTTTTTTCTACTCTAAGAAACCTAGATTAATACCAATTTTGAAGAATTACAATTATCATAACACCATGAGAAAAATACAAAAAAAATTAGAAAAACATGGATTCTACCCTAAAAACAAGTCAATGATCTACACAATGGAATTTCATTTAGGCTCTTCTCAGCAATGGGAGGAGACCATCAAGTCAAAATACTTGGAAGCATTTGGTGGTTTTTAATAATATAACGAAATTAGCTATTAGCACCTTATGCCCCATCTATTTGTGGGAAGCAAATAGAGGGTTGCTTAAGGTAGTCACAAGTATCTTCAAAAAATCGCACATTTTGCATACGATATATCATTGCCTTGGATGCAAAGTGTTTTCCATTATCATGTAAGCTAATTTGAGATCTATGGTAAAGGACCCAATAGTTGTGCACAATAACAACTATGTGTAGCACCCTTGGGGCATCATTTTAAGGAAATATTTGTCATAATTGGTTTAGTGTCTTATCTACATATAGATGTTATTTGGAGGTCTAACTCATATATACATGACATCGCCATTGTTTTCACAAGGTCCAAAAAATAGGCCCTTTAGACTCAACCAAAGGTAGACACATGTGACACCTAGTCCTTGGATTTGATCATCATGTTTATTAAGCATTGTTTCCCCTACTCTCTACATTACCACTCCAATCATTCATTTAATCTTTCTTTTTTCAAATACTTAATGTGTTGAAACAAACCTAGCCAATTAAACAAGTTAACCTCAAAAATTAAACATACTTAACCCTAAACAAGTTATTTTAACAATATATTGTTTTTGAAAAGGTAAGCAGCATTTTCAGGGTGGCGTACCCTTCACAAGGGACCCAAAGGGCCAAAGGACAACATAGAACAAATCAGATTTGAACTATAGGAACAACCAGAAATAGCTGACAGACAGTTGTAGAGAAACAAAGAAACAGCCTAGGAACTAGAGGGGACCAAGCCAACTTCCAGAACCCGAGGATGCAGAGAAGCAACGGGTTTGGGGAGTCCTTTCTTCTTGCGCAGCACAACCGACCAAGGAGGTTTGGAAGCAACCACCGAGCAAGGCAAGGGAGGAGGAACATCAACAGCCACCACGCAACAAGGGCATTGACAGTGACGAAGAGGAGGCCGGAGTGAACGACGTAACAACTAAGACAAGCGAGGGAGCAGGAAGCGACTGCACATCGACAGCAGATCGGTGCAGCAAAGGATCAACAGAAGAGGGAGCCAAAATAGGAGCCCGGGGAGGCTTAGACCCCAAAGGAGGGACAGGAAGATCACCATCCTCAGAGGAATCGTCAGAAGAGTCCAAAGAGGGAGCATCGACTGTGAGGTGATCTAAAAGAGCATTCTTCCACCAAGTAGTAGCACCCTTGCGGCGAGCAAGAGGGCAACTTGAGGCCAAATGAATAGTAGCAAAAGACCTCCTACAACGAAAGGGGAGGCCCTCATAGTCCAATAGCTATGACCAGGGTCTGTCCAAAACCATCAGACCACCTCACCATGGAGGGGTTTGGAAATATCTAAATCAACCAAAATATGGGCTACCGTGGTGTGCCTCAAATCCTGAGACGTCGAGTCCACCTTGAGGAAATGTCCGATGGAGTTACCAATAGCTTCAAAATAGGACAGCTCTCGAAACTGAAGAGGAAGATTCGGAAGACGGACCCAAACAAGTTTGATGTTCAGAGGCTCAGTAAGCGGGTTGAAGGAGCGCAACCAAGGCCTAATGGACAATGAATGGACACCCCACGTCCAACCCCTATTCAACACACAGTCCCTATCCGCAGGGGAGGAGAAGGAGACAGAAAAAAACCCCAAGCACTGGGGTAAAGCTCAATCTGTCCTGAGACAATGGGCTTCCAAGAAACAGAAACCCACTCATGTAGATCTAGAAGGGAGGGCCACAGGCCATTAAACCTGCAAACAGCACCCTGCCTCAAATAATACTCTTCATTTTCAGCAACTTCAGGACCACATAAAACCACAGGGGAAGCCCGAGCACAAGGCAGAGGAAGAACTTTTGAGGGAGTAGGTGCAGACCAGGAGCCAACCTTTGAAACGGCCTCAGAGAAAGACTTCCTTCCAACAGGAGCACCCGAGGAAGACGGCACCTTAGGAACAGAGGCCATACCAGGAATGACCAAGCCAACCCCCAACAAGGAATTGGGAGGATTCCTCAAAGCACAACACCCGTCACCAGAAACCAAAGCAGCCACAGCCTTGTCAACAGAAACAGCCCAGAGGACATCGCCGGACAAGTTCCCGCAAAGCAAACCGAAAGGGATAGGCCTACCTGCGCTAGCATACACACCCAAGGCAGTCTCTGCCAAGGAGCCAAACGGCAGAGCGTTTGACAGAGGGTCGCACGAGGAAGACACGGCTTGGGAGCCAACAGAAGGTCCAAACGCCAGAGGGCCGACTAAAACAGATGAGCCGTCCTTAGCAACCACATGAGGAACGCGCACAGGAGGCTGTTGCATTCACCCGCCAATGTCATTTTGAATTCGCTCATCGTTGCATTCGCCTGCCAGTGTCATTGTTTTGTTATTGTTAACGTTATAAGATCAACAATTTATAATGAAAGAACTTAACACTAGATCAATTGATGGGAGTAAAAAAGGAGCTAATGCATTTGAATAAGTTTGATGGCTCCCTACTTGGCTCACAAGTCTATCCATTCTTCATCCGATTTGCATCTATCTAATCTGGTTGGAGGCTTGAGTGGACCTTCCTCGCTTAACATTTGCTTGATTTCTTCCCAACGTGAGATAGCTCTCAGACCCACTCACTCATTGGAACTTTTCTATCTTTTGTACGTGCTTGCTGAAACCCATGACAACTACCAACACGCTTGGAGATTGTGCATGCCATCCATCAAGCCATGAATGCTATAATAGGTAGGTGAACAAAACCGTGCTTTCAATTCAAAACTTTCTCAAAGTGTACACAAATATTTTTAACCTTTGGTTAAATTTGTTAATTAAATACATCTAGATCATTGTTTGCCAGCAGCACTAGGCTTTGCCATACTTGAGTCATTCATTTGACTAAACTGTAGATACAATCAATTGCACATTGCCAAGTAGAGCATTTAACATGTTCAGTCTCAATAAAGTCTATTCTCTAAGACTATTAAAAAATATATATTGGATAGATCGTCATGTATATTATAGCATAATGAAAGCTGAGTGGTGACCTCAAAAACAGCCCATATTGCACATTGTTCTAAAATCAAGCAAGTCCATATTTTACATAGTTGAAAAGTTTAGCTAGTCCATATCTACTTGTATCTGATGGTATGTCATTCCTTCATTGCAAGTGAAGGGTACTGATGAAGTATTTTTTCAACTCCCTTGGCACTGGGATAACAATTGCAAAAAAAACAAGGAAATCAAAAAGAAACGCTCACCAAGCTACAGTCATCAACTTGTTTTGCTAACCAACTCTAGTAGTTTCATTTTGTCTCTGAGGCTCGTTTACAAGAGCCAAACTCTATATGATGTAGTTCAAGAGCATTTATTTCAAAATCTTCATAATAACAAAACAAAATATATGGGCATAAATTGAAGTGTAGCAAATCCTCCCATATGATTCATAAAGATAACGAGTGGACTAAGATTGAATAAAGTTCTAAAAGAAAGCATAAGAATTAGTAGTGAATGAAAGGAGCAAATAAACAATTGTAACAAAGAAAATTCATAGAAATACTAGATGTGACTCAAGTATAAGCATCTATGACATAGCAGAGGTTATGTCATTGGCTTCAAATAACTATTTGCCTCTTCATCCTCAAACTTTAACATCAAATTCTAACACTAATTATTTTCATAAAGGTTTTCAATTACACATGTATATTATATATTGATGTATATATTGCATTACCATTATTATTAAGGAAGAGAGTGTCCTTATGTTAAGAGAAGTTGGGGCTTACATCATAGTTCCGCGGAGTTTCAGGGACGGGGATGGGGGGACGACAGGGGACACATTTCGGGGACGCAGGGGAAGGGGGTTTAAGTTTGGGGGCGGCAGGGGGACGACGAAGGGACGACGACGGGGGGAAGCAGGGGAACGGTGCACTGAAATACATATAGTACTTGAAAAAATAGTTTTAAAAAGATGTATAACTATAGAAACCTAAGGAATAAGTAAAGTTTAGAGTTTAAACACATTGCAATGATTTCATTGAATTAGTGAACATTGAAACAATGAAAATCAAAATTAAAATATACTTAATAGACATTGGAATTAGGAATGAGAACTAGATGTCGTATCAACAACCTTTGCGAGCATCCTCCTGCTGGTAGTATCGATTAAATTTAAATTTTAAATTTAAAAATTAAAAAACAAAATGTAGAGTCTTGCTAAGAGCCAAGAGGTTGTCGATGCAAGAAGCCACGGCAGTTCTAAATGAAATGCCTCAAAGAGATGTCATCGCGTGGGATGTAATCTCTGCATCCCATGTGATGACATCTCTTTGAGTCATTTCGTTTAGAACTGTCGTGCCTTCCTGTGCATGGGATAGCTATGGAGTAGGGACGGCGGACGGAGGACACCCAGCAAAGCATACAAGTTAAAAAAAATAAAAACTTAAAACGCCTCCTGCTTGCATCGACAAGTATGGAGTGTGGGCATCCAAAAAAAGTATGAAACGCGGGGAGCTACTTTGGACAGGTATGGACATCCAGCAAAGCATACAAAATGTTAAAAAAAAAAAACCACAAAAACCATCGTAACTGGAGGTCGTTTTTCTACAGCTCGACTAGACTACCACGCGCCCAGTGCCCACGCGTAAACACTGCCATAATGAAAATAATGAATTGAAAAATTAAGTCAAACCATGAAGATTTAGTTTTTAGGTTTAAAATTTTAAACTTATTAATTTTAGTTTTTTTTTTTTTGTAATCATTTTTTTATTGTATTTTAAAGGGACGTCCAAAAGACTTGCATTTTGGGGGATGTCGGGAAGTCTCCGAGACGTTCAGAAATGTCTCGAAGGCAACAACGAAACGGGGGGACGGCGGGGGGATGATTCCCTGACATCTTTACGTCTCGAAAACGTCTCCATCTCCGAAACGGCTCATTTTTTTAGGGGGGTGCATCCCCGTGGAACAAAGGTTTACATTTTTCTAGAAACCAATTGCCCAAAGTAACGTCATGCCCCATCTATATGCTCTTCTTTCCTGCCAAATTTTGAAATTCTTTAATGTTTTGGAAATTTTGTTTGCAGTTTCTTGTATAGATTTATGGTCAAGAATTTGTAATTTTCACATGGTGGAGAGCTAAGATGAGCAGAAGAGATAAGGAGACAGAGCAATTGTGTCAAGTAGACCAGAATAATGAAAAATAACAATAGTATTGCCAGTGCCAAACTCAATATATGCAATCAAGAAGACCCTTTACCTCTGTATTCCCCCCTCAACCAACACCCAAAGAGGATTATAAACTCCTAAACCATGCCCATTAATATTAATTGTTAAGTTGTGTGATTTTTCATCAAGTTTCTATAGAAGTGACTGCTTTCTAAAACAAGAGGAATAAGTAAACCTAAAATTATGAGATTTGTATGGGCAGAAAGGAACAAGAATTGCATGGAGATGGAAACTTCATACATAATGAAATGAAGGGAATTATAGGGAAAATTAAACACAAGTGTTTTTTTATGATATTTTATACAAAGTACCGGAAGGGATGAAAGGGAACACCATCTAAAAATGTATATTTTACGTGTTGTTCCATGCATAGTTGGAGATATATTTATTGTAGAAATGTGGGTCGCATATAACTTTTGTCAAAGACCAGTCGTTGAATATGCACACTATTCTATATTTAATATTTAGCTTTGGCCATTGTATTGGCCCTAATGGTATTTGTATGGCAAAAGTATAGTTATTTCAAGACTGTGATTATCAATAACATCTCCATAGTGATGTGGTCTTAATGGTGGAGGACAGACCTTGGAAGCAGCTTCTGGACTATGAGGGGCTCCCCTTTCGTTGCAGGAGATGTTTCTTTGTTGGTCACCTGGCCTCTAGTTGCCCTCTTACTCGTCACAAGGGTGTTGCTACTTGGTGGAAGAATGCTCTTTCTAATCATCTCACAATTGGCTCTCCCTCTTCGGATGTTTCCTTCGAAGAGGGTGACCCTCCCTTGACTATCTCTCCCATGGAGTCGAAGCCTTTCCAAGATCCTAATCCGGTCATCCCTTTCGCAGAACCTTTGCAACCTCGATCTGTTGTCGCTATTCAGTCAATGTCTACTCATCCCTCGTTGAACAACTTTGTTGGTCCTTTGATCGCTCGTCTCCTCTTCTTCGTTGTTGGCTCCCTCGCTGCATGGTGGCTCCATACCCGAGGTGGTTGTTGTGGATCCGCTCCCCTTGCCCTACTCGATGGATTTCAATTCTGAGTCTTCCTAGTCAATTTTGTTGAAGAAAAAGAAGGGACTCCCCAAATCCGTTGCTTCTTCACAGCCTCAGGTTCAGGGAGTCAAATTAGTCCCCTCTAGTTTTGGGTTTGCCCAATCCTTGTTTGTTGTTCCACAACTGTCGATCAACTGTTTTTGTTTGTTTTTCTTTTAATTCATGTTCTTTTGAACTAGCTTCTTTTTGGCCCTTTGGGCTTTCTATGTGAATGGGACAACACCTTGTAAATGCTACTTATTTTTTCAAAAACATAGTGAATATGGCTTCCCATATTATAATTTAGTAATTTTTAAAACCAAGCTTCCACCAACCTAAAATGTCCCATTTTTTTTTAGATCTGTGTTTTTGCAATGGTTAGCCTTCTATTTGGTTCTCGTAGGCTAATGAAACGTTTATGGGGCCCTTTAGAGAGTATTCAAAGTCTTCAACAAGCTTGTGTATTCATCTTTGCATATTCAACTTAGTGATCCAATTGGTTGGTAGGCCTTACAAAGGCAGTTTAAGCTCATCATTCATACTTGCTATTTATAGTAAGTTATACCAAGTTCAATGGTTTCGCATTGGCAAAAAAGAATTGTGTCGAAAGCACTCTCAAGGGGTTATTGTCAATTCGGGTTGAAAATGAACACTTTAATTAAATTATTAAAATCAAACTACTTTAATAATATTATATTATTGAAGTGACTTTATAATTTAATACTATAAAGTAACTTTTAATAAAGTACTTTATAATTTGACATTATAAAAGATAAAGTAACTTATATTTAAAATATTAGATTTTAAAGTTATTTTATGTTTTTAAGTAAAAGGCACATCTTTCCAAAGGGTAAAATATTATTTAAAAGTAAAATGCCAAATTAGGGTGTGAGGTTTTAAAGAAGGATAGAAGTGATAAAAGAAAATCATTTTCATTATCCAGAGCTGAGCAAAGTTGGCAGGCATGGAGTTTCAAGCTATTCTGAGGATGAAAACCCTCAAATAAGACAATGCCTACAAGTGTGGAAGATCACCCAAGGGCATTCTAAAAGATAGTCTCATACAAAGATTATTACAGAGTTTCACTGATTTTTCTAGAGATCTTCATTCAAAGTCATTCAAGGGTTTACAAGGTCCAATTTGATATTCAGTTGAAGGGACATTCAACATGGAATAACACAAGGTCAAAGATTGTTAATATTCTCAACTATCGATCAAGCATTTGCAGATCTGCGATTTTTTTTGTTGTTTCCAAGTATGAATTATATGTATTTCCTGAATCATTAATAAAATCTAATTATCTATTTCTTGCATTGGTTCGGAATTGGCTTATTTGCAAAATTCTATATTATTTGTATTGTTTGGCGAAACCCCATATACCAGATCGGGGGGGTTATTACACAGCCTATATTCTTTCAATGAAGCTTGGAAATATACATTTAACCCATGTTACTGGATAGTATTTAGTTTTAAATCTTTTCGCCATACTAAATGCTTACACACGAAGGTACCAAGTATGGCCAACAGATTTCTTCACATGATCTGCTGCTAGCAATGTCATGTATCCTTATTTGTATAATAAGACATTAGGTCTCTTAATGACTCTTTCGTAACCTACCTGGATACATGTGAATGCATGGTCTGCATCCGGTACATGCCAATATCTAGTTGGGCAAATTTATTATTTTTATTGCCATTCACCAAAGTGCCTTATATAACTGGTACAGCAACGTTGCAAATTCATTCAACATTGTGTAGAAGCGATCTAAACCATCCCATATAAAATTTAAATCATACATGGTCTGCATCCGTTACATGCCAATATCTAGTTGGACAAATTTATTGTTTTTATTGCCATTCACCTAAGTGCCTTATATAACCGGTATAGTTACGGTGCAAATTCATTCGACATTGTGCGAAAGCAATCTAAATCATTCCATATAAAATTTAAAACAATGTTGATTGTATAGTTTTTAATTTCAATAGCTTTTCAATACACTAAATGCTCAGCCACAAAGGTACCAAAGGATGAACTACTGATTTCTTCACATGATCTGCTGTAACCAATGTCGTCTCTTAAATAAATAACAAGACATTAGATTTTCTAATGACTCTTTTGTAAGCTGCCAGGATAACTGTAAATACCTGGTCTACATCTAGTACAAGCCACTATCTAGTTTGGGGAATTCATAGTTTTACTTCCATTCACCAAAGTGCCTCAAATAACTAGTACACAAACAATGCAGATTCGTTCCACATTGTTTCAAAGCAATCTACACCATCATGTATGCTATTATTTCTTTTTATATTCCTCATGTGAAAGCATGACCATGT
Organism: Sequoiadendron giganteum; assembly: GCA_007115665.2. Taxonomy (NCBI): domain Eukaryota; kingdom Viridiplantae; phylum Streptophyta; class Pinopsida; order Cupressales; family Cupressaceae; genus Sequoiadendron; species Sequoiadendron giganteum. The sequence goes on along the minus strand of CM021110.1, from coordinate 51,412,491 downwards.
AGTAAAGACATATAAAAACCATGGCCATGTGGTAAAGCCATATCAAGATCCTAATCAAATATTTTATATTAAAATCCATTGAAAACTGGTTGAATATATATTCTAGAGATATGTACTGAAATATAATATATCCAATGTTTGTCAAACATGAAAAGAACACGAAGAATTTTTATTGGATGATCATTATTCAATATTTTGTTGTTACTGTTCCGTAAAGGAACTCATCAGGCTCCACTGTAAATAAATGACTATCGCGGTAGAAAAGGATCGAGTAACACATCTGCATCCAACTCTTTTCACTTAACTTACCAATTCCTAACTCAACCATTTCTTCGCTATCCCCAGAAGTACAAAAACAACATTTTAGGCAGACTCAACTTTTACCTGCTTGAATGAGCATTCATCCTTCGGATTATTCCATTCCCTTTGTTTCAAACTTTTGCTTCCCAAAAACATTAAACTATTTATGACCACAACCATAGCTGTATAAATCAATGAACGATAAAATAGGTTTCAGTAAGACAACTGAGACTAATTATGATGAAATATCAAACTTTACAGAAAAGTAAACAGTTTTTCTTTTTTAAGGTAGGTTAGGGAGTGCAGACTTTGAGTGGCAAAATAGAATGCATGATCTTCATGATTCATACATATAAAAAATGGATTTTAAGTCTAAAAGTTCAGATTTACCTCACCTCTTGAAGAATCAAATAAATATAGGTAGATCTAGGGCTTAAAAACTCCCGACTGCTCACATAAAATTCTCTACAATCGAATTGAATTCTCATGGCCTGTGAAAAAAAATAGCTCTCCACATGGAAAATGAGCTTAATGAATTTTCCTATCATGTATACTCTTTGCCAGATCTCTTTACTTTCTAAATTGAAGCACAGATTTACGTAAATATATTTTTCTCCTCATCACTGATGAAAATTTAAGCCCTGCAACAACATTCTTGAACCAAATGTTGAAAATGTAGGGGCAGTGGTGAAAGTGCCAAGTTGTCATCAACCATCTCTGTACCCTCACCCAACTTAGCATAAGATTAATTCTAGTTGTTAAATTTTTCCTATCAGAAAGTGTCAAGCTTTACTTTCAGCAGCAAGCTTCTTTCGTTGGTAGTGCTCTGCAACCTTGTAATCCACCACTTCTCTAAAAAGGTTGGCATCAAGAACACAATCGAAACTACCATAGACAGCAGCTTGAACACTAGCCATCATCTTCGCTATTTCTCGGCCAGAAAATCCTTCAGTCTTTACAGCAGCCTCACGGAGCACATCTTCTGATATACCTTTTATCTCTATTTTTTGTTGCCTACCCTTGAAGAAAGATGCCCATCTAGTTCTAGTATTGCCCGCCTGTGCAATGTACTTGTCCAAATATAGTTTTAATAACTTAAGCCGCTCCTCTTCTCCTGGAAGTGGGAACTCAAGAACTTCATCAACACGATCGGTAACAGCTGAATCAAGATCACCTGGTCGATTTGTTGCAAGAGCAAGCACTATGTCTCTGGATTGATCCCCAGTACGATATAAAAGTGCATTAAGCGCACTCCGCTGAGCTTCACTCATGTGAGTGTTATTGCGTCTGCATCAGAATAATATTGACATGAGCAAATTTTAAATATGAAAGCAATAGAAAGCTATGATAACAAGTTACAACCAACAGCATTTTAGTACGCATAATAAACTGGACTTCAGATGCCCATAGCAATACAAACCAAATTGTGCCACTCTTCAGTTAGAATCTAAACCCATTATTCTTAGTTCATACTATAGAACATGCTTCTGGCATTCAAAGAAGAAACCTTCCTAAATTCTATAAACATCAATGAATATTAACTATTAACGTAATTTCCATTAATTTAAGATGCAGACTTAAAATATTTTGTCAGCCCTTCCAAGCAATAAAGGGTAACAAACATAAATACAGGTAGATAAGCAAGCCCAAAGCCAATAGAACCAGATACATAACAAGTTTAATACATCCCTCTCATTGGCAAACCCAAAACTCAAAGCCAAGACTAAAGAATAAACTGCCATCAATCAATCAAGGAGGCAACACAGCTACTGAAATTCAGGAAAAACATAGCATTGAGGAAGTGGGAAATACAGTGCATCCATCCATGCAAGAACATCCAACTCTCTGATAAGAATATTTATTCAGCTCAGATTGGTAGTACACATAAACTTATAGTGATGGCATTGCCCCAGAAACTTTGCAGTATGGCAGCAATGTCCCTTTATAATTTACTCAAGGACTTGTACACTTGTATAGGACACCCCAGATAGGCAATGAAATATTGTAACATATGATAAAAATATTTAAATAAGTGAAATAAAGCCACCTTCTTTAACATGTTGGTCGTATTCAACAGACCATGACAAATTACTGTCATTTAACTATGCACATTATAGATTCAAATGTTGAAAAATCAGTTCAATATTGTCTAAATTCCTAGTAACTAAAAACGACCATCCATGTGTGTTCAGATACAGTCTAAATGATCAAGCAATTAAGGTCGCAAATTTTAAACTAACATACCACAAATTCAGAATAAAGAAGGTACTGGTAGGAGCTACAAGCAAGTGAAAGGCAAACTGATATAGGATACTGTCAAAAAGAAATAGAAAGATGCAACAGATGCATGCAAGTGCACACCTATGCAAATGGCATAACTATCTAAAGATGAGCATTGCAAGGTTGTGGAACTGGAGAACTAGCAAAAGCCTGAAGACCAAGAACATGCTACAGGTGCTATGCAATCAAAGGTAAAAGGAAGGTTCTCAAGGAAATAACATCAATAAGGTGCAAGACACTGTAGATTCATCAACGAATCTGATTAAAGAAAATGCCACATGCCATGCAGAAATAGATTATTTAGAAAATAAAACATGCTTCTTCATACTCAAGATAAATCCCCCAAGGCTTGTAATAAGATTCCACTATTATATTGGTGGTTAGAATGCCTGCTGCTTGCTGTGAAGTATTCAAAAGATGCTTCAATTTTTCCCATGTTTTGAAAAACAAGAGGCAAAATATTGCACTTTTTAAGTCATTTTTGAAAATTAATAAAAAATCAAGAAAGAATATATTATTTGGCGTTAAGCTAAAATGAAAATATTTGTTGTATAAGCAGCACATACATATTTCATAAAAGTACAGTTTCATGTATCTGGTGAGGATGCATATGGAAATGTAATAAGCAAAGAGCAAATTACCACATTTGATATGAATTCCTCCAAAATTCCAGTGTTTATTATTTCTTAATCATGCATGAAGATCGGCTGCCCTGAACAAAATGAAGTTACTCTTTGAAATCATTCTCATAGGTAGAAATGGTTCCACAAAATTTAGCCCCAGTATCCAAAATGTGCTTGGTAGTTAATACACTAAACAAATCCGATGACATAAAACTTCAGCTATTATACTTTCCTGCTCTTTAACATCGCACATTCTTTTAAGCCTTGATTTAAAAATTGCTTAACTTGTAAGACCAATTAAACATGCCTACCAATCGGTCGATGTGATTTGCAAGCTAATTTGTTAGTCTGTCAACCAATTGATATTGGTTAAGTTTAGACCTGTAAAACAAAGCTTCAATGTTTGCCTTGTCCAGTGATGTCTGAAATTGCCTGGATGATAAACAATTTTACATTCCTTCTATATTGTAGTGTGAAGGACAGTGTCCACTTGAAACAGCTAAGCAACAATTTCTCAAATGCTAATTTTGGATCTTCTGTACAAGAACTAAAATTATGGGTTCTTGAATTTCCATGCTAGAAGATTGGCCGTCAAGAGTTGACAGAAGCTATCCTTTTGGTATGAACAGCCAATTGGCCAACATCTTAGTCTAACCTTCTTTCAAAAATTATATTTTTAATATTAGTAAGTTTTACAAAGTAATAGGCCAAACCATTACAGAAATTAACCATAATTGCTAAATTTTATAAGCATTATAATAAAGTATATGAAATTTATCAAGTATTAAAATAAGATATTAACATTTATTATTTATAAAATATAAGTATTATTTATTATCAGGGAAACCCAGGGACGTGCCCGCCCCCCCCATCCCCTACCTGTTCCCAGGTACCAGGAGACGACAGGGGGACAGCAAGGGACCGTCCCTCTTTTTACAAAACAGACAGAAAACATCCCCGAGACGGGGGGACTCCCTTGACCGTCCCCCACACTTAAGCAAGTGAAAACTTAAAAAAAATTCACAAAATTAAAAAAGTTCGACCCAACCTACATGGCATGTGTGGGCCCCATGGAGTTTGACTCCCTTATGAAGGAAAAAGGGCCTCTCTAACCTCATTTTATGCATTTTGTTTGTTTGAGCAGCCAAGGGTTTGAGAGCAAAAAAAGTTGCAGCCATTGAAGGAGAAGGAGCAGCAGCTTGAAGGAGGAGAGGAGGTTGAAATAGTGTTGAAGGGAGTGCAAATCCACTAAAGAGGTATGCATTTTCTTTCCCTATTTTTTTTTTTCATTTTTTTGCAAAATGTGAAGCATACATTGTCTGATTTTTTTTATTTTTTTGCATTTTCAGTTTAAACTTGCATTCTAAAAACAAAAAACATGAGCAGCAGTGAGAATGGAAGTGATAGTGAAGTTGAAATGCAAATTAGAAGGCAAAGTGGTGGGGGTGGTAGTAGAACTAGAGAGCAAAGAAGTGAAAGAACCCCAATCCAATGCCATCCTTCATCAACCAATACCAAAACTATGGAAGACTATGCAAGACACCCATTAAACCCAAAAAAACCATTCCTTCGATATGTTACACCCGTGGGTGAAAGACAAAAAAATTCAGGGGGGAGTAGGGTTTGGTTTTGCCATGTTTGTGAAAAAGACTTTAGGGGCAGCTACACAAGAGTTAGGTCTCATTTTTTGGGTGAGGTGGGCCATGGAGTTAGAGTGTGTCCTTCATTGACAGATGCCTATTTTTAGAGTGCCAAAAAATTCAAATAGAGTGTGATGGTGGGGTTCAAGGTGGGTCTCCTTCTTTCCCAAGTGCACAATCATCCATGCCTACTCCTAGTCCTTCCACGGTTGGTAGTAGTGGAGTTGTCTTAAGAGCAAAGAGGAAGGTGAGTGCCAATGGTAGTGAAAAGGCAACCTCAGTTGAGTCCATGTTTAATAACCAAGCACGAGATAGTATTGAATCCTCCATTGCCAAATTCTTTTTTGCACATGCCATTCCATTTCATGTGGTCCGTTCTTCTTATTTCAAACAAATGGTGAGAGACATAGCCACTGTTGGTCCTTCATTCATACCCCCCGGAGATCATAAGCTACGCACCACCCTCCTAGACAAAGAGTACTCCAAAGTTAATGTGTTAATGGAGGAGATGAGGCAAACATGGATGAGGACGGGGTGCTCTATAGTGATGGATGGGTGGACTGATTGTAGACATCGGCCACTCATCAATGTCATAGTCACATGCCCTGCTGATTCTTATTTTCTTAGAGTCGTAGATTGTTCGGGGAGACATAAGGATGCAAAATTCCAATTTTCCATTTTGAGAGATGCCATAGAGGAGGTTGGGGCTGCAAATGTGGTGCAAGTGATCACCGATTCAGCACGTGTGTGCAAATCGGTTGGGTTGATGGTGGAGGGTAAGTACAGGCACATATTTTGGACCCTATGTTGTGTTCATGCATTGAAAGACATAGGGAAGTTGGATTGGGTGAAGCAAACAGTGGAAAAAACTAGAGATATTCAAATGTTTATATGCAATCACCACACCTCACTTACTCTCTTCAGAACATTTTCAAAGAAGGAATTTCTCAAACCTGTTGAGACAAGGTATGCCACTTACTTTATTTTGTTTCACTTTCAATTTGTATTCATAATCTGATTTTGTTTTAAATTTTTATTTTTTAATGAATCATTGAATCAATGAATGAACATTGAATGTAGATATGCCACATACTTCATCTTGTTAGAGAGGATGGTAGAGGTGTATGAGCCTCTACAAGCGATGATGGTCAATGTAGAGTGGGCTAGATGGCCTAATGCAAGTTCTACTAAAGGAAAGACCGCCAAACAAAAGATCCCGATGACGATAAGTGGGCTAATGTGAGGTAAGATATTAGATGGCTGATTTTCATATTAAATTTCTGATTTAAATATTTTAATTTTATTGTCCAATGTTCCAACTTTTGAAGTTTCTAACATGTCAATTAACTTGTCAACTAATTATTTTGAACCTTTTGTTTGCATTTTGCAGATATATTTGCTCCTTCATCTCCCCTATTGTAGATGTCATCAGATATGTTGATACAGACTCTCCTAGTCTTGGAGAGATTTATGAGACATTTGTATGTTTGGGAAAATCAAGCAAGTTATTTTGGCGAAGGACCCCACTTTGGATTTATATGAGCAACACATTGGGCCCATTGTGACGCGGAGGTGGAATATAATGAACACCCTGCTTCATATGGTTGCCTTTGCTCTAAATCCAAAATGGTATGCACCAAGGCCTGGTAGGGTGCCTCCATGTGATGATAGTGAGGTTTTAGATGGGTTCACATGGGCCATTGAAAAGATTTATCCAGCAAAGCAAGCTTCACTAGTTCGGTCACAATTCCTAGACTTTGCAAATCTTACTAGCCCAAACTTGAGTAAGCCACAAGCGAGGTTGGATAGAGCTATATTAGCTCAATCGAACCCTATTGGATGGTGGACCTATCATGGGAGGGATACACCGCAATTGAAGAAACTTGCTACTCGCCTTCTTGCACAGGTCGTTAGTTCCTCTACTGCAGAGAGAAATTGATCCATGTATAGCTTTATCCACTCCCTCAAGAGGAATAGACTTACCTCTAGACGAGCGGAGAAGCTAGTGGTTGTTCATAGTGCTCTTCGGCTTTCAGCAAACTCCAAAGTATCAACAGACTCCAACTCTACTGTGAGATATTGATCCCAAGGACGTGGCCCAAGTAGATGAGGAGGAGACAATTGAGGGTTTGGTTGGGGTTCCGTTGATTGAGGAGGAGCATCACAATGGCAATGACTCGGAGGATGACTCTGATTTTGATGCGGTTATGAGGGATGATTAGGGGCAGCAGTGCTCTTTGACTTCGTTTATTTTGTATTCATTACTGACATTGTATTTTGATTTTCATAGAAAACTTCAAAACTATATGGTGGCAATGTAGCCTTTGCGCATTTTGATATAAGTTTATATATTATAACTTGGAGGTTGTTTCATGATTCGTGTATGTTAATTTTGAATGCGTATTGAGTATTGGCATAATGTTGAACACAAATGTTATATGTTAATGTTCTATAATGTGTATTATGCATGCCTTATCCATGTTATCATATGAATATTTAAAATTTCCCTATATTTTTATATAGCCGTCCCTTGCTGTCCCTAATTTTGGCCTCAAAAATCGGAAACTTGGGAACTCGTCCCACCATCCCCTGTCGTCCCCGTCCTGGAAACTTAGGGTAACCTTGTTTATTATTTTCACATGGTTGGTTGATGTTCTAATTGATGTTGTCTAGTCATCCCAAACATTTTTATACATCATATATGTGATTATAGAGTTTAGACTTTGAGCACCTAACAGCCATTAACTGCCATTAATTTTTATACTTAGTCCCATTCTAACACTACGTGTCATTCTACTATGAAGCCATCTTGATATATTGACATCGATGTAACTTGTTTGAATGCTTAGTCCACTTATTCTGATGATATATTTTAATGTATCAATCATTACCTTTTATAAGTTATAACAGCAACAAGAAACAAAAGTTTAATGTTTGGCCTTGTAATTGATCAGTTTCCACAGGGTTGCCAGTATGTGGTCATTCCTCATCTTTCCTCAATCTTGTCCCAACAAGAATCTACCTCCTTTGGTTATCAATATCTCCAGTTTCAGTTGATTTTGAATGGGTGTATTGTTGCGATTGCTATAAATGAATGTCTGAAAAAATATGCCAGATGCTATATCTTCGTCACTAAGCCATATGTCAAGGCCCTAGGACAAAATATGATGTTAAGAATCTAGACAGATCTATGAGATGATCATGAGTAGTTTTATAGGCATGGCTATATAGTCACTGTCGATAGAATTATACATGCAGAATCAATTACAATAGAAAGCGTTAAGTATAATCTGAAGTATATTGTAACAGAAGTGTTTTGTGATATAAATTATCATCAAATCATCAATTACTATTGATACTAACTGAAATCAGTTTTAAGAACAAATCTCCCAGCAGCATCAAATGCCTCTCAATTGTGATTTTTAATCTTATGATCTGATTCAACTGTTTGGCAGGAAAAAAATACACAAAGTTAAATGACTGCTGCACAGATATTGCTTTCCCAGCTAAACCAAAGCTCTAAAGATACAACAATTCAGCAGATTTACCCTTACAAAGTAAGAGATGGACTTCCCATTCACTAGTAAATGGCTATGTGCATCCGACCATTAGGCCATGGAATGCATATATTAACACTCAAAGAAGCAATGTTAGATACCCTTTTGAGTACACAGTACCCAAGAATTGGATAAGCAAGGAACCTTCAGGGCAATGCAGCAATTGCTACCAATGCACTCAGAAACAAAAACAAAAAACAAAAAAATTAGCTGGGTGCTGAGGCCAATTACCAATTCATTGGTTTGGAATACCACACAAGTACAACTTGTTTTCAGATAAATAATAGAACACAAATTTTGTATTCATATATAAGAATAGAGAACAAAACCCCCTTGACTAAAAAGAAGGTATGAATCTCCAAATAAGACTCTGCTTTGCATCTAATTGGTTAAAATACAATACTTGAATTGAAAAGCATAGTAATCTTATCGTCTAAAATATTTGCAGGAATACTAGAAAATAAAAATCTTGAGCTTTGTAGCACAGATTACATACTCGCATAGAAAAGCATCTGCTTCATCAATGAAAAGTAGTAACCCTTTCCTTGATTTTGTAGCCCAGTCAAAGAGTTGATGAATTTTAGTGACAGCCTGTGAACCCAATGGTGCTACATCTCCTCCAGTCATCAATGCATATTCCAGACCCTATAAAATTCACATTAGTAGCAAATATTGATATATGCAAATTGCAAAAAGACTGCTTTAACTCTAAAATAGTCCCAAACAATGAATTATCGACCTTCATTTTTTCAAAGTAGACACTATAAGCATTCAAAGTTCATCACCATCCAAGAACTCAAACATCAAATCTTTCTAGTATTTTGAAGTGTAGCTAAAAGGGATTCTATTTAAATCCTAGAAATCAAATAGACAACATAAAGAGAAATTCTGAAATAGCACAACAAAATTGGACATAATCATGGTAATGCCTTCACCAGAGGCATTTACAAGATCACCTTTATATTATCCAAAAACTAAATGGGAGGGGAATAAAGATTGTAAAATTAAATATCTGCCCAGTTGGCAAATCTATGAGACAAAAAACAGACACAGAGTCTCACCAGATTTTGAAGATATGTTATATATAAGGTCAAAGTTACATAAAAAATAAAATACCGATTTGCGAGCGAGTTCCCTTGCTGCCATTGTTTTTCCCGTGCCTGGAGGTCCATAAAAAAGCATGTTTCGGAAAGGAGCCTGATGAGTCTTAGTGTTTGCAGTTGCAGAAGCAATTTGTTCAATTCTCTTTTGCAATGAAGGATGAAGAATAACATCACCCAAAGCACTTCCACTTTGTGCAGGATCCTTCTCTCCAGTTGCATTGTGAGATTTAGAAAAGGAACTCTTGGCACGAGAAAATAAACCTGACCATGGATACTTTCCTCTTGAGGACTCTCGTATCAATGAAGGCTGACCCAATATTCTATCAATATAACTCCAAATAACCCTGGAACCTTCTCTGCAGAGTCGAAAACAAAAAGCCAATCAGTCAGAACTTCAAACAGGTAACTTAACCTAAACTCCAAGTATAATCACAAACAGAATGGATACATGATCCTTTTAAAAATGCATGCATTATAAGGGGCATCAAAGAGTCTTATTTGTAGCAGTAATTGAGATAATCAACAATTACAGTAAAATTTGCCCAAAACAAAAGAACTCCTTTCTCAAACATCCTTTGGAATTAATCCCTTGTATATCCATATTTACTTTTAACTATTCTATTTGTCAATTTGATGATAATAGCCAAATGTCACTAAATTGCTCATAAGTGAATCCCTGTATTGTCAGGATTCACTTTAATTCGAGCTAACAAAACAGCATCCCCATTTCTAATGCTGCAAGACTTTAACGTACATTTTACCCTTTTCATTATCTTAAAGTACAGTTATATCCTTTAAGATATAGTATGCTATAACACACTGAGTTTCAACAAACATACCAAATTTAACGACCATACTCCTCTATTCACAAAGATTTATGTCATAATTAGGCTTTCAACTTGTCTTTTGGGAAGCAATTTACCTTTAAGAACCTTTCCCTTAGAAGTCAGAGTCTCACTAAATATTGGTTACCATATCTGATACATGGTTTCTTATTCAATTTCAAAATGGTAAAGGTTTTAACCACTATATGATAAAGCTGAAGACAGAAATCTCATTAAAGGAGTGATGAAAAAAATAACTAAGGAACTTTCTAAGTTAGCTTGTTTTGATGATACTTGCTGTGTTTAAAAATAAGCTCACAGCTAGAGAGTGTACCACCATGCTTGCCTAAGAAAAATATATAATGGCAAAAGCCTATAACACACTCTGGGGAAAAGGGCTTTCTGACTCTTCTCAATCTCAATCTAGCTATGACTATCCATAATTTAAACATTCTAAAGGACCTAGACCATGATCTTAGCATTTGGATCCTTGATCAGAACAATTCAAAAGACAAGCTACTCCAGAAAAGGAAATACGCATGTCACATCACTGTGGAAGGACCAAAAATCAAGTTGGAGGGAATAATTGAGATGCAGGTTTTGGGAAGAATTACAAAAAAGTGAAATTTCAAAGATACACAAATAGAAAATGTCCATAGAATGTACCAGAAAATAATTGTGTAAGCAAACAAATGAATCAAAAGCAGAAAAGGCATGAAATTCATTCTTGATTGGTCAATATCTAGTCCGAATGTGATTTTGAAATAGCATAAATCTGTCCAATCCATAGTTACAAAACGAGCCAGGAATCACCCAGACTCGGAGAGTCCCAAGGTGGGTGGATGCAAAAAGACTAGAAGACTAGGTAGTCCCTAAAACTCAGGCAAGTCAGATATGAAAATTAGAAATTTGTTAAAAGAAAGAAGAAGAACAATAAAAAATTAAAAAAACCCAAACCTAAGTCCTAACACTCTATGGAAGCAAACTTAGTTAGGGCCTAATTGCTGGTTTAGCTCATCCCTTGAGATTATAGGGTATTTGTAAATAAATGGCAGGTCTCCACCTAAGACCACCCAATCCACACTGTCATGGCTTTAATCAGCAACAAGGTAAGGCTCTTATGGTATCCTCTTCATTTTAGTAAGGGATTGCTTGAGAATAAGGAGTGCTTAAGAGCCCATTAGAAAGCTCTTCCCTTCATCTTGATCCACCCGCAGTTCCTTGATATACTTGGTAAGCTCCTCGTTGTGAGATCTCAAATCACACCACCAGTGGAGTCAATTCCGCCCTTAGAGAAGCAGTTTCCTCATTTGCTGTAGATGCCTCATCTGCCTGTGTTTGCAGGCCCTTCCAAGAGGGATATTGAGCCACCATGCTTACTATATCCAAAAAACAGTAAAAGACTTCCTTTTCATGCACTAACACAACCAGCTTTCAAAAACAATCTTCCTTAATTAAGGCATGTGTGTGCCTCTGTTTGTTGTTTCTTGTACCTTCCTCACTGAGAACTGCCCTCATCATGGACAAAGTTCCAAAATTTTCTGCCCAAAAGACATGTTTGAGCTTTCAACCAGAAACAACCCCTACATGGTGTGTCTCAATTCCTTCTTTTCTTCTATGATTGCCAAGAGAATAACTTACAAAAACAAACTCCAACAAACAGGGGACTAGCAGAGAAGTAGAATAAAACAGCAGAGAAAACTAGGTATTGGGTAAAGCAAGGGTCCTATGCCAATTTTAAAAATTCTGCCCACTACATTATAATTTCTTAATGTCAGTGTCCATGCTAGCCCGACTGAATAATAATCCTGGACATAATGAAAAAATTAAATATAAGGTCAGATCTGTCATAATGAAGGGAATTAAAGTAAACTGCATTAGAATCTTCCTTAAACTCAAGCATATATTTTAGTAATGAATGGAGGCCTTCCCACTCCTCCAAGCAAAAGCTCACCATCATGCCTAACAGATCCTGGAGAACCCTTGCACTAGTTGAAAAATCTGCTGGATTGTCGATTTCTCAGAAGCAAAATTAGAAGCAGATACAGGTATTAGGTCCCTAGCATTAATAGAATGCTTTCCCACTTTCCATTAATGGTTATTTGGGAGTCAACTTCCACTAATGAATGCAAGAAACACATAAACAGGACTAGTTTTAACCATTCTACCATTCAATTGCCTCTGCCACATTTTTGGTGACAGTCGTAATAAAAGTAGATGAGATGAGGCCACAACAGTGATACGATTGTGATCTCTTATAGGCCACCATGTCCCCATAATACATGGATTGCCTTTGGATGCCCTGGCAAATTTTAGTTTTACTTGGTGGTTGGGAGTAGTATAGGTGAGGTGAACAGAGATGGGATGGGTGCTCTCCATTTTGTCTGTTTACACATTGACTTTTTATCTGATATCACAAGTTTTGTATATTTTTATGTTAAATGTAATTTTTATTTTCTTAAGCATATATTTCCACACCTTACGAGACATTTTTGGAAATTCCACATTTCCAGACCTTCTCCCCCTCCTATTTGAACCATTGTTTTGTACCTGGAACCTACTCTTCTAGGCCACCAGTGACCAGCTTTACTTCATGATTTTCTTTTACTAATTTCTCTTTAGATGTGTGTGGTACCAGTTCAACACCTTCTCCCAGGCACTTTCCTTGAGGTTCTAATCTAATTGGCCACATTCGACATCTTCCCCACTAGAACAAATGCATTTAGATATGTATATGTACAGGCCAATCTTATGGGAATATATTATGGCTCTAATATTCCAGATTTGCAGACTAGTGGTTAAATTTCCTTACCGAAATCACCAATTAGTTAACAATCTCAACAAGTTGGTACTTACAGATTCATCCATATTGTCAAGACTCGAGACTACATAAGTCAGCTCAGCAAAGGAAGATCCTGTAAAAATATGTACAAATTTTCCTCCTCTCTCCTGTGCAAATTAATTTAACAACGAAAGGCCTTCAAAGCTGTAATATGTGAAGTCTAAAGAAGCCAGTTAATATATGATTTATCATCATAATCTTCCCTCTTCTAAAGACAGTTTTGGGGAGGGTCAATTATGGGAGGGGCTTTAACTTCTTCTCCACTGGATGCTATTTTTTTTAGCAGTTCTCATCTAGCTGGGACCAATCTATGCTGTATGCACTGGATGACATTGACTGACTGAGCTATTGAAAACGGAAGCTCTCCACATTGACAACTTTGTAGTGATGATATTTTGGATTATGAATTAAACAGTTCTGTTAATCCACAAGTACCGTGATTTATTGTTCTAATTGGACATAAAGACCCAACAAATCAAAATTGATTAATGCTGATCTTATTGTTCATCCTCTATGTGGTTCACAACTTTACATCATAGATGTTTGGAATTGAATTAGTTCACTAGTTCTGTACATAAGTATGCAGTATCTGGATATAATATATATATTCACATATGCATGTATGATTAGATAATATATATTATCATCCCAAAATTAAAAACTTTTATTGCAAGTGGATGTGCAGCTGCACTCACTGCCAATAAAATGGCTGATGATAATTTGATAAAGCAAGCTATCCAATTTTGTCACAAACAGCAAGTGAGAACAATAATGCTTTCCAAATGAAGACAATATGCTGATAACATAGTTGCCGCGAGACTGGTACTGGTACTGGTACGGGAGACCGGTACCGGTACGCCTTTTTTTTGAAAATAGGAGACGGGGGTACTTGGAGACGCCATTTTTTTTAATATAAATAAAAAATTAATAATTTATAGAAATCTGAAAATAAATTTAGTAATTTATAGAAAATCTGAAAACATGATGACATTGAACTTTCAAAACAATAATTTAATCACTCTTAGACACGTCAAATACATTATGCTTTAATTTTTAAAGTTTCAAATGTTTAAACTTTAAAGTTTTTTTAGGTATTTTAGTAGGAGACGTCATTTTTTGCAGCAGGAGACGGCAGGGTACTCGGGAAACTTCAGCAGAAGTCTCCAGCCTCCTAGAGAGGTCTCCGGAGACGGTACTAGTCTCCGAGACGCGTCTCTGAGGGGGGGAGACACGTCTCCCAGCAACTATGGTCAGCCTGATAATATCATCAAAATCACACAAGAAGCATGTCACCATGCAATGAACATAACTTAAATTCATTTATTGTGCTCCACCCAGAAGTTCTGAAAACAAACAACAGTTTTCTTTACAATTGACATTACTCACATATCTAAATTTGGTCGTGTTGTAATACCCACATCTGAACCAGAGATGATGTGTTATGAAAAGGTAATCAACAGATGCATTTCCTAGGCTTACATCAAGCTACAAGAAACTGAACCAAGTATATTGAATTGTAATATCAGAGTACAAAAAGAGGTTCCCCAGGAACCTATAAATGCACCTCCTCAGTTTATCCAGAAAAAATAAGCACACAAAAACAAAGTAAATCTCAATCCACCTCTTAATGAGAATATAGCCTGCAGGGCTTATCCTCCCAGAGAAACTAGTCGTTTATCTTTATGCATAGTTGGTTTGAACACAGTCTCATTTAGCCATGTCAGACCCTATGACTGTATACCCAATATTCTTGAAAAGAATTTGCAGAAACAGATAAGGTCATTAGAAATATAACAAAAGCTCTCAAAAAAGGGTGATTCAGCCTTAGAGTTTGGGGGCTGAGCCATGTGGTCTGGACGAATTGTCAATAAATGTCTTTTATGTTTTGGGTCACTCTATTAATCTTTCCCTCTAAAGTGAGAATGAGAGGAAGCATCCAAAAAGGAATAAGTCTAATGTGCCTGAAGATATTCCAAAAATGAGTAACTGGGCATCAAACTTGGCTTGAAAAATGTTTGAAGGAACACTACACGTGCACCAGAACATATGCTCAGCATAAAAGTCTGAATTCTCTCCACACTTGCCACATCAGCCAATATTAAAATAGGCCCCCAAACCTGCAACGCATAAAGACCAGTGAGTTGTAATGTTAGTGTCCAAAGGATACATTATGGATGAGATGTCCTACAGATAGAACTTAAAGTACTAGCACTCTTAACGTCACTAAAGATGCATATCCCTTAAATAACCTTAACTAAGCAAGTGACGTCAATGTAGGTGAAGGACAATGACTACACATCCAAACAAGTGCAAGACCTAGCAGTCTCAAGTGGCTCCTTACTCCTTAAGAAAGAGAAGTTTGAGCTCAGAAGAGAATTAGAGAGAAACAATATAAATAAAATAAAGTTCTGCACAAATTTCAAATGGACTTGACGAAGTCATATTCAAGTAAATGGTCAGGAAACTCTCAATTTAAGTTGTTGATATTTTTTGCAAGGCAAAACAACTAAATTTTGATTTGAGGCATTTTACTTTAAGACAGATTTAATTCAAGCAAGATTTTAATATGAAATAACTCAGCTTAATAAGAAACTCAGCCTCAAAAGTAGATTGAAATAAAGAGCTTCTGGAAAAAGTGTGTATTATAGTTTCGTCAGTACTTTGGATCATGCTCTGTTATCCATCATAGGGATGAGAGTGAAATGATATAAAGATGGAACAAAAAATGTTAGTTCCTCTGGTAAATATGTTGGTGCAACTCGTAAAAACAATGGTCTTACTGAACTGAGGAATGATGACCATTATATGCCTTTCTAACAATTAGATAGCCTAAGAAGGCCCCAGCACAAGGGTGAAACCCCATGAATTGCTTTATAGATGGATTTTGGGATGTCCATAGCCTAGCTTTCACAAATAAGGGTTGTTTTTGCATGCCTTGGGAAGGAGGGTTACCAAGGCAAAATAACTCAATTTTAGACATAGGAAAACTTCTTGTCCCTAACCACCATCTAAAGTTGATCTTGTGATATGGGCAGCAACTAAGTGTCAGACAGCTAGGAGGGCTCTCCTGGGGGAAAACGACAAGGTATTGTTGATTATCTACTGTAGCCGTAAGGAAAGTTTTTGCTCTCAGAGCCACGGGCACATCTGCTTTGAATTTGAATATGATGGTCCTAAAATATGGACAGAACAAAAGGATAAAAAGGGCAGTTGAATTCGCCCAACATATGCCACAAAATAAGACTGTACCCCACCCTCTAGAATTGTTGATGATACAGTACCAAAGTCTATCCTAGCCAACCTTTTCCATCCATGTTTCCAAGTTTCTAAGTACCTTTATTGCCAAGGTGGTGGCTATTGATATCAATCAGATCAGCAAGGACAACAATTTGAAATATTGAATAATATGTTACATAAGGATAAAGCAAAGCATTATAACTTTGGTGGACTTTGAAGCTAGTAACAGTCAAAACATTTAAGTATTGCAAATCATGGTATTGCATCAAGTCATTAATGCTAAGGACTAATAGTATGTTTGGACCTAAAGCCAATTTGGCTAAAATGGCTGAGTTCTTTCATGGCATAGAATTTAATGTTGATATGTAAACACTTGCTGCATGGGCTATCGCCCCTCCACAGAACAAGCCTAGGAACCAACCTAGACATTCAGATTTTAAGGAAACCCTACTAATTGTTAATCACCAAGGTTGGAGATATGACCCTTGCAAATTCATCTAAAAGGGTAATGGAAGTGGTCAAGTACAATTACACCAATGTTTTACATTCTCCAGCAAATTGAAGCATTGGAAATCTAAGGCAATGGAGATATAACAAACCAGCTCACCAAACTGGAAACTAATAACAGGAAGCTCTCAAGTGTTAGAATCTGTAAAACAAATGAAAACCCAAGATCTAGTGAAAGAAATAGAAACTATAAAACTATAAATAGAAATGATGAAAGACTAAAATAGTATTACAAAGTTAGAATTTGACAAGAGAATGTGTTGTGTAGTCTCACAACATGCCTATTTTTCTCTCAGCAAAATGAAGACCTCTTCTTTTGCTTTTCATTGTTGTTTTTGTTTTGCTTGTTTTGGTGGTAATGGAAAAATTATTATGATCTCTTGAATCTGTGAAATAACAACTTCTGTCTCTCAGTAAACCCAAGTCTTGACATAGGTGGATAAAACATCAAAAGTTAGCCTAGGTTGAATTTTGAAACTCCTTAAAATTCGCTAAAATAAGCAAGTTATGGCTCAATGAGTGTTTGTATCCTACTGGAACTAATTTCCAATTCACCTTGATTTTCCCGCATTTTCTTCTTGTATTAATTTTGGGAGGAAAAGGGATTCAGATGTTAAGTAACTTAGTGTAAGTAATTTCTTGGACCCGAAGAAATTGTGAAATTCAGCTTAAACTTAGCAGAAATCCGTGGCCAAGGTTAATTGAACCTTTTAATCTCAAATGTCTTGTTCACTTGAAAATTCCCATTATTTCCAGTACCAGTCAATTTCCCCACTATAGCGGAAAATAGTGTGGTTACTGAACCTGACCATTCCAGACCTTTAAAACCTTCAAGTCCCTTGTCTTTATCCAGACCTGATGCCTTTATGAATTGAATATTATTTTTAGCAAGAATCTGACCCCTAAGTGAACCGAATCTTTTAAAAGCTAAATATGAAGTTCACTTAGTTTTCCCCCTATGTTCCACCAAGTTTCTGGTATGGAGGGGGGGTGGAGGGCCGGGACGGTGTAACTTATTTTGGGGACAGGATTTTTTTAGGGGATTTTCGTGGACGGCAGGGGACGGATATAGATAAATTTTAAAAATATAGGGAAATTTCAAATTTCAGATATTCATGAGTAATGATAACCATAACAATGAACATTGATAAAGTTGCAAATGTAATCACCAATCATATTGACATATACATTATAGAGTCAAACAGTCAATCATCTGGAGCCCTATACCAGCCAGCTGCCTTGTCATACTAGGTGATCTACATAGTGGAAGGATTATTGCTGTTGTTATAACTTTTTCTCAGTCATATCCAGCAGCCATTCTTGCTGTTCACAAGGTTTCTTGGATGTGTGATAGCTATACCATCAGCCTTTTCAGTCATTGATCTACTATGAGTGAAATTTCTAATTGTTGTAAGTCTGAAATTGTGTTTTCAACTTGTATATCAGTCGATGTAATTGTTCAAGTTATTGCAAAGTCAAATGAAATCAGCCTTTACAGGGTTACAAGTTGAGATTTTAGTGTATCTGACACCTTAGGATTTCATAATTGTTGGTTACTTACATATGAGAGCCCCATATATTCATTTCCAGCCATATCAATATTTATACTTGATGTATGCGAGCATAAACTATTCGAATCTGAATGCAATCACTATCATAGGGTTTCATATTGGATGTTCATTGCATATCAATTACAAATCAGCGGGTATATTTGTAGTAATTTGAAATCTAAGAAGTGGGACATGTTGTGTTTGATACATTTGAAGTTTCATAACAGATCTGCAAATGAATGAAATACAGTTTTCAAACTGATGTATACTCCTTCAAGGGTGTTTGGGTGAAGTTTGAATATACTTGGAGTTAATATTTACAACTTATATTCAATATTGGCAAGCTAGGAGTAAGTTGGTTGTCATTTCTTAGTGATTATCTTGCTTTTCAGACCTATACAGCGCATTTCCAAAGCTTTATCAGACCTATACTAGCATACTATTCATTAATTTAATTTCGGAGCTTTTTTTCTTTATGCAAAAAGTGGCTGGAAAACCGGGGACGGTCGGCCGTTCCCAAGACGGTCGAGGGACGCCTGGGCATCCCTTGCCCGCCACGAGGACAGTCGGCCATCCCCTTGCCGTATCTGAGACTTCCCCCTCAATCCAAAACGTCCCCAGAAAAAACACATTTTGGGGACACCTGGGAGACATCCCCAAGGCATCCCATGTCCCCAAAACGTCCCCAAGACAAGTACAAGGGCCAAAATGCTAGGGGACGTGACCCTGTGTACCATTGTTTTCCCTGCTATGTCTAGTACCAACAATTCTCTACTATAGCAATAATTCTCCTCATTACTGAACCTACACCTTTCGAAAGTCTATCAACTTGTTAATAGTGTCACTATTAGAAATTTAGAGCCAATAAAATGGATTTAACTTTTAGCGGGAATCTGATGTCCGACTGAACTAGATGTATGCAAATCTCAATTTTTCACATCCATACTAAGATGATGTCATGTTGATGAGTTAGCGGGCATTTCATCTTCATGTTAACTTGAAATTATCTAAACGTAAATTTTCCAATTCCTTTGAAGATTCCCACAGCTGTACAACTTCATGAACCATCATGGATTTCCAACTGAACCCAACATATAGAATATGGATATTTACACATCCATTAAGATTCATCAAATTTCCTGCTAAGGTGATAAAACGAATCCCAACAAGAACAAAAGGATGGTGAACATAATACAAACATTGGATTTTGAATTTAAACTCAAAGAATCCCCTTACATTAGATAAAGTGAATTGTGGGTAAATAGGCTCCACCTAAACATGATAATTTTAGGAGCATAAAGCAACTGGAAAATTGAAATTCCTGTTGTGGCTTAGGAAAATTCAAAGTTAGAAAACATTAACAATAAAATCATACCCAAAAAGCCCTAAGCAACAATGAAGCACAATCCTATTATGAAAACTCAAAATAACATAACGAAGTTACCCAAGTCTTCACACCGTGGTTGAATCACCTTCATTGTTCTCCATTTTGCTATGTAGTAATGAATGCCCTCATATTTGTAACCTACAATGAAAGTCTAAAGTAAATGACAGAAAATATCGAAGAAATTAATTATCTCAATAGCACGATAGCCTATAAATTCAAGATTTTTTGAGATCTCAAAATGATAAATAGCAGCGCTATTTATAGAGGGCCGGATGGAAAATTGATGGATGAGATCAATTGATTTTTAGTTCAATCAATGGCTGTAATTAATCGAGACAGGATGGGATCAGATCGGAAGTGAAAGAGCAAGAGGAAATTGAATGATTTTTCGACAAAATCAATTAGTTCGAAGAGGAAACTGAATAATTAAACAATGGCAGCATTATTTAATTATGTAAGGAAAAAAGCAAACTGATTTTTTGAATTAAATAGTAATTTAATTCAAAATAAGTGAGAAGGAAAGTCCATTTGGAAAATCATTTAAATAAATATTATTTATTTAATTATGAAGAAAGAAAAATAAGTGAATAATTAAATATTAATTATTTAATTATAGTAGACAAAGTGGTGATAATTAAATAGATTAGATTTATTTAATTATAAGGGACATGAAGCTTAGTGACGTAATTAAATAATATTTAATTAATCAAAGGCTGAGGTGAAATGATGGAAAGATTTAATTAAATAATTAAAATTACTTAATTAATAGGAGTGTTGACATTAGAAAATAAATTTTAGGTGTCTACACCCACTCTTCGCCATTAATGGATATCTACCACAACTTTTGTGCATTAATTGCATGTGGCTTTTGTGATTTTTTTAACATTTTAAGGCATTCTTTCATCTCATTTCATCACAAAAGCAAAATTAAAAGAGAAAAGAGTGATTTGACAAGCAAAGCCAAAATTGTGGAAACGACAAACAATCTGCAGAGCTGAAATATCAAAGAATCCCATAGCTGCGAAGACTTACAAAGACTTCTAGCAATTTATATAGCAAGTGAAGATGCACAAAGATGTGAAAGGTGATTAACTTTAAAGGTTTGAATATTTGCAAAATTGAACTAGGTCGCATTCTTGGTAAATTTTAATGGGTTTTCATGAATCATGGCAAATGTTGTTTGAACTAAATGTTTGGGAGAAAATGAAAACCTAAATAAACGTAAACCAATGGAAACCCTAGTTTTGCAATTGAGTAATCGCGGGTATTTCCCTTAATTCGATGCAGGAACCATGAGTCGACGATTCAATAAGGCGAAGGACAAATTCCAAGGACCTTTGCCCACCTCACACATTTGACCTACATTCAAAACAATATCAGATACCCATCTAGGGCAGTTCGACACCAAAGAATTTCAAAAGAGGGTAATTGGTGAAGATGTAGGTATGTTTGCAAAGAATATTGCAAGAAATGATCTTCACCTAACAGCCAGATTTCCAATGGTCGTGGAAGCACCAAAACTAGTTTTGGAATGCATTCACTACTACGACATGGATAGAAGGTCAGTGGTCAAGGAAGGTAGAGTTTATGCCAAACTAACTCTTGAAGGGATAGCATGAACATTCAACTATTAGTTTTTATGATCAGAAAAGAAAGCAATCAGAAAATGCAACACATGAACACCACAAGATACCCTGGGAAAACCCTCCTAACTCGAGGGGAAAAACCCAGCAAATAAATCTCTCATATATTTAGGAATAAGAGCAGAAATCTGCTTACAACTCAGGCCCAACACAAGGCCGAATAGATACAATGAATAATAGCACCTCTCCTAGATGCAAAGATACAAATGAATATGTTTCTCCTAGAAATCGATTTCTGCTACAAAATGATGGTCTGCTGCTACAAGATGATGATTTGTTGCTCAAGTATGAACTTCTTCTAGGAATGTGAATTATGATGAATGAACTTGATTCCCAAATGAATGATTACCATCTTGTATTTATAGGCAAGCACGTGACTCTTCATGAGATAGGTCAGCCCAAGAAGACAAGACTCTTGATATTAATTAAGTCGGCCTGAATTAATTAATAAACAAATATTAATTGTCTTCTAATGAATTCGCATCTTCTCATGTCGGCCATAAATGAAGCGCCTCTTCATTTGAATATAATATTAACAATTCAAATAGCTATTAGGCTATAATTTGAATTGCCTTCAATAAGACGTGTTAAACTGGAAGTAGTAGCCCGACGCTGCTTAATAACATCAACACTCCCTCTCAAGTAGGGAGGATACTTCCAGTTGAATAAGACATATCACCTCATCGTGATGTCAACCACAATGGCTACACCCATGTGTGGAATAGAGCATATCACCTCATCATGATAGCATATCACCTCATAGTGATATCAACCATCATGGCTATACCCATGTATGGTATATACAAGTGCTCATCACTCAACATGATGTTGTCACCTCATCGTGACGTTCACCATGGCTCTCCCAGAGGGTGAAAACACAAATACAAGAAAAATCATCACGAACTCTCTCATGTGATGTTGTCATGGCGTCACACATATGACATCCACCATGGCTCTCCTAGAGGGTGGAAACAAGGGCTTTCACCTTGAAATTCTCTCATAGAGAGAAATGCATTAACAAGGGCTTGCACCTCAAATCTCTCTAACAAAGAGAAATGCATTAAAGCAAATCCGAAGATCACTGACACTAAGACTCCTCAGCTAGGCAATGAGAGGTCAAATTATGACCTATGTGGAAGATTACATAAGAATATAAACAAGAAAATCATGCATAAACCTAACTTGGAGGATTTCTAGATAGATTGTGCTCATGACCACGAAGTCAAGAAAAGGTCATATCAGCAATTGACATTGAAGCAAATGATGACCTTGGTAACCTTTAATATCCCACCTTAGGAGAAAGACGAAGATAAAAAGGTCTTGCATCCCAACTATGATTTGAACAAAATATTTGATCAGCCTATTGAGGATCCAAATTGGACCAAGTCAAAGGTAACTTCTTTGAACGAAATAGTGAAACCTATTTTGGATGCCAACCAGTTGTGGCTAAATCAATGCACTCATGCTTAAAAGATGAAAGGGGTAGTTATAACATACTCCAAGGAAAATACAAGAAACAGGAAAAGAAGAGCTATGGAGGATGCAAACTACGATGATTTCTTAGTCAAGAAGAGGAAAACAATCGAGGCCAAGGTTGTGAGGATGGAGAAGGTTAAGGGTAGTGAAGAGTTATCAACTACAAGCATTACAATTGCCAATATACCAGAGGACCCTAACCAACCAATAAGGGCGATTCATGTCAATTTGATAGGGAAACCATGAGCCATATCTGCTAGTGCATCATCTCTACCACAAGCAAAGATGATCACGCCCATTTTTGAAAAACCAATGCAAGCAGTTGCTCCTTCCATGCAGGTGGTCAATCCTAAGGGTAAAGATATTCAACAAACTTCCACATCCTATTATGTAGTTAAATTGTTCGCTTCTCCTCCTTCAATGAATATTGTCTTCTTAGTGGCTAAGCCAGCAACACAACAAAGACAAATGAAAAGTCATCTCGAAGCCACCTATGAAGAGGATGATATGACCATAGAAGAAATATTAAAGGAGAAGAAGTTGGAGGAAAGGTTGAGCAAATACAAAGAGGAATTGAAAAAGAAAGAATCTCCTAGTGTACCACCCACTATTTTAGTGGATAGTGAGGGTGATGATGAAGATGAAGATTATATCAATTTTGATGTGATGACAAGCGAAACACTCATTCTTTCAAGATCTTTTGAACCAATCAAAGAAGATCCAATTTTGGGGAAGGCATTAAAAATAGGTGAATTTGAGGTCTTCAATGTTCAATTCATCCCATTCTTTTTGAGATGGTCGAAGACCAATCTCAGCTTGAGGAACTAAATAAGGAAGAAACTCTAGAACAAAGCTTAATGGAAATGCGTCAGGAAATTGGAAATTTGATGCAAGAACAAGAAGTTCCACCACAAAGTGAGAACGTAATGAATGAGGCTAAACCTGATGATATTATGGAACAAACAGTGCAATTGGCACATGAAGAAATTTCTCTGGAGGTGCAGCATGACAATATGCTAGAAGTAGGACTAGAAGTAGAAATTGTTGAACAACAACAATAAGCTATGTTAAGCTAGAGTAACGTAGAGGTTACTAGTGAGCAAGAAGGGGAGGATGTAAATGTTGACACATGTTACTTCTAGTGAAAATCCTATAGAGGAAGAAATACTACCAAAGCAGGTGCATGTACCACAAGAAGAACAACCTCAAGAAAATCCTAACAAACAAAATATTTTCTCTGCAACACATGTGGAAGATGTCGAAAATACCCAATCTCTACAATACCCTCAACAAGCTCTCAGTTGGTTACCTAACCAATTGCAACCGCCTATCTAGGTACAAATTGTTCCATTAGACTTTAAAAGTCTAATTCAAGAAATTGACATCCCTTGACCCAAAAAGAAGGCAAAAACAATGAATTCAACTAAAAGAGATGCTACATGGGCAAAGTCGATTCAAGTTGTTCCCATTAACCAAAAAGATTAAAGGAGAAATGTTGGCATCAAATTATCAAATCTTCACCATTAAACTGGGACATACAACTAGGGAACAAGAGATTGAAGACTCAAGGGGGAATGTGGAAGCGACAACCACCAGAGTGATGAAGGATAAAAAGAAGAAAAAGGAATTGAAGGGAAAAATAGCACAACTCTAGAACTTCATATAAGCCCTTGTCCAACTGGATCTAGCTATTGAAAAATTACCTCCACATCCAATTTTGCTATTTGAGGAATAGGTAGAAGCAATAGATAGTATGAAGCATAAGGCCAATATGCTTAATAAATGGATGGATGACTTGATCAAGGAAGATGAGGAGATGATAAAATCTGCTATTGCAAACTATAAAGAGATGTCCCAATGGAAGCAAAAGGTAAATAAATTAAAGAAAAGTTGTCAAGATAGGCTAGTGCAGAACGACATAGAACTCAAAAGAGTTCTAGTGATTGGAAAAATGGATAGTAACTATTTGCTAAAAGAGAAAATAGTCACTAGTGAAGATATCCCTAAGCTAAAAATGTGAGAACTCCAATTGAAATTGGGGAAGAATATGATAAAAGAATGCAAAAGCCAAAATGGAAGCCCTACGAGTTGCTAAAAAACATAATGAAGAAGCAAATGTCAAACAAAGATTATAATAAAGCAACCCAAAACAAGAATATTAAGATAAAGACTAGATTTAATTAGACTGTCTCACAAGACTTAGGTCGAGTGGGAATCAAAAAAGTTTTGATTGCTTTTGGAGAATATATTAAAGGCAAGAGGCATTGGGAAAAGAAATTATGATAGAAGATAATGTTGGTTCTCAATGAGTTTTAACTATCACTCATTTTGATGATATATGCCTAAGGCACCAAGGTTCAAGGTGATGCATTTTTTAAGTCACAAGCAGTATGGTATTCTTGTGGATATTGCGGACATTTTGTGCTTGACCTACTCAATGTGTTTTGAATATGCTTTTTGAGAATAGAGATTGATTAGGATGTTATATTGGTTAAGTAAAGATAAATGTTGACTTGGATGAGGTAGTGAAGACTAATGATGGATTGTTGCCACAGCTATGTCAACATAACTGTGTTTTCCACAATTCTTATTGCTATGGGTTTTTCAGAGGTGTTTGGTCAAAGATGTTTCCAAAATTTTCCAATTTCTCGATTTTTTCATGCCAGCTATCCAAGATGCAACTATAGGAATGATATTCCACCTGCCAACTATCATTGTAATGACATCATTTATGTGCCACATATCAATCTAATGTCGTAAATTTGTTCATTATGTAATCTCATCCATCCAATTGTAAATGACTCTAAGCATCCTTATTCTATAAAAGGGCTCAAGTCATTCATTTTTAGGAGATCATAAATTGTTGATACTTGTCAAACTTAAGTTGGAGAACTGCCAACATTAAGTTTGCTTCATGATTTCTCTTCACATTCAGTGAGAACATTTGTATATTCTTGTACAGAGTACTGAATTGGAAGCCAACTGTTGGTCATTTCCTGATTGTAAATCATAAGTGACTGTACATTTATTGTTTATTGTGGAATATCAAATTGTCACACCAATATTTGGGGTGCATTTGATCAATTTCTTGGTGTGACGAAATTCCTTTGAATCTTTGCATCAACTATATGTAGTTGTGATTAATTCTAGTGAAATAGAAGTTGATTTTAAGTCTCCATTCATTATTTTGGAAGGATGTTAATGTGTGATCATTGGAAAAGATAGTCTCTTAGACCCTTTCCTTTCCTCTCTATATCTTTTTCTCATTTTTATCAAACTCTTTAAGAATGAACTCATACTTAATGATATTTGTGAAGAGGTCACTAAGATACTTTTTGAAATTCTGAATCTAAATTTCATAAAAAAAATTCTTATGTAATTTCAGAAGAATTAGTAAATCCTTGTCAGTTTATAAGTCTTGTGAGTGAAGAATATTTCATAGTCTCTTTGTAAGTAATAGTAAAATACAGCGAACCCTGAGTGAAACCAAGTGTGTCAAGACCTAGCGATGAAGACTTGGGATTACAAATTCTATTCGAATTTGAAGTCTTTCAAGAGAGATAGGTTTTATTCTAATAATTTTATCTGTGTCTGGTGTGATTAACAACCACATCAACAAAATTCTATCTATGTTGGAAATCTATACTAAGTATAGATTTAACTGGAGCATCTCACAAGACTTAGGCCAAGAGAGAATCAACAAGATGCAAATGTTCCAAAAGGTAAAATAGCATTATAAGAGCTCAAAAGAATGAAACTACATGACTAAAAATACAAATTAGGAGAGTGAGTGTATATAGACTATGTGAGATGCAGGTAGCAAATACAACCAATAGGGAGAGACCACCAAAAAGCATCCAAAAATTGAAAATTGTAATGGGTGATCCCATAATAGTGGTTTACACTTTTTGGGACATCCTGATTTTTGTTGAAATCGCACATTTTTAAAAAATATAACGATTTAAGCCTTGATAAGTTCCATTTAAAGGATTCCAATTGAAGAGGGTTTGATCAAACCACCTTAGATCAAACCCCCTTGGATAGAACCCCGCTAGTTTTAAACCATACCAATAACAGAGTCTCCTTTACACCTATCAAAATGCTGATAAAAATCCACTTTTTATTTACTTTTTGGGGGATCAAATGACTTCATTTAAAATTTATTTTTGTAAGTATGTAATCTTTATTATAAGTTTTCCCAAAAAGTATAATTTTAAATATATTTAATTTGATTACTTATTTTTTATTTTTTGTGAATATAGGTTTTTCACTGAAAATCAAGCTCTTAATTTTGCACATGTGGAAAAATAGTAGATTATCAAAAAAAAATCTAAAAAATATCTATGCACTTGATATTGATGTTCTTGATCCAACCAAAAAAAAAAATGAATTTTGATACACAAAAAAAAAGTTATGTTAGCAAGTAAACCTATGTCTAAATTGTTACTTGTTTGACTTCGAAACTTAATTAAGAAAAAAAAAAATCAATAAAACAATATGAAACCAATTGCATGCACTAGAGATCATAGTTACGAATCTAAATTCAAAATAATTATAATTTTACCCTTCATAGAAAAAAGTTGTGTTAGCAAGTACACATCACTCTTTAAAAATGGTGTTTACTATTAAAAACTAGTTTTTGAAGATGGAAAATTAAATGCAATTTGATTCCAAAAAAAATTTAAAATATATATTTAGAATGTACAGGCAAAATGTCACAAATCACTAGTTTGCATCATCTTCAAATTCCTCATGGTTTAGCAGCTGTAGATGCCCGAAAGTGTTAAAAAAAATCAGTTCAATGTCAAATTTGGTCAAAAAGTGTTATCCATTATTGTGGGATCACCCTAATTCCCATGGAAGATGCTGACAACTCACTCGACTCACATTAATACCCACTTTATTAACCTAACCAAGCTTAAATAAAAGTGTAGGAAAAACCTAGACTAGAAAAAGAAAAACCTATACTAACACCCCCCTTACGCTTAGCTTAGATGGGTGAAAAGATGGATCCCAACAAATAAAGCCTGATGAGACACCCATGTACATAGAATTCCTCCCCAAAGAGATAAGGTGCCCATTGCAAAACAAAAAAGAGAATCCCCCCCCCCCAAAATAGAGAGAGAAAAGACACCCCTCATAGTCGAGAGAGAATGGAAAGACTAAGAAGCCCCCAAAAGATGAAGCCTCCCACATCCCTAGCAAAGCTAATAGATAAAGATACTTGCTTTCTATCAAAGGTTTGGCAAAAACATTGGCAACCTACTCAAAAATTAGGTAGTAGAGAAGATCAATGACATGTCCATGGATAAGCTCCCAAATGTAGTGCATGTGAACCTTTATGTGCTTGGTATATTGATGATGGAACGAGTTCAAAGAAATTCGGATAGCATTTTGGTTATCACAAAATATGACACCTCAGTGGAAGAAAGGCTAATAACAAAATGCTTTCCCGAGCAACAAATAGGCTCTGAACCAAGAGAGAAGTTATAACTTGACATGGATTTGCAATCCTAAGAATCACCTGCCCAATCTCAATCTATATAGCTCACCAAGTCAATATCAATGCTTGTTTCATAGTGAGTCCCGAAATTGAGTACCTTGTATGTAATGGAGAATCCTTTTGGCTACCTGCCAATGCAACTCATGGATCTCCTACATAAACCAGGAGACAACACCCACAACATATGAAATATCAAGAATCATGTGAGTCAAATAAATAAAGCTCCCAAAAAACTATTGATACAAAGTACCATCAATCAAAGGTGAAGAACACAAAGCCTCAGGCTTGACTCCAAAAAGGAAGGGAATCAAAGCAAGTTTGCAGTCAACCATGTGAAACCTCAAGAACAAATATAGTGCATACTTGAAATATGCAATAGTGATCCTAGAAGCAAACTGAGATATCTCAATCCCGAGAAAATAATGGAACAAGCCCAGGTCAATCATCAAAAACCTATCATGAAAGGCAATTTTCACTGTCATAATGGATGAAGAACTCTCTGATCAATAGGTCATCAACATAGAGAACTACAACGAGGAGAGAATCATCTTGTTGTAAAATGTAGATGTTTGGTTCCAAATGGCAATGAGACAATCCAAGTGTGAGAAAGAAAGGAATCTATCATGGCATACCAAGCCCAAGGGGCTTGTTTTAGGCCATAGATAGATTTCCTAAGTCTACAAACCAAAAGGAATCCTAAAGAAAATCCTATGGTTGCTCCATGTATATCTCCTCCCCAAGTTCTTAATGAAGAAATGCACTCTTCATGTCCATATAGTGAATCCCCCAACAATGTGTTGCATCAAAAGCAAGCATGAGTCAAATGGGATTCATCTTAGCAACGGGGTCAAGGTCTCAAACCAATCAATACCAAGAACTTGGGAAAAATCCTTTGCAACTAATTGTGCCTTATACTTATTCACTGACCCATTTGCTGCAAATTTTGACTAAAAAATCCACTTGCATCAAAAAAGCTTTCTTCCCTTGGGAAAAGGGAAAAGATCCCAAGTGTGGTTCCTAATCAAAGAATCATACTCTTCCTACATAGCAACATCCCATTCAAGAATTCTAAATGCCTCCTAAAACAACCAATGATCAAAAGCAGTGACTATTGAAACATGTGGAAACCCATGAAACTATGAACGAGTCTACCTAATGTCTAATGGATCCCCAACCCAATCGCCTACATACTACATTTTTTGTCGAGCCCAAAGGGCCCTGAAGTTGAATAATCAAGAGAAGAATCATCAATCTTTGAATGATGACTAGGAGATGAAGGAAGAGAAGCCTCATCATCACTCTCAACATCAAAACAAAAGAAGACTCATCATTAGGAATCTACCTAGGTGGATTTGAATCCTCAAGAATTGTCATCTAGCCCAGGTGACTCCAATGTGAATGTAGTAGGATGAGAGGTGTCAAGAGTGGAACTTGCAAAAGCCCTCTTCAACACTCCTCTCAATGAACAACTCATGAAGTAGGGTGGAGCAAATAATAACTCTTAACACCATCTAGATATCCTATAAATATGCAAGGCTTGTTTTGCAGATCCATGGCCATACATGTTGATGTTATAGCAGCTATGGTTTGCACTTCATCACACAAGCTCCAAGAAGAAAAACAAAATTAAATGTATAGCCATTCGGCTATTTAATTTATACCAAACAATAAATGTAAATGCTAAAGGGCCAACCCTTCTTGGTTCGCATATTTTAGTCTTGGCTTGAGCCGACTTTATGTATTTATTTATTTATTTTGTATATGAGCCGACCTAAGTGAAGAGGCGCCTCACTTGTATAAAGGCAAGGTCATTTATGTCATTATACACATTCATCTCAAGCAAGTTCGGATTTTATATTCAAGAGCAGAATTCGCACTTTAGAAGAGCAGGTCCGATTTCAAGGAAGAACATATTCATTTGTATCTTGTGTATCTAGAAGAGGTGCGACCTCATTGCATTCATTATTGGCCATTGCTGGGCCTGAGTTGTAAGCAGATTTCTGCCATTGTTCTATATTATAGAAGAGATTCATTGCTGGGTTTTTCTCCCTCAAGAGGAGGGTTTTCCCAGGGTATCTTTGTGTGTTCATTGTCTTATGTGTTGCAATTCTTTTAAGTACTTTCATTATTCAATCTAATCTAAGAAACACTAACATGGTATCAGAATGGGTGTGAAAAAGATCGTATCAGATTTAGTGTGCAACACTCACTTTATTCTTTTTCAGTCTATCTCTTATTTCTCAAATTCAAGATGGTGAATGGCCTGAAAATCGAGGATAGACTCAAAGGGATTTCGAACTACACATCATGGAGGTTCAGAATCATGCTCACCTTGGAAGAGAATGATTTAGCTGAGTTCGTGAAAACAAAAGTTCCTGACCCTGAGGAGGAAGAAGAGAAGCTACAGTGGAGGAAGAAAGACACTAGGGCAAAGAAAGTGTTGGTTGATTTCGTCAAGGATCATGTTGTACCGATTGTCTTCAAGTTGGATACAGCAAGAGAGATGTTTGCAACCATGGAAGAGATGTACGAAATCAACAACACTAGTCGAGCTCTCGCACTGAAGCAACAACTTTATCATGTGAAAATGGCGAAAGGAGAATCTATTATCACATACTTCATGAGGATTTCAGAGATAAGAGATCAGCTCTCCACAATTGGTCACATGATTGACGACAAGGACCTAACTATGTTGGCTCTCAATGGTCTTCCGTTTTCATGGGAGGCATTCATTCAAGGAATCAGTGCAAGATCTAAACTTCCCAAGTTTGATAGATTGAGGATTGACTGCATTCAAGAAGAGTCAAGACTAACGACAAGGGGAATTGGTCAAAGTTCAAAGAATGAAGAAATGCAAGTTCTTGCCTCTCATTCATCGAACAAAGGAAAAGGCTTTAAGAAAGGGTTCTTCAAAAGGAATCGAGAGAATGGAAATGATGGTGCTCCTGCTTTCAAAAAGAAACGAGACATGTCCAAGATTCAATGTTTTCGTTGTGATAAGTATGGTCACTTTGCAAAGGATTGTCCTCAAAGACCTAAGCAACAAGTTGCCACTGCTAATGTTGAAGAAATCGCTCCACAAAAGGACTCCAATGATTATCTGTTCTATTCAGCCTTGTCAAGCAATGTTTCTACCGACTCCAACACTTGGTTGATTGATAGTGGTGCTTCTAGGCACATCACCGGTTTTAGGGGTCACCTTTCAAACTTAGTGGAGAGCAACTCTAGTGATCAAGTCGTTATTGGAGACGATGCCAGATATTCTGTGAAAGGAATTGGAAACTCCACTCTTCACTTGGATTCCGGGATTTCATTAGAGTTGAATGATGTACTGCTCATTCCAGGGATAAAGAGGAATCTTGTCTCAATTTCAGCATTGGAAGACAAGGGTTATCAAGTTGCCTTCTCCAAAGGCAAAGTTCTTATATGGGCAAAGAACTCCAGCTTCAAAACTGCTCAAGTGATTGGAGTTAGACATGAATGTCTTTACAAGCTATGCACTCGTCCTCTTCAAGCGCTTGTGCATGACAGTTCCAGCATGTGCGATCTTTGGCATCGAAGATTGGCTCACATTCACTTTCGTGCTCTACCTAACATGGAGAAGATGGTCACTGGTCTTCCAAAATTCAATCAAGAACACGAAGGTACATGCAAGGGATGCGCCCTAGGCAAGAACACAAAAGGTACGTTTCATACTAGTGAAAGTAGATCTAAATGAATTCTTGACTTTATTCATTCTAATTTGTGTGGTCCAATGTCTATTGCATCATCTAGTGGTTTCTTGTATTATATTATTTTTATTGATGATTACTCTAGAAAGACTTGGATCTATTTCTTGAGATCTAAAGAATCTAAAGAAGTATTAGAAAGATTCAGAGAATTCAAGGCACAGGTTGAAAACCTGTCTGGGAAAAGGATCAAGGTATTAAGATCCGACAATGGTGGAGAATACACCTCTGGCACATTTCGAGATTTTTGTATTGAAGCAGGGATTAAGAGGGAGTTCAGTGTTCCCTATAATCCACAACAAAATGGTATTGCTGAAAGAAAGAATAGGTCTATTGTGGAAGCAGTGAAAGCTATGATCCATGATCAAGACCTGCAAATCTCTCTTTGGGCGGAAGCATCGAGGACAGCCGTCTATGTTCAAAACAGGAGTCCCCACAGGATCTTAGAGAATAAAACTCCTGAAGAAGCATTCTCAGGGGTGAAACCTGAAGTTAGTCATTTGAGGATCTTTGGTTGTCCAGTCTATATCCATATTCCAAAAGAAAAGAGAACAAAGCTGGAACCTTCTGGAAAGAAAGGAATTCTTGTAGGTTACAGTGAGGCATCAAAAGCTTACAGGATATACATACCAGGACAGAAGTCTATTGAGATTAGTAGAGATGTCACATTTGAGGAAGATGTTGCTTTCAGAAGGTCCAAAGGCACTCCTATGGAGATTGATGAAGAAGAACCTCCTCAAGATATGGAAATTGACAATATTCCAGAGAACCTAAAGGAGGCTCCAGAACCTAAAGAAGATGTTGATCCAGTTGAACCCTTGGATCCTACTGATGGGCCTCTAGATATTGTGATTGGGAAGGAAAGACCTCTTTGGGCTCGTAGGACAATGCAGGAAGCAAAAAGTTTTGCAGCTCCAAGAGGAGCTTTCAGAGAAAGCAAGAGACCTCACAAGTTCTCTAGTTATGTCGCCTTGATGAGTCAGATTATTGAGTCAAAGCCTTCAAGTGTTGAAGAAGCTTCTAGTCAACAAGTATGGAAAGATGCCATGTCTGAGGAATATCAATCCATACTTAAGAACGATGTTTGGGATATAGTTCCTAAACCCAAAGGCAAATCTGTGGTGTCTTCTAAATGGCTCTTCAAGATCAAGCATGCAGCTGATGGGAGCATTGAGAAACATAAGGCAAGATTTGTGGCTAGAGGGTTCTCACAGAAAGAGGGAGTTGACTATGAAGAAACCTTTGCTCCTGTGGCTCATTATACTTCTGTTAGAACCATCATTGCTATTGCTGCAACTAGAGGATGGAAGATTCACCAAATGGATGTAAAGACAGCTTTTCTAAATGGTGTAATAGAAGAAGAGGTTTACATTGAACAACCTAAAGGATTTGAGGTACATGGAAAGGAGTCTCATGTTTGTAAGCTGAAGAAGGCCT
Organism: Sequoiadendron giganteum; assembly: GCA_007115665.2. NCBI lineage: Eukaryota > Viridiplantae > Streptophyta > Pinopsida > Cupressales > Cupressaceae > Sequoiadendron > Sequoiadendron giganteum. The sequence continues at coordinate 51,378,854 of CM021110.1, read as the reverse complement.
TGTATGGTCTTAAGCAAGCTCCTCGTGCCTGGTACGAAAGGATTGATCAGTATCTATCAAGTCTCGGCTTCTCAAAGAATGATGCAGATTCTAACCTCTACTTTAAGGTAGTAAAGGGTGAGGCTTTGATTCTGGTTTTATATGTTGATGATCTGATTATCACTGGTGAAGAACATCTAATTCTAAAATGCAAGAAGGAATTAGCTTCAGAGTTTGAGATGAAGAATCTAGGTCTTATGCATTACTTTCTTGGCTTAGAAGTTTGGCAAAAATCAGATGAGATGATTCTAAATCAAGGCAAGTATACTGTTAACATTCTCAAAAGGTTTGGTATGATTGACTGCAAACCTATGTCTACACCCATGGAGACTAATCTAGATAAGTTGAAAGAGGCTGCAGTTAGTTCAGAACCAGTAGATTCTACGATGTATAGACAATTGATTGGTTCATTGATGTATCTAGTTAACACTAGACCTGACATCTGCTATGCAGTGAGTGCACTTAGCCAATTTATGTGTGAACCAAGGCAAATACATCTTGTAGCAGCTAAACATATCCTGAGATATTTATGTGGCACAATTGGATATGGGTTGAGATATTCTTCAGGTGTGGATTTAGAGCTGCATGGTTTTACTGATTCTGATTGGGCAGGATGTGTCTCAGATCGGAAGAGTACCTCTGGTTGTTGCTTCAGTTTGGGGACTGCTATGATTTCTTGGTGTAGCAGGAAACAGTCTTCAGTGGCCTTGAGTACAACTAAGGCAGAATATATAGCAGCTTGTGTGGCAGCTCGTGAGGCAATGTGGCTTCGTAAACTCCTTGCAGGATTGTTTGGACAATCAATGGAGCCTACTATTATACACTGTGATAATCAAAGCTGTGTAAAGCTTTCTGTCAATCCCGTGTTTCATGACAGAACAAAGCATGTTGAGATCAAGTACCACTATATTAGAGATATGGTACAAAGGAAAGTTATACAGTTGAGGTATATCAGCACTGAAGAGCAAACGGCAGACATTCTCACCAAGCCTCTCGCCAGGATTAAGTTTGTGTACTTCCGAGAGAAACTTGGTATGGTGGACAATGCAGCCTTGACTAAGAAAGAGTCTCAATATCAATGATCCTTATTGATAATGCAATTCTCTGTTGAGAGAGAGTTGAGGTGAAAGCCCTTGATAATGCAATTCTCTGTTGAGAGCGAGTTGAGGTGAAAGCCCTTGATAATGCAATTCTCTATTGAGAGAGAGTTGAGGTGAAAGCCCTTGATAATGCAATTCTCTATTGAGAGAGATTTGAGGTGAAAGCCCTTGTTTCCACCCTCTAGGAGTAGCCAAGGTGGATGTCATGTGTGTGACTCCATGACAGCATCACGTGAGGGAATCCGTGATGATTTTATTTGTGCTTGTGTATCACCCTCTGGGAGAGCCATGGTGAAAGTCACATTGAGGTGACAACATCACATTAAGTGATGAGCACTTATTTTTTACCATCTGTGGAGGTAGCCACAATGGTTGATATCACGATGAGGTGATATTCTTTTGTTTTCATTCTGATATGATGTGTCTTGTGCAAGTGGAAGTTCATCCCTAGCTGAGAGGGAGTGTTGATGTTATAGCAGCTATGGTCTGCACTTCATTGCACAAGCTCCAAGAAGAAAAGCAAAATTAAATGTATAGCCATTCGGCTATTTAATTTATACCAAACAATAAATGTAAATGCTAAAGGGTCAACCCTTCTTGGTTCGCATATTTTAGTCTTGGCTTGAGCTGACTTTATGTATTTATTTATTTATTTTGTATATGGGCCGACCTAAGTGAAGAGGCGCCTCACTTGTATAAAGGCAAGGTCATTTATGTCATTATACACATTCATCTCAAGCAAGTTCGGATTTTATATTCAAGAGCAGAATTCGCACTTTAGAAGAGCAGGTCCGATTTCAAGGAAGAACATATTCATTTGTATCTTGTGTATCTAGAAGAGGTGCGACCTCATTGCATTCATTATTGGCCATTGCTGGGCCTGAGTTGTAAGCAGATTTCTGCCATTGTTCTATATTATAGAAGAGATTCATTGCTGGGTTTTTCTCCCTCAAGAGGAGGGTTTTCTCAGGGTATCTTTGTGTGTTCATTGTCTTATGTGTTGCAATTCTTTTAAGTACTTTCATTATTCAATCTGATCTAAGAAACACTAACAATACATTTCTCTATAAAAAAGTGGGCCCACACAAAAGAACCAAACCAAAAACATTGAAATGTTTAAAGGTTGGTTTAACTGGTCTAAGCTTCAGAAGGAGTAACTCCCTCCAAGGATCAACGATGAACACGGTTTTCGATATAAAAAGCATAGTTTATGGCCTCCACCCAATACTAAGGTGCATAAGATTTGTAGATGAACCACGCAATTCATCATTTCCTTCAAATGCATGTTATTTCATTCTACTACACCATTTTGCTAAGAATTGTATAGAATTGTGCATTGCAAATCAATCCCCTCTAAAATGCAAAACTACTAAAAACAATGGTTGGCATACCATCATCGTCTTTTTGAATAACTTTGTTAACTTTCCCTGATTGTCCCTTTGCAAAAACATTGAAGTCTTCAAAGTTCTCAAAGACCTTGGACTTCCACCCGAGAAAGTATACCCAAATATATCTAGAAAAGTCATCAACAAGTGTCCAGACATATTTGGCTCCGCTAAAGGAAAGATGTGGAAATTGACCAGCCAAATCATTGTGAGCCAACTCTAGCATCTATGAAGCTCTCCATGCTTTGCCTTTATCAAACTTCTTTTTAGGATGCTTACCAAGAATGCATCCTTAACAAACACCGTCAAAAAAGAAAATAGAAGGCAACATTGAAACCATACTCTATTGGTTGACTTGCTACAAGTAGTGGTAGTTGAGATGGTCAACCTGCTCATGCCATAACCTATTCACTTTATCGGCATGAGTGCAAAAACAAGTCAAAGGAGGATCAAAAACAAAGTGAGAAAAGAGATAAAGTCAAGACTAATGATCTACTCACCCCGTTACAACTATAGAGCCACTATGCATTCCACCTAAAACCAATGAATCAAGAGTGAACTCAACTTGCTTGCCTGAAACTATGTGAGTGATTTGATAAACTAATAGGAAATTAGTTGATAATGGAGGCACACAAAGAACATCCTGAAATGTGTCATTCCCCACATTAACAAACCCTCTCCCACACAACTCAACAAGGTGTTGTAAGCCAATGGGTAATGTAGAACAAGGCTCCAAATATGTGAACTCATCTTGAGATGAAGCCACATGGTGTGAAGCACTTGAATCAAGAACCCAAGTGGATGGTGGAGAAGCAACTACTATGAGGGCATTTCCCTTTCCTTTCCCCATGCTGTTATCTTTTGCCTTGGTAGACTCCTCATTTTAACTTTATTTTACTAACTCAAGAACACTAATGTTATTCTCCTCCAAAATATGTGTCAAATGATCTATCTATTTCTTCAAACACTTATGTTCATCATAACCAAGCCTTTTATTATAGGCAAACTTAACATTTTCTTTCTCAAGCTTGTCATCTTTTGAAGAAGAGGTCTTTGAAGCTGCTTTTGAGGCAACTTGCTTCAAATCCTTTTTCTCCTTGTTATTGTTGCTTTTATATTTCTTATCCTTATTGCCCAATCCATTCTATTATTATGTCTTGGTTGGGAACCAAGGCATGTGACTTAGAGAATTTGAGAGTGTCCATCTAGATGAGCCTATCATGTTTCCCTAGTGGGAGAGACAAAAAAGTCATCTAGAGATGATATAGTGAATTGAGTTGCTAGGGCACTCTCGATGGCATAGAAGGTAGAGACAAAGATTGAATAGTCAAAACCAAGTTTAGTGAGGATATTGAAGATCAATTGTTCGTCTTAATTTTCAATTCCACATTGTTTCAACCACAATCTTTGCGATTTCAATTTAAAATCTTGAATAGTGTCAACTATCTAGGCACAAACTAATGAGCTCACTCATGGCATCCTAAGCCCCAAACGAAGTGTCCAATTTGAACCAAATCATGTTGGGAGTATTCAAGGATTCAATAACAAAAAGAAAATAGGGAGATATAACAAACACAATAATCCATAAACTTCATCACATTTATTAAACCACTAAGGTTTTTTTGCAAGTTGAGTAGATTCTACGTTTATACCCATTTGCAATTCTTTACTTCTTAAGAAGATAAAAAAATTAGATTTCTAGTCAGAATAGTTGCATAAAGGAGGAACTAAAATTTGATCCATGTTGCAGAAACAATAGATGCAAAAACAAAAGAGTATAAAAAAAAACACAAGAACACCCCTGTTACTAGTTGCTAATATGATTCCCCAAGCAATTACAATGTTTGGCACTTTTTAATTAATGCAATGCATGATGCAAATACCAAATTTATAGAGTTTTACAAGGCCCAAAAGTCACCAAATTAATGAAACTACAAATCAAGTATAATATGAAAGGAAATAGAAAACCCTAGTATGGAGTACACAAAAAACATGCAATCGGTAAAAATAATAACCAAAAAGGAGTTTGTTTGCACAAGTTATAGCCCTCAAAAGGTCTCAAAACAAGAATTGAGTAGCAAATCCTATAAAAAAACTGAACCTTCAAATCAAAAACCAAATAAACCACTGTGAAGAGTGCAAAATTTTGTCCCAAATCAAAAAAAAAAAGTTACTCAAAGAGATACCTCTATATGGCTAAGAAAAAGTCGTTTAAGACGATCTTTAAAACTCAAAACTACAAAGAAGAGGCGCTAGAGGCCCTAGTGGCTCGAGGGTGGCAATGCCCAAGCAACCAGAGAAAGGCACCACCAACAACGACAATGAGCTAGTTGCACATTGGTTGCAACTAGGCGGATATGTGCATATGTGGGACCTTGGCAATGCACGGACTACAGCAGCAATGGTGATGATAGCGCAAAGATACCTCACAAGCGATGGAGAAGACTAGTGGTGTTGCTAATTGTGGCACTAACCACAACAGGCCACTAGTTGCTAGACCCTAGTAGTCTTGTGCAAGTTGCACAATATCGCACGGTCTTAATAATGCCCATGGGGCACAAAAGATTTTTTTATTTTGAAAAAAATTTAATCCTACAATCATATAGATACTACACTAGGAAGGTCATAAAACCTCGCAAGAAAAAAAATTGCCACAAAACACCTAAGCCCAAATTGACAAATTTTATACCAAAATAGAAGCTTTTGGGCCTTCCAAACACAATGGTTAGGTCTGTTTAACTTGAAAATGTCCCAGATAAAAACTATCATATCAACATTCAAACCCCCATTTTGAAAACAAATTGCCCAATCTTTGATTTTGGTGAAATGAAAGCCGATTTTGACTTCCTCAAGCCTTTTGGACACTGGAATAGCTAAAAATGTTGCCAAGATTACCAAAAAGCTACAATCACAGAGATTCTAAACAATACAAGTGCGAACCCCAAAAGTTTAAATTTGTCGTCAAACTTTTTTGATTCTCCAAATCATCCAAACATGCAAGAGAAGAACATATTAAGTTTTCAATAAACCTACATGCAAAGTAATTAGAACCCCCCAATCTCTCAAGTAGGAAAACTAAACATTCTCTTACCCTACACCAAATGCTTTGATACCATGTTAGAATCTCTAAACAAATGAAAATCCAAGATCTAGTGCAGGAAATAGAAATTATATAACTACAAATACAAATAATCAAAAATCAAAATAGAATTACAAAGTTAGAATCCAACAAGAGAGATGAAAATGCTCCTAGAGGAAAAATAGCATTAAGAGAGCTCAAAAGCATGAAGCTACATGCATGAAATAGAAGCTAGGAGAGTAAGTACATATAGACAATGTGTGAGGGAGAAGGTGGCAAATATGACCAAAAGGGAGAGTATACCAAAAGTATCCAAAAATAGGAAAGTGTAAACCCATGGAAGATCTCAACAACTCACCACACTCGCATTGATACCCACTTTATTAACCTAAGCAAACTTAAATCAAAGTGTAGAAAAAACCTATACCACTCATGTTAATACCCACTTTATTAACCTAAGCAAGCTTAAATAAAACTGTAGAAAAAAGTACCACTACAAAAATTAAAAAACTATACCAACATCAAGAAGAGCAAAGAAAAACCTCAAAAGCATCCCTTTGTGCTCAAACACAAGATACCACAAAGGTTACAATTTTGCAAGAAAAATTTGCAAGACCCAAGGCCACCACGATATATGTGGAAAAGTAAAAGACAATCTATAAATGCCTCCTATAAGAAGACAATGTTGGATTTTCTTAGGCCAAAAGTGGGTGAAATTTTTCAGATATCCAAGTACATGTGGGACTGATTTACAAGAGTAAAGAGAATGTGTGGACCATGAGAAGAGGACTTCAAAAAAGGTATGAAGGATACTTGGTCTCCTCATCAAACAACTGCAAAAGGCTTAAATGACAAAAAAATGAATGGATAATAGATGATGGGATAGAAGCTAAGAAAGTTGATGTTGTAGCTCTAGAAGTCGAGGCAAGTTGGTGGACCAGCAACTGCTAGGAATCTCATTGTTGAGGTTCCAAAGCTAGTTGTTGCAGCTAGGTTAATTGGTGTATCTACTCCTATGTAGTGTCAAGCGTGGGAGAATCAACCCCTACTGTGTGGGCCACTTTTTGGATGCCATGATTTTTATTAAATCTGGTGTTATAATATTTTATTCAGATTATTTGTTTGCAGTCAATACCACAAGTTCAGGCTTATACTTATAGAAGCATAGGTTGTATGCTATGTTACAAGTCTGCCCCTTGGGGCCCCTGGGTCCGGTCCGATTTGACTCGAGTTTGAGATCCAAACCCGGTCCCCTGTGGATTCGGACAAGGTCCAACCCACAAACTGTGGGTCCGACCTTGTCAAACCTGGGCGAACCCGCAGCATATATTGAAAAAAAAAATTGACTTTATTTTTACTTATTTTAGACATAAAAATATTAAATAAAGCCCCCCAATCCTAAAATTAAGTCCACCATTAAGGTTTGTGTGGCTTTGAAGGTCTTAATTTGGGTCTTATTGTGAATGCAAAATGATGTACGCCATGAAGGTTTGTGTGGTTGCCCCAAAACCTCCAAGAGGGGCGCCCCTTGACCTTGATGGCACTTTCAAATTTGAAGTGCTTAAGCCCTTTCAATTTGACAATAGAGGCTAGGCTTGCATCCTACTAAATATGCCTCAAAGCCAATCTTCGCCGATTAAAATCTTGCAACTCAGAGGTCATCTTGCAAATCCGTATGGTAGAATGTTTCTTGGTACATATGGTAATATGTCTGCTCAGTTTTGGGCCCCCATGATGAGTTTTGACATGCCTTTTTATCCTTTCCTAACTGTGACCGGGCTAGATTTGGTGTTTCATAAAGTTGCGAGTTTTCAAAATCTGAGGGCAACCCATTTCTCATTTTGGTCTAAAACCTCTTAGTTTCCAATTTCATAAAAAACGGATGCCATCTAATACATTATTTTAACGTATTTTGGTTGTGGCGAACACGTCCTACAAGTCAATTTACGAAGGAGGTACCTATATTTGTATTGTTAGGCAAAATCCAATTACAAACCCATGTTGTATTTAATTGATTAGGCCCACTCGCAAAAAATCATGGCTCCAAGCGTCCCCATTTGCGCATAGTGAATTTTCGCCATTTCAACGACAGGCGAAATTAAATTGCACCTATTTCCTAATGTTTCAAAATCCAATATTTAAAATATTCTCAATATTTTAAATGTTATTGAAAAGCATTGTGCACATGAAATGGAAGATTTTAGGGCAAATACAATTTTAAATATATTGCAAACTTTATACTTTGCGAATAGTAAAAGGTAGTCTTACTTCCCCACCAACCCGCTAGAAGAAATGTTGACGACAGTAGAAGCCAGTGGGGGAGTGGGGAGAGGTGTGGGCAGCTTTTGGGAGGTGGTTAAATATTAAAGGAGACTATATAAACCTTGCAAAAGTTGTATCAAACATTTTTTAAATGTTTTCGTGGCTTTCTCATTGTTGCCCGCCAACCTACGACAGTGGAGGCTCACAGCAGCAAAAGCTAGCGAGGAAGCGAGGAAAGGAAAAGGGGAGCCTGTGGGTGAAGATAAAAGTGTTTAAAAGCATTTTGTTAAACGTTGCAATGTGTTTCAATTCTGTGATGAGGAGAATTTCATTGTGGATGGAGCTGAAAATGGATGTAATCACGTTATTTTCTTTTGGGGCAAATTTTCAAAGTGTTTGGAGGTTCAATACGGTTGTTGCTTCATCTAGAAGCTTTCCCAATGTATTCCTTATCCCTTGGGAACATTTTTCTAGCATTTCAAGCTTCTATGGAGTGTCAATAAGCAAAGAAATGGCCCAAATTGAATACTCACAACCTACATTTCTTTCTTCTTTTCTTGCAATGGTCATACATTATGTGGAGTTTTCAAATGGTTTGCAAGGAATTTGTTGAGCCAAAGGATTGAAGAAGACAAACATACACCCAAGAAATGGTGCAAGTTATTCAGCTTGTGATATAGAAAATGAGCAAAGATGGTAGCTACAAAACAAATATTTGACAAAATGTCAAATTAAAAAGCAAAAGAAATTGTGATTTTCTGAGGGGTCTACTCAGTCAAAATGCAAGTTAAATGAAAATTTTAACTACCAGTGTAAATGGGTTTTGACCCATAAGTGATTTTTTTCACTCACAAGTAAGAATGCAGCTATAAATGACTTTTTACAAGCAGGTAAAAGGTTGCACGGGAATGCAAAACAGATTTATATGAATGCATAACGGTATGTAATTGTCTCGATGTCTGGGATGTAATATCTTTTGAATTGAAATAACAAAGTTATTGAGGTTCTTCAAACATATTTGTTGTTTGAATTATTTGTTTGTTTGCTTTCCATTCAAGGAGTGGTGTAAATGCTTGCAAGTGGGTAATGAGGATATTGTATTTTCAGGTGGATTGCTAAGTAGAATTTCATGACAGGCTTAAGTAGACCTTTTTGTCATAATGTGATGGAAGTTTGTTGGTCATCAAAATTATGGTATAGTATTATGATATGATGTATGATATGTGACTATGTAGCCCAAGGCAAGCAATGGTCTTGCACAGTTGTCTTTCCCAATTCTCAAAAACAATCCTTAAATTCAAACAACCTTTTAATGCTTTAGTTTGATGTTTATTTTGTCTCTCAGCTTCATGCCTGTAAAGGAATGAGAACAAGGGTGTACCATCATTTGAGGCAGCCATACACACTCTTGTTATATTGTATGAAGTTTATATGCTTTAGACTGTGTTGCATCATAGGTTGAATGTCTGCATCCAATGTCACATAGGATCACCCTCCTAGGTTTTGCAGACCCTAAAGTACAAGGGAGAAAAGTGTAAAATCCATCTCCCGTTCGTTGGCCACTAATCTTGAAGTTCTTAGGCATAGGGATTGGCTATCCTTTAGAAGATTTTCAAGGTTCTGCTGGAAAAAACACCAACATACCTCACCAGGGGTGAGGCCCCCACAAGGAGCATTGCCCCTTGACACCACTGCCCCCAAACCTCTACGAGGGGTGTTGCCCCTCAACCCCATTTGGGGCATTGCCCCCAAACTCCCATTGAATTCATTTGATTTGCCATGTACTCTCCAAGTCCAAGTTTGCCTACAAGCCTTCATCTATAATATCGTCATCCAATTGGACAATCTTCCCTAATGCTTACCTGCAAGGAGAAATGCAGCAATGTTCTAGCAATGTTGTTAATTTTAATATATAATATATTTCATGACATTTGAGTTTGACTAATTAACATTCTAATGTTTTTTAGTTTTATGGTGGTTTTGTTTATTATACAATATATGATGCTATGTGTGGTATTTTGAACTTAATTACTATTGTAAATATGTATATATTTTTTATTTTTATATGTTTTTGTATGGACAAACCCAAAACCAACCCAACCCCAAAAACAAATTCGATTTAATCTGCGAACCAAACCCTTCAACCCAAACCCAAACCTGAACCGGTAACTTAGGTTGTATGCATAGCATGTATTTTTTCCTAACGCTTGAGCAACAAAGTAATACCCCTCTTTTATCCCTATCAAAAAAACCAATGTGGTTTAAAGCATTGCAAAGCAGAATACAGAAAAACAACTGATAGCCAAATTGTAGATCACTACTTTGTGACCTACAACCACTGATAGTTATTAATGAAATTCACCTTGACTGATCAAAACGGTAGTTTTATTTCAATCCCTTGCATGGAACAAGTGATTAAACAAGCTATGGTTGTTTATGATATGCCTTTGCAAATGCAATAACAAATTTAAACAATATAGGCATGGCAAAATTTTACTTTTGGTCCTAAACTTAAAAACAAAAGCATTATATAAAATTAAAAAATAAAGACAATCAATATAATCTTTGAAAAGCCCAAAACATTTGGCAATGGGGAACAGCCAGAGATAGTGAAGCCCAAAACATTTGGCAATGGATTGCATTTACCATTCCTCCCCTGACTAACAAATGCTTAATGGTGTTTGTGTGTTAAGGGAGTATCTTTGCCTTGTAATTATTGCCAAATGCATGAAGATAAATGTAATCTGTGTTATGACTACCAATATAATATTTGAAAAGCCCAAAAGCTTTGCCAATGGGGAACAGCTAGAGGAAGAGAAGCCCAAAGCAGTGGATTGGATTTACCATTCCTCCCCTGACTAACAAATGCTTAATGGTGTTTGTGTGTTCAGGGAGTATCCTTGCCTTCTAATTATTACCAAATGCATGAGGATAAATGTAATCTGTATAATGACTAGTCATAATGGTCATCTTGAGATGACCTAAAACACACGTGCCAAATACCACAAAATTTGAAATCTAATTAAAAAAGCCCATGAAAGCCTTCAGCTAATTAAAGTGTGTCCTTCATTAATACTAGAGTCATCCCCCATGCTATCTAGTTACAGGACGTCTATTTATTCGATGAAAAGAAAAATAGGAGATATTGAACATAGAGCAACATGAAAAGCTTTTATAGCTTCAATACCAAAGATTTCTATTTTATAAAATCAAGTAAGATACATGTCAGCTATTCCTACCCAGTTGAACAAGAAGTGTAGAGTATACCATCTTATGAAAGATGGAAAAGACACCTTTTAAAAATCAAGAACTTTATATATATACAAGGTTTTGGTGTGGTCAGTTCTTCATTGAGGTGTGACAGTCAAATCAAGGCTCTGGTATATATGATTCTTTATCCATTCTTTGTGGGAGAGGAATTAATTAGGCACATTTTCTGGAAATACCCATTTTCCAGGTCTTCTTCAGGATGTTGAATTCAATTATTTATTTATTCATCTTTTTCCCTTGCTAGGTCCACATTCAAAAGATACTTGCCGGGTCAGAGATAGTTATTAAAAGATGGCATCCAATATGGCTTCTGTCTCCCGTCCATTTTATTTGATAGACAAGATGCATGTCAGCCAACATTTAATGAGGATAGGTCTCCACTAAACTTAGGAGAGTGAATTAATTTTCAACAAGATTTGGCTATATATATTAAAGCCAAAACTGCTTGATTACAGAACGCTGTAGAATCCTTTGACTCTTGGAAAAGAGTTAAGGATGTTAGCCTTTCTAGCCTTCATATGGCGGGAATTTTTGTTACTTACCAATGCAAGGAACAATGGTATGTAGTGCAATTTAATAAAACAATGTATTTCATCAAATCAAACATGATGCAATGTGAAACCATTAAACTGCCATACATTATGTAAGAGTTTCCTAAACCTGACCCTGTTCTCCTTTCATAATATTTTTCAACAACAAACAGAGCCAGAATAACTCCAGGAAATGAAGATTAGAGATAACTGAATAACACATTTGGAGATCAAGATCTTTAAGTGTTTTTTAAAAATACAGAATATAATCAGAAACATGATGTTATTAAGTGCAAATCATAATAGCAAATATCAGTAATGCCACTGATATAAGTAGAATGCACACTATATAGGCATGAAAAAAAAAAAGAAAACCTCGTAGTGTAAATTCCAGCTGCGAGTGCTGTTGCTCCACCAACAGCCACAACCAATTTATTCTGATCTGTCAATAAAGCTTTCAAACCCCCTACAGACAGATGAAGTATTTTGTCAGAGCAAGATTTTTTAAATTAGTAGAAACACAATAAGCTAATTTGTTTTATTGATGAGATATTTGGTTGAATCCAAGCATTTAATTAACTCTCAACCTACAACAACTACTTATCAATGATAAAGTTGTTTATTTGTCTTGTGTGATAAAGCTTTGCAAGAGATAAGACAACACTGTAACATTGATTGTTAACAATATTTGAGATCTTGTAACTGAACCTATTAGGAAGTAAATAGCAATATAAATTTCAATTTTCTGCATTCATCCAGCAATTTTATAAATATCCCCTTGGAGCCCCAATGTGCTTTCATATTCATGATTTCATCACCTTCTTTTCATGTACTGCATTTTGCTAAAGAGATGTAGCTGTGATCGAAGAATTATCCTCTTCCTCTTCGTTCTTCCATCCATCAACAGAATTATAGGATAAGCCTCATCTACCAAATGTCTGGTTCTTTTTGCCCTAACTGAGTACTTATGCTATAGAATCAACAGGGAATTTCTCTATGCATTGATAATGGTTGCATTCATAGCACTAATTCTTATGTCCAGATTCTTATCAGTTGCTGAAGCACACAGAACTACAATGAACGAATCGGGAAATCAAAACAAGATACAAATGCAAACTTACACAGATATACATCAATTATCATTGTTTTTACAGTTCAGAATTGATCTGTAATTAGTGTAGAAAGTCTACAATTTAATTCATCAAAACATATGCTATACTTCCTTAATGTGAATTGATTGCAAAAGTTGCCGTTCCATGTGCAGAAATAAGGAAAAGCAGTCCCTAAAAGTGCTGTCTAGAGTTGACAGGAACAACTATCAATGGAATGAAGCATGTATCCACAATCAAAGAGCGTTAAACAGCAACAAGAATGAAAGATAACAGCAATATTACCTAGAAAAACCAAAAATGGGGAAAAACTCCAGCAGAATGCTGTTCCTCCTCAAGCCACTGTCTCATGAGCTGATTACAATGATCTCTTGCCTTCAGATATGCTTTCAAGGACTTTTCTTGCACAAAAAGGCAAAATCCCAATACCATACAAGCTCTCCAATGCTTACACTTCCCAAAAAATTTGCTACAATTTCTTTAAACCTGAATTGTTTTGGTTGATGTTTGGGTTCAGGTTCTTGTTCAGGGATTGAGTTTGGGTTTAGTGGTCTACTAATTTTTTCCCCAAGTTTGGTACAGCTAGGTTCATTGATACAATATAGACACAAAATCTATGAATGCAAATTAGGGTGTTTTTGCAAACTAACATTTTATGTCTGGGGGTCAGGTTCACACATGCCCATCCCACATTTGCCCAAGGTTCTACCTAGGCCTTTGGGTTCACCTAGTGAACTCTAGACAAACCCACAAGCCCAAGCAGAACCCTAATCTAACCTAGCCCATACTCAAACTGGGATATGTACCCATTTCAATCTTGTATAAGCCAAGTTCTAAGCAACACAATAACACGTGCTAGGCTAAAGGAGCACAAGCCTGTACAACCTCTTGCTATCAAAAACGAAGAAACCAATAAGTACAATGATCTCCCTTTGATGTTTTGACATACTTGAGCTACAAGAAATGTCAAAGAATGACTACAACGCTTGGACAAATTTTAGAAACATTACACAAAAATGAGGATATTAGGAGGGATGTAACAATTGGCTCTGTACAGCGGCTCCAACTAGAAGGAACAAGGAGATTTCTAAAATCTATAAGTAAAAGCATGACTTATACCTAGTCCATTGGTTAAATAGAATCCTGAAACAACTTCTAGTACAATGACAATACAAGGATAAACAAACAGTGACAACCACAATGACAAGCATGCAAAGACAAAACTTTATTTATTTACAAATGTTTGTGAGGGACTACCTACAAATCAAGAAATGTAGAACTTGGAGTATTGCCCACTATAGGGCAAAGGATGTGACCATCCAAATACAACACCAAAAAGCATCAGACCTCTAGAAGTGAAGAATTTTTAATGGTTCCATCCAAAGAAACTAGAACTTTCCATGGCTCCCCTTGGGCTCATGTCACTTAACCCAAAGGAAAACCAAGTCACCTATTTCAAAATCCTATTGTTGAGCCTTCCTGTCAAAAATCTTCTTCACCTTCTCTTGAAAAATAGTTATGTGATCAATAACCTCATTAGACTCCTCTTCAAGAATAGTCAAATGAAGAACTTTGCTCTCCATTGAATACTTGAAATACTCATCTTCAACTTCCAAGGCTGATTTCAGTGCTGAAAACTCAAGAGATATAGCAAGCGATGCCTTTGTCTCATACATGATAATGAATAATGAAGTCCCAATGACCTGCTTTGGATTGATGTGATCCTCCCATAAAGCAAAATATTACCCCATGGCAATTTCTCTAGTTCTCATCTACTACCCTGTTGATTATTGTTGTGATATTCTTTTTAGAATTTGATGACATTGTACGATATTCATAGCAATACACCAACACCTCTACAAAAGAAAAACTGGAAGCATTATCTGCTACAATATTTTGAGGGCACCTCGAACAGGACAAGATATAACCCTTAAAAAGTCATCATATGCCTCTCACTTTTTTTATCTCTAGGTTTTATCTCTTGTTGCAAAGGAAGTAACTCTATTTTCCCACTTGAACTGGCTGACTTAGTAATGGTCATAAATCTACAAAACTATCTCATGAACAAACTAAAATAACCAAGAAAACCTGCTCTAATACCAATTTCATTCATAATTAGTAAAGAGAGTCAACTAAACAATTCATCAAAACAGATTCAATACTTCCTTCATGTAAATTGATTGTATAATTTATTCCATTTGTATAAATATGGAAAAATAGTTCCCAAACATATACTGTAAAGTCGATAAGAGTCGAGAACAATGTAAAGAAAGATGTAATCTCAAGGAAAGAGCATAGAAATAACAACTGCCACAAAAGACAACAAT
Source organism: Sequoiadendron giganteum (assembly GCA_007115665.2). Taxonomy (NCBI): domain Eukaryota; kingdom Viridiplantae; phylum Streptophyta; class Pinopsida; order Cupressales; family Cupressaceae; genus Sequoiadendron; species Sequoiadendron giganteum. The sequence continues at coordinate 51,363,753 of CM021110.1, read as the reverse complement.
ATACACTAGAGAAACCTAAATGGGGAAAGTCTCTTGAAGAGAGGGATGTTGTTCCTCCTCGAACCATCTCATGAGTTGTTACAAAGTCTTATTGCCTTCAAATAGGCCTTCAAGAAATTTTCTTAACTAATATTATAGCAAAATAGCATTTGTACACCATACAATTTTATGTTCTGTGGAGTTTAGGGATGGAGAACTATGGACCAAAATTTGGAGATGGCAAGGAACAGCAGCAGGACGATGGTGCAAATATAATATACAACATGAGAATTAGTCATGAAAAAAAGTATAAGAAATCGCAATTGAAATATAATATAGTAATTTAACAGCATTCACTGACATCATGTGTAGGCAGCTTGGAAGGAACCTAGATGCTATTTGCTTATAATTGTGCACCTAAACGAAATATAATATAGTACTTAACAGCATCCACTGACATCATGCGTAGGCAGCTTGGAAGGTACTTAGGTGCTATTTGGTTATAATTGTGCACCTAAACCAAGGTTCATTTAGATGCTGAAGACATCTTAAGTTAATCATTAAAAATTAATATATTATTTTAAAAAGATAATCATCAAAAGTCACCATTTGAAATTTCTTAAGTATCGAATCATCATTCTATTGCTGCTGTTTGCATTTATATCTGTGATGTTATAATTGTTTTAAATTTGTCATACTTATCTGCATAGCTGTTAAAAAGCAAATAGTACCGAATGTATGTCATTGTTAATGAACCCAATATAGTAGTAACAGGGAAATTTAAATCATTGATCATGACATGGGTTTTGAGTGTCAAAAAAGTGATAAAACATGGCAAGAGGCAAAGAACCAGGTAACACCGTAATATATAAGAGAGGAATTCTTGGGGATGCCCCCCAACCCCTGTACAGGCAACAGTGGAGGCCAGTGGACAGACACTTCATCCCCATCCCCAAGTTTTGAGGACATCTCTGTAACAAAAACGCTAGGATTTTTGGGGGTACCAGTCCCTATGTAACACTGATACAAGCTCTCTGGTCCTCTTACACTCCCTTAAATCTCTACTACAACTCCATTAAACTCATAGGCTTATGCACTTACAAGTTACAACCGAGATTCTAAGAAAGACTAAGGAATAACTAAGTACAATGACCTCTCTTGGAGGAGATTAACAAGAATGAGTTACAGGAAATGTCAAAGAGATGGCCTAAGCATCCTTTTAACTGAAAATGATCCTTTTGACACATACCAAAGCATCTAGACGCCATAATCTGTATGTCATCTTCTACTGCATGTGTGTCTGTGGTCAAACCCATTATGCACACTCAGTACTAAAAAGGATAGGTTCAACAGTCAAACAGTAAGATATGTTCAACCCCAATCAGACCTGTCAATACTACCTTTTTCTTTGTCAGGTCCAGACACTCTGTGTAATCAGCTCCTGCGATTCATCTTCAGACTTCCTTTGTTTTCTTTCAACAGTAAACACTTCTGAAACTCAGTTTGGGTGTCAAATTGCAAGAATGGATCTTCAAAGTTGCTTAGCATAGGGATTAGCTTCAATTAGAACATTGAAGTGAACAAGATAACCAGCTGACCAAACTTAAATGATCTGATTTTGGAACACAAATAAGCAAGTAAAGCTTTATTAACTAACCATGTCTTCTGTGTTACTCAGGAAAGATGAGTTCATGTGCAGCATAAGAAATGTGTCAAAGAGAAATCCCTACTGCCCTCTAAAATAGCAGTGAATAAATGAAAATTCGTTAGCTAAAAGTACAAGATATAATGCAAGCGGTCAAATCTGAAGCCAATATTCAAAATGAAAGTTTTGAGAAACATACATAACAACCACAAATAAGGTTCTAAATTTTGTATTTATAATTTATCATTCTCAACCTTTTCTCATGCATACATGCATTTCCATGAACAATGATCCATTTCAACAAGGAAAAATGTTCTGCCATGCTTGCTCATACACAAACTATCATAAACAACTATGTACCAAATGAAGATGGAGGAATGCTTCCTACGAGCTGACAAAAAAATTGAAGAGGTTGGTCTCAATAGGGGCACTAAACTCAGCATCCCAGTATGTCAGATCAAGATGTTTCAAGGAGGATTCCTTACTGGACCCTAACGTTCCAGTAAATAAATGAAAAATTGGACTAAAAGCTAGAAGATATAGTGCATGATGCCAGATCTGAAGCCAGTATTCAAGTGTTGTTTGACAGAGTATAAGCTATGCAGGAAAGGATCAGAAAAAGCTGATTAACCAACTAGCCATAAAAGATGTTGAGTTAAATCAAAATTTAAGGAAAACATCTGCATAGATCAGAAGAAAGTTAATTTGCTTCTCGAAACATTGACAACAGGTAGAGCGCCATCAATCATTGGAACAAAACAGATATGCAAAGTATCAACAAGAAATCAACTGAATCCCAACTGTTACTTTCAAAACTTAGTTTGATAACCCTTCAACCACAAACTGAGGTTGCTACTAACATCTTCTTGGTCCATGCATAAATGAGCAACAAAGCAACTACTTGCATGTAATTCAACAAGCCTACAATCAAGCAACCCATATCTCAACAGGCCATTCTTTCAACAGCTATGGCACCTTATGAGATTCTAGCTTTTCTTCCTGCTCCAAAATACCCACCAAAAGAACAAAGATAATTTTATTCTTTGCACAAATTTTGGCCAAGCTTTGTGCCACAATTCAAGGTATTCTCCAATAATGCAGGCCCTAATTCAAGCCAAAAAATGATTGACATTGATTACCACATTCCTTCCAAGTTGATGATTCAGGTTGGCTTCACTTGGAGAAGTAAAGCTTCCACGGTAAACGTCATCAAAGTTGAATCCTATCAGATATAGGCCTTAAACAATTCTACAAGCAATAGAGTCTAAAAAACTTCACCCTTTTACAGGTTCGTTCAGATTAGCTTCCAGATCCACATCCAGTTTATACCTGGTTCAGCTGCAGAGCCCACCCAGATTCATCCACATACGCTCTGCAGCATACCCAGTGTTGCAGAGCCCAAGGCGATCCGAGCACCATTTTTCTTTAGCCCCTTTTCTATTTCTTTTTTCCATTTTGCATTTGACATCAAGCAGTGCTGTTACAATTAGTAAGCCAAGCAAAATGTTGTAGGAAGGCCATCACTACCATCCATATACATCCAAATCTATTTGGTTGGTCTTTCTGAAATTGCCGACCTGCTCATTGACTTCAGCGCTTTATCCAACCTTTTGTTTTTTATATTTAAAGGTATTTTATTAGCTTAGAGATATAGAGTGCAAATAAAAATCTTAGTTTGCTCCTCCTTGCAATATGCAATATCAACATCCAACACTACATGGAACAAAAGCAACAGATAACAATGGTATTTTTCCGACAACAATTAAACAAGCACAATCATTTAAAGCTTGTTTGTAAGTTGTTCTCATGAAAAAACATTCTAAAATATCAACAAGTATTTTCTAGGGAAACACAAAACAGCGCCCAAACCTCAGAGACCATCCCTAAAGCATCCCCTTAATCCTAGACCAAAATATAGAAATGTCCAACCAACCCCAAGACAGACAGTAGAAATCTAGGATTCCCTTGAGATGTCCCAAGCCCAGGGGCCTATTCTTTGGCTCTTTATGTCTTGTGAATCTTTTGGACTCAACGATGTAGAATGTTTAGCTATTTATCTTCCTTCGGCAGCTAGAAATATCATTGTACTCATAATCAGAACTTTTAATACTAAAAAGCATAATTACATAAGAGTTTTGGAACAAGGGGACAGGGGTCTAAGGGCCTAAATTTGAGGCGGGCAGTGGTACAGCAGATGGTGGTGCAAATGTATATATAAAACCAGAGCGGGTCTAGGAGCAGTTCCCCTCGTGGGGTCTGGAGGCAATTCCCAAATTAAGCCCTTTGAGACCACACAGACCTTCATGAAGCACAACATTTTTCATACTTTTTATCGCTATGTTTTCAACTTTTCTCCAGTACCAAGTCCTTGCTAATTCTAACTAAATCTTCATTCTTCAAAGAGCTAACAGTGAAGCTGGAGAATCTGACCAGTCTAGACGATGAGGGCTACACAGTTGGAGAGAAGAATATCATCAATCTTGAATCTTCTTATTTATTTTCTTCTTTGTTTTCTTTGTTTTAATCGATGAATTTTTACTATTTTAGGAACTCCTTACAGCAATCAGCAGAAATTCACAAAGATTTACAAAAACTTGTTGACAATCAACATCCACCACCACCCCACCCTCACATCTTCCTCCATTCTCTTCCAAGCTTAAGGTGTCAGTGATATACAAATTAAGAAATATTTGCAGCAACTTCCTAAAGTTAAGATAAGAGAGTGTGCATTCAAGTAAACAAAACAGAAACTGTTGTTTAAAAGTCTGTTTTGACCCCAATACCATGTAAGCAATGACAGAAAGTAATACACAAACCCTTAATCAGGCAAACAAAACCCTACTCGAATTTGCCAAAAAAGAAATGTGCAAAGGAGTGTAGTCCAACCCCTTGAGAGCAGTTCTTGCAAGCAATTTGTATGTTTTTTAGTTCTCTTGCTTTTTTTAGTTTAAGGGCTGGGGCCCATTATAGAACCCCAGGATTATCCATTCATTTTTCTCAACAATCAAGAGTGCTTTCTTGAATGAGATCTGGATGAGGAGGTTTATATGGTGCACCTGAAAGGCTTCCAACTTCCAAGTGTCCAGAAAGCAACATCTGGCATGAAGGCTGTTCATGTCCTTGTATGGACTTAAACATGCTAAACAAGTCTGTTAGACATAAGATAGTTATGTTTGTAATGTTGTGATGGCTTGCACAGGGGAGAAGTATTAGACATAAGGTATTAATGTTTGTAATATTGTAATGACTTACACATTAATTATGTCAAATAACAAAATTAAGCAACTTTCACAATGTAAGTTATAACCATTAACCAATGTAACTTACTCTTTCTTATATCAGCATGCACACGCATTCCTTTGTGTGCTCATTTCACCCATCTTCTCTTTCTTACAACAAAACATGCATTATTCACAGAACTTATCCGTTGCATTGGAGTTATATAACATTATTGAACACTGTGTTCTAGATTTCATGCTTGATCAAGGTATTCATTAATGAAAATCTTCATCAAAAAACATCAAAGCTGCTCCATCAAAATGTGTGAACCTATATATGTGCAAGAAGAGGCACCCAACAAACTCCTAGCATTTGATATTATCACTTGAAGAAAATCATGCTCCGTTGCTTCACTTTCAACTATGATGCCATACAACAATATCATGTGATCATAGCAGCTTTATTTACTTCAACTAGTAATTATTGGAAAAAAACATATTACTAACCTTACAAACAAGTGAAGTTCTGGGGATTAGAAATCTAAACACTTTAGAAAGATATTGAATCCATGGTACCTCCTATGTGATCAAAAGTTGTGTTAATCGCTGCAAGCCATTTTTCTCTTTCAGCATTTGCTCGTTCTATCAGCATCCTTTTATTTACATCCTCAGCTAGTTTTGCTTCATGAGCTCTTCCTTCTGCTTCAGCCATAGCCTTAACCCTGATAGTTTCTCTCTCAATTTCTGCACGTGCTTTTTCTGTCTGACGCCGTTGAGCTTGTATTTGCTCTTCCGTTGCACGCCTGGCCTGTTCTTGGCGCATTGATGACTCTTCTTGCATCTTTACCAGCTCTTGATTTCGCATTCGCTGGGCTTCATGTTCAGCCTACATGTGACACATAAAATTATTCAACATTGTAATCAACATATACTAGAGATACACAAGAAAAAAAAATTACCTGCATTCTCTTTCTAGCCAGCTCATCCTCATAGCGAGCCATCTGTGCCTTTGTCTGTGCTTGTTGTTGGGCTAATTTCTTTTGTTCTTCATAAATCACCCGTTGCCGCTCCTGTGAGACAAATAATCCAGAAAGATCAAGAATGTCCTGTTTTGCATCTCAAGAATGGCTTATCTGAAATAGCAAACATTTTTCAAACAAATTATGACTAGTCATCAATACAGGTAATCCAGTGATTAGTGAGGGCTGCAAATCCTGTTTGCTCCTTCACTCTGTTTGAAAATGATGTTACTGTTATTAATTTTTCTGATAGGTTGCGACTTAAGTTAACAATATGGAGCAAGAACAATGATACAGCTAAATTCATATCAGCATTTCAGACAAGCATACTGCCGAATGAAGTTCAGAGAAAATGCTCGTATTTGCACCCAGCAACAATGGTAATCTGCTTTAATATTAGTTGTGTGTACCTTGTGTAAGTCATTATTGATTTTCGGTCATTTAAATTATTTTTAGTTAATGGATTTTGTATTTGTCAGCCATTGATTTTTAAATTAACCAGTTTAGACAACAGAGTTCTTACAAGAAATCTTATTATCCCATATGCAAAAGGAAAAACATCTAAAGAGGTACATTATCTATAAATTGTCTTTATAATTGTTAAAGCAGACCATGTTCTTGGGTGGAAGTGGCTTTGCCCATACGTTTACAGATACAATTTCTTTGCTAAGCTCAACATCATAGTGAACTTGAAGACTTTCTTCAACCTAGTTGCCAGTCATGGCTTTTCACAAACGTTCTCTTCACTTCTATGTAATGCCTGCACTGATATTTCAATATTACTGAAAATCTTTTGTGAAGATTCAGAACCCAGATTTTCATTTCTTCTTTACAGAATCAAATTTTTAGCCAAGGTTATCTGCCCTAGGATTTACAAGTTTCAATTAGGCTTGTGAGAGTTCATTGATCCTAATTTCATGTCCACATTCAAGGCCTTCCTTTGACAATATGATTAGAAGGAATATGAATCAGTTTTTAATGCTCAAATAACTGAACTACAAAAATGTTAATGCTTGAACTCATAGATTGCAAACATTCAAGTACTCAGCAAGTGCATCAATTTTTATGCTCAAATCACTGAACTACAAAAACGTTAATGCTTGAACTCATAGATTGAAAACTTCGTGAGTGCTTGGTGAGTCATCAAGTACTCACGAGTTCTTTTGGCAAGTCGGACCAGTTTACTTGTCAAAGCAGGAAACAAATGCCAAATGCAGAAAAAACGCAATTTTTTGCCTTTAAAACCCCCCTTCAGCCATGTTGAACACATACAGCTACATCAAAGCATTCTAGAGTGAATTGGAACAATTTTTTAGGAGATTTGAAGAACAATTTTCTGGAATTTTGGATTTTCATCAAGATAGTTCATTTTTTTATTTTTCAGGTATACAAATTTATAAAACATTTCTAATTTTTTAAGCATATAAAATTACATATTTTATTACATTGAATTGATTCATTCTAAGTAAAATTGTTTGTTGATTAAAATATAAATTATTTATGCTGATTTGAATCATTTTTTTTTATTTTTTATGAATATAGGATTTACGTTTTAGGGTTAAAAGATGTTATTTTGTAAATTCGTTAATTCAATCATCATATTGCGTTTAAATTTTTCAAATGCATTTAAATTTTCCATGATGTTTTCTAAATTCATGTTCAAATTGCTATATATAATTTTTAACACTGTATTTTTGTTCTTATCAACATTGCAAGTTAATATTCAATGGCATCCAGCTCTACATCAAGTTTGAACTCAACAAGTGGAAGCGTCCCGATGAAACTAAAGCCCCTAAAAGCCATAACCTCACTTGGAAATATGTCATAATGGGACCAATAGTGAGGAGCGTGATTTGTACCTAGTGCTCAAAAAAGCTTAGTGGAGGCATCAATTGCCTCAAATACCATCTTTCAAGTATTCCTAATCATGATTCCAGGCCATGTGTAGCAGCCCCAAAAGAGATAAAACAAGAGACAATGGCACTTCTTGCATCACTAGATGATTGGGGAGGGCCAGCCCACAAGCAGCCATAGAAGCAACCATTGCTCCTATTTGCCAACACTGAGTTACCGATTCATCTAGAAAAGGTCTCGGATACGATTTGATTCGATTCAAATTTGTCCACGATACGGAATTGGGCCTGTGGATTCGTCCAGGATACGAAACCCACCCTGTGGGTATGAAAATTTTGTACCTGCTACGTACCCAGGCCGAATCTGGCTGTTTGAAGGTGGCTTCAGTGTGCTTGATGTGTTCTCTTGATGTATTATACTAAGCTTATTTTTTTCCTGATCAAATGTTACCATAATTATTAATTAGTTTCTTAGTATTATTATACACTGCAAGCATCCACTGAATTTTATTATTGAAATCTAAATGCCACATTATGTTAAATTAAGTTTGTCCAGTTAGCATAGAATATACAAAAAAGCTCCATGCAGATGCAAGCAAATGGTCTGGATGAAAAATAAGTAACATTCTTTCAATAGTCTCCACTAGTCTTATTGCCTATTTTGACATATGGGAATGAAGAATTGTAGTTACATTTTTATCATTTATGTTGTGTTACTTGGTACACCCAGGTGCCCTGCCGTACCCAAACCAGTTCAGTCCAGGTTCAGATCCCAGGCCGGATCTGACCTAGGTACTCAGGCCTGTGCATTTGCCCCAGGTACATCTGAGACATATCTGAGCCAAATGAACCCAGCCATACCATATCTGGTGAAAAAGAATTGGGTGATCCCTGAACCCCAAACCCAAACCTTCATATTTTAGAAAGGAAATCTGAGTGGCATCTTAAAGTTCTATTTGAGAGGTTTACTTCAGCTCAGATGAATCTGTGCAAAACATCTTTTCAGCTTGCATGAAATGGAAAACAGTTGCTTCAGTTTTAGATAGAATATGGAAAATATGGGATTCAGTTCTAGATGGAAATATGAAAACGCTTGCTTTAGTTTTAGATTTAATTACGGAAAAAATATAGTCTAGCTAGGATGTAGATTCCTAATTAACATCCTAATTAAATATAGCATCTAATGATGCTGATGATGCTCTTTTTGATGACCCATATGATTCAGATTGATCAATGATCAATAATGGCTGATCGTAAACACTTGACATATTTATGTTTGAACTTTAATTTATAATTTTATATCATGACATTTGAGTATCACTAATATTTTAATATTTGACTATGAAAGTGGTGGTTAATTATTGCTATATTATTTGACTATTAATATGGTGGTATATTTTGAACTTAATTACTACTGCAAATATGTATATATTTCTGATTTTTACATGTTTTGTATTAACGTACCCAACCCCAAAAAACATTTGACCGAATCCCGTACCAGATTCTCGTACCCGTACCCAAACCCAAAAACGAATCAGTAACTTAGTGCCAACATAATCCGATGTAAATACAATGGGCATTGCTGGCTCTAGTCACAGTCCACACATATGTGGCACATCCAACTCAAGTGGAGCTTAGTCGTAGGGGTTTTTAGTGCCTATAAATGTAAAAGGAGCACAACTTTCATTGGAAGCTACATGGTGGAACAAGGAAGCCCACAAAGAAACAAATAAGTCATGTGCAAATTTTTTGTATTAAAACAACCTTCCCTTCAACACGGCAAGGAGTCCATATTGGGGGTATTTGGTAATAGCATTGCCAATTGTAGAGAAAGGATACAAGGAGCCTCTCTAAGAGACTTAAGTGGCAGGTTGCTCCAAAGATGCTATTTATTATAGATGCAATAAAAAAATTGCAAGATCAAAAAAAGAAATGGCGAAAGTTTGCGTGCACAATTCTTTTGGATGGGTGGACGAATAGAAAGAACTGCACCATCATCAATTTTTTATTGGCTTCAACTGGTGAGTTGATTTTTTTGAATTCAACTGATTCCTCCAACAAAATAAAGAATGCAAAAACTTTGAGCTTGAAGTTCCAGGAAGCTGTTCTAGAGGTAGGCATACAGAATGTTATGCAAGTTGATACTGACAATGCAACAACATATGTGACCACAAGAAGATTGCTTCAAGAGAGTGTCATGCCCCCACCATAGCACTCAGCCTGGGCAAATGAAATAAAAATGCAGCAATAGGAATTTTTTTTTAAAAAATTAAGTTAAAAAAAATTAAATTAAATAACCTGGGCCGACCCCCTTCATTGTGGCGCCCACTTTTAAGTGTTTAAATAAAATTAATTAAATTAATTAACTTCTTTTATGATGGGCCGACCTTACATTGCAGGCCGACTCCTTATGAGAGAAAACTAAAACTAATATATATAAAAAGCAGTGCTTTCTATCATCAAAGTCAGCGACCAAGAAATAAAAGGCAGCAATTAGTAATAAAGCATAGATAAAGGGAAAAAGGCAGTAATTAAAGGGCAGATATTAACATATTAAAAGGCAGCAATCAGAAATAAACAAAAAGATGAGAATTAATAATTAAGGAAAGGCTGCGATCAAGGGACAGCAGTTAATAGGAAGAGTCACCTCCATTCCTAAGGCATACGATGGGATATATGAGGGAAGTCACATCATTTGCAAGGATCATCAACAAAAAGTAATATCTTCAGAATAAAAAATCATCAAATCATCTTCAGAAGGATATTCAGAAATACCAGCAGCGTTAAAACAACATCTTCTGAATATTAGGAACAAACCAAACATCAAAGGCAATAAGAGCAGATCTAAGTTAATTATCTGCACTCAGCAGATAAGGGCGGAATCAGCAGTAAATATACTTGCATCTTAGAATATAGCAGCTTATATTTTGCAAGCATTGTGGTATGCACTATGATGTATATTGTGAATAATGATATGTTTATTAACCTCTATGAAACTGGATATATTATTGTGTTTGTAATTCCCACCAAGCAACCATGGGAGAAGTAAGGGGAAGTACAAGTAGGTGAGCAGATGCTAGATTGCTTTCTAAGTAGACCACCTCATGTGGATGACCGGGGCTCTGCCACTTGGGGCCAAGGGGGTGAGTGACTACTCTTGGGCTTAGGAAGAGGAATCTACAGGCCTCCTTTTGTAGCTTTTCCCAATCCCTACATGGATGGGTTGCTGGGAAGGATTCAAGGAGTCTCAATCATAAGAGGGATGGATAAGGCAGCATGGATAGGGAATGCAGATACATGTTTACCCACTAAGTAGACCACTCAATGTGGATGACTGGGGGTCTGCCACTTGGGGCCAAGAGGAATGGTATATCAGCTCTTGGGCTTAGTTGGCATAGCTTCGGGCGGACTTATCATGTTTCCCATCTGATTCCTATTATGATTAAACTCCCACTATGCATTATGGATGTGGTGTAGTTTAATAGTTATGTATTTACATGGTTCAAATATTTATATATGTTTGATCATATGAATTATATTCCAATATTATCTAACATGATTACATGACCTAAACCAAGGTTTATCTTTCTTCAAGCATTTAATTAGTAAGTTAAAACCCTAACTACATTAAACTTGTGATTCTAGGGCAAGATTTAGGGCAATCCCAAAAGGGGACATTACAGAGAAGCATCCAATACTCTTTTGGACCCCTTGTGCAGCAAATTGTCTTTGCTTTCTTTTAGAGGGCATAGGCAAAATTAATTGAGTGAGACTAATTGTCGAAGATGCAAAAAATATAACACAATATATTTATAATTACCTATGGGTTCTTAACTTGATAAGAGATCACACCCAATGAAAAGAGCTTGTGTGATTAGGTGCCACAAGGTTAGCAACTAATTTTCTAAGGTTGCAAAGTATTTCTCGTATGTTGTCTCCCTTGAAGCAAATGTTTATGAGTCGAGCATAACTAGACTCAACATATTCGAAGGAGGTTGATGGAGAGAGAAACACAAACATTTTTTGATGATGTATTTGCCAAGAGAGCTTTTGAGATTGTCAAGGTGACTTCAAAATTCAATTGAGATTTCAAATTGAATCCTTTATTTTTAAACTTCAAAATTATTTAGTTTCATTGTAAGTTGTAACTTTAATTTGTTTGTACTTTGTAGGTATTGGAGCCGCTGGTGAGGGTTTTATGATTGGTGGATGGGGAGTAAAACACAATAGGATACATTTATGAGGTCATGGATAGGACCAATGATGCTATCCAAAACTATTCAAGCAATAGGGTACTACCTCAACCCCCAATTTTTCTTCTCTGATAGTCACAAATGCTAATGGGGAGGTTATGGAGGGCCTCTCCACATGCATTAAGAGAATGACACCCGAAGTTGGGGTTAGAGACCTCATCATTTTAGAGTTGTAGAATTATAAGCAAGCGAGAGAGAAGCTCTTTTCTTCACCACTAACTATCTGAGGAAGATCCACCCAAACAACAGGTAAGAAAAAGTGATCTTATATCTTGCAAGTTACAAATTACAATTATTAATAGAATATTATTTATTTACACTCTTGAATATTTTATTTGCAAGTTCTTGGGTGGGAAGATTTGGGTGAAAATACCCTAAATCTCCAAAAGCTAGCCCTTTGAATTATGTCTCAACCTTGTAGTGCTTCTAGTTGTGAGTGCAACTAGAGTTTGTTTGACACCAATCAAACAAAGAACCATAATAAGTTGACTCAACAACACCTCAACAACCTAGTTTTTGTGCAATACAACCTTCGACATCACACAAGAAAAATAGAGGACAAATCAAAGAACCTATTGATTTGGATGAAATTTATCCCTATAGTGATTGTGCCGTGCAAGATGATGGGCTCCTTGTTTACAGAGGATGAAATTGTTGATTTTGAGAGGCAAGCTATGGAGGATGCAACTACAACAAAAGCAAGGGAGATTTGATTTTCATTGGATGACATTGATGTGGCAAAGGAGGCATTGCCATCTAGCAACAAAGTAGCACCACAAACATAGTCTTCTAGGCCAAACAAAGAGCTGCAACTAAGTGCAAGGACTAGACCCTTTACAGCCCAATTTTTCAATAGAACAAGGAAAAGGAAATTGTAAAAACTTGTATTGTTTTACTTGCCTAGATATGCAATTTATGATGATGATTTTCAAAGACAATTATCATAAATTCATAATAGTTATCAATAGCAGCTAGCTATTGTATTCGGCTTCGCATGATGAAGAAATTTTGCAATCCATTTTGTATTCAAGAATCAGCTCTAGTAGAAATCACTTCCCCATGGTTTTTTAATCTCATTTGATACATTTTGTAATTGAATTTTGAAAAAACATTGTGTTTTTAAAGAAATTTAAATACATTTTTAAGTTGTCGAGTCAAAAAAATTGGCTTGCCAACTACTCACCAAATCCGAGTCTACAAACAATCCTTGAACTATTAAATCACTGAACTAACAATTATTTAGCATTATACATGGTAGATTGTATATGAAAAAAAATCAGGTATTGTAGAGGAAGAGCAGCTAATTGACCTCAACGAAATCGATCCAAATTCTCTATGGAATTGCAAATCATAATGGCCTTCTTGATCTTGATGATTTTGAAATCCTAAGTCAGGTCAAAATTTATATTGATGTGGTTGAACAACTTGTGAGAAGCTCCTACCAGAAGCTTCATTATCAAAACTTATAGCCCTTTGGTGTAGCTCTCTTCATAGCAGCAAGGATCATTGGCTTAGTTAATATTTTGGAACTTTGCACTTAGTTTGTAAGTTAACTTTGTATAAAGCAAATTGCAATTGAAAATTTGAATACTATTTATATCTAGTTATCATTTATGCAATATGCAGTATGTACTGTGCAATGCAATGTAATTAGCCATATAAACATAAATGAAAAAATCTATATTCCACAATTCATGTGCTAAACTCTCATTTTTATTTGATATCTATATCGCAATGCTAATAAAATACCTTTAAATTTAAGAAACAAGTTTTCTTTTCTTTTCTTTTTTGGCATTTTTCTTCATGTTTTGAAGATTTGTCTTTTACCAATTAAATCTTTTTTTTTATAAATCTTAGCCTTTTAGTACCTATTTCAAGTTTTTTTAATATTTTATTGCAGGGCATTTGAATATTTTTAGGTCAGATTTTGGTGTTTAAAACAATCTAAAAGTAAGGGGATTGTTTGCACCTACTTCCGTGATTTATTTATTAACCCTTAGCATCACTATTTTATTGTAACCAAACTACAAACAGAAAATTTGAATCGTAGAATTCATTTTTTTTTTCAAAATAACAAATTTTATTTTTCCAGCAACTGCAGAATTCTGATTTCAGTTTTATCATTCTATTTTCTTGTACTTTCAGTGTTAGTTTTAGGATCAGAAATGTAAGCAATTAATAATGCAACACATAAACAATAAACACAGCAATTTACCCTAGGAAAACCTTCCTTCTTGAGGGAGAAAAACCCAGCCAAAATATATCTCTTATATATTTAATGAAGAGAGCAGAAATCTGCTTACAACTGGGCCAAACTCTAGGCCGATCTGATATAATGAAACACAGCACCTCTCCTAGATGCGAATACACAATTTCTATGAATTCTCCTTGATATTAATCTGCTCCAAGCAAATGATGATCTGCTGTAGATATGCAAATTCCTTGATAAGTGCGACTTGACTTTTTGAACGAATTAATTGATTATCAAATGGATGATCATCACCTTCTATATATACAATGCAAGGTGACTCTTCACTTGGTCGGCCTCTTAAAGAAAATAAAATATTAATTATAATAAGGTCGGCTTGCCTTAACAATTATTTGTTTAATATTTAATATTCTCGAATTAGAGAGAAAGATATTTCTCGCCGCTATTACATCAACACTCCTTCTTAGCTAGGGAGGTAATCTTTTCAGATATCCATGTCATGGAGTCTCTCGACATGACACCCACAATGGCTACACCCATTTGTGAAAAAGAGTTTATCACGGAATCCCTCGACGTGATATCGTCATGGAGTCACTCAACATGACGTCTCATCTCAATCTCAAAGATGAACAAGGGCTCGCACCTCATATTTCTCCATCTCAGAGAAATATACGCTACAAGGGCTTTCACCTCATATCTCTCCGTCTCAGAGAAATATATGTTACAAGGGCTTTCACCTAACATTTCTCCGTCTTAGAGAAATATACACTACAAGGGCTTTCACCTCATATTTCTCCGTCTCAGAGAAATATACACTACAAGGTTTTCACCTCATATTTCTCTGTCTCGGAAAAATATACACTACACAAATCTTCATGATGATGTGACTCCCTCTGAAGCTTCAATTACTTGCATCAACCTCCTGACCTCCTCGTCCAAGGTTGCCTCTGATGGTTTGTTAGACTCCCTCTGAATGTTATTTCCTCCACTTCAAAGAAACTAATCAACTTTAGAATAAGAAAGCTTCTGAATTGACTTTATAACTTGGCTCCTTCTGAGATGTCCCTATGTCAATTTCCGCAGTAGAAACAAGTTGTGTAGACCTTAATTTGCAATCTCGAGCAAAATGACCATACTTGTCACACCTGAAACACTGAATGTGAGAGAGATCCTTCTTCTTCTTCGGTTCTGGGGTAAAATCCGATCCTCCGTCTCTATCCCTCTTTCTTCCTTTGCCTCTTTCTCTAGAAGTAAGAGTAGCAAGAACTTGATTTTCTATATCATGATAGTTTCGCCCAATTCCTCTTGCTGCCAACTTGGACTCTTCTTGAATATAATCAGCTCAAAGACGATCAAACTTGGTCAACTTAGATCTCCCACTGATGCTTTGGATAAAGGGCTCCCAAGAATGAGGAAGACCATTTAGTGCCAACATAACAAGATCTCTGTCTGCAATTATATCCCCAATAGCGCTCAACTGATCTCTCAAATCAGCAATCTTCATAAAGAATGAGATCATTGGATCATCTTTAGCCATTTTTACATGGTGAAGTTGTTGTCTCAAAGCAAGGGCTCTGCTGGTGTTGTTGATCTCATACAATCCTTTTAGAGTGTCAAACATTTTTTTAGTTGTCTTCAACTTGGAGATGATCAGTACTAGGTGATCCATCACAGAGTCTATCATGATCTTTCTAGCCTTCGTGCTATTTTTCTTCCACTAGATTTTCTCAGTATCATCGGACGACTCGGGCATATCACTTTCCACGAAATCAAGAAGATCATTCTCCTTTAATGCAATGAGTACCCCTGGGTTTCCAAGAGTTGAATTTTGTGGCTCCATCAAGTCTATCTTCTACCTTGACATCGATCACCATCTTCTTTTTTTGCACAAATTCACCTTCAAGGATCTGCCTTTAGGTCTGAAATAATTTGCAACCTTTTGCCTTCAAGATCTTGCCTAGATGAAAAGTTGACCGAAGGATGGCTTCCTGCTGCAAAATTAGAACTTCTCCAACAGAATCCAAATTTCCGTTTTGAATTGAATTCCTTCAATTGCTACTACTCCAATATCGATTTCTCCCAAATAATTGATTCCTTCAGCAATTCCAAATTTGGCCAAAGGCCACAAAATTTGCTCAAATCTGATCAGGTCTTGTCTTAAACCCGCTCTAATACCATGTTAGTTTAAGGATCACAAATGTAAGCAATTAATAATGCAACACATAAACAATAAACACAGCAATTTACCCTAGGAAAACCCTCCTTCTTGAGGGAGAAAAACCCAGCCAAAATATATCTCTTATATATTTAATGAAGAGAGCAGAAATTTGCTTACAACTGAGCCAAACTCTAGGCCGATCTGATATAATGAAAGACAGCACCTCTCCTAGATGCGAATACACAATTTCTATGAATTCTCCTTGATATTGATCTGCTCTAAGCAAATGATGATCTGCTGTAGATATGCAAACTCCTTGATAAGTGCAACTTGACTTTTTGAACGAATTAATTGATTATCAAATGGATGGTCATCACCTTCTATATATACAATGCAAGGTGACTCTTCACAAGCAAGGCGACTCTTACAGAAAATAAAATATTAATTATAATAAGGCCGACTTGCCTTAACAATTATTTGTTTAATATTTAATATTCTTGAATTAGAGAGAAAGATATCTCCCGCCGCTATTACATCAACATTCAGAAGTATGTGTATGCAGGTTACAGCACTCAGAATTGCAGGTTTAATCAAAGTGTAAGACAATTTACCCTAGATTGGAAAATCTACATACCACATGTTGAATTTTAACATGTTATCAAAGCAGAGAATCTACCCTAGATTGGAAAATCTGCATACTTACTGCTCAAAGAGTTGCCCCTCTGGACAAGAAAATTCAAATAAGCATAATTTGCCATATTTATACGGTATGCCACTTAATTTAAGTGTGAAATAACAGACTGTTGATATGACAGTCTAAAAGTGGAATATTCAAGAAATACAGTAAGGCAAAATGCACAAAATGTGGTCCACACTAACATTAAGGCCCACAGATTCAAACTACAAAGTGCACTAAGAAATAAAACCATTTTATGAGAAATAAATGGAAGCACTAGGACACTCAGAGAAGACAAATGACAAATGTGTGGACACGGTTGCAGAAGAAAATCTGAATCTCACACATATCTCAAGGGTTGCCCTGTCAAAAGCTCTTGAATCATCACTACAAATAATTGTTTCAAGAAAAATACACAATGCAAGATGGTACTACAATGAAATCCGGCAGAGTTTGATGTTCCTTGATTTGCAGAGTTTATTAGTGGATTTTCTCAATTTGGAAAATAATATCTGGTTTGCAATTTCTCTCAGAACAATATCCAGATATAACATTCATTTGGTCAGATTTTGAAACTGTATAAATTTTTGACACTTGTCAATACATTACTTTTCAGTATCAAAGAAAAAAGAAGCAAGTAAATTAATAAAACAAGAGTAAAGGCACATACAGTTTCATGCTGAGCTTGTAATGCTTGATATTCGGCCTTCCTTGCTGCCATCTCTGTCTGACGGGTTTCTTCTTGTTTGCGCAGAGTCTCAAACACCTATGGTACACAAATAGGTTTAAAAGTAAGGAGAGTAGTTAATTGGCATAGCTTTGAGTCTCCAGGACATTGCATTTGGTGCTTCATTTTTTTATACAAATTTTAAGGTGTACTTATCTTCAGATCTCTTGGTAATTTTTGAACACTTGATTACATTAATAAAATGAAATACAAGAAGGTAAATGAATGGTAAAAGAGCTTTTAATTCATGTTGAGTGAAAAAATCATGATGTGAAAAAAAAAAATCCAGCAGAAATCCTGAAGTATGTATTCTATGGATCTTCTTAAAGATCAACCGGTTCAATGGTCAAAGCCAAAGGTAAGATTTCTTGTTTGAAAGCAGCACGTCATGGGTTCCAACCCTCTCGTTTTACCAGACCAAAAATTGGAACTGGTTGATCTCCAAGCAGAGTGGTAATCCACAAATAATTTCCTATTATTTAGAAATCTTGATTCAGGACAGTAAGGTGGAACGAAGGATATAAACAGCCAGAAAAGTAAGAACGTGAGGTTTTAATAAGATAGGTACCAGGAGACGCAGGGGTACCAGTACTAGTACAGGGATGGGGATGCCAATCAAATTAGGGCAAATGAGTAAATGAATAAGGAGACGCTATATTACATGTAAATGTTATCACCAGAAATTGTGGGTACAGGGACGGGTACATAGTCCATGTTCCTGCAATGGAATATCCTGGCAACTGTGGGTCAGCGTTATTAATTATGAACCACGCTTCTGCAATAAATATTATTTGATTTTGTTTTTTTCGTGTTGGCGATCCTTTGCTAAGATGGTTGTGATGTATTAGACTTCCTCATCATATTACATTGTTTTGAGCATATTTTTCACCATTTGCTGGCCATTAATTGTATATTGTAAAAACAGGTTTCCAAACTTAATCTACTATTTGGGAAAAATAGTACCTTTTTGGCATGGGAAGAGTTGTTGATTTCACGCAAAGCTTTTGCACCTCTCTCCAGGGCCTCGGGATCGAACCCTGCTGCGGTGGTCCTTGGGTTGTCATTCCTCGCTCTTTTCTCTTCCTTTGGAGCCTCGGCAGGAACAGCTGCAGGAGGCGGAGAGGGAGATGGAAACGGAGACGAAGGGATTGACGAAGACATTGATGGAAAATGAAAGGCACTCTCAGCAGCGTAAGCCTTATCCACAAACATTGACGCAGAAGCCACTGCGGCCACAATCCCCGCCGCATATGATTTCGCCATAACTATAAGAAAATTATTTGCTCGCCTTAGTGTTAATTTGTTATTCTAGGTAGTACAAATACAGGAGCTTGGGTTGCCCTTAGCTCGGTAAATTCTTTGTTCAAGCGTTTTTTTACAAATACGAAGTCTTTCCCATCGAATGGGTGTTTGCATTGGGAGCTCCATTTCTGTCAATTCCCATTTTTTTCAGGGGATCAAAATTTATTTAAAAAGAGAGAATTTCAGTGCCAAAAGCTCTGGAATCTCTTCACCCGTTGATTTTAATTTAGAAAAGAAAAAATTAAAACCTGTGGCTGCAGTGATTAAGGTGCTCGAAGCTTTCTTCCTTGCGCCCCACGGTTCTCCGTTTTTAGGGTTTAGCGTAGGGTTTTTGAACCGGGTGGACAGTCGACCGGGTTGTACTGTATGTAATTTTTATTTATTTATTTTTGTACAATTGGGAAAGATTTGATTGCTGTCCACGAGATAAAGGGGTCTATGCAATTTAAGAGAGACTAGTACAAGGGTCTATAAAGTGTAGGTTTTCTCTTTTCTTCGATTTTGATTAAAAAGATTGTAGTTTTGTATAGTTTTGTTTTTTCAAATAAGATGTTTGAATTGTTCATTTTGAAGTTGTTTATTTACGTCTAAGGCGTATCCTATTTGAAAAAGAGAAAGTTAGAACTGTTGAATCAACGGTTAGTATCAGTTTGTTGACCCTTCAAACCCTTTCATCCATTGATACGCCAATAATATTTTACATGCAATGCTGCATAATATCTGATACGGATAATAAAAAGGAGGCAGCACGTATGCGGAAATCCAACGGTTCAAAACAGTATTGTACTCTTCAAGTTTCCATTACAGTGTTTTGTTATATACAAAATGGTGATGATGACTGTTGTCGAAGCTAATTTTTCAATAAACTTTATTACCTATTCAGTTTTTTCAAAATTAATTTTTAATTTTGAAAAGAAAATGAAAATAATACAAAAAGAAAATAAAAATAATACAATCTGTATAGTTTAATTTAGGGTTCGCAAAACAAACTTTTTTCACGTTTTGTTTTGTTGGATTTCATTTTCAAACGAGTTTATGGGGGAATACAAATTTTAAACTGTTTAATTTATATTTTTTTTAAATAATTTCAAATAATCTCAGATATATTATTTTCAAATTAAATTATAATGTAAAATAAATAATGTACATTATAATTCCCAATTACAATTACAAACAATTCTCATAATTAAACAGTTTAAATAGGATTGGTAGTTTGTATTTTATTTATTCACAAATAGAGAAAAACAATTCTCATAAATAAACATTTAGACATTTTTGTATCTAACTATAATATCTTAAGACATACTTTTCAATTTCAACCATTATGATTGAACAATTTCAATATTTTCATAAACTTATTCGGCGTACCCATAGCACACCATGTTGTGTGATTGCTAGTTTATTTGATATGAATGTCATTACAAGTTGAGCATTTTTATGTAGTGTCATTATGTCTCCATCATTACTTTGTTGGAAATAGGCATATTCTCATTTTCAACTCCTCCTTAGATATTATCATTTTTTGGTTTCACCTCTAAAATGATGCAAGTTAGTCTTTGATTGGAAATTTTTGCTCTTATATAAGTTTTGTTCATCATTATCCCACATGGAGTTAAATTATTTGATATAGTATGCTTTTTATCGACCAGTTTATTTTGTCCACATGACAATCCTAATTTTTCTCTTACATACTTTTTTATTTCATCATTAGTGCTTGGACACTTGTGCATATTAACATCTCATTTTGCATCCACTTGTCATTACACTTCATCCATGCATTCTTCAATCTTCTTAACTCTTCCTCTATTACCACTATAAGTGAACAATGATTCTTTGTAGTTTGAACTTTCTCTAGGTAGCTTAATAATTGGGCTTTTGTTGATTCCTTTAATGGAAAAGTACATGGTTTTGAGAGTGTATGATTAGGTGTTTCTAGATTATTTCTACCTACATCCATTTTGTCTTACATATTGTTACCACAAACCTCGCATCTATAAAGGATCAAAGGAGTGACAAGCAAACCAAATAGGATTCTCTTAATTTTCTAATCTCGTATTTTGTGTTCTTACATCTATTTTAACGAGTGTAAAGCTTGTCATCCCCTTTATATTCTTTTTGCTCTACATTTTTCCAACTAAGATTGTTGTGAAAATCGACCACAAGATATTATTAGTTAAGGAGTCAAGCTTGGTTCTAACCTATTGGTAAAGCCTCGTAATTTTACAACTGATATAAACTAAATCTGAATAAGATACTTGTGTTCTTAGTGTTTCTTTATGAAAGTGTGTTTTCTTAAAAGATAGAAGTTTATGTAGTTATTTTTATACCTTTATTAAATGTTACTTTGTGTGTGTAAGTGTATATATATGTGCACACACATATACATATACATGTACACATACTATATGTATCTATATATGCATACACATATACATACAAATACATATGCATATACATATACGCATGTACTATATGTATATGTATGTATACATATATGCATATACATATACATAACATATAGTATATGTATATGCATATGCATATACATATACTATAGGTTATGTATATGTATATGCATATACATATACATATAACATATAGTATATGTATATCCATATGTATATGTATACTATATGTTATGTATATGTATATGAATATATGTATACATATATGCATAGCATATAGTATATGTTTATGCATATGCATATGTATATGTATATGCATATGTATATGTATACATATATATACATAACATATAGTATATGTATATGCATACGTATACATATATGCATATAGTATATGTATATGTATATGCATATATGTATGCATATATGCATATGTATATGTGTATATATGTATGTGTGCATATGTGTATTTGTATGTATTTGTACACATATATACATATACATGTGTGTTACATATATTTGTGTGTGTATACATATATTCATATATATGTATATGTATATATACATACATATGTATATGTATATATACATATATATGTATATATGTATGTATATACACAGAGAGACCCTCTCTCTCTACACTTTTATCTTTTATTTTGGATTTATTTGGATTGTGTTGACTCTAATACAATGATTAGTGTATAAGTGGTATGTTTTTACACAATAGTTGTCAAATAAATTAAATTTAACCTATTCATACCTCCACACATCCTTAGGAACCAATTTGAATCTTCGACTTATCAATTATTTACTCAAGTCAAATTTACAATTGTGAAAATGAAGTTAATTCATTTCCATGATGTGAAATTGATCTTAGAACTTTTTAATTCAAAATTAATATTAGGCCCAAACCATCCCCCATCGTACTAGTCATTATTTGCATACTTGAGCTTGAAATATGTTAATTTATGTGCTATGGTGTTGTATAAAAAGATAAATTTTAATTCCATTCTAGAGACATAAGATCCATGTTAGCTCCACATGACATTATCATTCAAGCATTAAAGCAATCATTTCATCATCAACTTACATCAACATCTACATCTAGTCATAAATTAGGTCATCGTGGTAAGTCATTTGTTTATCTTAGATCATTGTTCCAAAACCATCAAATTAGAATCAAATGGTTTTACCAATGAAGAAGATCTTTACCTAGGGAACTCCTAGAAGTGTTAATTGGTGTGCTTATTTTTAAGATACAAGTGTAGACGCCAAGGTAAGTAAATCCAAAGCAATCAAAAGTGAATAGTTCATGTCCATGCATTGGGTCACCTATGTAGAGAAGGTTCATTTCCATGAGCACAAAGATCACATTTACAAATTTTGATTCAAACCAAGATAGACAATAGTTCAAATAGCCATCTATAAAAGCTTACCAATGTTATCGCAATCCTAGGTCTCAATCCCTCTTTTGTGAATTTAAAAAATGTACTTGTATTTTATTTATTGTCTTAGCTCCTTAATCTAGGGTTAATTAATTATTTAATTGAAATTTATTATTTTACCCAACATTGTTTGGAAGGTTATATTATTTCTCTCTCATTTTTGTGAACATGTATAATCTTACACCCTCATAGAACTTCGCTTTTGGGATTTATTTCAAATTTATGATTTCATTTTTATACCTACAAATTATTTAATTTTTTATTTTTATATCATTCACACCCTTGTTTCATCCTTTTTATCCTTTTAGGCTTATGCCAAAATCCCACTATCATCTTACTCTCCCTTTGAGAGAAAGTACTTTTTTTAATTGTAAACTAGCCAAGAGTCAAGTTGGGAATGAAATGGTTAATGATATTACTTTAACACTCATCTTAATAGGGTGAAGGAGACATTTGATCATGATGCCCATGTTGATTTTATGCATGAGCAAGCTATTACTTTTTTTATGCATATGTTATCTTTTGATCTTACACGATTGGATAACAATTTAAATCCCATACAGTTGGTTGATGTTCCTCATGATTTGTTTAACGATCTTTATGGTTTAGAGGTGCTTAAAGGAATAGACAAAAATATTAATTCTTCAAGTTCCTTTATTGGTGTGTCACACCCTTCCTAGGTAAACATCCTCTTATTTTGTCCCTAAACATGGTGCCACATATGTTCCTCCTACTTTTGAAATCGAGCCTCTCCTTGTTCCAACTTTTCAAGTTGAGGTCATTAGATATTTCCAACCTTGCTCATTTGCTACTATTGATCCTACTAATTACGCCGAAGGCATTTCCTATATGAACTTTCGAAGATCATTTTCCTCAGGAACGGTTGAAAACGAATGAAAGAGCCTGGTTGACAGGGAAAAGAATCTCAACCGCCCATCATTTTTTTTACTGTTTTCCCGGGTGCTTTTTGCCGTTTTTTCCTGCTTTCCCCCCGCTACCGCCACCCACTGTTTTTCCCTTCATTTTTTTTGTCATCCCGTTTTTCCCATCACCAACTGTCACATAGGGTTTCGTAATATTTTGCCCAAACTCTGCACTTTTTAACCTTTGATTTTCACCATCGCCATGGAACTTTCCTGCTCACTATATTTTTTATTTTTCCATTTTCGTTCACTGCGTAAGAATAAAATAAATCCTAATTAGTAGCTACCCGACCATGAGTTGTGGAGAGATGTAAAAGTAACCAAAGATTAATCAGAGTATTTTCTTATGCCCTTCCATTTCACCTCTTCCTTTTGTCCTATTTTTATCTTTTAGAATTTATTTAGTGTATTCTTATTCTTCCACACACAAGAATTATAGTGATCCATTTATAATATAAATATAAATAATACATATTGTAAATATATAATTAATTTATATATATTATATTTGTAAATTATTTATATAATATATTATTTAAATATAAATATAAATAACATATTATTATATTATAATATAGATATAATACATAATAATATAATAGAGTTAAAGAGCACATATTTGTAGGTTAAAGATAGTCGTGACATGAAATATGAACAATGGTTAAAAGAAGGCAGTCCATTAAATAATGTGCCTATTCATAGATATCAGTAATTTTTAATCGATGCAAATCATGCATATCTTCAATAAATAATATTAATCCTCATAGTTAGAAGGTCTATAATGATCGAATAGACATGTCAATGCTACCATGTTTCACCAATACATCACATAGAACACAAAATCACTGAAAGACATGAGATCATGTCATGAAGCACACCTCACAAAGTAGAGTAGATTTACTATGCAACCCATCAAAAGAAATCATTTGAAAAGAGAAGGCTTAAATAGATTATATCTTCCAAGCTATCAGTTCTCCATGAGACCTTTGTTGTATAAACATCATTTGATAAATGGCTTACCTCATGTACTCCATAAATTTATTCAAAAGAATACTCCAAATTTTTTTCCATGAGTGACCTTCTACACCTCTTCGGCGTACCCATTGCACACCAAGGTGCAATTGCTAGTATAATCCATTCGGTAGTGATGTGCCTTCATTCCACCCCACTAGTGTCATGCATAAATCTCTTCTTTCTAATGTGATCGCCACCCATCCTATAACCACGCTTTGTTAGTGTCTTATTTCCCTTTCATTCCGCCGTTCACCTTCATGTATCATCTTATTTATGCTCCATTCCTTATCAATTATCTCACAATAGTGTCTCCCATTTTTTTTGGTCTTAGCAAGAAATTAATCAATAATTTTAACTAAATTTTCACTACCATTTATAGCAAACAAACCATTAAAACTTTGAAGATAATGTGAGCTAGTGATTTTGTCATTCTATGTATAGATTCTCTTTCTTTTTTAAGTTTTTGTTGTGTATTTTTATTATAATTTTTTCAATTTAGACTAATTTTATAATTTAGAATGATTTTATTACATAAAGCATAACATTTTTTATATTTCCTAATTATTATTTTTTGTTGAAACAAAGACATCAATACAAAGTGCACATTCATTTTTCCAAAAAAATCCTACATTTTTTTTAAATTATCCATGTGTATCAAACAAATATCTTTTTTATATTTCCTAATTATTATTTTTTGTTGAAACAAAGACATCAATACAAAGTGCACATTCATTTTTCCAAAAAAATCCTACATTTTTTTAAAATTATCCATGTGTATCAAACAAATATCTTTTTTATATTTCCTAATTATTATTTTTTGTTGAAACAAAGACATCAATACAAAGTGCACATTCATTTTTCCAAAAAAATCCTACATTTTTTTTAAATTATCCATGTGTATCAAACAAATATCTTTTATGTTTGGTTAAAAACTTATATTCGCTAAAAAATAGAAAACAAATATAATAATATAATAAAATATATTAGAAATCATATTTTTTATAAAGCTATATATATATGAGAAAACAAATTGTCTCATTTTTAAACATTTCATAGTAATTTGTTTTGTATGCTTTATAATATTTTTAACGAGTTATATTTATTCTATAATGCATTTATTTTAGAATTAAGGTAAATTCATAATTTCTTAAACATAGATAAATAATAGTTATATCTAGTGCATGCATTTTTTTTATAATTTTTCATTGTGTATGTTTTGTTATAATTTTTTTAATTTAAAATGATTTTATTCCATAACACAAAAAAAATAAAAATAAAATTATTGAATAATGCAGATTGCAAATAAAGAATGCAGCAAAAACTGCGAAGAAACAGTCAACTCCTTGTTACAAGACAATGAACAGCTTGACCATAATTATTATTATTATTATTTTATATATCCAAATTATTATTTGTTGTTCAAACAAAGACATCGATACAAAATGCTCACATATATTTCAAAAAGAACTCCAATATTTTCTTTATTTATTTGTGTCCATCAAACAAAGACCTTTTATGTTTGGTAAAAAACCTATATTCACTAGAAAATAAAATGTATATATAATAATTTAATAAAATATATTAGGAATTTCATATTTTTTTATAAAGCTTACTCCAAGGGTTATGATCTTGCAAACTCTCATGTCATGATGACTTTGCTTGATGTTTTATCCCTTGCTTCGAAACATATTATATATTTTTATAATATATTAATATATAATATAAAATATATCATAAAATAATATATTAATGCGTATGGTCCAATGCAAAATGATGAAAAACCTCATGTCTCGAATGAAATAAGTGTGATCCTAACAAAAAATAAGGAAATTATGGGAGGAGATTTTAACGTCATACTTGATCTAAGTGAAAAGAATGGAGGATGCAAATGGGTGGCACAACCCCAAAGAGATTTTAAAAATTTCGTAGAATCAAATATTTCAATAGATATCAAAACAGTTAATGACACCTTTACATGGACCAATCAGAGGAAAGGTTTTACAAACATTGCGGAGTGCCTAGATAGATTCCTTGTGTCAGATGACTGGTTGAAGGAAAACATTCCTCCTAAGGCAGTGATAAGATCGATTTTCATATCGAACCATTTTCTTGTGGAATTATTTTTGAGTTTAAATGTAAAACCTGTCAAAGGGCAATTCAAGTTTGAGAAGATATGGCTTCGTAAGGAAGGACTGGTGGACTAGATGAGGCAGTGGTGGAATGAACGATTACAAATCATATGTACGAGGATGTACTTTTTCCATAATAAATTGCTAAGGATGAAAGTGAAACTTAAAGACTAGAACGTAAACGTCTTTAAAAATCTATTTAAAGAAAAAAGCATATTAGAGGCAGAAATAGAGTCACTAGGAGAGAAGGTACTAAAAATGGGATGAAGGAGGAGGAGTACGAAGCAGAGAGGAAACTGATGGTAGAATATAACGAGGTATTGATATGTGAAGAAATATACTGGAAAACAAGGTCGAGAGAAAGTTGGTTGAAAGAAGGTGACCTAAACACAAGCTTTTTCCACAACACAACGAAAATAAGAAGAAACTGGGACAAAATCACGCAAGTAAAAGACTCAAAAGGTAACATCGTGTAAGAGGAAGAACACGTTCAAAGGTTGGGCGTAGAGTATTTTGAGAATCTCCTTGGGGGTCAGGATTTATTTGATCCTCTGAGCTATAGTCTCTTACAAAACATCCAAGAAGTGGTGTCTAAAGAGGACAAAAAAATATTGTTAGATCGTATCACGAAAGAAGTCGTCAAGATGGCTACTTTTCAGTTGAAACCAGAGAAAACCCCCCGGCCAAATGGTTTCAACGCCCTGTTTTACCAATCCTACTAGGATTTTCTAGGTGATGAGATAACAACAGTGGTAGAGGAGTCTCGAAGGAAGGGTGCAATGTTGAAGGATTTTAATAATACAAATATTGTCTTGATCCCAAAAAATGATGCATGTGAAGAATTTTCAAACTACAGGTCGATTTCCCTATGTAACTCAATCTATAAAATCATTACAAAGGTTGCAGGGAACAGGCTAAAAAGGATCCTGCCAAGGATACTAACAAAGGAGCAAAGTGGTTCTGTATCGGGGAGGAATATAATGGATGAAATTGTGATAGCCCATGAAGTGATGCATTCACTCAAATCTTCTAAACAAGGAGGTATGATCATTAAATTGGATCTATGCAAAGTGTATGATAGGGCACAGTGGCATTTTCTAATAAAAGTCATGGAGAAAATGGGTTTTAAGGGAAAATGATTAAAATGGATTTTTAACTGTATTTCATCTCCAAGATACTCGATGCTTATTAATGCATTACCATGTGGTTTTTTCCAAGGCGGTAGGGGACTTTGTCAAGGGGACCCAATATCACCCTCTCTATTTGTCATTTTAGTTGGCGCTTTCAGTCGTCACATAGCAAATCTCTATGAGTCTCGAAGTTGGCAAGGTGTTAAAGTTTCTCTGACTTTCCCTACGATCTCTCATCACCTTTTTATGGATGACACATTTCTATATGGAGTTGGATCACCAACAAAAGCGGGTGTAATAAGGAATGCAATTGAATTATTTGTCGGGGAATCTAATCAACATGTAAATTAGGAAAAATCAAGTATTTTATTTTTTGATGTAGGGAAAAGAACCCAAAGGCATATCTAATCTATATTGGGCTTCAAAAAAGGCACCCTCCAAGTGAAATATTTGGGAATTCCACTTTTTGTGGGACAAGCCATATTGCTTTATGGGAGGAAACCATTCGTAAAAGCAAGGACAAGATTGGAAATTGGCGTGGGTGTTGGTTGACTCTAATAGGTAGAGTAACTATGGTAAAAGAAGTTGTAGCGGTTGTTCCAATCTATATGATTTTTTTTTGGCTCTAACAAAAAAGGCGTCATAGAGAATGGTGGAAATCCAAAGGAAACTCCTTTGGGACGATGATAGGGAGGGTTGAAGGAATCACTCCATGATTCCTGCTCTAGGTCTTACTTGGAAGACCCCTATGGTGTCTCACTTCACCACCTTAACCTATAGGACCTATCTCTTGACTAGGCTCCCCTGGTTCTCCTTGCCAACCCAACTACCAATACATATTCTCCCAACCAAGACAACCTTGGGCTTTCTTTGCAATTCTTCCCTTAGCCCTTAATCCACCCTAAAGGCTAACCTACTCCCAATTCTAGATTTCATCTTTGCAGGGGTGTGGAGATGTTTCAAACAGGTTCACACCATCACTTGATGGTTCTTGAGGGTCCATCTACCTTCATTTTTCCATCACTTCCACCAAACCCTCATTTAGGGTTAAAAAGGCTAGTAGCCTAGGAGCCCCAATTAGCCCTCCTTCTCCGAGAAATCAAGCTAGTACTCCAAATTCTTCCAAAGAACATTGAATCTTTCTTTGGGTTTTCTGGTCCTCTTGCCTACCACTTGAATATTTTAATGGTCTTAACCCTCAACTGTCCGTACACAGGTTGGACCTTCAATTTAGCAAAATTTGGCCTTTTTGAGCCCTTTCCCTGAGAACACAGCAGACTGCCATGAGTTTCTCTCACCAAGTTGATTGATGAAGCTTCCTCCTTCATGCTAAGTCTTTGCAAGGCATCTGGTTTCCCTCTCCACACCGTGACTTGACAGGGAATGACCACCCCTGCAAATCAAGTGCCATGCACTCCATGTCTTCCCTAGCCGGACACTGTCTAGCTCGCCTAGGAGAAGACTTCCATGGTGTTTCCTGAATTGTTAATGACTCCTACACCTACCATATCTACAATCATGGAGTCTATTCACAATTCCCAAGAGGCCATATGTTATGTACAGAGGGAATGTGATCTAAACCTCCATTTTCAACTAACAAACTGTCAGATCAACAACTATGAAAGAAACAACTACCTACAAACAGAACTACAAACCGAATTAGGAATCAAAGCTACTACCACACAATGCTTAATTAACACTCACATAACACCCTACACCACCTACAGAATCAGATTCAATCCATGTAAGCTCTCTTTTGAACCTAAACCAGAAATTCACTTTAAGAACCCATTGTTTTTCCTTTGAATTCGAACTCTCAAATCAATGTAAAAGCTCCCAACCTCAATTCCATGTCGAGCTCACCCTTATATAGGGTCAAAAGAGTAGTTGAGCTCGGCCTTAACCCTTCCTTGGCCACTTGTGGCTTCCTTTAGCCTTATTTCAAAATTTAGGGAACTAACAACTAAATATGTCTAAGAAGGTCTTAAGCACCTCAAACCTATGCAATGGTAAACATGACCTTAACAACTCAAAGTATGATCACAAATGCCACTAAGGCACAAACATGAAGGAACAAGATTATGAAGATAAGTTGTCCTAGTCAAATTGGCTAAACATGACCTTCCAGACAACTTTCCTAAGGTGAACTATGGGGTGCTCTTGCACCATTCTCCCCCTCTGCACAGATGTTAAGGAATGTGGGGAGAGATCAGAGATGGGTCAATACCCTGCTTCTTGAACTGAGCTTCATCCACCCATGTAGCCTCAGATTTAGGTTTGTCCTTCCATTTTATGAGGTGTTCCATGTATTCCTTATACCGGGTAGACTTCTTCACCCTTGACTCCAAGATCTTCTCTGCTTGTAGCTTGTCTTGAGTAGGTAAGGCTATGTTACTCACATCCTTGAAGATATCCCTACTATTCTGATCCATGTCAGTGACTGTTCCCTTGTATCTGATCAAATCAGCCACATTGAACAATGGAGAGATGCCTAAATCTGCAGGTAACTCCACCTGGTAGGCATTCTTCCCATATTTGGCTAACACCTTACATGGTCCCACTCTTTTCATCTGCAATTTGGTTGATGTTCCCTTCTGCAATCTGGATTTGTTGAGGTGGACCATGACATAGTCTCCTATTATAAATTGTAGATCCTTCCTAGAGATATCCACCTTATCTTTCAACTTTTGAGTAGCCTCGATGACTGTCTTCTTCACCTGCTCTTGAATCTCCTTCATGGTCCGAGTGAAATCCTCTACATGTCCACTCCTATGCTCCATAGCTCCTAGATCCCTAAGCTCTCACACACCTCTTGGGTGCATTCCATACACTATTTCAAAAGGACTCTTCCCTGTGGTCCGATTCACACTGTCATTGTAGGCATATTCAGCTTGAGATATAACCAAGTCCCATGTCTGTCCATACTCCTTGGTTAGGCATCTTAGAAGGTTACCTAACACCCTATTAACCACCTTTGTTTTCCCATCGGTCTGAGGATGGTAAGCTGATCCAAAAGACAGGTTGGTACCTAATTTGCTCCATAGAGTCTTCCAAAAATGGCTCATGAACTTCACATTCCTGTCTGAAATAATGCTCAAAGGCAAACCATGGATCCTTAAAATTTCTTATAAGAAAAGGTGAGCAATATAGCTAGCATCATGGGTGGTTTTGCAAGGGATAAAGTGACTCATCTTACTGAATCTATCTACCACCACATAGACACTATCAAACCCTGTCTTAGTCTTAGGGAGTCCTACCACAAAGTCCATGCTAATACACTCCCATGGTCTGTTAGGAATGGGTAGGGGTTGATATAACCCTGCATTACTAGCTCCTCCCTTGGCTTTCATACACACTACACACTGGTCCACATACCTCCTGACATCCCTTGACAACTTAGGCCAATAGTAGAACCTTTGCACTAGTTCTAATGTCTTGTTGATACCAAAATGTCCACTAAGACTACCATTATGCTTCTCCTGGATGAGATTCTCTCTCATTGATCCTTTTGGAACACATAACTGATTCCCCTTGAATAACAATCCACTTTGCAATGTATACTCTGAGTATTGACTATGAAAGTGATTCTCAAAGTCAGAACATACCTTGTAGGCCTCCGAGAAGTCTTCATCTTCCCCATAGAGATCCTTGAAACTCTCTATTCCATTGCTCTTTATCTGTATCTCTTGCATTGCCAGCAATCTCCTGCTTAGTGCATCTGCTACCTTGTTCAACTGTCCCTTCTTGTGCTTGATGGTGAAAGTAAAAGCTTGGATGTATTCCATCCATTTCAAATGTCTATTGCTCAACTTCTCTTGAGTTTTGATATAGCTCAGTGCCTGATTGTCAGTAAAGACTACAAACTCTTTGGGTAGAAGATAATGCTCCACTTCCTAAGTGACTGTACTAAAGCATAAAGTTCTAGGTCGTAGGTAGAATACTTCTTCTTAGCTTTGTTAAGCTTTTCACTAAAGAAAGCTATAGGTCTGCCTTCTTGACTTAGCACTCCTCCTACTGCAACTCCACTGGCGTCACATTCCATAGTAAACAACTTATCAAAGCTAGGTAATAAAAGAATAGGTTGAGTTGCCACTTCTTGTTTCAGTTTCTCAAAACCTTTCTCAGCTTCTTGAGTCCACTTAAACTTCATCTTTAAGCCACCTTTGATTGTATCAAGGACTGGTGCACATATGCCACTAAAGTTTCTTATGAATTTCCTATAAAATTAAGCCAATCCATGAAAACTTCTTACCTATGTCCATGTGGTTGGTGTAGGCCAATTTAGGATAGCTTCCACCTTGCTTAGATCCATCTTCAATGATCCTTGTGACACTAAAAACCCCAAATACACAAGCTCCTGTTTGAAGAAC
The DNA here is from genome assembly GCA_007115665.2 of Sequoiadendron giganteum. Lineage (NCBI taxonomy): Eukaryota > Viridiplantae > Streptophyta > Pinopsida > Cupressales > Cupressaceae > Sequoiadendron > Sequoiadendron giganteum. The sequence goes on along the minus strand of CM021110.1, from coordinate 51,331,298 downwards.
TCACATTTCTCTAGGTTGATGGCTAACTTCTCTTCTTGCAATCTTCTAAGAGCCAACTCCACATGCTTTAGATGTTCTTTTGTTGTCTTGCTAAAGATGAGTATATCATCAATATATACCACCACAAATATCCCTGTAAAGTCTTTGAGCACTTCATTCATGAGCCTCGTGAATGTGCTAGGGGCATTAGAGAGGCCAAATGGCATAACTCTCCACTCATACAACCCATCAGTTGTTTTAAATGTTGCCTTCCACTCATCTCCATCCTTGATTCTGATCTAATGGTATCCACTCTTGAGATCCAACTTGGTGAAGTACTGAGCTCCTCCAAGACAATCCATCAAGTCCTCAATCCTAGGAATAGGGAACCTATACCTGATTGTGATTCTATTTATAGCTCTTGAATCAGTGCATAACCTCCACTTGCCTCCTATTTTGGTTTCTAAGACCACTGGTATTGCACATGGGTTGATGCTCTTCCTAATCAATCCTTGATCTAACAACTCCTGCACTTGTCTAGCTACGTCTAGATTTTGATCCGGTGTAAGCTTATAAGCTGCTTTGTTTGGAAATGAAGCTCCTAGTATGAATTCAATCTGATGGTTGATGGCTCTCTTTGGAGGTAAGGTTGTAGGTGTACCATCACTAACTATGTCCTTGAACTATTCTAACAACTTCTAGACTGCTCCAGGTATGACTGATTTCTTAGTCTTGTCTTCATCCTTGGGTTGCAACATAACCACATATCCTTCACCTCCTTGTTGTAGGTTGTTAAGGAACTCTTTACCACTGCTTAACAAGACACTAGGGGTCTTTGACTGTCCTTCTTCCTCCTCTGACAGTGACTGTAATTTAAATGTCTTTCCATCCTTCTTGAAAGAAATGGTGTTCTCTTTCCCATCATATATGGCACCTCTGTCATACTGCCATGGTCTGACTAATAGAAGATGGCATGCATCCATGGGTAACACATCACATAACAACTTATCTTTGTAACCTCCAATGGAGAACTCCACCGTTGTTTGTTCATTGACAAGAACACTCTGCCCTTTGTTCAACCATGTTACTTTGTAAGGGTTAGTGTGGGGTACCTTCTCCAATTTCAACTTCCTTACTGCCTCTTCTGAGATTATGTTATCAGTAGACCCTGAGTCCACTATAACCTTACACACCTTTCCAAGGATTTTGCACCTTACCCTGAATAAGGCTCTCCTTTGCTTTGGCTCTTCCTTGACCGGTTGTCTGATCAAAACTCTTCTAAACATCAAGTTCTCCCCCATTTCTGATTCAATGTGATTAACCTCAGGTGATTTGGTACTCATGGTGTCCTCTTGAGCATATGCCACTCTCTTCTCAGTACTTGATGAAGATGCTTTCTTCGGGCACCTATAAGCTGGATGTCCTATTTGACCATAATTATAACATTTCATACTAGCAAAGTATGAGTTGCTTCTACCTGCTCCTCTTCCTCTATTTGATCCTCCTTGAGATCCTCTACCTCTTCCATAACCTCCTCTAGAAGGTGTTTCACTTCCATGCTCTGTGAGTTTGGACTCTCCTTGGTTTCTTTGTTCAGTCCCTCTACCTTGGTAGCCACCTCTATGTCCTCTTTGATCTCTGCCTTTGCCTCTACTCTTAGAAGCCTGATCTTGTTTCCTCTTGCTTCTTTCCTCAATCTTAATGGCCAATTGCTAGCATTGGTGTACTGTCTTGGGACTTAAAAGAGTCATCTCCTCTTGAATGTTCCACTTCAAGACATTAAGATACCTAGCCACCTTGAGACTTTCATCTTCTGAAACATTAGACCTCATACAAAGTTTTTGAAACTCCTCTGTGTAAGTGTTCACATCTTGGTCTTTTTGCCTCAAGCTTTGTCTCTTCTTATGTAACTGAATCTCATAATCATCTGGTATGTATGCTTCTCTCACTTTTGCAACCATACCCTTCCAAGTTGAAATAGGCTTCTTGCCTTCTTTTTCCCTCTCTGTCTGAATGAATTTCCACCATGTCAAGGCAGATCCTCTCAATCTTGATTTGGCCACCTTCACCTTCTGTGCTTCAATGACTCCATCACACTCAAAATGGTTTTACATGCCTTCTATCCAATCCATGACTAGATCAGCTTCCAATTTGCCACTAAACAGTGGTATGCCTTCAAGTGCTTTTCCACTCAAAGCTTTCAATGCCTTCAAGAACGGTTCTTCTTGCAGAACAGGGTCAGGTTCAGGGGTCTTGTCTTCCTCTACAACCTCTTCACTCTTTGGTACCCTGCCTTCCAATCTATCACTGACCTCATCGGCCTTGGTCTGCACATTACTTAATGCTTGCTCAAGTTGAGCTAGTCTTTCCCTCAATCTCTTATTGTCTTCCTCCTGATCTTCGACCTTCTTTGCCAACTCAATGTTTGTCACCATGGTTGTGGAACCATTGGATTCAAGGTCTGACATACAAGATTCTATCCCAAATCTTTAACTTGCTCTGATACCAATCTGATAGGGAGGGTTGAAGGAATCACTCCATGATTCTTGCTCTAGGTCTTACTTGGAAGACCCCTATGGTGTCTCACTTCACCACCTTAACCTATAGGACCTATCTCTTGACTAGGCTCCCCTGGTTCTCCTTGACAACCCAACTACCAATACATATTCTCCCTTTGTGGAGATGTTTCAAACAGGTTCACACCATCACTTGATGGTTCTTGAGGGTCCATCTACCTTCATTTTCCCATCGCTTCCACCAAACCCTCATTTAGGGTTAAAAAGGCTACTAGCCTAGGAGCCCCAATTAGCCCTCCTTCTCCAAGAAATCAAGCTAGTACTCCAAAGTCTTCCAAATAACATTGAATCTTTCTTTGGGGTTTCTGGTCCTCTTGCCTACCACTTGAAGATTTTAATGGTCTTAACCCTCAACTGTCTGTACACAGGTTGGACCTTCAATTTAGCAAAATTTGGCCTTTTTGAGCCCTTTCCCTGACCACACAGCAGATTGTCATGAGTTTCTCTCACCAAATTGATTTATGAAGCTTCCTCCTTCATGTTAAGTCTTTGCAAGGCATATGGTTGCCCTCTCCACACTGTGACTTGACAGGGAATGACCACCCCTGCAAATCAAGTGCCATGCACTCCATGTCTTCCCTAGCCGGACACTGTCTGGTTCGCCTACGAGAAGAATTCCATGGTGTTTCCTGAACTGTTAATGACTCCTACACCTACCATATCTACAATCATGGAGTCTAGTCACAATTCCAAAGAGGCCGTACGTTATGTACAAAGGGAATGTGATCTAAACCTCCATTTTCAACTAACAAACTGTCAGATCAGCAACTATGAAAGAAACAACTACCTACAAACAAAACTACAAACCGAATTAGGAATCAAAGCTACTACCACACAATGCTTAATTAACACTCACATAACACCCTACACCACCTACAAAATCAAATTCAATCCATGTAAGCTCTCTTTTGAACCTAAACCAGAAATTCACATTAAGAACCCACTGTTTTTCCTTTGAATTTGAACTCTCAAATCAATGTAAAAGCTCCCAACCTCAATTCCATGTCGAGTTCACCCTTATATAGGGTCACAAAAGTAGTTAAACTTGGCCTTAACCCTTCCTTGGCCGCTTGTGGCTTCCTTTAGCCTTATTTCAAAATTTAGGGAACTAAAAACTAAATAGGTCTAAGAAGGTCTTAAGCACCTCAAACCTATGCAATGGTCAACATGACCTTAACAACTCAAAGTATGATCACAAAATGCCACTAAGGCACAAACATGAAGGAACAAGATTATGAAGATAAGTTGTCCTAGTCAAATTGGCCAAACATGACCTTCTAGACAACTTTCCTAAGGTGAACTATGGGGTGCTCTTGCACCAGACAAAGCCCAAGAACATCACAAAATACCTCTTGTGGGCTGGGATAAGGTGTAGCGTCCAAAGGAATTTGGTGGAACGGGGATTAAAGACTTGAGGATGCAAAACAAAGCCCTTGGGATGAAACTGGTGTGGAATATATATGCTCGATCAGATACATAATGGGGGAGGATCTTAAGAGTAAAATATTTGGACAATATGGAGGAGGAGAGAATTATAACAATAGTTAATCAAAGAAAAGGCTCTGCAATCTGGAATTTCATTCTAGAAAGCAAACCCTTGATAACGAATCATTTGACTTGGTCTATCGGGGATGGTTGTAAGGTGTCCTTCTGGAAGGACTCCTAGAACAGATATGTTCCACTCATCAGATTGCCAAGTTTGGAGGAAGTCTCAGGTTAGGTGTCAGCATGAATTGGCACTCGGGTGCAAGATTATGTGATATTGGAGGACAAGTTTGGGAGGTTAGAATTATAATGGAAAAGTTTAAACATATTGGATGAGGCGACAAGGGTGGTGCTCGAAAAAGAGCTAGCTAAGAGAAGAATATTCTTCACAACAAAGCCAAACAAAATTTGATGGTGTGTGGAAAATTCTAGAAACTACTCAGTCAAGGTCGGGTATGATGTTCAAACTCGGGTTCAAAATCATGGTCGATGGCCAAGTAAATTGTGTTGGGACATGTTTGTTTTGCCGAAGGCAGGGGCCTTTGCGTGGACTACTCTACATGGAATTTTTTGACAAGTGAAAGATTATGCAGATTAGGTTTCAATGGTCCTTTTAGATGCCCTCTTTGCATGCAGGATGAGGAAACAACATACTACCTTTTGGTAAGATGTGAATTTTCTCAAATTTGTTGGAATCATTTTTGCAGTAAGTTGCATTGGCTTGAGGTCCGCTTCAAGGTAGTATTAAAGAAGTTTTTGAAGCTTGGCCTCAGTTAGGCAAAGGTTCGACTTTGGGAGGGCTTTGGGTAGAAGTGCTTGCTTTGATCATATGACACCTTTAGCGTGAGAGAAACTCTCGGATCTTCAAAGAAAAGGTGATTAATGTCAATTAGGTAATAAGCAAGATAGAAAGTAGCGTAAGTGAACATTTTAATTCAAAAGTAGCAAATAAGCAGTATAGGTATTTCTCTTCGTGGGATGAGCAAATGCTAAAGGCATGGCAATGGATAAAGTCTCTGAGTGGTTCTTTAATGAAAAACAAATCTCAAATAGTAAAAGCTAAGTGGGAGTTTTCCTCGAGGGGGAGGCTCAAATTAAATTTTGACGGTGTCTCGAGAGGCAACCCAGGCCCCTCAGGTGTTGGCTTTGTAATCAAAGATGAATTTGGAGCAGTGGTCTAGGAAACCTCTTTAAAATTACCAATTGGTACTAATAACGAGGTAGAGGCGACAAGGCTGTTAGAAGACCTAAAATTTTGTGCAGATAAGAAATTAACAAATATAGATTTAGAAGGGGATTCAGAAATAATTTTCAAGGCATTCAGTACACAAAAAGATTTAAACTGGAAATTGCAATCTTACGTGGATCTATCCACCTCTTTGTGTGCTTGTGTAGGTAACTACAGGTTTCAACACGTCTTCAAGGAGGCCAATAGACTAGCAGATCTACTAGAAAATGAAGGAATTGATCAAGTAATGCCAGTCCGTGCTTCAAATAACATAGGTGATTGGCAGGGTGGTTCAAAAGTTCACTTGGCAGAGTTCAATCAACTAGACTAAATTAGAATCCACAACACATGTTGGTGAGTTTGCAGGGTCTCTTTGGTGTGTGTTAGAATGCAAGATCGCTTGTGTCGAGGCAAACTAAAGTGGCATATAATAGGTAAGAATCCTTCCCATAATAGGCAATGGTTTTTCTCTGGCATGGCGAGAGTATTTCCATAATTTGGCCCATCAGTGGAACAATCAACCATTTGGTCTTCATCTCTCGGGTGTAGTCTTAACCCAGGGTGATTGGGGTGGACTTGCTAATAAATGCATTCAACCATAGGCATGCCTCAAGGGAGAGTTTTTTCAGCACTTTTCTTTAGGTGGGTATGGCACTATGGAATTTCCTGTTGTCTACAGGTGCTTAGGGACAAAAGTGTTGTAGAGGCGGCTGGAAAACTAGAGGAGACGAATATGGAAGGTTTTGGAGTGTGTGATAGCAAACAAAATTTTGGGTGATGGTCTTATTGCTATTCTCTCAATGTCTCCTTGAGATGGGTTGTTCTATGTTGTAATTTATCTTTTTCAAATTCAATGGAAAGAGTACTACCCTCCTTGGTAGTGTTTTGTCAAAAAAAATTATGTTGTTATTAATAATTTATAAAACATTTCATGAAGTTTAGTTTTTTAAAATCTAAACAAAATGGATATTCATTTATAATGGATATTCATTATAAACGGATATCATTTTTTTTAAAGGTTTAGGGTTTAAAATTATGCAAAACATAACCAATATCCTTTTCAAATGGATATATGTTACAAATGGATATACATTTAGTGAATTATATAAAAATAAATAAAAAGGGGACCATTTTGAGCATTCCAATGGTCCCCACGTTTTCTTTTTCATTGAAATCCCATGATTTTTTGTCTATATCAGATAAATTTCATCTTTTGAGAGATTCTTTTACACATTTTTAACCTTTACGATCATTTGTGTGCTCTTTTTTGTTTGTGCAATGGGGAGAAATAGTCGTCGTAAGAGAAAAGGAAAGAGAAAACTAACAACAAATCAAATTGAATCATATAGAGAAAAAGATAGAGAAAGTCATAGGAAAAGAAGACACAGTATGGCAGATACTCAAGTTGAGGCTTCTTCTCCACCATTAAATGTTAATTCAAGTGAAGATGACATATAATTTGAAAAGATTGAACATCATATTGAAATTGAAAATGAAAAATTGAAATTAAAAATGAAAATGTTAACAACATTGAAAATGAAAATTTTGGAATTGATATAGAAGATGTTGAAATTGGTATTGAAAATGTTGAAATTGAAATTGAAAATGTTCATAATATTGAAAATGTTAAAATTGAAATTGAAAATGTTGGAATTGTTATTGAAAATGTTGATGGCATTGAAAATATTGAAATAAAAATGTTAATAACATTGAAGATGTTGAAGAATAATGTGTTCCATCAGATAGGATTGAGGACCAGTAAAGTGATACTATACGAATTCCCTAGCCTAGCTAGAGGTCCCCCAACTAGATTCTAGGTGCTAAAGAAGATGCTAGTAAGATAGGGTTTCAACAATCTTTATGGAGGAGCAATACCCATTTGTACTTAGGAGAAACTATAATGAAAGATAATGGGGCATCCGAGACTAGACAATATTCTCCAGTTCAGGTTAAAATGCTCCCCTTGAAAGCATCCCTCACAGTTTGTACATCATAAGAGATCAAAAATAGAAGATTTTGGAGATATGAACAAAAGTAGCAGCCAGGATTGGAGTTATTATGCTCCATTATCAGTGGCTTATGCTATGCTACAATTGAGTCAGGAAAGTGAGATGGTTAGTAATTTGGAGAGACCAAATGTGCCAAATCTTGTGCAAGAGATTGAAGAGAAGATTCATAAAAGTAAGGTGGAATGCATGATATGCTATGAGAAGATGGGAAGGTCAACAACTATATGGTCTTGTAATAGCCGCTATGCACTCTTTCACCTGCATTACATAAGAAAGTGGGCACGAGCTCCAACTTGCATAGATTTGTCTGTTGGGCAAGGCTAGAGTTTGAATTGAAGGTACCCGGGTTGTCAATCAGTGCAGTATTCAAGACTAGAGGATCTTCAATATTATTGTTTTTGTGGAAAAGTGCAAGACCCTTCCAAGGATTTCTATCTCACTCCACACTCGTGTGGAGAGTCATGTGGAAATTCACTTGATAAAGGGAACAAAATGTCTCATTGCCCTCATAGTTGTACACTCCAATGTCATCCAGGTCCTTGTCCTCCTTGCACAGCAATGGTTGCCCCTGAGCCATGCCCATGTGGCAAAAAACAATTACAAGGAGATTTTTTTATTATAAATCAGCTAAATCATGTGGAAAAGTGTGTGGGAAGCTTCTTAACTATGGTCGACATTTTTGTGATAAAATATGCCATGAGGGTCCTTGTGATTCATGCACTGTTCTAATAAATGCATCATGTTTTTGTGGGAAAAATGAGAAGATGATGCTTTATGGGGATCTGAAGTTCCATGGTGAAGTTGAGTGGAAGAGTGGTGTATATGCATGTGAGAAACTTTGTATGAAGATGCTCTCCTATCAAAATCATAATTGCAACTTGTGATGCCATCAAGGAGAATGCAGAGAATGTGATTTATTACCCGAGAAGTTAAAAACATGCCCCTGTGGTAAAACACAAATTTTAAAACAAAGGAAGAGTTGCATGGATCTTGTGCCAACGTGCTTAGAAGTATGTGAAAAGCTTCTTCCTTGTGGGAAATACAAGTGCATAAATTCTTGTCACCAGGGCATTTGCCCTCCTTGTTTAGTTTTTGTGGATCAGAAATGTCGATGTGGATCTTCTTCCATAAAATTCAGTTGTTGGGAAACCACATCATGCACGGAGGACAACAAAGAAATTTTGTGTGAAAAGGTTTGTGGACAGAAGAAAAACTGTGGTAGACACAAATGCACTGATAGATGTTGTTCTATGTCACATCGAGGGTTGTTTGATATTCAAACAAGGGACTGGGATCCACATTTATGTCTTATGCCTTGTGGGAAGAAAATGAGGTGTGGTCAACATTTCTGCCAAGAGATTTGCCATAGTGGCTATTGTGCTCCATGTCTTGAAACTATTTTTACTGATCTCTCTTATGCATGTGGAAAGACCTCTATTCCTCCTCCAGCACCATGTGGAACACCTATTCCTTCGTGCACATTTCCTTGCTCCATTCCTCAATCATGTGGACATCTTGCAAATCATAATTGTCATATGGGAGAGTGCCCCACTTGCACAGTGACTGTTGCAAAAGGATGTGTGGGAAATCATGTAATCCTTAGAAATGTTCCATGTGGTTCACAGGAAATAAGATGCAATAATCTTTGTGGGAAAACAAGGCAATGTGGAATGCATGCTTGTGCTAGGGAATGCCATATACCACCTTGTGACACAGTTTCCATGGAAAGTTCATCATCTAGAGCCAGAATCTCATGTGGGAAAATTTGTGGAGCTTCCCGCAGAGATTACAAACATACATGTAGTTTTATGGATCACCCATCTAGCCCTTGCCCCAATACTAGATGCACATTTCCAGTGACTATTACTTGCTCATGTGGTCGATTGACTGCATAGGTTCCATGTGATGCTGGAGGTAACAATATTAGATTTGATCCAGTCTTTGAAGCTTTTATTTGTCACATATTGCCTGCTCCCCTGCAGCTGACAGAGTCACATTTGACTAGACTTCCTATGGGCCAGAGAAATCTTGCATGTGATGATGAATGTGCAAAGTTGGAGAGGAAGAAAACTCTGGAAAATACCTCTAAAATTTCAACAACATTTGGTCTGCCAGGGGTGAATGGAGCAATGTCAAAAATGCTTGTTGGCTTGATTCAGAGAGAGCCACAATGGGTCTTAGAAGTTGAGGATAGGTTTAAATATTTAGTTTTGAGAAGGACAAAAATAAACACAAATACTCTTTGTGTCCACATTTTCAATGTTGTGCCAAAGGAGAAAAGGGGCATATTGAGGCAACTTGCAGAAATGTGGAACCTTTCTATATTTTGTACTGGATGGGAACCAAGACACTTCTTAATTGTACAGGTCGCACAAAATTCAAGAGCCCCAACACACAACCTATTACTTAAATTTCAACCACAAACCACAGGGTATGTGCAACCTCCTGCTTTCAATTCATTAGTGGACATGGATCCAAGGCTTGTACTTGCCTTATTTGATTTACCAAAAGAAACAGATGTCAGTGTAAACTCACTGATTCTGAGATTCGATGGGGAGTGTGAACTTGTATGGCTGAATGTAAAGAATGCATTAGCCATATTTACAAATGTGGAAAGGGATACAACAACTATGAGACATGTTGACCATGCATCTACATATCGAGGTGTTGTTTTAGTCCCCAAAAATGGTGGATTGCCTAGCTCCAGTGCTTGGGGAGCTAAAGAAGTGGGGAATGTAGAGAAAGAAAATGCATGGAAAAAGAAGGAAAAATAATGTACAAGGATGGAGGATTCATGAAGCAAGGATTGGTCAACTACTGATGCATCCAATTCAGCATGGTAGTTAAACAACAGTCCCATTGTTGCTTCCAAAAATCCATGGGGAGCTCTAGAAAAAGAGAGTGAAGCAAGTACAAATTCTTTACATAGTTAGGCCCAGTTGATTTGTAAGCCTCCAATAATTGAGAGTTCTAGTGAAGTTTCTGCATTTCAGAAAATTCAAAATGAGAAGTCTGATGTAGATGACTAGGAGAAGGATTATTAGTAGGCTAATTCTTCTTAACCTCCTTGCTTAGTTAATAAGGTTAATAAAGAATAAGGGTGAAGATATTATTATGGTATTTTTTCATATGGTGTATAAACACCAAAATTATTGAAAGTTTCTAAATGTGTATAGTAGTAGAATATGAAGGCTAAGATGCTTTAGTCAAATTTTCAGTGTTATTGGTGATCCAGTGTTCTAGGCTCTTCTTTTATGGAAAGTTGATTGTTACTCACAGTCTCTCCTCGAAGCAATTAATAAATACTGAACTTTTCCTTGGTAAAAAAAATAAAATTAAAAAAAACATTGAAGATGTTGAAAATGAATCTTATGTATCACCTAATTACATGAGAACCCCTAAATGGTTACTTGAAATATATGAGAACATAATAGATAATCTTGATGGAAAAAGATCGTCACGAACGATTTGGTTGTGGGCTACCAATATGTTCAATCAATACTTTTTTGATAAGACATTAACCGAATAATGTCAAATTTTTGTTCAATTGCTAAAGTCTTAAAGAATGAGACCATTATTAAGAAAATTGAAGATTCGTGTCACCAAAAAGTCAAAAAAAATAGTAATATTATAAAAAATATTTTTAATGCTCTAACTTCTATTGGAAAGACTAGTAAGTAAACAGATAAAAGAGTTGTTCATAGAGTAATAACAACCTCACTAGTAAGCCATCATTTGAGAAAGGCTTGTTTAATGAGACAAACTTTTATCGGTTTAAATCTAAATCGTAAAGCATTGAATAAAGCACTCTCAAGAAGAGGAAGAATCGATAGTCCTCTTCAAAATGGTACATGGGATTTTAATGGGAGGCTTCCATGTGTTGATAAGAAGCTAACTAATAATGTAAAGATGCAAATTGAACAATTTTGGAACTCTCACTCTAGAGTATCACCGAATGTAAAGGATGTTTTAAAGTTAAGAAATGGTAATCGAGATCGCACACCGCATCCTAAATATTTCTTTAAATGTAGCCAAACAATATTGTGCAAACAATTTTATGAAGCACATCCAAATTTGCAAATCTCACAAAGGTATTTTGAGTCTTGCAATCCATTTTATTGTGTACCTATTAATATTCGTAATACATGTTGTAAATACCGCGTTGAGTTTTCAATGTATCATGAATTATTATGCTATATTCATTCTACTATGCACAGTAACAAAATGTTGCAGGAGTATCATGAAATACAACTCCCAAGTCATCCAGGGACTAGTTAGATTCATTTTTATGTGTTAGAGGTGATGGTTTCTTATTTTATAGAAATGAATGTTTAAATGAAACATGTTTGCAATGTGGTGGTTTATCGACGTTTGTAACATGTTTTCATGAGGGTAGCGAACATGGTTTTTCTAAGAAGATTGTTGAGAAAAAAAGGTTTAAGATAGTCAAATACACATTGAAGAGTGGAGGTGAAGGTTCTAGATGTGAGTTGGTTACAAGAGAGGAAAGTATTTCTGATTTTATTTTTGATTTTAAGGAAAATCTTTTCTACAAGTATGCAAGGCATAGCCATAGGTTCTAGTGGTTGGATCGACAATTCAAGATGTGTGAGGACTCTTTCCCGATTGGAACTATTATATTCATGGTTGATTTTGTTGAAAATTACACATTGCAACCACAAAATGAAGTACAATCATAATATTATAATTCTATTCAAATTATTAATTTTGTCCACATAACATATATACATGCCTTCAATAGTATAGAAGAGGATAGGAAGATAATCAGGGAGTACCATTTTTACATGAGTGATGATAGATCTCATTCATCTGAGTTTATGCAACATTTTTTGAAAACATTTTTGAATTCTTGCAGGAAAAAGGTATTGTAATGGGTTGACATCTCATTTGGTCAAATAACTGCATAGAGAAATTTAAGAATGCCTGCATGTTTTACTGGTTGAGCAGGATGCATGTAGAGAGGGGTGTACCACATATTTGGAGTTTTTTTTAAAGTTGGGATGAATAAGGAAAGCATGATGGCACAAGTGCATGTGTGAAGAGAGCTCTGGTTAAGGAACACATGAAGATCAGAGGTGGTGCAACATTAAGTGATACATGTTCTATTTTGATTAGTGTACTTATGCATTATCATGAGGAGGGAAACTTGATTCAAAAGTGTGTAGGTTATTTTGGTTGGTTGAGGAGGGCATAGTGGGAGACAAATCAGAATGCCAAACAATTAGAGAATCTTCAAAGATGTATTCATTTTGAAGCTCAAATGTGGGTGCATGGACCATATGGACACATAAGTTGGCTTGTTTTTTATCAGAATTGTATTTAGTGTGATTGGGATTGATGCAAGTCAAGGGAGTGGGTAGATACATGGATTCCAATGTACCTAACCCCTTTATTTGTAACACAATCCTTTTTAGAAGATGAAATGGAAAGTTCACTTGACTACGACCATCTTTCAGATCTTGTACAACCAAGACATGTTTATGCAGTTGTAGCACCGCATGGGAATGAAGAGGGATTAGACTATTGGTTGGAACGATGTGTATGGGGAAAGAAGAAGCTAATACAACTGATGACAAATGATTATAGGTTTAGTTGTTGTTGCCAAAACTTGGTTGCGAACGTATATGATTAGAAAGAATGGCATACCTGCATTTGAAGACTATGAGAAACACAAAACCATTCTCATGTATTCGCACCTTGTTATAGCAACAAATGTTAAGTTATTGAGACATCATGCTAAACCAAAAATAAAGGAACTATGGAAAATTAGTTGTGTTGATCATGAAGCATTACTCGATACTCTAAAGGTAAGAGATGACCCTTCAGGCACACTTGAGTAGTGAATCATTTGTTGTATAAGACGTGTATGATATTATTCATCTTATTTTTATTAATGTTCATAATAATTAAATTGCTTGATTTGCTAAGGTTCATCATTTAGGCTATTTACAATTATATATATTTGTTATTCTAAGCATCCTTTATAGTTTGAATTACCATTTCATCATCATTTAGGTTGTTTAGAATAATATAGATTTGTTATTCTAAGCATCTTTTCTAGTTTTCATTACCATTTCATTATCAATTAGGTTGTTTAGAATAATATATATTTGTTATTCTAAGTATATTTATTTAAACAAAGAAACTAATGAAAGTGATAAAAAACTAATGATCATATTGATTTGTTATTCTAAGTATATTGTGATGTTTGTGACACAATGGAACATGGAGTTGTTGCAACAATAGCCAGTTCTAATCCTTTGGTAGAGGTATGTGGTAGATTAGTAAATTTGAAATTATATTAGCTAGATTTTATGGTCTATTATTGAAAAATTTCATGATACTTGTATGTAGTTTAATTGCTATCTTGATGGTTGCTACAAGTGCTTGTCACTCCATGTCATCAACGTGCTACTATTGTGGAAGAGTGTGATGATTATTTATTTGTGATTATTTTGTTACATGTCATTCCATAATTTTGAATTTCTATATATTAACGTATATACTTCTTATTCTATCAGTTGCATCTCCAGATGAGTGAAAAGAGGAGTGTTGAAAGAATTAAGAAGGAACCCTTTGATATGTTGTCAAATGTTGATGCCAACAATGTTTGTTGATAGTTTTTATGATTTGGTAACATATTTTTTGTCACTTTGATTTGATAATTTGGTTTGAATTCGCTCATATTACAAGATCGGCTTATGTGATTATAGTATGTTGTTTGGGACTACTAGATACATTTATGTTCAACATTTCAACAATTTTGATCAATCTAGTTGAAAGTTTCATATGATAGAAGTTCGGTAAACTATATTCTAGCTTATACAGTACAAGATGATAAGTGTTATCTAGTCTGCATTCCTCTGGTGTTTGGTTTTAGACTCTACAATTTTGGGAGATGATTTATAGGTGTCTGTGTTACATATATTCCAATTGACGATTGCTTATACGATTATATGGATGATCGATGTTGGGTGGATTGGCTTATTTTGTGGTTGAGTCTAATCCCTGGCTGACCTAATGCTTGAATTTGTGCTATGAAGATTAATATGTATTGTAGATGTTAAGCTGATTTTTAGATTTGCGCTGACCTTAGTTCAAGTTTTTCATGTTTTTTTTGAGCGTGAGAAGTTTGTTTCCATGTATGAAGCCGACAAAGTGTTTTTGAATTGAAATGGGGTTACATCTAATTAGGTCAACCTAATTAATGTAAGCAGATGTAATAGGGTATATATATGAAACAGTTTTGAGTCACAAGAGAAAAAAATGAAGGAGGATAATGTGTGCGAAATCTGATTTTGTGTTAACTTGCGAATTTATGTGTGTGGAATCAAAATAAGACCAGATTTGTAGTACATGTTAAGCGACTAAAGAGAAATGTAGTATTTTGTATTCAAAACTTCATTGGAACTAAATTTAGCACAAGGAAGGTGCATCTTACATCAATTCAAACCTTGGTTGTGTAGCCATCTTGACTTGTATCTATTTTTCAGGCTGTGAGCCTTTTAAGGACAACGAGTCTTGGTAGTGAGCCCTGTAATATATTATAACCGATTATAATATATTGTGAGTTAATTATCACTATGGTTTTTCCCTCCTTTATTTTTCCACATAAAAATCTTGGTGTTCATGTGTATGTTGTGTTGTGACTTTCTTCATGTACTCATTTTTTGTTGTAGTTAAATATGTTTTGATAATTGGTTGGATTATGAATAAATGGTTTAATGGAATACTAATTCACCCCCCTCTCAATATTTTGGGTGTTCAACAATTGGTATCAGAGCTTAGTTCCTTTTGAAAAGTCTAACGGCTTGAGGAAGATCTTGTAATTTGAACACATGGCTAATAAGAGGTATCATATTCCTCTTAAAGAAATTTATGCATATGAATATGAAGATGATGACTGCATGTTTGACAAAGAAAAAATTAAAGCTACTCTTGAAGATATTGAAAAAGTTCCAAGTGAAAATAAAAATTTGAAGGAATTAACTCTAAGAGAAGCAAATGAATGCATCAAAAAGTTGAGAGAGAAAATCAAGAAGTTCAAAGAAAGGCATGGAGAAGTTAATGAATAGTTGAAGAAGGCAAATGAAGACATCACCAAATTGAAAGTGCAAGTGGAAGAGAAAAAAAGAATTGAGGATTGTCCGAATGCTAAGATACAAAGCAAGGTTGATGAATGTACAAAGCTTGAACACGAGGTGGTAACCCTAAGATTTGATCTGGAGAAAGCAAAAGCTCATGAGGAAAAATTCAAAGCAAGTACTACAATGCTTGATGAATTGATTACAATTCAAAAACCTTCTAAGGATAAAAGTGGTTTGGGACTTGAAGAAGGACAAAGTTCAAAGACAAATCAAACATCTAACAAGGCTAACAATCAAAAGCAGACTCAAGGAAATGGTAGATAGTTCAAGAATAAAAAGGGCCATATTGGAAGACCTATTAGACAACCAAATGCTCAAGGTTACCCATATTTCAATGGTATTTGTTTTTCATGCAATAAATTTGGACATAAGGTTGTAGAATGTAGAAGTAGAATGAATCAAAATGTTGGATCCTTTTTTTTGGAAAATGTTTTGCATGCAAGAAATTTGGACATAGAGCTAATGAGTGCAGAAGTCAAATGTTGAATAGATTCAATACTAGTAGAATGTTCCAATCCTTCGATGGCTACTGTTATACATGCAATGTATTTGGACATAAGGTTAACCAGTGCAGATCAAGAATGAATAGAAGTTAGTTTGGTTAGAAAAATTTTGTGTGCTATAATTGCAACAAGTTTAGACACATTTCAAGATTATGCAGAAGCAAGAATGGAAGACAAACCAATCTGAAATAGAGGAATAATCCAGTAAAGAAAGTTGATCCTATGGAAGTTAAGAAAGAAATGGAAAATATTTGGAAGAAAAAAGAGGAACTTGAGAACAAGGATGAATCAAATGCATATGTACCTACATTTGGTGTAGATATTTCTTTTGACAACTAAGCCCATGTCAAACTTAGGGGGAGTAGTAATAGGATAATCTAACAAGCCCCTAAAATCATGAGGTGTTAAGTGTTGACACAAAGATATATGGTGGAAAATGGTATGCTTAAGCTTTTGGAAAACATTCTAGTAGAAAATATGCAAATCTAAGATATTGGGGAGCCTTTTAGGGTTTACAATGTTTCAAATGAAGTGTTTGCCATCTTTGGGAAGTTGAGGCATTAAATGTGAATTTGGGGCAAATTGATAATGTGTAAAGCGAAGTCTCTAGTCGATTTTCAAATCACTCTTGCACATTTGAAAGAAAGCTAAACGAATTTGAAAGCAATTCACGATAAATTGGTTCAAACCCTAGTTTCTATTGAAGCACGAAAAAGGTATTTACTGTGAGTTGTTCTTTGTGGGTTTGTATTAGAAGTGATTTTGCAAACATTTGAAGGTATAATTGAATTTGTAATGGCTACACCGATCGTAGTTGAGATTATTGAAAGACCTAGACCAAATTTTAAGAGGTTTTCATGGAAAGTGTTTGAGAATGACCCTGATGGTGCATTTTCAAAGATCCCAATTAAGGTTTTGACCAAAAAAGACATGATAATCTATACAAGTTGTAGATTGGAAGAATATGATCACCAAGTTCTCAAGGATTTATGGTCTAATGAGTTAACTAGAGACAATTTTCTGGTGAAACCAGAAAATGAAAACCTAGTGCGAAAGAAGCTAGACTTTTGGAGCTAGTCTCCTAACTTTAGTAGTAGTTTGGATGCAAAGTGTGTGAAGATAGCCCTTAGCAAAGTGCACAAAAAAATCATGTGGACTAATATGCCTGAATTAATTTCGATGAATGTAATTAAGGTTGTGACTAGGTTGTGTGGTACTGGACCCGTAACTATATCAAAGTCTATGAAGAATGAAGTGGTCATACAACTAACCGGTGCCACATTTGACAAGAGAGAATTAACAACTAAATCAATCATCAATCCTATAGTGAAGTATGCATCTATCATGATCAGTCTCAAAATATATCTCCAAAACAGAGAAAACTCAATATCTGTAATTGCAATATATGTTGCTCATGACATGGTGGTAAATGAGAAGGATTATGATTTGTGTGAATTGCTTCGGCAATAAATTTTGGATAACTTGCATTAGACCAAAACAAATAAATATGCTTTCAAGTATAGAAAACTGATTGTTTGTTTTCTTATCTACTTTATTAGAGAGCTACTTAGAAGTAAGAACATTACATGGGATAGAAGTAGACCAGTTGCACACCAAATTTTTGACTATCTACACAACATTGGAGATTACAATGTACAGGGTGATGCATTGAATGCATTTTTCTTTGTATTCCAAAGGAACATGTATGATAGAGAAATAATTCATAAGAATTTAGTGGAGAAGCATGCAAATGACATAACCTTTCTTGTATCCATTGATGAATGCATAATAGAGGCAATAGAGCCCTGAACAATATAGAATGAACCTCTAGGATATGAAATTGATGAGAAAGAGACTGAGAGATACATAGAAACATTGTTAAGTAGCCCTAAGGACCCCTCTCCGCCTAGACATGACACATATGAGGAGAGATCTATGTACATAAGTATACTTGGAGACTTCAACACCTACTAGAACCAAAAGGGTGAAGAAAAATGTCAATCAATTCTTTGGAATGCACCACAGTAGAATTTGGCAAATAAATGACTATGACTAAAAATTTGTCACGACAACTAAAAATGTCTAAATTCTAGTCATTTTTTGCAACACATCTATAAATGACTAATTTGATCATCAAGTAAAATCATAGCTATAAATGACTAAATAAATGACTAATTTTCTGCTACACAACTATAAATGACTAAATAAAGGATTAATTTGGATACCCTTAGTCGTTTTCTATCAATCAAATAAAATTTGTGCTCTTCTATCAAGTAGAAAAACAATCTTATAAATGATATAAAATCTTCCATTAAAAATTTTGTTATGAACTATATATATTTAAATACAATATTATATAATTTTAATTATATTTTATAGCAATCGTAGTAGACATTTATATTCTTATTTGTGTAACTAATAACACCACCAAATAAACTAAACATATATCCATTTATGGATCTTCTAATGTCAACATCTCTTGCCCAAATTGAGTATGTAGACACTTAAAAATGTCCTGAATGATATCATGCACTCGAATGAAGTATACTATCATCGTCTCATCCTGAAATCCATCATCTTTTGCGCTCAATTAATTAAATTAGCCTAGCTATTTAATTAATTGCATCATTTTCATCTATTAAGCTAATTAACCTAATCAGATTAATTCATCCCCTTTCATGCTAACATTTCGTCTTATTAAATTAAATACGTCAAATTATTTAATTCAATCCCTAAGTCTTCTTATTTAATTAAATACATCAGATTATTTAATTAAATACCTAAGTTTTCTTATTTAATTAAATAACCCTAAAGTTATTTAATTAAATATCATATCACTATCCCCGTTTTCATTAAATTATTTTTATTTAATGAATATCATCTAATTCCCCTAATTTGCACAATTAAAACCTTATTTAATTATCAAATTATCTAATTAAATCTAATTCCCCCCACTTGCAAGAGAATATTCCTCCATTGCACATTCCTCCAAAAGGAATATTCCTTCCCCTTTTGCACATTATAACTTTGTTTTAATTTGCTAAATATCTAATTTTCCCACCAATGAGAATATTCCAAAGAATATTCTCTCTCCTCACTCATTTGAAAAAAGGAATATTCTTCCTTGTAACAAACTTACAAAACTCCATGTGCAAGTTAACTTACAAGACTTCTTGTGCAAGTTAAAAGTGTGTTTTATTTGGAAGAATATGGGCCCTTGATTCTTTCCTTGATCCATGTGATAATTGATTCTCATCCATTGATGAGAATACATGATCCATGTTTCATCCTTCCTCCCTCCTTGACCATTGATTAACCTTTTTATTTCAACCCTCCATTTCTTATTTGTCCTCCTATAAATAGGTCACTATTTGGAGACAAATGGATCAAACTTTTTTAGAGAAAACTCATGTTGTTGAAATCACTCACACTCACATTCACACTCATATTTAGCATTCATTTAGTATCATCTTAGAATAAATTACTTTCATATTAGCTTAGCTTCCATTAATGGCTTCCATGATAACATAGATGCATACATTTAGTATATCTTGTAATTAGGGTTTCAATCTTCTTAGCTTAAAATCCATTTAGATTAGCTTTGCACTCACATATCTTGATAATTTTAACATAAATCACGTTAAAATAGCTTGCATCATGTTAGTTTAGCATTTAAATAATGTTTCATCACACATTTATCAGTGGTTTCATCGTTTCTCTTCAATAGAATCGATCAGAACAAGCTCATTTATCCACAGGATTGGGAAAGGGTCATCATTTCACATCAATGTGATACCACTCCCCCCATAGGAATTTCAATGGATTAGAATAGGTGTTTTTGAAGCTTTCGTAGTTTAGCATGTTAAGTTTTAATGAATGCTTAGTTTAATCTTTATTGATTGATCTTTTTGGGATTAACGTTTAGTGACTCAATTACGCTTCATATCCTCATGGATCAAGTGTAGTCAACCCATACTAATCTGTTGGTCACATTTTGGCGCTAGAAGGAGGGCACTAACTAACACGATTTTCTTGTCAAATCTCCATTTTCCTTGTGTTTTCAAGTACAATGATGTTATTGATTATTCATCGACGCATTTGATGATGCGTCATTATATAGTGATGCACTTAAAATTTCATTTTAGCAATGTATAATTAAAATAGCGACGCATAATTAATTTCATCATTGTAAATTAATTTAGCGACGCTAATGTCATTTTTTAACACAAAATAAATTTTAATATGGCGACACAATTGACCTCGCTATTTTTTGTAGAGTGGCACTTTTGAATTTTCAATATAGTGACGCATATCCTATACAACAATGTTATTGATGGCTTTCAGTGATGCAATTGATTTCAGCGTCGTGAATTATTGGTAAACAAAACAAAGCTTGGTTTTTTGACATGTTTTTGATTTTTTTTGCTTTATCTAACCTCTAACATGTCTCTGACTTCTTGATTATGGTTTTTAGGCTAACTGGGTTTTGTAGGTTTGGACAATACAACTTAAATAAAAGAAGCATACTACTATCATTTGAACTATAATTGTAACAAGTGTTGCGACACTTTTGGGGAAATTATAACCCATTTAAGATGCTTTTTTATTTTCACGCTTTAAGACCAAACTAAATTTATTTTGGGCTTTAAAATGAGCATCCAAGTTGGTTAAAACTGGACCCTCACATCATTTTGATTGCTGGATTAAAATTAAACAACACAACTCTGACACTTCAAATTGGTGTTTAAAATGAACTCATTTTGCGATGATGGATTAAAATGAACACGTGTTTTATTTGCTTGAATATACTTGTTGTGCGTATCCAATCCCCTTGCACTTCGTGCGATCTTGGGTTAAGAGAAACACATAAGTATATTTTTATTGCTTGGAAGCGCTTATCCTCTCCCCTTGCGCCTATTAACAATTTGGGGTGATGAGAAGTTTTGTATGCTTCAAACATGTGTCATATTTAGAAAGGGCCTACCTCCCAACTTGTGAGAGGGAATGACTCAAAGCGGTGCTTTCATTTCGACTCACTATATAAACAAAATTGGTTTTGATGAAAGTCACTAACTGAGTTGGTTGTGGTTGTCTCATATTGATGAATGTCTCCCTTAGTATCCTTGTGATGCATTAAAACCCTTGGATATTTATACGGGATGGGAGGCCTCTTAATTGAGTATAGTCATTGTGTGTATGGCACCAGTTTATCCTAGATATGGTCATTAAAATCCTTGTTTGTAGTAGCTAACCAATCTAATCCTGAAACGTATTTCAAGGTAGTGCATGGGAGTAGCACTGCACCTAGAAGTTACTTACTATGTTCAATTTTTTATTGAGGCATAAAGAAAATGGGGAAGGGACTCATTTGCTTGGTGTGTCAAGATGTTACATCTCCTTGATGTAACCTATTTGTCCACTTCATCTTCATGGATTAATCATCTTTTTCGATGATGGCAAGCCTACTGAAAAATAGGCACCTAATCTATCTAGGATTATAAATGCTTGAGAGTCAATTTAACACTTGTTTGATTCCAAAACAATTACAAAAAACATCAACAAAGTCTTTTCAAAATTTCAAACCCTTTGGTCTAAGTATGGATACCCCTTGACAAAACCTTGATTTTAATGCTTGTCCTAAGGATTTATTCTTAGAGACTTCTAAATATTTTGGTTTACATCTCAATCTATACTTCCCAAAGTTAACCTAGGTAACTATGCCGTTAACTTCATCATTTTCACAAAATGGACTTTGTGCAATTGATGATGTTTTTGACATAGACATTTAGTTTGAACTTAATCAAGACAAGTGTTTATGGTAAAATAAACTCACTTAAGCAAGATAAATAGACAAATTGAACCCCACATGACCATTTAGAGACTGTTCGCTCAGATTGAACAACCTGACCTTACACTCGCTATCATTCAACCAACTTTGAACTCATTAAAGGAGAACAAACTAATATAATTAGTATTTTGAGAAGCTTCACTTTTGAAACAAAAGAAACACCAACCTAGTGGAGAAATACAACATATATCATAGATGAAGAAGAGGAACAAGCTGATATTTTGGCTGGAAGGTCCATATTACCACCACCCATGTGGCAATAAATATCCTCATTTCCATGGTCTTAGACTTCTCTAAATGATCTCACACAAAACCAAAATTCCCAAGAGAAGGTCTACATGTTGCTATTTCAAACTTAGACATCATAGTTCAAAGTACATTAGAAGACGTATCCTAAGACAGTACCACAATAAGAACAAATTGGTAATGAGGTTTTATAGACTTATCCCATTGAATAATCTAGACATGTATGCTCAATATGAACCTCTCATTCAAGTCAAACATTGGTCTTTTTCACAATCTTAGGCTTAAATGATCACACACAAAATCAAAATCCCCAAGAGAAGGTCTTCAAGTCATCACTTCAAACTTAGGCATCATAGTCCAAAAGCCATCAAAAGACACCTTTTGGCACTCTACTAAAATAGGAACGGGTTGGTAAGGAAATTTTATAGACATGCTTCAAGGAATAATTCAGAATTGTATGCCTTTTTGAAAGTAAAAATGTTGGTCTTTTTCATGATCCTGATATTCTCTAAATCATTGGGTCTTTAGAATTTGAAAACTTTAGAGTTCTAGCATTTTTCTCCTCACCTTGGTCTTATCAAACAAAGATTCACTCTAGGTAAACATTTGGGTCAAACACTTCATCCACCCCTTCATCAAAACTCATCCTTCACTTCACCAAGCTTTGCAACAGTTTTGAATACACCAACACTTTTTGACTTAAACATCTATCAACCCAAATTCTAACTTAGCTACTTTTGCATGTGAAATGAATCCTTTTCCATGCATTTGGTTAAGTTAGTTATCATTTAGGCCACAATTCTACCCTAAAGGTTTCCAAGTTCATAAACATCCTTTATCCAAACATCAAAACAATTAAACTCTTAAGTTAAAAGCGTTATCCCAAAATGTTTGCAAAGATCACTCCCCACATCATTCATCTTTTCATCTCCCATTATCATCATTGCTCCAAAAATATTTAGAGCATCCCTTTTACCTAGATTTGAGTCAACTAGAGAGTTCAAACATTACAAATCTCAACACAACTCTCCCATAGGTGACCCAAAATTTATGGTAAAGGCAAGATCACAACACAAGATAATCATGGAGAAAACCAAAGTCACATTTACCTCAAGTGATCCAAATCCTCAAGAATTTGATCCAATAAGTTAGGTTAGCCCATCACAACAACCATCATCTCCATCAGGACCAGATGAGATAAAATACATTATGAACAACCCATTTGAACTTACTAGGGAAGAAATCATGGAACGTCGAGCCTTAGAAAATGTAGCTCTAATTTCTCCATCTTTTTTTACGCAACCTTTGACACAAGGCTTAAAAACTCCATTTCTAGTGCTAAATACTCTTCCATTTGAAAGCAACA
This sequence comes from Sequoiadendron giganteum, assembly GCA_007115665.2. Classification (NCBI taxonomy): domain Eukaryota; kingdom Viridiplantae; phylum Streptophyta; class Pinopsida; order Cupressales; family Cupressaceae; genus Sequoiadendron; species Sequoiadendron giganteum. The sequence goes on along the minus strand of CM021110.1, from coordinate 51,307,890 downwards.
CACTTTTGGGTACCCTAAATACCAATCCACCTCAAATCGCCACTTGGACACCTACCTTTTGTGCTCCCCCAGTCCCCGAACATCCCTTACATCAAAATAAACCACTTACACTTCATGAATCCATGACAAACTCAACATATCGAGGTCACCCATCTTCATCCATCCGCTCAAATACCACAAGTGTGCCCAATATCATGCAAGGAAGTATAGGCTAAGTGTCTCAAATCGACCAACAAGGGCATGCCAATACCCTTACACAAATTCAACTTTTAATGAAAATAGGGACAACTTTATCCAATCCCCTGATTGGTTCATCCACATCATTGGTTTCACAAAACACATCCATCCCATCCATCATCAACCTGAATCAAAACAATACCTTGGTCACCAACCCCATCAACCAAGGTAATACCTTGACCGTATCCCTAACACAAGGAAATCCCCAAGATATCGATCAAGGAAACCTTTTTAATCAATGGATTCAAGGTCCTAGTATGTCATTACCATCGCAATATCTAATGACATCATCATCTTTCCCCACAGTCCCTCTCACCATGCAAAATCAAATGGGACCTCAAAATTACATTCCTCCATCCCAATCCACCATCTTGCAAGGAATGTTGAAGCAAGGGAACCCCCAAACTTTCATCAAAAATCCGCTACCCACTCAAAACATCAACACCCAAAATTCATCATGGATGTCCCAACAACCAACTGATCCTACATTGCCAGCACATGCCTTAGCTTTACAACAAGCACAAAAAGCTTACCAACAAGTCATCCAACAACAAAAACAACAACAATAATCCCTAACAATATAGCAACAGTAGCAAGAACAACAAGCAACCCTAGCAGAAAAACAACAACAACAAGCAACCCTAGCAACACAACCACAATAACAACAACAATCAACCTTAATAGCACAACAACAACAATAATAGCAAGCAACCTTAACAACATAGCAAGCAACCTTAGCACAACAACATAAAGCCCATCAAGCAACCTTAGCAACATAACAACAACAAAACGCCCAATAGCAAGCCCTAGTGGCACAACAACAACAAGCCCAACAAGTAGCCCTTGTGGCTCAAGAACAACAACAAGCTTTACTAGCTCAACAATATGCCCAACAACAACACCAATAAAGTTCCTACTATAATCCTCAATAGAACATTATCAACCCGAACATGTCAAGAACATATACATCGACACCTCATTCACCTTCATAAAATCCCACACCACCATATGCCCCATATAACACCTTATCATATTAGAATCTGACATACAACCCATCCACCATCCCACAATACGCAGCGTATGTTCCTCCACCAAACCCGCGAGATGATCTAGCATCACAATTTAGGGCGTTATCACAATAAATGTAGAATCTTCAGATGGGCAAGACAAAGAAGCCCCATACACATAACTTATGTCCATATCCATTCAATCGAAACATCGCAATGGTACCAATCCCTCCTGGCTTTGAAATCTCCAAATTTGATAAATAGAAAGGGAGAGGAAGTCATGTGGATCATGTTAAAGAGTTTAATGTCATGTGTATGGAGGTTGCCTACAACAATTCTTATTTAATATTCCTCTTCCCCCAAAGTTTAACAGGTCCTGCCATGGATTGGTTTTCTCAACTGCCTCCCAGTATTAAAAATTTCCAAGAAATCATCAATAAATTCATAGATCAATTCTCATTTAACCTTGACATGGATGTAAGCTTAGAAGAGTTATACACCCTTAAGCAAAACAAAGGAGAATCCTTCACAAATTTCTTTCAACGGTGGAGTGAAAGAGCTAGCAAGAGCAAGTGGCCCATTCTTGATGAACAACAAGTGGAGATCATCATAGAAAATCTAGATTTAGATCTATCCTTCCGCTTGAAAATGTAGTGCATTACATCTTGTGACAAGCTTGTCCCTAGAGCCCTTAACATTGAGAGAGCTCTAATCTCATAGGGAAATACTCAAGCTTACAAAGACAATTTCCCATCAACTAGTTTGAATGAAAAGCCTCGTGTTTGGGCTAAGAACAAGAACATTACAAATGATGGCGTGGTAGATGCCAAGGTGGTCCTAAGTGCTCCTAGGCTAAATAATCATCAAATATCTAACATTCAACCAACTGTGCAACAAACAACCCCTCCTCAGAACAATCAGATCAATAACACCAAAAAACAACAAAGATGAACCCCTAACAAGAATAACTATCCAAAACACAAGTACACACAATTGTTAGAACCTATTGAAACCATCATGAAGAAGCTGGTAGAGTCAAACCTGATAATTCTTCCCAATTTTGAAAACTACCAAGAACCACAAGATAAACCATTCTAGTACAACGAGAATGATCTTTGTGAATTTCATAAAATCAAAGGACACAAAACAACAAACTGTATTAGGCTAAAAAATATTATCCAAGATCTTATAGAGAGAAAAGCCATATTTGTTGAGGTACCAGTTGGTAACTAGGATATTAAGATATACAAGAACCCTATGCTAGATCATAGCAAAGGAAATAATAGTGGAAAAGCTAAGGATTACACAAATGTGCAACATACCTATTCCAATGTATTCACTTCTTGTGATAGTGTCGTCACCATCCAAGGGCCTAGTGTGGAATGTGGAGTCACCACACGACGTGGCAAAGTCACCATCCAAGGAGTCCCATCTCAATATAGGACGCAACCTACTTTTCCAACATCAAATCCCAACAAGTACAATCTACTTGATCAACTTAAGAAGACCCCCACACATATATCTATCTTAGAACTATTAAGGCTATCCCTTGTACATAGGGAAATATTAGAGGATGCTTTATCTTCATCATTCATCCTCGAGGATATTGGTACAAAACAGTTCTAAGCTATGGTAGGGCATATCACTAATCATATAACCTTCTTAGAACAAGACCTACCATCACAACCCTCTCATAATTGTGCTTTGCACCTTGAGGTTATTGTTCATAAGAACAAGGTTAAAAGAGTCTTAATAGATGGAGGTGTTATGAAAATTTGCACCCTTCAATTGATCAAGAACCTAGGCTATTTAGAGGATACTATTGAGAAATCAAAGAGTATATCATCATCATAGAATATGATGATCAAGAGAGGGTATCGTAAGGCATCATTGCACTACCCATCCAAGTGGGACCCATTTGTTGGAAACTTGCAGTTATATTAAGACAATTTCCACATAACCCAAAAGAGAAATCTATGCAAATATGTACTCAGAATCTACATGCAAGAGAATAGACAACATACCCATGAAAATATGACACAAGATATACCTTGGGAAAACCCTCAAGAGGGAAAAAACCTAGCCTCCAAAATCATACATCTCTCATGTATTATTCAACAATAAAGATTACAATACATCTTCAAAGTCTCCATGAACACCATTGAAGCAACAAGCCCTCTCCATGCAATCCATGTGAACAAGCATGTAACCACACATCCCATGTCATGCTTCAAACCTGCACAAATGCTAACTAGAGCTAACCTGCCAATTGATCAACCTAAACAACTACCCTTGTGGTTGCTTTTATAGACACAAGCTCCCACAAAACCACCAAGTGGTATTACACAAAACCATGTGACTAAAACCATGAGATTACAAAACCATGTTCCCACATTTAATATTGGGTACTCTATTTAATTATTTTCCCCAATATTAAATAATTACATTTGTACAACTTTAACTTATGTCCCAATGTTACATACAACATAAAGTGGCCCCAAGAATAATTACATTAAATACATTATGCAAGGTGTACAACACACCTTTTCCTAACATTCTCTCACTTGTTGTATACATTGCATAAGGGGAAAAAGTAACCTCAAAACATGAATCAAAATGAACAATCCATAAAGCCACATATACCATCATGGAATTAAAGTGCTCCACATGCTCCATCAAGATAACTTTAACAAGAATCAAAGTGACCACCATCCCAAGCACGAATGCTCTCATCCTCCTTCACATCAATGCACAAAGATACAAAGCCATCCAATAGAGAAGCCACACAATTTTTCACAACAAAGCAAAAGTTCTGCTCAACTGATATCCCAAACACATACAATCAATCTAGAGCTATCAATATGCACTAGTAGTTGTCAAGATACACAAACCCATAGCTGAAATAGCACCCAAAACAAGTGCCAACACATCCAACTATCCATACCTCCAAGGTATACAAATCATAGTAAAATCATGCCATAAACATATACACCCATAAACTGTAATCATAAACTCCATGTGCAAAACTTGTCAAAGAATGACATACACATCCAAGAGCTCCCACTACATGGGTAATGCAAATATGAAAAAAGATCAAGACATACCAAGTCTACCAATAACATCATATAGAAAGTGTAAACAACATCATGTAGAACCAAGGAATCATCCACAATGATATGCAAACCTGTAAATCAATAACCTGTAAGAACAACTGTCACTACAAGTATCCATAGCTCTCCCAAGTTCTCCACACCCAACAAAGGAAAAATATTAAGGAGCCTCCATGTTATCACTCGAGAATATAAGTGAAAACACATGACCACAAGCTAGTGATCACAATAGCTCTAGCCAAACCTCAAACCAATGTAATGTGAAACCAAACATCTAGGAAGATAACTAAGACCAAAGAGAGAAAGTTTACACATCATATACCTGTAGAAAATCCTCCTACATACACCTCTAAATGTCAACTATGTCAAGAATGATCTCCTCCACAACACTCCAAAAGAAAATCCATAACAACACCCATCCATTCAATTACCATGATCAAACATAACATATGTATCATGTAATAAATGTGGATGTAAGCCTCTCAAGCCAAAGAAGATCAAACTAAAACCATTCCCAATAAAGGAAATAAGCCCAATACATCTCCTAAACTCAACATCAATGAATGTAATCCCAATGCATAAGGAGTTAAATATTCCAACACTCCTCAAATGAACCCTCCAAAACCATATATTCATAGCTCAAGATCCATATGCATGAGAAGATAAAGCATAAACATAAAGCACCTGAAAGAAACAATGGGCAATACCTCTCAAGTAAAATTGCTGAGTATACCAAGAGTGGGGAATGAGAATTCTCCTCCAAGACATCCAAGTCATCATGAATCATCCAAGAATACTCTCCTCACAGGTCTATGTTGAACTCATGTCTAACCAAGGTGTAGGCTCCTCGGATTTCCTGCTGAAATCTCATTAAGAGTAACCATCTCAACACATGCCTCTAACTATAAGAGAACTCAAGCCTCACCTATGTCTCCAAGTATCCATGAGTACCTGTAACCAAAATCCAAATGCAACATAGCACCATCATGAAGTAATCAAGCAAATGATCAAAGTACCCAATACAAAGTGAACTACTACGATAAATGTCAAAGCTCCGATCATGAATCAAGAACATAAACATGACATCCATGATCTAATCATCTCCTCCAAGGAGATCACATGCATCATAACATACATAAACATCTTGGTTTCAAGAGAACAAGTACTATGCCAAACTCTAATCTAGAATCAAGAGTGTACCATGACATCATAACAAACACTCTAAACCAAGAAAACATATCCCCAATCACATGAAGATAACCATACCAATGATGCATCCACGTCACTGCCAACAACTCCCACTGAACCATGGTACGAGGTACACAAGGCATCATGACTACCATCCTCTCCATGAAGATCATCAAATTCTACACACATAATTGAACTGTCGGTAACATAACAAGTAGAACCAAAATCTCCAAGCCAAGAAGATACCTACAACCGCCAAACCATAATAAACATATCCAACACTACCAATCCATCATTTTCAAAAGCTCCCACTGAAAAGTGTAATAAAGCTATCCATGACATCATGATACACCACATGCTATAAGTCCCACAAACAACTATCCAGGTACTATAAGAAACATTCATCCTCTCATCTCTAAGCACACATACCAATGTACAAATGGCCAGGAACAAGGCCAATTGACAAAATCTACAACAACAATGAATCAAACCTAGTGAATAAAGGCAATCCACAACCAAGTCATCCCACTACAAGTAAATGGGTATCTAATCCACAACCTGAATGGCTTGTAGATCCAATCACTGAAACATGCAAACTCATCATCACATCAATAAACTGCAAAGTGAGATATCTAAGAGAATAACCATGTAGATCAAATGACTCAAACACCAAATCAATCACTGATATGATTTTCCAAACATGTCCACATCTAAGTACCATAGTCAAGGAACCAATCCAACACCACCAACAATGCACCTGCATAAACCATCATGACATGCCAAAGTCTCTAAAGCACAAGAAACATCCATGACACCATGATTACCACCAAATGTACCAGCAATTAAACCCAACCGTGTCCACATATCTGCATAATATATTCAACTACATAGGTCTCACGTCATGAATGTACCTAGTAATACCATCTCTAGTCCTCAACATGATATCAAAACCAGCAAACCAAGTGTCTAAACCAAGCCACAAAAATTGAAAAATGCATCAACACTAAAATATCTATGGGCATAGACAACCCATGTCCAAGTCATAAATGCAACATGTAAGTATAGACCACCTACAACATTATACAACTTTTAGATACAACAATGAAGCATACAAATCTAACCAAATTGATAACCATATCAAAATAATAATAATTTGAGATGTACAACTAAGCATACAATGAATCCAACATCAAATCTCCAAGATCCGATCATCCATAAAATCATAATATCACCGTAGTCAAAGTAACCCATAAACAACTTAGATAAGGAAAATAATAAATAAACCATGCCAAAATAACTCCAAACCTAATCCATTGTGTAGTGCTTTGAACAAGCTTTCTGTCGACTATTCAAAGTCCAAAATCTGACTTTGTATGCACCCAATATCACTTCTCGAAGCTCAAAATGAACACCTAACTTCCAACTAGGAAAACATTGTCAAAACTATAAAATATTAGAAAATCACTGTTACCACAACATAGAACACTGAGTCAGCTTTCCAAAGAGTTCAAGAAGTAAAAAAAAAGAGCATCTGGGTGAAAGTTATGCTCCTCGAAAGAAAAAAGTCTAATTTACTCATGAGGCAAAATTTTTTTAGCCACCCTTGGTGGTTGAGCAGCGACCCCACCTAGGCGACACCACTCCCTTGGTGGCGAAACTGAAATTGCATTTAAATCCATTTAAATTTCAAATATTTAATACTCAAAAAATTCAGGCCCCTTTAATAAATGAGTCGACATATTAATAAAGGCATATTTTATTTTAAAAAAGGGCGATGGAAATTTTGTTTAAATTTAAAAATATTTTAGTTTTTTTTTTAAAAGGCTTTATTCCCCATAAAGGGGAGCCGGTGGCAGGCTCGCCTGGCAAGTCACCGACAGTACCTATTGGCAGTACTGCACCGATAGCTAACCGTTGGATGGTACCTTTTGATAGGTGTCGTCGGCCCTGTCAGTGGGTACGACAGTCAGGGGGTGGGGGCCGACCCCTCCCTCAGTTTTTTTTTTTTATTAAAAACTTTTCAACTAAAACCTTTTTCAATTGGTATTTTCACTGATAATTTTTTAATTATAATTTTATTTTGCATGATGAAATTTTCGACGGTTTTTTTTTTTTTGCAACTGAGATGGAGGATCATACAACCATATTTGATATTTTTTTTTGCATTTTCTTTCAACTATAAACAAAATAGGTCTAGCTATATATCAATGTTTATCTCTCAGACAACCTAGATCCAATTGTGAGGTCCATTTTGATCCAAGAGGTCTTTTATAAATTTTCCCCCACACAACCCTCACTTGAATGCAAAACCAAGAAACCCATTTCAACCAAAATTTCTTACACTCCAAATCTGTAAACAACCCATCAAAACAACCCCAAACCCCCAGATCTGCAATAAACAACCTGCAAAACCCTCATATCTAGCCATGCCTTTCATTCTCTCATGCAATGCATAGATTCAAAACTCAAGCAATATTTTTTCTCAACCAAGGGTTATACAACCACAACCATGGCTCTGATACCAAATGTTGGAAACTTGCAGCCATATTAAGACAATTTCCACATAACCCAAAAGAGAAATCTATGCAAATATGTACTCAAAATCTACATGCAAGAGAATAGACAACATACCCATGAAAATATGACACAAGACATACCCTGGGAAAACCCTCAAGAGGGAAAAACCCCAACCTCCAAAAGCATCCATCTCTCATGTATTATTTAGCAATAAAGATTACAATACATCTTCAAAGTCCCTATGAACACCATTGAAACAACAAGCCCTCTCCATGCAATCCATGTGAGCAAGCATGTAACCACACATCCCATGCCATGCTTCAAACCTCCACAAATACTAACCAGAGCTAACCTGTGAAGTGATCAACCTAAACAACTACCTTTGTGGTTGGTTTTATAGACACAAGCTCCCACAAAACCACCAAGTGGTATTACACAAAACCATGTGACTAAAACCATGAGATTAAAAAACCATGTTCCCACATTTAATATTGGGTACGTTATTTAATTATTTTCCCCAATATTAAATAATTATATTTTTACAACTTTAACTTATGTCCCAATATTACATACAACATAAAGTGACCCTAAGAATAATTACATTAAATACATTATGCAAGGTGTACAACACACCTTTTCTGAACACCATCATTGCCAAGAATACATGCCAAGTATTAGACCTTGATCTCCCCTATAACATATTTCTTAGTCGAACCATGGATCCATGCCCTAAAAGTTGTAGTTTCAACCTACCATCACTGTGTAAAGTTTACTTTTGAGGGCATAGAAGTTACTATCCATGGAGATCCTAAACCCTTTTACTATTGCAAGAACCTTGAGGCCAAGTTTTACAAGATACCCCAGATCTCTAAAAATGATGAAGGGCCTACACCATCTTCCTCATTTGTTGAACCATCATCTCTTGCATCTACTTATGAAACAAAAACACCCATTGTGCAAAACATTCTTGATATCAAAGTAGTGATCCAGGATGATGGATGTGGAAACTATAAACTAATGGACACTTTTGTATTGGGGAAGCTACCTCTTTCTCCCAAATCCCATGGAAAACCTGCATATAGCAACGAATCACTCGAAATAATCAAGATGGTTAGCTACCACCTTCACCAAGTGGGGGGATTTGAACAAAGTAGATGCCAATGAGGAGGATGTCTCTAAACTCTATTAGAATGAAGGACCCATCCTTGTCCTCCCTATGGAAGATGACAATAAAGGCCTGCAACTAATGAAGAGTTAGGAATACAATAAGAATGGGAAACTAGGATAAAATGACAATGGTTTGCTAGAACCCATCGTTCTTGAGAAATGTCCAAAGAATCTAGGCTTAGGATGTACTATTAGAAAGGTTTTCCTTATTGGCAAAGGTACTTCTGCTAAATGAGATGAGACTTCCTCTTGTTTACCAAAATCTCGTGATATGACCTTAGATGACTTCCCACTTGATGTTGCTTACCTATTTGAGAATAAATCCCTCTTCATGATATCCACAACATCCTTCACCCCAAGCAATCCATCGACTGAAATAAGCCTAGTATACCCACAACTCATTGAATTGGACCAATGAGGACCACCAATTCTAGATTTATTCGAAAATGATGAAGTGATCTCAAAATTCACGGGACTTCGTGAAAACTTACCATGGGCAGATTAAAAAGTAGGTTTTGACATAGAGCTAGAGATAGGGGCATACTATAGGTAGACGATTGAATCCTTCAGTTGCAAAATGGACAATATGCAACTAATATGCAAATCTTTGAGTGAAAACCACACTGTGGCACTTTTTGATCCTAAAATAGTAAAAATAAAGGACATATCCAAAGGGGAAAACCTTTTTGAGGCACCCCAGGAGGAGGGATTCAATCTCCCCCTTAGTGCAATCCATCCAGAGAAGTCAACAGTTCTAGCAGAAAAGGCTACTCTAGTCAATGTGGGAACAAAAGAAGCACCCAAGATCACTTTCTATGTCGAATCCCTGTTGGATGAAGAATGGAAGAACCTAGTAGCATTCCTAAAAGAGCGAAGAACCAAATTTTCATGGTCATAAACAGATATGCCAAGGCTCGATCTAGAAGTGGTTGTGCATCACTTAACAATCTATCTTGAAGCCAAGCCAGTGAAGCAGAAATTAAGGAAGATGCACCCTCAAATAACACTCTTGGTGAAACTAGAGTTACAAAAGCTTCTTGAAGTTAGATTCATTTAGCCAATAAATTATCCTGAGTGTGTTTCAATCCTCGTACCAGTCTCCAAACCCACTAGTGGCATCATAATATGCACAGATTTCAAAGACTTAAACAAGGCATGCCCGAAGGATGATTTCCCTCTTCTTAACATTGACCTCATCGTGGATTTAATAGTAGGGCATGAAATGCTATCACTCATGGATGGATTTTCAAGCTATAGTCAAATCATGATTGCCAAGGAGGATCAACACAAAACTACATTCACTTGTCCATGGGGAACATATTGTTGGAACGTGATGCCATTTGGGCCAAAGAACGTAGGAGTAGCCTATCAAAGAGCAATGACTCTCATCTTTCATGACATGATCCACAAAACAATCAAAGACTATGTGGATGATATTTTGGCCAAGTCAAGGAAAAGGAGTGAGCACATAGAAGTCTTAGGATCCATCTTTGATAGACTCGAAGAATACAAGGTACAGTTGAATCCAAAAAAGTGTGTCTTTGGGGTTACGTCAGGGAAACTTCTTGGCTATATTGTTTCACAGAGAGGGATAGAAATTGATCCAACAAAAGTAAAATTCATCCTAGACATGGAACCGTTGCAAACATTGAAACAACTGAGAGGGTTACAAGGAAGATTGTAGTCATTAGAATGTTCATACCACAAATATCAAATAAAATCCATCCTTCTTCGCATCTTCTCCAAAGGCAGGTATTTTCTTTGTCACCCCTCAAGGATATTGCATTCAAAATTTGTACAGGCTATCATTTCCATGTACTAACAACATTGTTGAGTATGAAGCTCTGATAATGGGTCTAAGGATAATAGTTCAATGGAAAATACAAGAGTTGAAAGCCTATGGAGACTCACAACTAGTTATCAACCAAGTCAATGACGAGTACCAAACCAAGGATGACAAGCTTACTCTTTACAAGAAGATGGTAGAAAGTCTCCATGACCTTTTCATTGATATAACTTTTGACTAGATTCCTCGTGCATGAAAAATTGAGCAAACAAATGGTATGGAAACAATTGAAAAATTATTAGACATGTCACACAACGTCCTTAAATGTGAATTCTTGGTAGAACAACTTCTCGTACCAACTTTTGAAATCCTTGAATATGAATTTGCGTGCCTCGTCATTGGTCCTGGATCCCTGTGGTACCATGACATATTCATCTACCTTAGTAGAGGAACCCTCCCATTTGATATCACATATAATCTTAAAAAGACCTTTGTTAAGAAGGCATCTCGATTCGTGATCCTAGGTGATACCTTATATTGCCGAAGCATTGAGGGGACATTACTACGATGTCTTAACCAAGAGGAAGTCTTGATCGCTTTAACAAAAGTACATGATGGCATATGTGGTTCCCATTCTAGTGGTATGACTTTAGCTAAGAAACTATTGAGGACAAAGTACTACTGGCCAATCATGGAAAGAGAAGCCCATCAACATGTGTAGAAGTCTATCAAATGTCAACAACATGGAGATCTAATTCATGCTCCAGCTTAGGAGTTGCAACCAATGGTCACACCTTGGCCTTTCTCGTAGTGGGGGCTTAACCTCATAGGAAAAATCACTCCAACCTCATCTAATGGCCACAAATTTATCATAACAACCACTAAGTACTTTACCAAGTGGGTTGAAGCCATTCTTATGACCTACATAATGGGGAAGCAAATTACGAAGTTTATCCTGAATTACCTTATATGTCATTATGGTGTTCCATAAACCCTTATCTCAAACAACATAACACCCTTCAAGAATCAGGATGTAAAAGAGCTATGCCAAATATTCAACATCCAACACTGATTCTCTACCTCGTATTACCCCCAGGTGAATGGTCAAGCTGAGGCTACAAATAAGACCTTTTTGAAAATCCTAAAGAAAAAGGTCAATGAAGCTAGTCGTGACTGGCATCTGCAGTTAAATTCTGCCCTTTGGGCCTATCAAACTAGTATCCGAACGTCTAAAAGTGAAACCCCATTATCTTTGGTCTATGAATTAGAAGCCATCTTTCCTATTGAGGTTGAGCTTCCATCACTGCGGGTGTCACTACAGAATCTGATCACCGATGAAGAATATAGCATCTCGGCTAAATGAGCTAGAATTCTTGGATGAGCATCGTCTTGACGCCCTTAACCACTTGCAAGTATACCTAAAATAAATAAAATGAATCTATAACAAGAAGATAAAGTATTGATCTTGTTGGCACTCTCAAATTTTATAAATTTGAAGTGCCCATATTGAAAATTTTGCTTCTACACTCTCAGAAGTGCACCTCAAAATCTGCCTAAATGACCTACTTTGGAGGGTCATATTTTGAAGCTAGTTGATTTTTGTGAAAAATACCTTGGGGGACCCACTCATGTCACATATGTGAACATTTATGTCAATTTTCAGCTTCCCACAATAAGTTTTTCAGGGTTTTGAAAGCGAAGCTGGAGGGTTTTGGCACTTTTCTACTGTTTGCAAACTTTTAGTTTTGTAAAGTGGCCTCTTGTTCAGGTTAATATTTCACAAATGGTTGACTGAAAAGCCTAAAGGAATGTTTCTCTCCATTATCCATACATAAATTTACTGCCCTGTCAAGTTGCAGAGCCTTATGAGAAGATTTGATATTTTTACTAGGCCAAAAGCAAACGCAGTTTGTTCAGTTTTGCACCTGCACTTTCTGAAACTTTTCAGGGAGGTCAACTTTGACCTTTAGTATCTCTTGATAAATAATGATTCAAGAATATCCCTCTTGCACACTCACTCACTAATCCTAAATGAGCTTACAGTTCCAGTGGCAACTTTCCAGGAGTTGATTTGATATTTTTTCATGATGGCAATTTGGTGAGCCCAGATTGGTTCAGATGCAAATGCATATACAAAAAAGTCCAACTGAGCAACTTTTTGGATTAATATCTAGTGCCTCAGGATTTATTTTGTTGAACCATATTTTGCACTCCATTCTTGGATCAAAATTATACATGCCTACACATTTTCATGGCTCTAAAAGGTTGTTTGACTAGTTTCCTAGGGCGATTCCAGACTCCACCTGGCTAGTTTTGCTCACTGTTCAAATGTGCCAGAAAGTAGATTCTAATGATAACCCAGTTTATCATTTCACTTCAGAAGCATTTAGAAGCTGCCCTAGATCACTTCGAGGTCAATTGACCATGAAACTTGTTTGAAAATGATTTTTTTTTAGTTGGGCCCACAAAGGGACCCGACGTGTGCCACCTAGTCCGAGGAAGTTTAACAAGATATGATAATTTTTTTAGCTTGATAATATGTGCTTAGAATATAAAAGTCCAAGGGCAGATAGTGCATATGATGATAGTGGCTTTTAAACTCTATCACAAGGGATCCCTTAACCTATGAACAAGTATTGAGGGTACCAACGTCAAATACTAGTTGAATAGTTGAGTAGTGAGTGGAAGCACCTTATTTTTAAACTCTTTCCAACTATTCCTTTAGAGTTGTGTCAATGGTTTAACAAGCTTTTAATGACTGTTTAGTCAAATTTTATTGAGCCTAACTTTTCAGACAAATTTGTAAGAATTATTCTTAAAAGGTTAAGAGAATGGAAGCCAGGGTCTATTCAAAACGTTGAACTATAATAGTTCTCATTAGGATTAGCCCCTCCAATCCTAGGTCTTCAATGAACATGCTTGTCAACTACGGGAGATAAGTCGATCATGCACATGGTATTTGAAGGAGACATAGCTAAAATGAGTATTCTTTGGGAAAAAAAATTAGTAAAACCATTATATGATGGCTAGATTGTGATAGAACATAATCAAGAGTTGTATCAGGCAGATTATTGTATTATTGTAGGGGTCCATTGGCTAGGTCAAGATTGTAAATTTTATCATAGATGGTTGCAATGGAAATTTTATTGCAAATTGTGAGAGAAATGTGGGATAATACTCAGGCTATTGTAAGTGATTTTAGTGTGTATACAGGCTCTCTTGGAACTGCATGTTTGTGTTGCAAGGTTTAATGAGATTGAATCGAACTTGCAGTATGAATGTGTCAATATTTTTTGGAGAACTCCATTTTCAGCCATGACAATAGGAGGATGGATTTGTTGAATAATGATACACATAGTTCTTGGCTTAAAGGAAGAAATAGTACGGGTGCCACTGAGCAGGTCAAAATGGTCTATTTGATATTGCAAGGGGGCATGATGGAGCGACCACTCATATGATTGTAGTGTACACACAAAGAGGGACGTAGAAACTTCCAAGCAAACACAATTGGCAGAGGAGCGATCCAGAGGAGAAAACATGTGCATGGAATGCATAGAAAAGCTGTGTTTACAGTGAGAATGGTGTCGACACCGTGTGAGGAAACCCTTTTGGTGCAACACCTGGAGATGTCATAGAGACATCCTAAATAAAATGGATCAGTGAAAAGGTCTTAGAAACTTTCAAGCAAATGTAATTTGTAGAGGTAAAGGCCGAATTTGATGCCCTTTGACGGTGTCTCCCCTGCCTTGCATGCACATGTGTTAAGGGGAAATGAAGATATGATTGCAGGCTATGAGCGAAATGGAATTGTTGAGAAGACCACAAAAGGCTTCAAGCCATGCCACCTGGGAAATCTGTACCTGCTATGCAGAAATAAATCAACATTGTTGAGGGATTTTCTATTTTGGTGTGGGCCTTGGAAATGTTTTGGCAAGCATTTGTTCAACATGAAGAGTGTGTGGGTGCATCTCATTTCCAGTATGGGAGCCACCATGGTTCGGGCTTGAGGATTTCAATGAGGATTAGGGTAGAGAACATGAATCAATGATAGATAAAAAAAAAAAGGATGTGATCAAATCTTGGCCCTTACCCGCTACCGCCTAAGATCTAAGATGACATCAGGAAAAGGCCCGCGGGGTGTACAGAATCGAGCCACGTGGATGGTGGTCTCAGTAGAAGCAACTTGCCCATGAAAGAGTTAGGTTTAATATTTTAAAGGCTTGATGCTCTGATTGTTTAGAAGGGCCCTTATTTATTTTATAAAAGGCAAAATATTTTAAAGCTATATTATTGCCTGATGAATCATTTAAGAGCTAAGTTTTAATTATTGGGTAAAAATATTTTAAAAGGGGGGTCTTCATTTATATTAAAAAGGAAAAACGAGCAGGGTAATACTTGTTTTCCAGATAAAAAATTTCATTGTGGGAGTGCAATGTTTTATGATGAAAGCATATAGTGGTGTAGGTAAAACATTTTACCCAGTGAAATTTTAAATACTTCCACCATTAAAATGGAGATGGGATACTTGTTGTATTCCTATTTACATAGTACATTGAATATTCACTCTAGGTAAAGTGAAACTATTATTGACTTTATAGGAAAAGATTATGTGTTGCACACATAAATGAAGTGAAATTGTAAAAAGTAGTATGGGATCCGTGAGACTATTAAAAAGGGAGAAATATTTTGATTGTTGGGAAAATAAATGGGGGCACGGGTAAAATTTTGTTACTCAATATGGTAATATTAAAGTCTTCATTTCAAAGTATCAAAGACTTTGGAGATAAAATGAGAGACAATTTTCTTTGTTGGAGGAGAATGAAATGCAAAGGCAAGGAAAATGGAGGACAAAGTGAAAATATTTTTTACGAATAAGTAAAATTGTTTTCAGCTGTGAGGAGTAAAAAGAGCAGAGGTAAAAGGGTTTTATAGATGAATAGAGCTTTTGTTGCGTGGTAAAATGGAGATAAATAATTTTCACGAGGAAGTGAATTTGTTGAAGAATCAAGGTAAGTGAAGGAAAAATACAAAACTATTTTCTATTGCAAATAAGGAGGGAAAAAAAATGAAGATTCCAAATTTCAGATTGAAGAAGGAAGTTGCCAAGTGTCCTCATCAGATTAACTTTAGGGATCAGTTTTCCTTTCTTCTATATATTCTCTTATTCTCTCATTATGAAGGGTTGTGAATTTTTGTATGGGGCTGGGTAGATATAGAAATGCCGAGTTCAAGTCATGAATTGAGTTTGTAAGCTGTAATTGTTGATTTCATGAGTAAACATCAACCAGTTTGTGCAAGATAATCATAAATGTCATCAATTTGTCTCCAACTTTGTATATTTTAAATCATTTGAATTCAATAATACAAAGTATGTTTGAGTTTATCATCTCAGTTTCTCTGGGAGTGTTTTATTTGTTCATGGGTCTATTTCAAAGAAATGGTTAAATTCATTTAGGCAAATAATTGTGATTTCAGGTGCGTAGGTTGGATTTACAAAGAGAATTTGATTGACAACAAGAGTGGATCTGTTGGTGTAATTGACTCCATGGCCCAGAATTAGGCACTGATCTATTGTTTAGCTTGATGCATTCCTAGAAACATTTTAGATTCAAAATCATTTTAAATTCTTGTTGTTCGGTTGAGGTTTAATATTGTGTTCTGCCTCCCAATTGCTGAGTGAGTGTTGAAATACCAAGAATGCAGGCAAATTTGAGGTTGTCAATGCTTTCCTTGGTTTATTTTTAGTGGGAATTATTTGATATAAAAAGTAATGTCTGTGCATAGTTGCATTAAAGTCTTTAGGCATTCTATAGGTTGACCCACCTTGGTCTTACAGAGCCAAAAGTGTAGAAGATCTCAGTCTCTAACTGAATCTTGTCAGTTGGTCAAATCCCTTTTTGAGTCTGAGTATAAGAAATTGGATAAGTCTATAGGATTCATTAGATGAATTGATTTGAAACACCAACAGATCTTTCTAGGTAGGGGAGCTTGTCCTAAAGTAGAATTAGAATTTTTTTCCAGATCAGGACAGTAAACGAAAGTTTGAGCCTAACTAGTTAGGTCCCTTTGTGATCACAACAAGCTATGGATCTAGAGAATATCAAATTTCAACACTTGAATTTTAACCCTTAAAGGAACCAATCAATATCCTACATCTCAAAAGGTTTTATGCCTAGTCTTGAAGGGTGTAAATTTGAAAATAAAAAAATTAAAAAAATGATCAAAATCCAAAAAAATAAGAAAAAAGGATTGAAAAAGTGAAGAAAAACAATTGTCCTCTTGTGAAAACCACTTCGGTGGTGCTTTGGGTAAGTACCTTGGTGAAAAATTGGCAAATAGGCACCTCACGTAAATAAAGCACCTTCATCTATCTTCGACTCTTTATCTTATCATTCTTGGCATCGCCTCCATCCATCACATCATTCATCCTATTTATTTCCATCACCCATCCGTGCCCATATCATATCTTGATATTGTGAAGTATCGTATCCCCTTTAGTACTACTTGGCATATTCCTAAGGTTAGCTTGTCCTACCTTTATTGAGGTAGTCTATCACGTCACGCTGGGGGCAATTCATTATTGATCAGATCGAGTTTTATATATCTTAAGGTTATTGATATCTCATCGAAAATCCCAAAAACATTCATAAAACGTTCATAAAAAATTCCAAAAACATCAAAATGTTGTACAGCTAAAATCTAAAAAGCATTCAAAAAATTGTAAAGTCAAAATCCAAAACACATCAAAATCCCTAAAAAGGTCAGAACATAAAAAATCCAAAAATATTACCTTGTTGAACTACAAGTCTCTAAGCTTAAACATAGGCAAGGCCATCATTGATGTGCCCCCAAGACACCCTAGGTCAGCCCTTGAGTAGTCTATCATAATAAACTGAAATTCCTCCACTATTCATCTTCATCTTCAAATAAGTCAGGTCAGTCAAACTACGTGGTCTTTGCGTGTATAACGTAGGCAAGGCTAATCTTTGATCAGCCCCTGAGGCCCCTAGGATAGGTCTTTTAGGATAGGTTCTTGGTCAAAAAATAAAAAAACTTGGAAAATCTAAAAACATTCAGATATTGAAAAACCCCTAAACATTCAAAAAACTTAGAAAAGACAAAACAAATTGATAATTGAAAAGCCCAAAACATTAGAAAACATTCAAAAGACCTAAACAACATTAAATATTTTAGAGAAAACCCTAAATAGCCTCAAATAACCCAAAAACATAAACATTCACATAAACCCTCAAAAAGACCAAAAACAACCTCAAAATATTTTCAAAAACACCAAAAACATTGAAATATTTCAAAAAATCCAAAACCGTCCATCCCATTTCGCTTTCACCTACAATAACCTTCATCCATAATAAATCGATCATCACCTTCAACCTTTGGCAAAACAAATAGAAAGCAAGTATAGTGAGTTGTAAAGTGAGAACCTAAGTATCAAAATCTAAAGTTTAGATCATAGGTAAACAAGTCAGTGGATTTTGTATCAATGGATTATCACACACCTCATCCTAATCAAACCATTTGATCAACATGTCCTAGGATGAATCCTTCTTGTGATGGGCATCAGTATCAAAAACCACCTTAGCTATATTAAACTGGCAAGAGATATATATAACACTAACTGTTTGTCTTTGATCTTTTCTTATGATTTATCTTAAAGACCCATTCCAAGGACCTCTCGATGATGTCTATAAAAATGATTTAGAGAGAAAAAATGAGGCATCGATCATTATCTTTCATTTTCTATGCTTGTGGGTATTATTGTAAAATAATATTGGCGCATACTTGCTTAGTTGTGTGTAGGAAAGTTGTTTGGATTAGATTGTTGAATATTGCATATGCTTTGGTCTGATATATTCTAAGCTTCTAACTTACATTTCAATGAGGATTTTGTATGTCAATATGTGAATAAGAATTATCCTATCTATTTGCAGAGTCAAAGTCCATTACACTAGATACAATGCTATCCTGGTTATCGATACCTTGATGCATCGTGTCTATGTTTTATATCAAAAATAAGGAATGACGAAAAGTCCCAATCCCAAGATATGAGAAAATCATCATCATCATCACCATCATCTCTCATTACCATCTCTAATAAAGTCTCAGTGGATCATAGACTTGTTAGAATTTTTGAATCTATCTCAAAATCAATGGTCAAATCATTCTTTATTCTTCACAAATCATCATCATGCATACATATTGCATCATCAGAACATATCATAATACATAAAACATATTTCATTGCAAAAATCATTATCATTTAAGTTATGATGAATAATATAGACTTGTTATTCTAAGCATCTTAAATAGTTGCATTGTCATAGCATAGATACAAAAATCTGCATAAGAATACATATCATGAACATTCAAATACATCCATATACATACATCACCATCTCATAAATTGCATAGAAAATTACACAAAAATAAATGGATCCATATCATTTGCATAATTATAACATCCATCCCATAACATATTATAAAAAGATACTGAAAAAGAAGTGCATCAATCCATTACATTGCATTACACCGCATCTCATATACATCACATCATAGATCACCATACATAATCATAATGCATCACATCATATCACATCACATACATCAATACATTCATCAACATGAAATAAAGAGAACATCACATCATATCGAATCCGAATAATCTCATATATATCAAAAAATGGTGATTATCATAATACAATATCTAAATCAGTGTTTGTATATCAATCAAAAATACAATATCCATGAGGCTATCAAAAAGGAGCCCATGAATGTATATTTGTATAAAGAATCAGGTAATAATAAAAAAGTGTCTATACAAGTAGGCTAGCCTTGGTGGCCACTCGTCCTACCCCTAATTGATGGTTGATCCTCAGCTCTAGGTGGTGCTCCACTTCGTTGTGAGAAATCAGGTTATCACATCCCCCAAGGAACATCATAATGATAGTGCATGCAATAATAGGTGACCTATGTGACTATCTCTCTCTACAACCAACTAGATACAATCCTACCCTATGATGTTGTAGTCACTGCCTCCAATTTTTGTCTCTGACCATTCTCCTGGGCTAGCTACCTGTCCAATTATTGACACAACTGAACCTCCTAGTCTCTCTATGTAGTCATGGCTTGAAGGTGCTGATGTAGTTGATCTTGCTTTGCCTGTAATCAGTCCCTCTTAGTAGTGAGTGCCTAAATCTATGCTTGAGCCTATGCATTTGGATGTACAGGTGGAGGAGGTGGTGGCACCCTCAAAACCTGTCCATCATGACCACCTTATCGCCTTGACACCCATGCCTGATCTAGCTACTGTTGGTGCCCATCACCTAACACTTGGCCCCTATCTTACTCCTGGTCCTAGCCTCTACCTCGACCACCATCCCTACCTCCATCTTGGCCCCAACCTCTACCTATGCCTTTGCCTTTGCCTCTGCCTCTAGGGTATCTCCCTACTGGATCTGTTAGGTGTGTAGATGGCCTGAACCATGCATCATAGGCTAGACTGGTGCCTGCATCTGGGATAATTGATCATATGCCCACGACTATGGGATGAGCTATTTGAAATCATTGATCGACACAACAAGATCAATTGGGACTCCCCATTGTATCTCTCTCCGAGTCTTGGAAAAAATAACAGTGTAATCGTAAAATATGCCACACATCCTCAAGTGTAATGGTGGCCTCCCTAGTAGGAAAGTGAAATGATGAGGTCTCGCTTTCCATCTTTTGACCAAAATAGTCATCATGGTGAGATGAGTCTTGACCTCGGGTAGGAAAGCTACGAAGCCTAACCATAGCCTCCCCAACCGCTCCACTTCCAAGTCATCAAAATACCTTGCAGCTGCTAAAAGGTTGGACTGGTGCTCTTGCGACATTAATGGTGGAGGATGCTCCTACACACATCACTAACACATCTTCAATTTTCCGAAAAAGTAAAAAAAATGATCAAAATTTAAGACTTAGCATCCAAAACATCAATAGCATCACTGATTTTTTGGGTGCGTCGCTATATTAAATTTAGGGGTGCATCACCAATTTTGCGACGTGCATCGCTACACTCAATAGCGAATTGGTATTTGGGTGCATCGCTCAATTAAAATATCATGGTGTGTCGCTATTTTCTACATGCATTGCCCATCGCTTTCTAGCTTCGCTGAACTAAAAAAAACCCATGCGTCGCTATATTACCCGCGTGACCCTATAATCATATGCATCGCAAAACTAAAAAATTGAGGTGCACTGCTAAAAAGAGCATGCGTCGCTAAAAAATCAATAGCGATGCTTTTGACACTTCAAAAATATAGCGACACACCTATCAACCTAACTTTGACACCCTATTAAATGCACCTAAAGGTGAAAATCGAGAGAAGTTTCGAGTCACATACTCGGGGTCCTACGTTTGCTCATCGCTGGTACTATCAAACCCACTCTAAAAGGTGAGGAGGGAGTGCTCGTTGCACCATTTTGTCAGGAGGTCAGAGCTCAAACTACAAGAATTCTCTAAGATGTGAATGCACAAATGAATTGAAAGTGACACTTCATCAACTATTTAAGCCTTAAAATTAGGGTTTTTTGCCCTAAATTGACCATGAAGCTAGGGTTTTTCATCAATTTCACCAATCATGCCAAATTGAAGCTTATTTTGCACCATTTTTTGCATTTTTGGCATGTTTTTTTCCATCTTGAAGCCTTTTTCGGACCCCAGGGGCAACATTTCACCTTTGTTGAGAAATCAACCCAAAATTCAATTTTTTTGCCCAATTTCTTAAGGGGGCAAGGAACCAGCTTATTCCTTCCACTAGGGCAATAGTGGGGCATCCAAAAATAAAATAAAAATTATTTTTTCATTTAAGTAGTAGTTTTTAATCCGAAAAGCGTTAGTCTTTGAACCAACGTAACAAGTACCTCGCTTCAAAGAGGGGCAAAATGTAGACACTTAAAAATGTCCTGAATGATATCATGCACTCGAATAAGGTATACTAACATCGTTTCATCCTAAAATCCATCCACTTTTTGCTCTATTAATTAAATTAGCCTACCTATTTAATTAAATGTATCATTTTCATCTATTAATCTAATTAACCTAATCGAGTTAATTCATCCCTTTTCATGCTAACATTTCATCCTATTAAATTAAATACATTAAATTATTTAATTTAATCCCTAAGTCCTCATATTTAATTAAATAACCCTAAAGTTATTTAATTAAATATCATATCACTATCCCCCTTTTCATTAAATAATTTATTTAATGAATATCATCTGATTCCCCTAATTTGCATAATTAAAACCTTATTTAATTATCTAATTATCTAATTAAATCTAATTCCCCCCACTTGCAAGGGAATATTCCATGAGAATATTCCTCCTTTGCACATTCTTCTAAAAGGAATATTCCTTCCCCTTTTGTACATTAAAAATTTGTTTTAATTTGCTAAATGTCTAATTTCCTCACCCATGAGAATATTACACAGAATATTCTCTCTCCTCAACCATTTGTAAAAAGGAATACTCTTCCTTGTAAAATTTTTACAAAACTTCATGTGTAAGTTAACTTACAAGACTTCTTGTGCAAGTTAAAAATGTGTGTTGTTTGGAAGAATATGGGCCCTTGATTCTTTCCTCAATCCATGTGATCATTGATTCTCATCCATTGATGAGAATCCATGATCCATGTTTCATCCTTCCTCGCTCCTTGACCATTGATTAACCTTTTTGATCTCAACCCTACATTTATCATTTGTCATCCTATAAATAGGTCACTATTTGGAGACAAATGGATCCACCTTTTTCAGAGCAAACTCATGCTGCTGAAATCACTCACTCTCACACTCATATTTAGCATTTATTTAGTATCGTCTTAGCTTAAATTACTTGCATATTAGCTTAGATTCCATTAATGGCTTCCATGATAACATAGATACATACATTTAATATATCTTGTAATTAGGGTTTCAATATTCTTAGCTTAAAATCCATTTAGATTAGCTTTGCACTCACACATCTTGATCATTTTAGCATAAATCATGTTAAAATAGCTTGCATCATGTTATTTTAGCATTTAAATAATGTTTCATCACACATCTATCAGTGGTTTCGTCGATTATCTTTAATAGAATTGATCGGATCAAGTTCATTTATCCACAGGATTGGGAAAGGGTCACCATTCCACATCAATGCCACACTACTCCCCGAATAGGATAAGTTTCATTGTATTAGAATAGGTGTTTTTGAAGCTTTCTTAGTTTAACATGTTAGGTTTTAATGAATGCTTAGTTTAATATTTGTTGATTGATCTTATTAGGATTGATGTTTAGTGGCTTCATTGCGCTTTGTATCCTCATGGATCAATTGTAGTCAGTCCATAGTATTCTGTCAGTCATAGAGTCCACGAATCTATGAATATCTATTGAGTATTGGTCCCTAAGAGAATCACCATGATAATAATTCAAAAAAAATAAAAAAAATAGAGTACTTGAAGGTACCTCATAAATCTCTAGAGCCTCTTTTGATTGCACCCTAATGATCTCATCTAGGATTAGACATAAAGCACTACAACAAAATAAGAAATTAGTGCCTAAAATGGCATCGAAATTTAGTGCGTTTGAGTTCATGAATTGGACACTTCTACCAGCATAAAACATGGCGCCAAATTGCATGTTCACTTCAACGCCGGATTTTGTTGCTTCCAGTTTGGCTTTCGATTTTGTTTCTAGTTTTGATTCTTGTGTTGCTTCCAAGTTTGCTTCCAGTTTTGCTTCCAATTTTGCTTCCAAGTTTTCTTCCGGTTTTGCTTCCAATTTTCCTTCCATTTTTGCTCCAATTTTTCTTCCAGTTTTACTTCTAGCTTTACTTCCAATTTTTCTTCTGATATAACATCACTTGTTGCATCTAGCTTTGCTTTCTTTTTTGCATCTTTTGTTGCTTCTAATATGACTTCTATTATTGCATCTTTTGTTGCTTCTAAAATTGCTTCC
This sequence comes from Sequoiadendron giganteum, assembly GCA_007115665.2. Classification (NCBI taxonomy): domain Eukaryota; kingdom Viridiplantae; phylum Streptophyta; class Pinopsida; order Cupressales; family Cupressaceae; genus Sequoiadendron; species Sequoiadendron giganteum. The sequence continues at coordinate 51,283,886 of CM021110.1, read as the reverse complement.
ATTATGACTTCTTTGTTTGCTACCTAAATTGCTTCTATTTTTGCTTCCTAGATAATGCCAAGTTTTGCTTCCAAGATTGCTTTTGGTTTGCTTCTAGTTTGGCTTCCATTTTTTCTTCTAAAAATGCTTCTTGTTTTACTTCCATTTATTATATTTTATTTAAATTTAATTAGTTAAATATATCATGCCTCTTAAATAACTCATATGATTATAGAGTAATTAAATTAAATAATATGTTTTATTTCAATTTAATAAGTTAAATATATCACGCCTCTTATATATATAACTCATATGATTATAGAGTAAGTAATTTAATTATTTAACTCATATGATTAAATAGAAATATAATTATTATAACATGATCATCATCTATAATTAAAACAAGTGAGTCAAATATCTATAATTTAATTAAATTTGACAACCTCCATCTTGAGCAATAAATTAAAATCATCATACGTAATAAATATCCATCCAAAAATCATCGACCACTTTCAATATAGATAAATTGACAAGTCAATACTGATAAGATCATCATCATATATAACTAAAACAAGTGAAATTCAAATATGCCAGTAGATCAATAACATGTCAAAATGATACATGTCCAACAGTCGACATAAATCAAAATGATACATGCACAAATGATATAAGTAAAAATGATAAATTATGTAACTCAAAATGATACAAGTCAAGATGATACATGCCCAAATGATATAAGTCAAAATGATACATGTCAAAATGATACAACTCAATAATATGGTACTGCAGGCCGTGAAAATGATACATATGATAGTAACTATGAAAAGAGGCATCATAACGATATATCAACAATGATCCATGATGCAGTCTTTATGATAATGAATGCCACTGGCTACTACCAAGAACTGCCTCATCATCATCATCATCACCATCGTGATCATCATCATTATCGTTGTTGTCATCATCATCATCATTGACCTTGATGTCCTCTATATCTGTGTCATCATCATCCTTTGCCATGTGATCTGTACCAGAACCAACATATTCTGGATCAATATCATGAGGATCATCTTGATCTTCTGGAAGACCCGTGTTCTGCAAAAAAAATCATTTAAAATGAAAAGATATTATTTATTTCATGCAATAATTTATTTTTCTATTATATATCTAATATTACAACATATGAAATGAAACCATAATCATATTACATCATATCAAAGTGCACATACCATAATAAAATTTCAAAAAAGTTACAACTAATATGTCATTCCAATGATGTAAAATATGCAACAATTCTAATAAGAATTAGTAAAATATGCTAGCATTTGGTGGAAGAGGAAGAAAGATGACTCGAACTCTGGAGGCCCACCATAATGGATTTCGATATTCAACCATGAGAGCAGAAGAGAGATCTGATATCATGTATCAAAACATTAAGCATGATTCTTCCAGTAAGCAGAGAAGGAGATGATTACTTTGCTTCATTTTCATTTGCATAACCATATCATGGTGTGAACCAAGAAGACCAAGGATGTCCAGTTTTATGTGGAGATAATGGATGTGGTCCAAACTTTAGGAGGGGCAAGAAGGTTAATGTATGATTTTGATGAAATTGAGGAAGAACAACAAGAGAGGGACAAACAAATAAAATCAATGCAAAGTTTCAAGGATTTGTCAAGCGAGTAATAGAGCTATGGGAACAACCTCATCTAAAAGATTTTGAACTAGTATTTGATATACCATTTAGAGAGTTAATTCTAAATAATGTTTATAATAATATTTTGGTTGTTTATAATAATTAAATAATTTGAATGTTATATAAGGTCACCTAATTCTATCAAAGCAACCACCTGGATTTTTACCTAAGTTTCATGACAAAATTAATGATTAATTAGGAGCGCATTTTGTTCTTTACAGATAGTTCAAAAATATCATTCACCTCTTAAGCATTGGGGAAAATATGTGTAAATTATTGCCTACATTTGCAACATTTTAAGAGAATATTCAAATTGTATGGTTTTCCCTGACTTTTAGTGTATTACGTCCTGCTATGTGTGAAGGATTTTGCGGTTAAACCATTGATGATGTTGTTTCTAGGAACACACTACTTTGGCACAAAAATGCATCCTATGAAGTGGTGGGGAAACCAAACTTAGTTTTACATGATGGTGGAAAATTTTGCATAAGAATAGAAGTCCTATAACAATGCCATTGAGAAGTGCAGTGTTTCAGAGTAGGGTTGAAACAGTGGTAAAGAGTGTAGGTTTGAGTACATTTCCAGAATGCAAAAGAATTTCAACCTATAGTATTAAAGCTTCAAAGTTCCTGAAAATGGATGGCAACAAAAAATAGTGAAAGTGTCATGGCCTATAGATGCATCATGCTATTCGAATACAAGCATTGTAGGTAGTGAATAAACATAGAATGAAGGCATCATCATTAAATCTACCATGACTCATGCAATACATTTGGGTTTGAGTGGAAAATAAATAATTTTCTATTGTGTGTTTCATAGAACAAGGAAGTGTTATGCCTTGCATAACCACCCCATCTTTTTCTTTGGTCAAAATGGGTCCCCCTTGTTATTCTTTATCCTTTGTTGTTTTTCTAAAAAAGTTTGGAGTTATTTTGCTTCTAACACTTTGTTTGTTTTTGGTTTAGCCTGTCGGAACCGAAACCGGAAATGAATCGGGTTCTGAAAGTTCTTTTGAAATTTGTTTGGGTTCCCGTCCCGACAGTCTTTCTTTTGGGCCTTTTGTTTGTCTTTCGCAGAACTGTAGCCGGAACAAGTGTTAAGTTGGTCTTTATTGAAAATTGCAAAATCATAATCGATTTTGACCCCGCCTCTGCTATTTGTATTTTGTTTTTAGTCTAAGTCCTTATGTTTAGTTTTATTATGTCGGTCTTTTGCTTTACTTTTTGTGTTTAGGTTTTTGTTGGTGTTTAGCTGGCGGAATTGAAGCCGGAATGGGAATGAAGTTTGGAAATTTCTTAAACTTTCGAATCAGTTTCCATTTTTGGTTCCACCCTCGCCACTTTTGGATCATTGACTTTTTGACTAGAATTACACTATAAAGAAGTGTTCGTTCTCTTTCAGTTCTGACTCCGCCTTAACTGTGTGTTAATGCATTAATGACAGTTGCTCGTGTAGGTAGAAATCTTCATTTTTACCTTCATTAAGGGTTAAATGAATCATTATGATCATTGTTAAGAGATCTAGGAGCACGAAAGAGTAGCATCGGAGTTCATTTGAGCAAATTGATCAAAAGAAAGGAAGGATATTGCATGTGAATCAGTTCGAAGGTTAGCTCGAGTTCTTTTGCGTTTGAGGTAGGGTTTCTTATTGTTATTGTTCTTCGTTTATTTACTGTTGTGTTTGTTGCGTTTTGCTTTATATCTACTCGTGCTTTGAATCATTTCGTTCTAAATGGATTTGTATTTCTTGGTATGATTGTATGAGTAGGTTCTTGTTTTATTTCATTTGTTTGCTTATTTTGGGGTTTCTTGTATTGTTGTTTTCGATTCTTTTTATTTTAAAGTGTGGTTGCTTTCATGTTTAGTCGTGATCGCGTCGTGTTGTTTTGATTTGCAGTAGATTAGATTAAATTAGGGTTTTGAATGGTGTTGGTTAAAGTTAAGGATCTACAGTGAAGTAGATTAGATTTATCATTTTTACTTAGGGTTTTGTCGTGTATTTTGTTCTGGTAAATGGCAAGGTTTAAAACCCGTGCCCTAGTTTTTATCGGGTTTGTTAGATTAGGGTTTCGTGACTATCAGTGATTGCATTTAAATGGTTAAAATATGATGCCCTAAAAATATACAGTTGCTCCCTAGGGTCATATGGGTATAGTCTTGTTTTAAGCCTCTTTTCATTTGATATGACCTCGGTTTTAATCACAAAGGTATGTGTTAAATCAACAAAATCCTTGATGATGTCATGATCAATCTAGGCGGAGGCGAGATTGGAATCGATCGTGAACTTGAGAATTTTGTTTTACAAAAGTAATCGATTCCATTTTCATCCCGTTTTCGGCTCCGCATATAATGAGAGGTCTTCTTTCAAAATAACGATAACCTAGATGGAAGCGAAGGTGAAATGGAAATAGAAAATGAAAATTTGAAAATCTAAAGAAAATCAAATCCCTTTTTGATTCCGATTCCGGTTCCGATCACCTTCCCGATTCCGACTCCGAGCCCATTTATTGTTAGTGAAGTATCTGTATCGGTTTTGGCTTCGAGTCAGACAGTATTGTAAAAGAGATTGTTTTAGGTCATGTTTTTGCCTGGTTCCGCCTACGGTGCATGTATGAAAGGTATGGTTTGTTTAAGCATGTTTTATGATGATATCTAAAGATCTAATTAGAGGTTTGCTTGCAGGAAAGTTGAAAGATGTCAGGAACATCAGGGGAAGCTGCTCGAAGGAACCAGCTTGTCGGAACATCAAAGGCAACACCAAAACTGAAGAAGTTAAAGCCATAACAACTGCCTTATACCTTGAGGTATAATTATAGGAGTCCAGTTGTGAAGGTGAGCAAGGTGGAATCCGACTGGGCAGACATCACTGATACCAACTTGGGCCAGTACAACTTTGAGGAGGCATATGCTAAAACATTCAATGAGGATGCAATGCCAAGAATGAAGAGGATTGTTGAGTCTGGTTTGTCTCATATTACTTTGTTTCCTTTGTCAATCCAATGCTCGAAGTTGATCTTGACAGTAGCCAGTGCTTACAATCCTGCTACAAGATTATGCATGGATTCACAAAATAATGTGATTATTGATCTTACTCCTCCAATGTTTCAAAATATATTTAATGTTCCGGATCCCAAGAACTTGGTGCAGCTAACTGAGGCAGAGGCTTTGGAGAAGTATAAAAAGCATAAGGACTCCAATAAGTCTCATCTAAACAAGAAGTGGTTAAAGACAAAAAAGAAGTCTTTAAGTAAACTTGCAGATCAGCCCAAGAGGGCAGATTTTTATAAGGAGGTGTCCGATTTAATCATGATGCTATCAAGAGTTTTTGGGAAGAGGGATACACTGCGGTTCAAGGAATGGACGTTTCCTTTCATCCAGACAATCTTGAATGGAGCCCAATAGTTTGATTGGCCAATGATTGTCTCTGATGCCATATATGATCAATTGACTAATGTTAGGTAGACCAAGTGTATCTTTATGACTTCTTATGTGGTGTATGTAGCAGCAAAATTGGGTGTGTTCCTAGGTTTGAACAGAGTGGGCATAATGGGAGATTTGGATGGACAGAAGAGGGTATGGGAACACTATGATCAGTTGTCTCTTCAAGTTGCTGAGACTCATTTCAGAAGAGTCAATGATGCATTTTTATATGTGATCATCAACCAATTGAATGGAGATGCAGGATATCGGTTGAGTCAAGAAGCCATGGCGTTTATTGCTGAATGGGGATGTTGGTATATCCAGTACCCCAAATTTACATACTTCAGGTTATTTGGTTTTGAAGGCCACCCACACTTGCTTCCAAGGTGCTGCAGTAACAGGATAGTGCTAATGGAGTTTGTATATCAAGCTCTTGGAGTTAATGCTAGGTTTGAAATCAAACATAAAACTGGATGTTATAAGTTTCCCATGAAGTTGGATGAATATAGCTGTCAACACTTGGTAGGAGCAAAGGTGGTTTGTAATGAACTGATACAATTGAAGTTAGGATTATACACAGCTCAGAAGTATTTTGATCCAAAGGGTAAGATGCATGCATTTTTGGCTTCAGTGTTTACTAAACATTTCAACTTGTTAGAAGACTTCTAGAGTGATCAACAGGATGAATATGATCTAAGGAAGAAGAACTATGAAAGATTGTCTGTTTCACTCATGTCAGAGCTAGGTATTAAAGAAAACATTCCTGACACATTGGTGGATGATGGAATTGTATTGGATCCATCCTATGAAGCTTTGAAGATTGGCACCAAGGGTCTGGATCCAATTGATTGGAATGCTGAAGAAACCATTGATATCAAGAAAATTGGAAGGACAATGTTGGATAGGAGTGTGCAGTGGTTAATGTTAAGAACTCAAGCTCCTCAAGAATCAACCCCTAAGAAAGGTAAAGGGTACAAAAGGATAAAAAAGAAGACACCTCCCAAAGAGCCATTGGAATTCCTTCCTCCGGATATTGATGAGATAGAGCTTGAGGCAGTAGATGATGAAGAGGAGACACAAGAAGGAGATGTTCCAGTAGGATATGCTGTTTCAACACCTACGTTAGGTGAGTCATCTACCCAAGTCCCAATTACAAGGAAGAAGAGTAAGGAAATTCAAGAAGGAGCTCTTCATAGCATGGCTGAAGCTCACAAGGGAAAAGAAATGGAGAAAAAAGTTTTGGAGGTTGGGACAAATTCAGATGAGACCCTGTCAGAAAAGGATATGCAAGAGAACATGCCTCTAGAAGAGGACATGGAGCAGTTTTTGACACACGAAGATCAGTGGAAGTTGTTTGAGGATGCCAAAAGAGATTCTGATGCAAGGGCTGCAGCGGAGAAACAAAAGGAAATTGATGCTAAGGTAAAGGCTGATGCTATATTACACCAGCAACAATTAAAGGCAAAACATGTTGAAACAAAGGCAGTAGTTGATGAAGTAGAGAGGAAAAGAAGGGAGCAAGAACATGAGCTCAAGGTCAAAGAAGAGAATGAAAAGTTGGAGTTAATACAAAAAATTCATGACCTTGAGGAGGAGAAGGCAAGGAACCGAAGGGAAAGAGAAATATTGGTTGCCAAACTAAAACTTGCAGAAGAAGCTCGCCAGAAAGAAGAAGAAGCAAAAAGCTTAAGAAAGAAAAAGGATGCTGAGGAGCTAGTTAAGGAACAACAAGCATAAGAAGAAAGGGCAAAAGTAGAAAATCTTAAGGCTGCGGAGGCAGAAAGAGAAGAAAAAGAAAGGCTAGAGGCTTTGGAAAAATAGAAACTAGAAAGGGAAGCTCTAGAAAGAGAAAGAATAGAGAAGGAAAAAGTGGAAAAGGATAGGTTGGAAGAAGAGAGGTTGAGGAAAGAAGAAGAAGACAAGAAAATACAAGAACAAAAGGACAGAGAAGAGGTTGAAAAGCTGGTGCAGATGCATATAGTGCAAGAGCAACAAGAGAAATCGAGGATTGACTCCCAATCTCAAGTGAGTATGCAGCCACCTTCTACTATTGTTCCCTCTTCCTCTATGATGACTGCTGCTCCAAATGCTCCCACTTGGCTAAAATTGGACCTGCAGAAGAGGGCAGTAACACCTCCACAACCTCTCAATTGGGAGGATATGATGAAGGGGATTGAGCAGGAAAGGCCTAAAAAGAAGGCTAAGATTCTACATTCTACCCGACTCACAGACAAAGGAGAAATTGTTGTTGAATGTGCCATGCCAATGATAGAAAAGGAGGTAGGGGACATGCAACTAACAGATTATCAGTTGAGTACTGTCAACTTGGGAAGGCCCACTAGGAATCAACAGATGAATTTGATTGATATGGTGGCTTCAACGACCAAGTCAAGAATGATCAAGGATAAGCAAAAGAAGGATGAGCTTAAAGCTCAATTAGATCAACTACATTCATTATCGAAGAGTGTCTCCTCTCCAAGATCACAACAGGTAGCAGCCATTGAGACTCCTATTTTGTTAAGCAAAAAGGAGGTAGATGATTTGGTACAAGTGAAAGGCAAAGCAGAGATGGTAGACCGATGGGTAGACAAGTTAAACAGGGAGGTGGCTGAAGTTTTGGTTAAAGGTTTTGAAGCCTACAAGGACACAAAAGGGTTAATAAAAGAGATGCATCAATATATTGAGGCATCGGAAAAACAAGAAGAAGAGTACAAAGAGTATAATCAGAAATTGGAAAGAGTGAGTGCATTGCCTTTAACTACTCTGTTGGAGCAATCAATACATGAGGAGGATAACAAGGATTTTGTGGAGAAAACTTCTCGTATACTCTGGTTTAGAACTGAATTTGTGTAAGCATAAGAATGAAATTCAAGAGACTGTTAATAATTTGACTGAGCAATTGGAAGAGCTAGAAGCAGTCATTGCCATTATTGTAGATGTAAATGTGTTGACAAAAGAAGGCATGCCTTTGAGTCAAATTAAAGAGAAGTGGGATGAAAGGTTCAAAGGACTCATGCAGAAAGAGGATGATGGAGAAGAGTTGGTAATAGATCGACTAGTGGATGTAAAGGAAGAAATAAAAGCTGCTGGGAGAGAGTTGATAAAAATAAGAAGTATGAGAGAGTTTGCTGTAGCAGAATTGGATCAGATCAAATTTGAAGATAGCTGGATTGATGGGCAGAAAATAGATACCTTACAGCAAGTCTTCACTAGCTACGATGAGTTCATTGCAGATCCAGCTTCGCATGCATGAATCCTTGCATGCATACAACACTGACAGTCTTGGGGGCACATGACTTCTTTTCTTCTATCTTCTATTTTTAGTTAAACTAAATGTTTAAATGTAAGAACTCAAGATCAAATTGATCTAGTTTCTAAAAGGGTGGATAGCCTAAAATAGAAGTGGAGTTCGAGGTTTTGTATATCTATAAATACCCAATGGGTATCATATTGTAAAGGTCAGCTAATGGAGAATAGAATTGGCTTACCTAAGATTAGGAGATAGAATTTTGTAGTGATTTTACAGAGATACTTTGTACTTGATCTTTTTATATTTAATAGAATTACAATTTACGCAATATGGAGTTAGCATTGAGTTGTTTGATTTGATAAGGCTGATAAGTTATAATCTATCTGAATGCCAGTGATTGTGCTGAAGCATGATAGTTTCTTATGTGATGAAAGTCATTAGAAGAAACCAGATTTAAAGATTATCTTGTTGGATTGTCATTGAATTGAAGTTATTAAAGTCTGTTGATCTATAATCTTGATGATGAATGAATGTGTGTTGTTTTTGAAAGTCCTTGAACTATTTGTGATATGTGATTGTGAAGTTAATTAAGCACCTAAAATGTATGTAGTGGTATAGATTATGCTATAGATTGTGTCATATTATGGTTTTTTTTCTTGATCTGATTGGAAGAACATTCATTATTTGAAGATATATGTCTGGATGATAGATATATTTGATTCATACTTATTGGTTTACCCCTTTAATCTATCTTTTTCTTTTGTTTGAAACCCCATTGATTTACCAAAACAGTTTGATAGAATGAGTCATCACTTGAATCTTTTACCAGCACAGGTCCCTTGAATATTACAGTTGCATGAATCGATTGAGTGACACCAGACAGTTGAGAACCAACTACTAGGACCTTGGGAGTTAGGCCACTACATGTTGTCTTTCTTTTTCAGGAGAAATAGAGTAGAAATATTCTATTTTTTTAATGTTGTTTGTGTCATTTTCACCATCAACAGGAAGGTACAAGTACAATGGAAGCCATGCAAGATTATTAATAAGAGATGCAGATGAAGAGTACCCAGTATGTGCTTGGAAAAACAAACTCCTATTGGAACAAAACTACATTTCTAAGAACCTTTGAGAATGGAGCTACAATGTATACATTATAGAAAATAGAGCCATGTTGTTTTCTTTAGAAAATCAAGCAATATCTTATTGTGAATTCAAACATGTAGTCCTCAACATCAAATAGAATGGCATGATGATATTAGGGTTTTGAAAGAATGGACATTTTCTGAAGAACGAATGGAACCCAATTTTATGTTGAGGTTTCATGTTTAGTTTTGTGGTCCAAACAAGGATTATATGCAGAGGAATATGTGTTTAGGGAGCTAATGGAAATATCTAGATCAAGAAAAGATTCATCTAGTGGATAAATGAAGCCCGCTGCCTATTCAAGTTCATGAGGACACAATGATGAAGAGGATCGAGCCACATAAGGGTTTTCCTCTTTATTTAAGTCAAAAGGAGAGCAAATAAATTTATATTCTATTCTTTAGAGAATGAAAAAAATATATCATAGAGGCCATGGCAGGGGGTTTTAGAACCTTTTGAGAATTTGAATATAAGAATCAAACATAAGCTATGCAAAATGAAATCCATAAGAATGGTGGCATCTCATATTCAACCATACCCATTGCGCATAGGAAAATTAAGATACAAATCTTGAATGGTGTGAAAAATTACCAATTTTGTTGTTGTTGATAAGATGCAACTGAAACCACATTCAAGCCTTTTAAAAATCCCTCGAGTTCGGCCATGAAGCACAAGTAAAGCATCAATAGAAAGAGGAGATCAAAATACATCAAAAAAATATGACAATGGCCATGACTAAAGCCTTTGCAAATGCATTCAAGATAAATAAAATAAAGGGGCCTGTATGTTTTGCAAAGAGAAATACTCACAGTGTTGGTTTCTTGAAGATAGAAGATTTAAAAATTGAAGCTCAAAACCCTTCCATGGTGGCTACTTGTGTAAAGAATTTTTCTCAATGTTGGGAGTGTGAAATGAGGAGAAAAATTAGGGCTTGGAAATTTTATGTCTAGGGTTCACCTTTTACCCTAATTCGAAGTTGGTGATTTTCATCACATTGATTTAAAATTTAAATATACCTACTAATACCTTCATGGTATTAAATCTTGCCTTACATATATTTTTCTCACCTGGGTCACTTTATGCCTTTATGAATTTCTTTTATGATTTTTTAGAAAATCATATAGCCATACCTTGTCATTTTTCTAACTTTAGCCCAAGGGAGAATATTACATAGATTGCAAGAAATAATCAAATGACTTGTGAGTTTTAGTTCTTTTTATGATTTTTATAGAAAATCAAACTATGTTCAATACTCAAAAATTTGAAAACAAAACCATATAGTTGCCTTGCATAAATTGGTAAAAAATCAGAAGATGATGTCAAGTGTAAATAGGAATTTTCTATTTTGAGCTCCAAGTTAGACTTGCCTATCCTGTTAACATGGAAACACTCTCAGATTGTGGGTAATATATAAATGAGAGTGAATCTCCAGAGTGGGTTGGTTCCTCTAGCAAAATCACCTAATCTAAGAGACTTTCAAGGGAAAGATTTAGGAAGAAAACTAAAAGGATTATATAACCTAAAGATGATTCACCAAAATTTCTAAGATTTTGATAACTTTCACTCTCAATAATCTCTCAATAAACTTCAACTCTCACAATCTCACCATGCAAACATACAATCCAACAATGATTTGTATGGAGGTTCATGAATCTGAACACAAAATACAACTTGAATTATATGGAATTCTTGCACACAAGTTCACAAAATCAAGACATGAAAATGATTCTCTATTTGAATCACAATTAACATCAAATCGATACTGCAAATTTGAGACAAGAAAATGAGAAGGACAGCCTTGTTGTTTTATTGAAATAAAGGAGTGTCACGCTCAAAATCTGAGTACATAAAATGTTTAAAAGACTCTTTGAATGAGTGAGAGCAAGAAATGATAATTTGAACTTAGAAAATCATTTTTTTTCCAAACTTAAATCTCCCAAGTGTCTTCAACAGTGAGAATAGAAAAAATAAGCTGAAATTGCATCTCTGAAATAGCAATTTTGACCCATTTTCGAGCTCCACAGAAAAGCCTAAAAAATAGTGCCTCAAACTACATAAAAAATATAGAAACTTTATATCTCTAAAAGGTTGATCTAAAATAGCCACAAAATCAAGCTCAAACTGCTCAAAACCAAAATTGGAAAGTTTAGGTTGCTCCCTCTTTTCCAAATTCGCCTTAGAACTCAAACTCAAAATAGGTCTCAGTGAGGACTCAAGTCCACTAACTACATTCTAAAATAATAACAAACATTAAGGTAATTTATAGAAATATTACCTTAATGATGTTTTACATCATTTGCAGTTCATAATTACAAAATAGAAAGCTCCTATTATTCTATTTTTTTTGCAAATTTGGATAAAAATTGATACTTTGCAGAAACCAAAATAGTATGCTATGGCTCCTAATACACTTAGGCTAAAAGGGAAACCTTGGGCATTCAACTTTTAGGCAAAAAATAGGTATCACAAAGGCATTGACTTAATTTTATACAAGGCATGAAATGAATTAAATTCAATGAAACATAAGTTGTTTGACATATAACCTCAAAGGCATTAGTTTGGATTTTGATTTTTTAATTGAATGTGATAAATGTCATTCAAATTTGAGTTAGGGTAATGTTGTTTGGTGTTTCTGCACATCAACAACTCAGACAGAATAAAGACTATCCTATCTCTCTTGAAAGATCGATTTCTTATGAACAAAGAAATAACCCCAAGGTCTCTCGGGTGTCAGGTCATGACAATGCAGTAGAACAAACTCAGTGATAAAATGTGAATATGTTGGTAATCACAAGGGGCCTTACATGCTGATGATGGAGGTTTCTAAATTCATTAGATCCTGAACATGGTGGTGCTTTAACTTTGGGTTTCGATCACATAATAAAAGAAACAGGAAAAGAAAGGGTTTCAGAAGTTTAAATCGCTAATACTACCTCTAACATTAATCATGCGAATGATAGAAGACCTGAAATGGACCAATCCCTTAAAACTAATTTTTGGTCGACCTAGGTTATACCTGCAATCTTCAATGGTTTTAGAGATTTTCAAGCTGAAAATATTCATTCGATGGGAATGAATGAATAGGTGTAGCTGAACTAAGCATAGTAACGAGGTACAGGTTGACCTTACACAACATTCCCATAATCAAGAAGATGCCCAAGATGTGAACCAGGGATTGCTACAACACTTCGGATGTCCGATCATAAGCATTACAAAATTGAATCTAAACTACATTCAAGCATTTCCAAGCATTTTTTAAAAGATGAAACAAGAAACATGCAAGTTCATTTAACGCCAAGGAGACACCAGTCATAGCACAATGTCCACACCTCTTTATTAAATCATCATGTTTACAACATTCTTGGTTTATTACAACATATTCACATTTTATCACTGAGTTTGTTCTACTGCATTGTCATGACCTAACACTCGAGAGACCTTGGGGTTATTTCTTTGTTCATAAGAAATCAACCTTTCAAGAGAGATAGGATAGTCTTTATTCTGTCTGAGTTGTTGATGTGCATAAACACCAAACAACAAGATTGGCGCTAGAAGGAGGGCCACAAGCTGGAGTGTTTCCTAAATGCCATTTCTCTTGAGAGGCTCAGAAGGAGAACCAAATCCACAACTAAAGAAGTAGAAGAGTTTCAAGAATTGCCACCTCCAACGAGGTCAAGAAGGACCAAAATGAGGGAGGAATTATCATCTAGTGCCACATTCCCATCATCTTCACCACCACCCACTCCATCTTCATCTGATTCTGAGGCTGGTTCCATTCCACAACACCAACCAGTCATCCATTTGCCATTACCACCCCCACCAATGGCCTTCTTGGAAACCAACCAGTCACCCTTGATATTCAACAACTACAATGTCATGCCCAAGAACCTCGAGCACTTCTGCTCCAAGTTTCACACAAATGACCTAAATAGGACAGTAGAGGAACACATTAGGATCTTTTAGACCTGTCTAAGAGACAGAGGGATCAACCATGAAGATGTTGCATGCAGACTCTTCCCCTATTCCTTGGGAGAGGAATCCTTTTATTGGTACAACCACTTACCTGCTGCTTCCATTCATGACTGGGCTGAGTTTGAGGCTGCATTCTTGCTAAAATTCAAGATTCCCATCAGTGCCAATGAGCTATTTATGTAGTTCAATCGAGTAAAGAGAGAAATAAACGAGCCTATAGGATCATTTAACAATAGGTTTCACTGAGCATATACCATACTCCAAGCACCTTATGCTGGAAATGAGGCCACTACCCTAGAGGTCTATTTTGAAGCCCTTGATACTCTCACCTCTACCTTTCTCAAGTGGAGAACTAATCCGCCCACCACCTTGCTCGCCGCATACGCAGAGGCTGTCAAGGTCAGCACCAACTTGAGACAGCACTTGTCAGGACCCTTGCCATCCCTGGGACCAGCTGCTCATCTAGGCCAAGTCCAATCCCTCAATCGGGCTTTGACTAATCACACTTCCATCATGAACTCTATTCCACAGTTGTCTCTGGTTCCTCACCCTGTTCACCCAATAAGTCAGACTCATCCAATGACCGGTTGTCCTCAACAGACTGCTAACCATCCCCTCCACTTGCAACAATAAACCCACTTCCCTGCATATCTGCAAAACTTTGAGGTTTTGAATCAATCTGCTAGTCCTGGAGGAGTGTTAGGGTATTCCCCAAACACCCTAAATCCGGTCCCTTACAATGACCCTGACAAAGAAAGATTAGACGAGCTGACCGAGCAAGTGAAGAAGCTCAATATGGAGGTAACTCACCTAAGGAACCAAAACAATCAGCTCCAAGCCAACCAGAAAAGCATGCAATCAAATTACAATAGAGGGCAGGACTATGATAGAAATCATAATTTTGAAAGAGGACTAGGTTCTGGCCAGAATTTTGATAAAAGCCAACAAGGTGGGCAAGGATTTGAAAGAAGACAACCACCTAGGTAGAACAGGCCATGGAATACTGGGCCCAACAATGGGGGAATTCCCACTCCACTAGATCAACCTTCTAATCAAGAAAAATCTTCGAGTGGTGTATATCTGGCAAAGGCTGCGTTGTCTGGATGGTGCAGACTTCATGAGACAAATCAACACTCTGAGCTGGACTGCCCTCAATTTCAAACCGCCGCTTCAATATTTCAATGTGAAGTAAAAAATAACTCCACCGGCCAAGAATTGGTGCCTTCGAACCCCTATGACTCCCCAGTTTTAGTGCTGAATCATGCTCCGTTCCCTAGGGATGCAAAGAATGAATCGAAAGAAGAGTCAAGCAGCTAGACTGGAGAGGTTGAACAAGTACTCAACAAAGATGAAATCTCTCAACTATTTAATAAAGAAACTAAGAATGACAATGGCCCATTGGATGAGAAAGAGGCTGATGTCAGAGAGGTGCAAATGTTTCAGCAACCGGTTAGGAAGTATGATATGAGAAGTAAGCCCCATAGGAATCCGCAAGATGAGGGATCGTTCACTACGTCTGCCTCTCCCCACAATTTTACTACTCCACTGGATCCACATGCCAACAACAATCCGTCCTACCCTCAGGTGCCAACTCAATACATAACCAAGGAGGGGCAACTAGATGTCTCCAAAGGAAGCCTGGATGATACAACGAAGGAGAAGAAGGTAGGGTACTCAAAGATGCTTCACCATGACATGAATGTGGAACAGCTGGGAGAATATGTCATCGAGAAACTCAAAAGGGTAAAGGTGAGTCTTTCTGCTTTCGAGTTATTGAGAGTTCCTGAAATCAAAAATGTGGTCCTTGGGTCTTTTAATTCAAATATAGCCACACTAGGAGTAACTACTAATGAGGTAGTTACAAGACCTTTTGTTTCACAAACACCCAAAGGCCCTAGTCCATCATAATCCGGGGATAGGGGTAAAGAAAAGGATAGGAGTCAAGTTGCCCAAGCTGACTCACAGTTGAGTTTATTCCAAGGCAAGGTGGAAACCCCTCCCTTCCTAATTTCCATTCGTATATTTGGTAAAAATCTGCACAATTGCCTTCTAGATTCAGGGGCATCCACAAATGTTATGCCATTTTCTATTTGTAGGGCTCTTGGCATTACCCCTGCAACTTTTCAAAAGAAAGTCACCCAATTGAACAAAATAGAGGTGAACATTGTAGGAGAACTAAACATGATTCCCATGCAAGTTGCCTCTAACCCTAGAGTGCAACAAGTGCTCAATATCCAGGTGGCTGACATTCCGGACACTTATGGCCTAATCTTGGATAGAGATTTTACCAAGGCACTGAATGGATACACATTCATAGATCACTCCCATATGTGGCTCCCTTGGAAGGGAGTCCCAAATCAGATCCGAATTGAGCGGGAACCTAGAATGAAGTATGTCATCACTGAATACCAAAACACTTCAAATGAGATATTGGTGACAAAGGTCAGTATGGGAAACTATGTCCTAGCCTCCCCTGCTCTAGATGAAGAGGAAGTCCTGATGCTGTAGGGTTCTTTTGGTAAGTCCACACCAGAAACCATGGCCCCCAAAATAATGATTGACCAAACAGGATTGGTGATAGGAGAGGAACTTGAAGACCAAGAAGAGAAGCAACTTGACCTGCTGAATAACTTCCAAGAATTCATCCAAAAGTGTATAGGGAATCAAGTTCAACTGGGCAGACATATGCACTTTGAAGAATTGCTTCTCCCCAATTGGTGTCGAGTGCACAACGCTCCTCATTTCGAGTTAGAGTGCTGTTTATGTCAAACATCAGTAGAAAAAATACAAAGACACAACAACACAACCCCAGTTGTTGGTTCAGGCGTAGGGATCATTCAGAATAATCAAAAGGGGAGGGATCCAAAGCCTCCTAACGAACCTCCAGATGTCAGTAAAGACAAAGGTAGCTCGAGAAAGGTAGGATCTAGTGCTTGCTAGGTATTGAGGTTTGATGGATCCAAATCCAAGCAAGGTGTTGGAGCCAGACTTGAGTTGATCAGTCCCAAAGGTAAGACATACTTTGCTGCTCATAGACTCCTATTCCAATGCACTAACAATGTGGATGAATACGAAGCTCTAGTTCATGGGTTGCTAATGGCACATAAAAATAAAGTCAAAATTTTGCAAGTAATTGGGGACTCTGAGCTCGTGGTTTGACAAGTAAGAAAGCAATACTCATGCCATGATCATAGAATGACCAACTATAGGCACATAATTTGGGACCTTATTGAAGGATTTGATGCCTTCAACATTCAACTAATCCCTCAGAATAAGAACTAGATTGCTGATTCCTTGGCACAAGCAGCAAGCACATTGCAACCATTATCACTTTCGGGCTTAAAGAAGTTCACTGTGGAATTTGTTCCAACCCCATCAGTGCCTGACAATGTCACCAACTTTCAGGTATTTGAAGATGATAAGCACATTCTTGATTTTATTACTGGCTGTGACGTATTTGCTTCCCAAATAATTGATGAGGTTGAGCCCCAGGAGGCTGAAATTGACTTGGAAGGAGTCCTCAATCTAAAGAATAACACCATCCCAAGAGGCATGGTGCAATTAGAAAGGATCTTCAATTTGGATAGGATTAGGGATCAAGGGCAGAAAGTGAAAAGGGAATCCGTAGGCTGTCAAAGTGAAACATTCAACGTGGGGACATGAGGTGATGTCAAAAATGTCCTTATTGGTAAGGTGTGTACTCCAGAGGAAAGGAGAGGGATTATTGATGCCTTGCACACATATCAGGATGTGATAGCCTGGAGTTATGATGACTTGAAAACATATGACACTTCGGTCATTACACACACCATTCCCCTTAGGCCAAGTGTCAAGCCATTCAAGCAAAAATAAAGACCGATCAATGCTTTGCTAGAGCCCATTATCCAAAAGGAGGTGCAGAAGTTACTTTCAGCACAAATCATATTCCTGGTGAGACATTCAACATGGGTTGCAAACTTGGTCCCGGTGAGAAAGAAAAATGGAGAAATTAGATTATGTGTCGATTTCAGGAACCTGAACAGAGCATTAGAGAAGGATAATTATCCAGTTCCTTCACTGGATGAGGTGCTTCAGGTTGTTAATGGATCTCAGATGATGTCCTTCTTGGATGGGTACTTTGGATACAATCAGGTCATGGTTCAATATGAGGACAGACACAAAACTGCCTTTACTACAAAATGGGGAACCTTTGCTTACCGGAGAATGCCCTTTGGACTAATTAATGCTGGAGCTACATTCCAGAGAGTAATGGACATCACCTTCAAGGAAATCACTGGCAAGTGCATAATCATCTACATGAATGATTTGACGTTCTTTTCCAAAAAGAGAAGTGATCATGTTGCAGATTTGTGCAAAGTATTCCAAAAATGTAGCTAGTTTGGCATTTCACTTAATCCAAAGAATTGCATTTTTGGAGTCACTGAAGGAAAGCTGTTAGGGCACATTATTTCAAAACAAGGTATTACCATCGATCCTGAGCGAGTGGAGGCAATTTTGAAAATCCCCCCCTACAAGCAAAAAGGAAATGAAGTCCTTCTTTGGCAAGATCAATTTTGTCAGAAAGTTTATCATTGGATTTGTAGAAATAGTCAACGCACTGAATGCCATCATGAAGCAGGAAGCAAAGATTGAATGGAATGTTGAGGCTAAGGAGGCATTCACAAAGATCAAGAGAGATATTGCTGAGGCCCCTATTTTGATAAGTCCTGATTACACTAAGCCATTCTACATCTATTCGTTTGCCTCTGATCACTCTTGTGCTGGCTTGTTGACACAAAAATCTGATCAAGGTAAGGAACATCCCATAGCCTTCACGAGTGCACCTTTGAAAGATGCCGAACTGAGATACCCTAGTGTTGAGAAGCAGGCCTATGCCTTAATCCGAACTGTGAAGAAATTTAGACATTACATACTGAGGAACAAGGTCTTTGCTATAGTCCCTGACCTTGCAGTCAGGTTATTGTTGATGCAAAATGAGTTGGGTGAACGTAGAGCCAAGTGGGTGATTATGTTGCAAGAGTATGACATTTAAATTCAGCCCATGAAGTTGGTAAGGGGGAAAGGACTGACCAAGACAATGGCAGAAACAGGTCCTGACCTTGTGACCCAGCATTATAATCTTGAGGATGTTTCTCCAGGGGTTTGGTATGATGACATTGTTCACTACTTGCTGCATCAACAATGTCCTAAATACTTGAATTCAATACAAAGGAGAGCCCTACGATTGAAGAGTGGCAACTACATGATGAAGGGGGCTATTTTATATAAGAGAAATCATGAAGGTATCTATCTCAGGTGCCTAGGAAAAAGAGAAGCAGGGAGAGTGATGACAAAATTTCATGATAAATATGGCACAGGCCATGGTTCAACATCTTCTACTACAAATCAGATGTTGAGGGCAGGCTACTATTGGCCTACCTTATTTAGGGACACACATAACCATGTGAGAACTTGCCATGTGTGTCAAATGACATCAAGCCGGGAGAGGTGTGCAACTCTTCCACTTTGACCTATCATTGAGGTAAAACCATTTGCACGGTGGGGAATGGATTTCATAGGTCCAGTCAACCTGCCTTCATTCGTAGGTCACAGGTATATTCTTACCATAACTGATTATTTTACTAGGTGGAATGAAGCTCTTGCATGCAAGCAATGTACTTTTGAAGTAGTAATCAATTTCATTGAATGAGGTATTATTAATCACTTTGGTTGTCCATTGGCTGTGGTTTGTGATAATGGTTCTGCATTTGCATCTTTAAAGTTTTCTAATTGGGCTTATGACCATGGGATTACCATCAAATTTGCATCTAACTACTATCCACAGGGGAATGGTTTGGCTGAGTCTTCCAATAAGAACCTCTTAACAGTCATCCGAAAACTATTAGATAAGAACCCCAGGGATTGGCATACCCAGCTTAGATTTTCTCTTTGGGCAGACCGCACTAGACAAAAAACATCCATAAGAACCTCCCCTTATCACTTAGTGTATGGTTTTGAACCTGTCTTTCCCATCCAGCTGAAGATCCCTACCCTGCAATTCATCAATGAATATTATGAGGGAGAAGATAAACGTGAAGCCCGCTTAGCTGAATTGTTACACCTTGAAGAGAAAAGAGATGAAGCCTTAGAGAACTTTGACAAGCATCAGGGTGTTGTAAAATGATGGTTTGATAGGAGAGCCAAGGTAAAAGCCTTTAGAATTTTTGACTTGGTTCTCTACTGGGATAAGGCCCATGACAAGAAAGGCGAGCATGGAAAATTTGATAGACTTTGGCTCAGCCCTTATCAGATTGCAGAGATCCTGGGAGATAATGCTTTTCGCTTGAAAACCCTCGTTGGAGAAAATATCCCACTGCCTATTAATGGGCAGTATTTGAAGCATTATTTCTGGTCTTGAGTTGTTTTCAACTCACTCCTTATATACTAGTAGAATAGGTTTCCTTTCTGCTGTCTTGTTTCTGTTTTGCTTTGGTTTGGTTTGGGTTTCTTTTGGTTTTGGCTCTGCTTGTCTGCCGTCTCTTTGGGGTCGTCCCGCTGCTTTTGGGTTTGTTGCATCTGTACAACTGGTTGCTCATCTGGGGCTGCTCTGGGATTTCTTTTGCAAACTTTTATCATCTTTTCAGAGTTGTTCAAACTGGTAGATTTCTTTCATCTGATGTTGCATAAGCTGGGAATTGGAGTCACTTGTCTGAAGTGAATTCTAGAATATATTTGGGTCTTATATCTTCACACATATCTTAAGAGTTCCAAGGTTGCATGTGGTCTTTAGGAGGTCTGACTGGGTAAAGGAATCTTAAGTTCTACTCTAGTGCCACTGTGGTTCTCATCCTTGAATGTGGGCTTCATTGCCCACGAGGTGAAAAGTAAAGCTTTAAAAGCAAGTCTGAGAAAAGAATACCAAAAGAAAAAGAAGAAAACATTGAAAATCAGAACAGTTCACCTTTTCAAGGGCATCCTAGTATCTCCACTGGGGCTATGGATGCTTGGCTGGCAGTAGAGCTATGCTAGGGAGGGTCGTGGTGATAACCTCACTGGGGCTATAGATGCTTGACTGGCAGTGAGGCTCTATCCAGGTTGCTTTTGGAGTTAGAATCCTTATGTAGCCCTGTCAGACTAAATTTGGTTCTTGCTGCAACTTAGGAAAAGGAAAATCAATGCATATACACACACTTTGACCTTGGTATAGGAAGGGTTTTCTTTCTGGTGGTGTGTGAAACCTTGTTTAGGTGTAGCCTCATGCTTGGAAAGAAACCAAAGATTCTGAGTTCGTGATGACAGTTTGTCATCGAAATGCTTTGGAGCATTTCCCTAGCGGAGTCACCATTTGTTGTGCAGTTTTTGCATACATGCCCCACTTGGGGTGGGGGACCCTCTTTTTGCCTACCCCTCTTGTGTGCTTGCCTTTGAAAATCTTGGGGTTTTGTTTGCCTTGTTTTTTGGGTTCCCTTTTGGTTGAGTTCTTGGTGGCCTTGGTGTCATGCGAATGTCCTTTGGGGTGGTCTTCTTTTGCCTTTTGTTTTCCCCTTGTGTTGTCTTTGTTTGGGTTTTGGGGGTTGTGGTTTTCTCCCTTTGTTTTCCTTTGTTTCTTCTTCCTTTGTTTTCTTTTGTTTTGCCAGAGGCGGAACTAGGATGGAGTTTGATTCTGAACTTTTTTTCCATCCCGAGTCTGGTTTCGGTTTCGATTCCCTCTTTTGTCTTCTTGTTGCCCGCTTTTGGCCTAAGGGTTGGTTCCCTTAGTCTTTTCTTCACTCCACTTCCTTTGCTGTTTCTTTTGTTGGGATTGGAGCCGGGATGGAATCAGGTTTTGAACTTTTCCAAAGTTCAAAATCCAGTTTTATTTCCCTCTTCAGCTCCGGGCCCTGTCCTTTGTCTTCGTCGTTGCTTCACCCCTTTATTCCTGTCGCTGGCTTTGGTTTCCTTTCGTCAGCTTTTGGCTGAGCCGGGTGCAGAATGGATCATGGTAGGGAACCTTTCTGAAAAAGGCTCCCAGTCTTGATCCGATTCCAGTTCCGCCCCGTCGATTTGGCTCCTCTTTTGCCGGTGTTGTTTGTTGGACTGTTGGCTCTGGCTTTCCCCGCGCATGTTTCATTTTCTTTGTTCACTGGAACCGGGCGCAGAGTGGATCGTGGTGGGGAACTTGGCTTCTGCCTGTTTCCTCTTTGGTTCCCATTTCGCTTCTGCCTGTTTCTTCTTTGATTCTTGTTTCGATTCCCGTTCTGCTTTCGCTTGGTTCCCATTCCAGTTCCTATTCCGCTTCCGTCGGGGTGTGTTTTGTTCCCGCCTGTCTTGGCCCTTCGCCCGTGTTTTATTTTGCCTACGCCTACGCCTGTTTCCTCTTTGGTTCCCGTTTTGGTTCCCGTTTCAGTTCCGCCTAGTTCTGGCTCTGCTCCCGCCTGTTTTGCTACTTGGTTCTCTAACCTTGGGTTCTTTTCCTTAGCTAGTTTTTTGGCGGTGTATCTTGTATTTATGGTGTTTTTTTTGCATACAGGTTGGATCATGATGGATGTGGCTTGGATTTGCAGAGGTGTACGATGCAGATCTGGGCACAATTTGCGACTGTGGTCACGTAGCCCATTTTTGCACGTAGGGTCGCTGCGGTTGGTGGCCATTAATGTCTGGTTGGTGGATCATGATGGAATCTTTATGGTTGGCATCGATCTGGGTCGTTCATTGTGCATCTCAAGCCCGATCGATGGCTAGTTTCATCCCCTGGTTTTGGCACGCGTTTCCTTGTTCACGAGTGTTCATTCATGATGGGTGTGGCTTAAGGATTTGTCCCTCAGTGGCGTGTGACCCTGGTTGATCTGGTGGTGTCCTTTGCCGCATTCATTGCTGGGCGGCGGGTTGTTGCTGTGTGTCGGGCCAATCTGGTTGGTGGCCGTGAGTTTTTGTAACCCTAGTTTTGTTCTCGTGTGGGCAGTTTTCTATATATATGGCATTCTGCCTCTTTGTAAAGGGTTCGTTCGTTCGATCTCCCAGTAGTTAGAGGACTCGTTTAATAGATACTTGTTATTAGTAGGTTAATACTAGAGTAGCATGTTAGCGGATTAGAGGAAGCTTTCACATTTCAGGAATATGCTGTAATAAACCAAGAATGTTGTAAACATGATGATTTAATAAAGAGGTGCAGACATTGTGCTATGACTGGTGTCTCCTTGGCGTTAAATGACCTTGCATGTTTCTTGTTTCATCTTTTAAAAAATTCTTGGAAATGCTTGAATGTAGTTTAGATTCGATTTTGTAATGCTTATGATCGGACATTCGAAGTGTTGTAGCAATCCCTGGTTCACATCTTGGGCAGCTTCTTGATTATGGGAATGTTGTGCAAGGTCAACCTGTACCTCGTTACTGTGCTTAGTTCAGCTGTACCTATTCATTCATTCCCATTGAATGAATATTTTCAGCCTGAAAATCTCTAAAACCATTGAAGATTGCACTGTTTTTTGCAAGATTGCAAGTATAACCTGGGTCGACCAGAAATTAGTTTTAAGGGATTGGTCCATTTCAGGTCTTCTTTCATTCACATGATTAATGTTAGAGGTAGTATTAGCGATTTAAACTTCTGAAACCCTTTCTTTTCCTGTTTCTTTTATTATGTGATCGAAACCCAAAGTTAAAGCACCACCATGTTCAGGATCTAATGAATTTAGAAACCTCCATCATCAGCACGTAAGGCCCCTTTTGATTACCAACATATTCACATTTCATCACTGATTTTGTTCTACTGTATTGTCATGACTTGACACCTGAGAGACCTTGGGGTTATTTCTTTGTTCATAAGAAATCGACCTTTCAAGAGAGATAGGATAGTCTTTATTCTGTCTGAGTTGTTGATGTTCAAAAACACCAAACAACAGGTAAAAACCCTAAAACAAAACTCCATCTAATTCCACATTGTTTAGCCTCATTTGCAATCTTGACTTTGAGAAAAGTTGCTTTGTCCATTGCCGCCATGATGAGCTAGGGTTTCGACCTTGTGAGATCGATTCTTGCTGTTTGGAGAGATTTTTTGAAGCATCTTGAAGAAAAATGCAGAGGTAAGCCATTTTTAACTCCAATCTAGGTGTCAGTTTTCTTCCAATGCTTACCACTCTACCTCCTTGCTCAAGACTTCTTGCTATGGGGTTGCAATGTATACTGCTCTACCACATATGTTGCACACCCTCCTACCGGTATAACGATGTATGCTTTATCTTCTTGTTGTTTACCACCTTACCACACTCCTTTGAATCTCTTTATGTGGGATGGTAGTAGGTACCACATTACTAAATTTCCTTATAATTCTCCCCGTGGGGTGGTGGCGAGTACTGCTTTACCACACAAGCTATATAATGTCTTAGTGGTATGGCAGTAAAGGCTTATTTCTTAACTTAGAAGTTGTCATCCCACACTGCCTTTATTTTGATGTTGCGATATTGCGGTAAAGGTGAAATTTTATTTGTTTATGATTATATGGAGGAATAAATGGGTATATACAAAGGGAATTATGGTGATAGTATGGATCTTGTCAAACAAATTGTTGCATTTCATGTTAAATATAATGAAAATATTAGGTTGAAGGATTAGGGTATAGGTTTGAGGGTATATGGTTGAAGGATTAGGTTGAGGTTCCAATGTATAGGGTAGAGGGTATAGGGGTTGAGGGTTAAGGGATTAAGGGTTGAGGGTTGAGAATTGATGGTTGAGGGTTTAATGTATAGGGTAGAGGGTAGAGGGTTTAAGGTTTGAGGGTTTAAGGTTGAGGGTAGAGGATTGAGGGTATATGGTTGAGGGTCCAGTGTATAGGGTAGAGGGTATAAGGGTTGAGGGATTAGGGTAGAGGGTAGAGGGTAGAGGGTAGAGGGTAGAGGGTAGAGGGTAGAGGGTTTAAGGGTTGAGAGATTAAGGGTTGAGGGTTGAGGGATTAGGGTAGAGAGTCTACTTTGGTTTAAGGGTTTAAGGGTTTAATGGTTGAGGGTTAAGGGTTGAGGGTATTGGGTTGAGGGTAGAGGGTAGAGGCCGATTTAAGGGTTTAGGGTTTAGGGTTTAAGGGTTGAGGGTTGAGGGTTGAGGGTTTAGGGTTTAGGGTTGAGTGTTTAAGGGTTTAAGGGTTGATGGTTTAGGTAGAGAGGGATGGATGGATGGAGTGAGAGATGGAGGGAGAAGTGAGATAGAGAGAAGGAGAGAAGAGGAGGGAGGGACAAAGATATATGAGGGTTGAGGATCCAATGTATAGGTAGAGGGTTGAGAATTGAGGGTATAGAGTTGAGGACCTATAGGGTTGATGGTTTAGGGTATTGGGTTGAGGGTATAGGGTTGAGGGATTAGGGTTGAGGGTAGAGGGTAGAAGGTTTAAGGGTTTAGGGTTTAGGGTTTAGGGTTTAGGGTTTAAGGGTTTAGGGTTGAGGGTAAAGTGTTTAGGGTATAGGTTTGAGGGTATATGGTTGAAGGATTAGGGTTGAGGTTCCAATGTATAGGGCAAAGGGTATAGGGGTTGAGGGTTTAGGGTTTAAGGTTGAGGGTTAAGGGTTGAGGGATAAGGGTTGAGTGTTGAGGGTTGAGGGATCTTTTGATGCAAGTGAAATGTAGGCAAGCAATTGAAGGCTAGTGAATATTGGGGAAGGAATTTTTGTTCTAACACCCTTAATCCCTACTAGATCAGAACAATTAGGTGTTCAATTAGGCACTAAAGTAGGGTCTAAAGTAGGTGCTAAATTAGATGTTAAATTAGGCGAAAACGTAGGTGCTAATCTAGGCACTAATTTGGGTGCTAATTTAGGTGCTAATTTATGCATAATTTAACACCTACTTGTTTTGATTGACGCAAAAAACACCAAAAATAGCACCATCCCGATAAATAGCATCAATTTTTTTTTTTAAAATGGAGAAAAATACATTAAAACAATGGGTGGAAGCAAAAAACAAATAAAAATGGGAGCTAATCACAGGGATTTGTTGTAGTGAAGCAACTCAAGTCTCCCACTACTCGAGAAATGTTTGGTCTAGTACAAACCATACTAACATTATACTCACATTTGTACAAGCCTAGTGCATTGGAGAAATACACACAAACACCAATTTGGTTATGAACAACTGGGTGTTTGACTACAAGATCATCCCTTGTTCCAATCTAGACCATTATCTAAAATTCTATTAGACATCTAGATAGATCCTTCTGATCCTAAATGTGCATTCAAATTTGAAAACATATATTCATAGTACTAATTTGTTGAAATTAAATTTTTAATTAATGAGGAAATTCCAAAAGTCTTTGGCTCCAAAATGATCTCCTTGGTTAAAAATCTCATTTCTCAAATATTTTCTAAAGTACTTGAACATCATGAAATTTAAATACATTTTTGTATAGAAAGAGAGAAGCACTTCACTCTTTGAATGAAAAGAGTAGGGAAAGATCATGATTTTTTTTTTAAAGAAAGATAATTGACAAGTGAAATGCATCAAACTTTGTTTTTTGAGATAAAATATTCCTAGCCATCAATTTAGGCTTTAGCCATCACTTATGCATACATATATATATATATATATATATTTTATAAATGCATAACAAAAATCAAACGATATAAAGACCACCATTTTCTTGTGGTTTTTAACTATGGCTTAGTTTGAAGTAGTTTGGAAAAAAAAACAAACGTTGAAGTGTTTTGAAGATCGAGATATTGAGAAGTATGTTGAACACGACAACTAAAAGGGGGGGTGAATCAGTTGTAACAAATTTTAACCTTTAAGAACTTCTACTAGAGATTAGATCAATTATCATTCACAAATCCTTTACTCTGCTGATGTGATTAATCATTAAGTGCAAAAGCAAAAACATAAAAAACATCACACACACAATAACACCATATTTACATGGAAAACCCAATAAGGGAAAAATAGTGATGAGGATTAGCTCACAATATAGAGAATATGAAAGCCAAATACAAAGGCTCACTACCAAAGAAGGCTCACTACCAAAATAGGACTTATTGTCCGAATTAGGACTCACTTTCCAACAAGGGTTAACCACTCGGAGGGCTCACTGCCATAAAATTACAAAGAGGATAGAAGAGATTTTTTATAAAGAGAAAAAAATCTCAATGCAAAAAAGATTTCCACCACAATTTACTCACACACTTGTAGACATTCTTGAATGATAGAGTACACCTTCAACTCACTGCCTCTAGAAATTCTACAGTTAGATTTCGCACTAATCTTCTCAAACTCGCATCACATGCACATTGTTTCACATCTATCTCACATATATCTTTCTTGCATTCATTCAATTTCACAAAGATCTCAACTTGTATTTATACCATCTTCAACTTTGAAACTCATCCAAAGTTGGTCATACACCACTTGCATTTAAAAATTCAAATTAGGTTGACGCCAAAACATTCTACAATGGAATTAGAATGAGGGTGACCCAAACACATGCTTGCATAAAATTCATAAGCAGTGTTAAACACAAGGTCAACCAAAACCAATATAAAACACATAAAAAATTAAGCACACACAACCTTAACACAATCCAAGCTTTCTAGATAAAAAAATTAACTTGAAGATGACCTTATAAACTTATCTTGAGAACCCTAAGTCATAAAAATTGAGCAAGAAGACATCTGGAGCAACAAAATTTCTCTGGGACCTCATCCAGATACGCAAAAAAGCATAGTTCACAACTGGTGAACATAACTCGCACTGTACAATGATCCAAAAACCCAAAACCTAGATATAGAAGCTTTGAATAATCAAGAACAATAGGTCTCAAATCCTTACTAACATAACAAAAAATCCCAGAGTAAAACTTAGAGAAAACATTGAACACCTGCAAGCTTTCTTTATTATAATTTTCTCAATATTCTCGACATATAAAGTCAAGAACCATCATTCATGAAATCAAAGATAACAAAAACCAGTTAACTAGTTGACATCAATGAAAACACCTTCATACTTGCAACAATCACCCCCTTTGTCATTGGTGGCAACACATGATGTGAAAAACCATCAAAGATAACACAACTCTGAACACATTTTCAATGATTTTACTTTCTCACCCTTAGTAGATAAACTTTTTCACATGATAATTTCTCCCCCTTTGACATCAATGGTAAAGGAAAAAGATGTTTTACATTGATTTACCCTTTAAAATTAAGAAAAAAATACTCTTTCAATGAAAACAACTGACACTACCTACTCCCCTTGGGAGGTAGCCACCAAACATCAATCCAAAAGAAAGATAGATCTATAGATCCACCAAACTGATACATCTCCATATGCATCTAGTTCAAGAAAGGGGGGAAATAACCCCTAACTTCTCTCAAAGATACTCAAAAGTGTCTTTGGGAAGAGCCTTAGTAAATATGTCGACAACTTGATCCTTCGTAGGTACATACTCAAGTTTTACTTCATATTCCACAACCTTTTCTCTCAAAAAGTGATACCTTATTGATATATGCTTTTTCCTTGAGTGCATCACTGGATTCTTTGAAATGTTAATTGCACTTGTATTATCATAGAAGATAGAAATGGGATCATCATACATTACTCTAATATCTTTCAATGTCTGTCTCATCCACAAAACTTGTGTACAACAAGATGCCGCAACAGTATACTCAATCTCTGCAGTGGATAAGGAAACTAAATCTTTCTTTTTTACTCAACCATGACACCAATTTGCAACCAAGAAAGAAGGCACCACCACTTGTACTTTTTCTATCATAAACACAACCTACCCAATCTGCATTTGTATAAGCACTTAGTGTAAAATCAGTATCCCTAGGATACCACAAGCCATAATCCAAAGTGTCATTCAAATATTTGAATATCCTCTTAACAATATGTGTTTCTCTAGAATCTTCTTGAAATCTAGTCACAAGCCAAACTGCATGCATGATGTCTGGTCTAGTAGTAGTTAAATACAACAATCCTCCAATCATAGATCTATATTTTCTCTAATCAACCTTAGGTGAATCATCATCTCTACTTAATTTGCAGCCAATAACCATAGGAGTGCATACCGTTTTGGAACCATCCATCCCAAACTTCTTCAACATTTGTCTTATATACTTTGATTGTGAAATAAAAATCCCTTTCTTTGTTTGATTGATTTGTAGTCCAAGAAAGAAATCCATCTCACCAAATATAGACATCTCAAATTATTTTTGCATCTCTTCAACAAACATCTTGCACAATGTTTCATTTCCTCCAAAGATAATTTCATCAACATATACAACCATTATCAAGATCTTGTCATTTTCAATTTTGAATTACAAATTACTATCTGTCATACCTTTATTGAAACCTTGTTGAATCAAATATATGTCTAACCTTGCATACCAAGCTCTAGGAGCTTGCTTCAATCCGTATAAGGTATTTTTTAATCCGCAAACCATATCTGGTTGATCTAAAAATTGAAATCCCTCCGATTGTTCCATGTAGACTTCTTCCTCTAACTCACCATTTAGAAATGTAGACTTAACATCCATCTAATAAACATTAAAATCTTTATGAGTAGAAAATGCTAAAAAAATTATGATAGCTTCCATCCTTTCTATCAGAGCAAAGGTCTCCTAAAAATCTATACCTTCTACTTGTGAGTAACCCTTACATACAAGTCTTGCTTTATTTCAGACCACTTCTCCATTCTCATTCAGCTTGTTTTTGAATACCCATTTTGATCCAATTATATTTTTATCTGCTTGTCTAGGGACCAATTCCCAAGTTTGATTCTTCTTAATTTCCATAAGTTCTTCTTCCATAGCTTTCACCCAATGCTCATCATTACATGCTTCACTCACTATCTTACTTTCTATTTCAAAATGTAAGCACACATTTATTTCACCAGTAGTAGAAGCAATACTCCTTTCCTCTTGTCTCCAATGACTTGACTTTCTGAATTATTTTTCAACACATATTTAGGTGTCTTTAGCGACACCGCTGGAGCTTCTTCTTCTTCATTCTACTTTTCCTATTCTTCCACAACTTCTTCTACTCTTATGCAATCAGGTTCATCAGATACATATCCATCGACTTCAATTGAATTCTTCAATGCTTCATCAACCTTGACATTATGCTCTCTATAATCTTTCTCAATATTTTGTTGAAACATCTGTAAGCTTTGCTTCTAGTATAGTATCCAAGGAAGATAACTTCATCACATCTATCATCAAACTTCCCTATATTTTCTTCATCCCATCTAATATAACATTTGCTTCCAAATACCTTGAAATACTTGATAGAAGGAATTATTCTACACCATAACTCATATGGGGTCTTAGTGCTATTAGCTTTTGCTTGAACTATATTGAAAACATAAACAACAGTGTGAATAGATTATCTCCAGTAAAATTATAGTAGAATTGCCTCTATAATCATTGATCTAGCAACTTCTTGAATTGTTCTGTTCTTTCTTTCAACAACTCCATTTTGCTGAGGAGTTCTAGGAGTAGATAACTATCTTTTTATTCCATGAACTTCAAAAAACATGTTAAACTCATTGGAGGTGAATTCACGACCTATGTCAAACCTCAAACATTTTATTCTCAAATTTTCTTCATTCTCAACCATATCCTTAAATACCTTTAATCTATCTAATGCATCAGATTTCTCTATAAGAAAAGTAACCCATGTATATTTAGAGCACTCATCAATCAGAAGCATAAAGTACCTATTACCTCAAGTCGAATTTTCACTCTTTTAGGACCACAAAGATCTATATATGAATCAAATCTAGTTGTTCGGTAGTAGATTGTTCCTCTGACCTAAAGCAATTTCTAGCTTACTTTCCAGATTGACAATTCTTGTAAATAGCATTAACAGGCTTTGTAATCCTCGATAAATCTCTCATAGCTTGTACTACACTGATTCTTGCCATATTATAAAAATTCATGTGACACATTATTTGGTGTTGTAGTTTAGTAAAATGCACACCCTTGCATTTTCACACTTGTTTTGGCCCACCTTGCTTTATTTATCCTTCTTTATGGCTTAAGTGGTCCTATTTTATGTCCACAAGCCCTATGAATGACATATTTTTCTGGTTCATCCTAACATTCTCCAATGCATATGTGATCTCCTAATGGTTCTAATTGGTGTGTCCCTGATTTATGGTTGGGACTAAAATGTCACTAAGCGTGTCTTTGTCCCCCCGAGGTCCTGGGACCCTAATTTTGAGGTATCTTATTTCGGCCCCTTTTTGGTGTCTGTGCCCCAAGTTTCATCACTTGGGACTAAGACACCACCTAGGGTGTCTTAGTCCTCCTTGAGTCATTTTTAGGATTTAATTTCAAATCTTGACGAGATTTAACCTCCTTCATTTAATGAATTCATATATATGTTTGGTGTGATACAATTTTGAGATATTAAGTATAAACAAGTATAAATATAAGGTTCATTCATTCATTTTCATCCTAAGAATTCAAGTATTCATTCCCAAGGAAAATTTATGAGATCAAGAGCAATTCATCAAGATTCAAGCATCATGTCAAGGGTTTGGTAGCACTTTATGTTGTCCATTCACCATTTCCTTCATCATTTCTATTTCATTTCAAGGTTTAATTACCAATAATAGGTTTGACCAAGGCAAACCCCCATTCACTAACAATCAATTTTTTTCCCTCTCTTGTGTGTTTGTATTTGTAGATCTAGGCTGAAGACTTGAAGATCACTTGGAGTGAAAAGTTGTCAAAGTTGCAAAGTTTCATTGCCAAAGTTTTCATCTTCATGGAACCTCACCTATAGTTCAGATCTGGCTGTTTCAGAACTTGATATCTGAGAGCAAGCAATTGCAGATCTAGGAGCTTAGGACCACATTTAGATTTTTTAGAAATTCAGATCAGGACTAAGATGGTAGCAAGGGAATCTTAGTCCTCCAAGTGGAATCTTTCAAAGATTCTTCAGGATTTCATTCCATCATCTAAAGATTTTGTGTTTGACACAAAAAATAACAACGAGACTAAAACACCATCTTGGGCGTCTTAGTCCTCCAAGGCATATTTTGGTAGGCTGTTTACATTTCTAGAATCCTATTTTCATCTCTAGGATTCCCAGGTACACATACCCTAACTTGGATTTTCTCATTTTTAGTATTTGTAAGCTTCATTTAGCTCATTTTAAGTGTTTTGCATATCATAGCGTGTTTTCAAACATTATCTTTTCCAAGCATTTGCTTGTTGGTGAACCCCTTAAAGCTGAAAATAACCCCCTCTTAAGTCCTCCTAATTGTGTATTGTCTCACCTTGAGAGGTTGATAGTCAATCCTATTAGAGTTCTTAGGACATATTTGAATGACCTAGATAGAATAGGAAGGTATCCCCTCCCCTATTTCATATCCAGTTCATTTTGATGAGCCCGACTTTGAACATTCTTCTTTTTCTGATTTGGAGTCCTTTAGAGTCCTAGATCTAGATTACATTCATTGCATTTTTGCATTAGTGAAAGTGCATATAGGTTACATTTCTACTTTCTTGCATCATTTCATTTCATTGAAAAACTAAAAATGCATTGTTCATTCTCTTAATTGCATTTAGAAACATTCTTATTGCATTCAAAATTGAAAAAATGCATCCACTTTTGCATTCAATTTCTTGTCATTAGTTACTTTTTCTTGCCTTCATTTGCACAAATTTCTATTTCCAAACATCAGGTCCCTGGGTAGGCAACTTGGGAACATTGTTACTAATCGAGAATTGTTTGATTTTATGCAAAAAACCCTTATTGGGACAAAAACGCCCTTGGTGGTGTCTTAGTCCCTCTCTGGTTTTCTAAAGTAGTACCCTGTCTGAGTGATTTGCTATATGTTTCAACTTCTAAAATCTTCAAATTTCATCAGGAGGAATACGACACCCTCCCTGGCATCTTAGTCCCTGTGGAATTTCATATTGTAGTTTTTAGGAACTAAATCAACATTTCTGTGCTTTTGTTTCTTGGCATTGGTTACCTATTTCGGTGGATTGACTTTTTGTTTCATACATTTACTAAATCTATCTTAAAGTGATTCATTTCATACATTTCTCAATTCCAAATTTGCATTTACAACATTTCATTTTTAGATCATTGCATAAATGAATAAGTAAATTACGTTAGTTAAAATCTAAAAATTACATTCCATTTTGGTCCTTTACATTGCATTTTGAATTTGCATAGATTACTGTTCAAAAATTTAAGTATCTATCCTTTCCAAATTTGCAAAGAAAAAGTTAGTCAATAAGCATGCTAGTCATTCATTCAATGCATTCCCTAGTTATGAGAGTCTCTTAGCACAAGAGCATGAAAATGGTGATGCTTGCTTTAAACCTACTCCCCCTCTTGTCTCTCCTATTTGTGAGGATGATGCGATAGAAGAGAATACAAACATAGATAATCATGATGATCATAATTGTTCTTCTCTCGAAACCTCTCATTTTAGTGATAAGGTATCTTAGTCAAAGAAGATACAATTGTTGAGAATCATGAAGATCTTGCTTGCCCTTCTCCTCATCCCCTTTGGGAAGATATTATAGCACAAGAGAATGAGATTGTAAATGACAAGGACAATAGATTGGTTCTATATGATCAAATATTTAAGGTCTATAACAACCCTCTTTATGATTATTTCCCTACTTGTGATGAAGTCATTTTAGAAGAACTTGATCCTTGAAGGTCAAGAACATTTAGTTTGTGGTTCTCCTAAAAAATCTCCTCCTAGGGAGGATAAGATGGTGCAAGAAAATTTGAGCATTGACACATGTAATGGGGATTCCTTAGATGAAGATGATGAAGTGAAATTCAATGCCTCTTCACTAAGATATCATGCAAATAAAGACAAGATTGTTGAGGTTCTAATGACATGAATCGGATCTCCTTTAATTAGTGAGCTTCCTAGGTCACCTCCCATTAATGGATCACATTAGAAAATAAGAGATTTCTTGAAATCTACGATGCAATATAACAATGTTTTGCAACAACCAACATATAACACGATTTCTCAAACATGTAGGGAACCACAAATAGCTCCCGCAACATCACTATCACCTCAATATATTTTTACTAATCCCCCTCATTCACATTTTCATAATATAGTTGAAGATCTTAAGAAGACCCCTTCTCATATATCCATATGGCAACTTATTCAACTATCACCTACATACAAGTGCCTATTTCAAGAAATGTTACAAATAAAGTAGGAGGAGATACAAGCTTCTATGAAATTGAATAATGTAGCATCCTCCTTTCATCCCACACAAGTCACACAATCAGAAATCACACTCCCTAAACATGAATTTCCCTCATTTGAGACCCAAAACAAGAATGAAGCCTTGATGATAAAGGTGATCATTAATGAAACTGCAGTTAGGCACACTCTCATAGACAATGAAGCTAAAATCAATGTTTGTAGAATTAACCTCCCAGACAAAATTGGCATGGATAAAAGGCTCATTCAACTTAATAGTGTTCATATTTGTGGCTTTGACAATGTTACTTGTAGTGTTTCCTATCCCTATCCATATCATTCTAGGACCCCTTTCATACAATCTTCTCCTAGGGAGACCATGGATTCATGCTATGAAAGTAGTCCCCTCTACTCTTCACCGTGCAATGAAATTTGAATACAACAATAAGATATACATGGTTGACACAAATGAACAAAGATTTGGATCATATGATCACAACACTTAAAAATTCCCTAATACTTTCATTCCAAAATCAGAAGTTGAGCCAATACAAGTTGATCCTAATTTCCCTTCACCTACAATGACTTTCTTTAGTGATAAATGGGGGTCGTTAGATTTTACACCTCCTTTCAATAAAGAATCCAAAATATCACCCTCAAAATCCAAAGAGTCATATACCAACGGTTCATTTTCAAATATGAGTTCTAATGATAATTAGGTTTTACACCCCCCTTTATAGGAGAGTGTAAAATCTCACAACCTAAACCAAAGCAAACTTGTGTTTGATTCACTCAACTTAGTTCTACAACATTACCCCATGGTGGTGATGGGGGCTATATAACTCCTATCCCTCATGAAGGTATGACACATAACCTTAAAAAGGATTTGTGTTTGTGTGAAGAAGCCAATCCTTCTTAGAAGCATAAACCCCCTTCATTTGACTTAGAAGATTGTTATGGTATCAGATACAATCTCCCTCCTTCACATGGATACAATTAACACATGAAGAAAACCAACATACCATACTCTTTCATGAAATATTTAGGTTTACTGCCCTTATCTCCATTTTCATCTAAAGCCTTATTAGTTAGTGTGTGCATGGCATCTTGTGCAATAAATCAACATCTTCTACTATTGATCAAGAGAGTATCTTGCCAAGAATCCTTCAGATCACTTGATATCTCTCCCTCCAAGAATACAAAAGAAACTTGATTACAAGACTTCATTTTGTGCATGTCATAGAGTTCATGGTCATACTACTAATTAATGTAAGGCTTTACATAACAAAATTGAACATCTTAAGGATTTTGGTGTTCTTCCTTATGTGGGGGCATCTAATTTCTCTAAGTGCTACTAATTTTCACTTTAGCATGTTTCTCATCAATAATCCCGGCTCACCCTTGTATTGCACTAATTGGGGGCAAGGGGTTAGATTTCCTTGTCCTCATATGTCGCTTGTCATTGTATCTTTTGGCTAGTTGACCACCTTTCATGAACATATAAGACCAAGCTTGGAATATGGGTGACGTGCCTTAAGTTGGCTCACATGTGACATTTTGGGGGCAACCCTTTTCCTTTGCATGACACAACTTATCATAAACATATGACTTGGCATGGGGATTTCCAAATAATATCTCATGTCTTCTTCTACATTAAAGCAATTTCTCACAACAATGGTGTTAGTAATCACTTTAAAGTGGGGGCATACATCGACACTTATGTTTCATTGTGTGATTTTCTTTCTTCCTGCAATGTGTTTCTTTCTTGGTGGTGTCATTGGGTTTGATTTCCTCCAAGAGTATAATATTTCTTTAAATTATCCTCTCTTGGAAATATTAAGCATAATTTTCCCTAAGAAGAGGTCTTGCACGAACTAAGAAAAATCCCTTTGAACATCTCTCTTTCTAGTTGTGTTGCATTTTATTTTTTTACCTTATTAAAGTCATAGAGGTATGGATTTGATATGGTCCCCTGGGGCTCACCTAGTGAACAACTAGCTTCACTAGCCCTTGTGAGTGTGAATTTTATTTTTGCACCTTATTAAAGTCATGGAGGTATGAATTTGATATGGTTTCCTGGGGCTCACCTAGTGGACACCTAGCTTCACTAGCCCATGTGAGCATGCATTTTTGTACCTTATTAAAGTCATGGAGGTATGGCTTTGATACGGTCCCCTTGGGGCTCACCTAGTGGACAACTAGCTCCCACTAGCCCTCGTGAGCATGCATTTTGTTTGCATAATGGACAACACATTCCACTTGTAAAAATTCTTCAAGTCTAGACCCAATCCATTGCATTGGATGTCTAGTCGAAGCTTGATCCGTTGCAATTTTTCTCTTTTGCCTTTTTCCTGTCCTTGATGGTGTATTTTTGCGATCTGGTGTTGGCTTCATATATCATCCACAAGCATGTTCCTTTATGCCTATGTTGTTCACCACAGGATCATGATCTTGGGGGCTTGGCCACCCTCTTTATCATTGCCATCCTATCTTACTAACATTTGTACATTTGAACCCCTCTTGATTGCGTGGTTGGCTACTTTAGTGTGAGTTTGAAGAAAGTTCATCCTCTCACTAAAGTGGGGGCTAAATTTAATGTAGTAAAATGCATACCCTTGCATTTTCACACTTTTTTGGGCCCACCTTGCTTTATTTATCCTTTTTTATGGCTTAATTGGTCCTATTTTATGTCCATGAGCCCTATGAATGACATATTTTTCTAGTTAATCCTGACATTCTTCAATGCATATGTGATCTCCTAATGACTCTAATTGGTATGTCCCTAATTTCTGGTCGGGACTAAAATTCCACTAAGGGCATGTTTGTCTCCCCGAGGTCCTGGGACCCTAATTTTGAGGTATCTTATTTGGGCCTCTTTTTGGTGTCTGTGCCCCAAGTTTCATCACTTGGGACTAAGACACCACCTAGGGCGTCTTAGTCCTCGAGTCATTTTTGAGATTTAATTTCAAATCTTGGTGGGATTTAACCTCCTTCATTTAATGAATTCATATGTCAACTTGGTGTGAAACAATTTCAAGATATTAAGCATAAACAAGTATAAATACAAGGTCCATTCATTCATTTTCATCCTAAGCATTCAAGTATTCATTCCTAAGGCAAATTTATGAGATCAAGAGAATTCAAGAGCAATTAATCAAGAATTTGGATCCATCATCAAGATTCAAGCATCATGTCAAGGTTTTGGTGAGTTGTAACATTATATGTTGTTCATTCACCATTTCCTTCATCATTTCTATTTCATTTCAAGGTTTAATTACCAACAAGGGGTTTGACCAAGGAAAACCCCCATTCACTACCAATCAACAAGTTTTCCCTCTCTTGTGTGTTTCTATTTGCAGATCTAGGTTGAAGACTTGAAGATCACTTTGAGTGAAAATTTTCATTGCCAAAGTTTTCATCTTCACGAAAAATCACCTACAGGTCAGATCTGGTTGTTTCAAAACCTGAGATCCGAGAGGAAGCAATTGCAGATTTGGGAGCTCAGGACCACATTCAAATTTTTTAGAAATTCAAATTGGGACTAAGAAAATAACAAGGGAGTCTTAGTCCTCCAAGTGGAATCTTTCAAAGATTCTTCAAGATTTTGTTCCGCCATCCGAAGATTCTGTGTTTGCCCCGAAAAATAGTAACAAGACTAAAATGCCATCTTGGGCATCTTAGTCCTCCAAGGAATATTTTGGCAATATTTTTACATTTCCAAAATCCTATTTGAATCTCCAGGCTTCCCAGGTACACATACCCTAACTTGGAGTTGCTTATTTTTAATATTTGTAAGCTTCATTTAGCTCATTTTAAGTATTTTGCATATCATAGTGTGTTTTCAAACATTGTCTTTTACAAGCATTTGCTTGGTGGTGAACCCCTTAAAGTTGAAATGAACCCCCTCCTAAATCCTCCCAATTGTGTATTGGCTCGCCTCTAGAGGTTGATAGTCAATCATATTAGGGTTCTTATGACATTATTGAATGTTGGAGAAAGAGTGATGTTCTATGTAGAGCTCCCCTTTTTCAACTAATCAAGTGCCATAACCAAGTGTCATTAATCTGTCATAAAGCAATGTCCATCAAAACATTCAAGTTGATAAATATTTCCTTCAGACTTCTTACTAGTAGCAATCACTATTCCAGATCCTTTCCTAATTTCACATCTCTCATCGTCAAATACAAGATTAAATCCTTTACTACACATTTGTCCAACACTTAAAAGATTATTCCTTAAACCCTTAACATAGTGGATACCATCAGTATTATGTTTTCCATCAAAACTTACTGAACCTATACCACAAATATTAGCACCAGTATCATCTTCAAATTTAACTAAGCCTCCATCATATTTTTCAAGTTTGACAAACATACTCTTATCACCAGTCATGTGATGTGAACAACCACTATCGACAACCCAATAGTTATTTTCTTGTTTAGCATGAAGGGAAGAGAACACAATAGCTTCATCTTTCTCCAGATGACTTTCCTTCACCTGTCTTTCAATATTAGTTGAAGTAGATTCATCTTTTATATCCAAGAACAAGCATTCATTATCATCAAAATCTCAATAATCAGATTCTTCATCAGAAATACTAGCATCTTCATTTACATAATATGATCCGTTAATCATATTCCATTTTTTGTCTTTGCTTAATCTATTTTTATTCTTCTTCTAGCTCTTTATGGAAATCTAGAAGCATAGTGACCAATTCCTCTACAACTAAAGAATTTAAAAGGTAACTTACCCTCATACTTACCACAACCCTTTTTCATTCTTCTTACAAAGTTAGCTTCTACATCATCAAAGTTATCTTCATCCAGATCTTTAGCTCTTGTAGCCCTAAAAATAGTTTATGTCTTTGATCCATTTCTCAAGCTAGGCTTTCTCATTTCATAAGATGTTAGAGTACCCAACAAATTATCTTTATTATATGTCTTATAATCTATATATTCCTCAATAGAAGATACATTTTCACTGTACGCATCAGGGAGAGTTTTGAGAATCTTCTTCACAATCTTGGATTCATCCATTGTAGCACCAATTCCTCACATTCCACCTACCAAATCATCCATTCTCTGTACATAGGATTTAATGTTCTCATCTTCAGACATGTACACAGGATCTTGAATTGTGCCTCCAAATTTTGCAACATTTCTTCTTTGACTCTTTCATGTCCTTCTTACATATTT
Source organism: Sequoiadendron giganteum (assembly GCA_007115665.2). Taxonomy (NCBI): domain Eukaryota; kingdom Viridiplantae; phylum Streptophyta; class Pinopsida; order Cupressales; family Cupressaceae; genus Sequoiadendron; species Sequoiadendron giganteum. The sequence goes on along the minus strand of CM021110.1, from coordinate 51,245,101 downwards.
TCCAATTGGTCCTAGACCTCTTTATCAGTATTCAGATTTGAAACTTTAATTAATTCAGAATGTGAAAGACTATTTTGTAGAATAAACTTCACCTTGTTGTTCACTTCATATGCCCTGATCTCATCGGCTGTACTCAGAACATTTATAGGAGGAGTGTAAGAAGTCTTGTAAGCATTCTCAACATCATATCCACAATACTCTAGATATCATTCTATATTTATTTTGTAGAGGGTGTAGTTAGTCCCATCAAACCTAGGACACTCAATAGTGATCTTTCTCAACATCTTAGACCTTCCTTAAGCCGTTAAGCTCTTCTCCAAGGAACCAAGCTCTGATACCAATTGTTGAACAAGAAAATTGAGAGGGGGGAGTGAATAACTTGTAACAAATTTTAACCTTTAAGAACTTCCACCAGAGATTATATCAATTATCATTCACAAATCCTTTAATCTGATAATGTGATTAATCATTAAGTGCAAAAGTAGAAATTGAAAAACATCACACACACAATAACACCAAATTTACATGGAAAACCCAATAAGGGAAAAACCACGATGAGTATTGGCTCACAATATAGAGAATATCAAAACCAAATACAAAGGTTCACTGCCAAAATAAGACTTATTGTCTCGATCAAGAATCACTGTCCAATAAGGGTTAACCACCTAGAGAGCTCACTGCCACAAAATTACAAAGAAGAAAGAAGAGATTTGTGACAAAGAGAAAACAATCTCAATACAATAGATATTTACACCACAATTCACTCACACACTTGTAGAAATGCTTGAATGATAGAGTACACCTTCAATTCACTACCTCCATAAACTCTAAAATTAGATTTCACACTGATCTACTCAAAATTGCATCACATACACACTATTTTGCATCTATCTTGCTTGCATTTATTCAATTTCACAAACATCTCAACTTGTATTTATAACATCTTCAACTTTGAAACTCATCCAAAGTCGACCACACACCACTTCCATTTAAAAATTCAAATTAGGTCAATGCCAAAACATTCTACGATGGAATTAAAATGAGGGCGACCCAAACACATGCTTCCATTAACTTTGTAAGTAGTGTTAAACATAAGGCTGACTAATAGAAGTGTAAAACACATACACAATTAAGCACACACAACATTAACATGATCCAATATTTCCAGATAACAAAATTAACTTGAACACGACCTCATAAACGTATCTTGAGAACTAAGTCATAAAACTTGAACAAGAAGAAATCCAGAGCAACAACATTTCTCTTGGACCTCAACCAAATACACAAAAAAGCACAGTTCACAACTAGTGAACATAACTCATACTGTACAATGATCCAAAAACCTAGAACCTAGATATAGCAGCTTCCAAAAATTAGGAACAATACCTTAGATCCTTACTAGCATAGTAGCGAATCTCAGAGTTAAACCCGAAGCAAACACTGAACACCTGCAACCTTTATTTTTTACAATTTTCTCAATATCCTTGACATATACAGTCAATAACCATCATTTATGACATTAGTGACAACAACAACCAGTTGGAAACCAATTAACCACTTGGAAACCAGTTAACCAGTTGACATCAATGACAACACCTTCATACTTGCAACATAGTAATCGGAGGGCTTTCCCAGTGGAGGAATATGTTGTTGGCAATGCTTCAAAGTACAAGTCTAGAACATGGAAAAATCTATCCTTCTATTAGACAACTCCCCACTTGGAAGTATGTTTGAGGATTTTGAGCTTTTTGTTGTGAATTGTCTCAGAGGTAAGCAAACCATTCTTAATTTTTTTTAAAGTTGGATGTATACATTATGCTTATTTGGGTATTTGAAAATTTTGATGTTGGGCGTTTTCGTGAAGTACTATTTGGCTATTTTAATTTAATGATGTTGGCTATTTTGTTATTGGATATCTAGGCATGTTTAAAAAATGATGGTCAATATTTTTTTTATTGGTTGTTCACGTATTTCAATGCTAGGTTTTCACTTGAAATGGGTATTTAAAAAAAATGGTATAGGATATTTTTTGCTATTGAGATAATTTTTTTTGAGAAATAAATGAGGTCTCAACCTTTTCTGGTCTTACACACAGTTTTATAAATTTTGATTTTGTTATCATTTTTCTCGAGCATTAAAAAAATTGATGTTTGGTCAACCCTTTGTTATTGAATATCTTGGTATTTAAAAAAAGGACGTTGGGTGTTTTCTTTATATGATTATTTAAAAAAATTGATATTGGGTATTTTTTTTTGCTGTCGAGTAAAACTTATTCTTACAAATGGACAAAGTCTCAATATTTTTGGTATTTCAACCTCATTAATCCATTATAGTTATGGTTTATATTCTATGAAGGCCTAAGATTTGTACCCTAGTCATGCTCTTACTAATGCTTGTGTTGGTATTAAAAAAACCTTAAATCTTGGGTCAAAAAATTAGCTGTCTTGATAGGGTGTGGTATGATCTTGGATTCTATCCTAGAGTGTGTGGGAAGGTTGTGTTTGATCATTAAGGTATGTAAAATTGATTAGGGAAATCTATCCTATATAGTATGGGTTTTTCTTTAATACTTCCCATAATGGTTATTAGCAAATCACATTATTATAGTTTGTGGTAACCCAAGATTGTATTCAAGGATATAAAAAACTTGGTCTGTAGTTTAAGCTATAAAATTTTAAGTAACATTCATAAGGTTTAGAAAATATTGATCACTCTTTAGAATAGCCCATTAAACATGGGATGTGATTGAATGCACCACATAATTGATATGACACAACTACTCTACATATTAACCAGAGCTATAGGCTCTTTATTGCAGTAAGAGATAACCGTGTTTGGATAATGCTATCAGTACATGGTAACCTACTAAAATTGAGTCAAATTGAATGCACCCAATTATTTTTATACCACAGGTGCATCGAATGTCCGCTAGAGTAATTGGACACCTAATTGTGATGACATTGATTTGTACATGAATTGTGCTCATATGAGTGCCTCCATTTCTATCAAAGCATAGCCACATTAAAATTGGGTCACACATGAATGCATCCTATATTTATTATAGCACAACTATTCCACATTACCAATAGAGTTATGGATCAAATAATTACAGTCACAAGAATTTGTTCCTCTGTGGTGCAAGGGCACCTAGGCAATTTTGTCAAAATGATGTCAATAGGTGTCTTAGGTTGAGTTTGATGTGTGAATCACATATTTTGATGTAATAAGGTCTAGTTGAGACCATTTTTTTTATGTTCAAGTCATATAGGGTCATTTAGTTGAGTTTTGTCAATTTTGTTTAAATGTTGCAAAAGTTGCTTGTGCAACTTTGCAATTTTGGCATATTTAGGAAGTTGAACAGTTACCTTTCGAAATTTGGTTGGAGTCCATCAGTTTTTAGTTGGATTTTTTTTAAAAAGGCCTCACAAACTTTGAGGAAAATTCTATAAGTGATTTTGATGGAAAATAGTCAAAGAAAGCTCTGTTTTCTGTGAAATTTTTAGTGTTTTTGAGTTTTGTACAGCTCTGTACACTCACAAATTGACATGAATTGAGCTAGAATATATAGAGTAGCATTTATTATTTGATTTGGATATGGTTCTATTGTTTTTCATTGAGAAATAAGGTAGTTTGAATTATTTTCCTACAAACCGCCTGTAAACCCTAGGGTATGGGGTTTGAAGCCAAAAAGAATGATTTGCAGTCCATTATGTTGGATGTTGTGGTTGATTTACTGATATGTGGTTTTCATTGATGTCAAAAATATTATCATAAATGTCTTTAAGGTTGTATATGTCGATGATATTGAGAAAATTGAAATAAATATGTTACAATTTGTTTGTGAAGTAGTGAAGATCAGTATGGAGGAAAATTTAGTATGTTGTAAACTAGATGTTCTAGATTAAAGGGTTTGTTTTAAAGCCTATCTAGTTTCTAATTTGTAAGTTTCAGAGGTGCACATGGAAATTTGAGGAAGTTATAAGTTTTTGTGTTCTGACAGCTATTTTGTTACTACAAATGGTGTTCATGGAAGAAGACAATGTGATTCTGGTAATCTGAGTTGTTGCGTATGTTCCTGTGACATTCATGGATGTTTCTAGATCATGGTCTATCTATGCTACACATCTTCATTGATCATTGTGCTCGCGATCCAATATTTTTTCTTGTGTGTTCATATTTTTCATGTTCATGGCTGACAAGGTGTTTGAAGCGTGTTGTGGATCTTCGAGGAAAAATCTTTGAAGGTGTTTTGTGTTTGAGGATATTGTTTTAGGTCCCCACTATGTTGTGGCCAACTTTGGTTGATTCACATTGATAATATTTATTGTTTTGGGCCGACAATTTTCATTCATTCTATTATTTTGTTGAAGTCGCAATAAAGCAATGTAATTTCTTGTTGCAGATATATATAAGCGATTGTTTATCTCATTTTATGAGTGTGTGAAGCGAAGTGTGTGAGTGCTATGTGTGAAAAAGGTTCAGATCATTTCAAAGTAGAGGAGAGTGTGAAGAAGAGTGAAATATAGTGAATAAGTGTTCACGTGCTTAACCAGAATTGTACTCAGGCATTTGCAGATGGTACTCTCTTAGTTCAATTTCTTCAAATAGTTTTAATCTGAATATTTTTTGTAAGTTAGTGACTCTTCCTTTGAGCAGTGAGCTCTAGGCAGTGCACCTAAATGCATGTGCATTCCTCTTATATTATTCTTATAATTTTAATAGGGTATAACTTGTGGATTAACCTCCATCGTGGTTTTTCCCCTAATAGGGTTTCCACAAAAAAAAAAATTGGTGTTATGTGTGTTTCTGATGTGTTGTTGATTCATGCTTTCACTGTTAATAATAAAATATGAGAATTAAGGTTAATAAGATTAATAAGTTTGAAATTCTGGGACAACTAATTCACCCCCCCTCTCAGTTGTTTTCCCTTGTGTTGCCAACAATTGGTATTAAAGAAGGTTTCTTGGAAGAAGTTTAACAACTTGAGGTGATCCGAGATGGTGACATACAAGAAGGATAGTCCGAGATTTGATGGAACAAACTATTCTCTGTGGAAGACTCAAATGGAGTGTCATCTGATATGCATTGGTGAATCTTACTAGCACATTACATGTAATAGGTATGTTATACCTCCAAATGGTCCTACTACTACTTTTGAGATTAGAGATGTTGAATATAACATCAGGGCTAAGGAAGCATTGTTGAGTGCTTTGATTGATATTAAGATGATAAATGTTATGGATCTAAAAACTGCTTATGAGATCTAGAAAAATTTGGAAACTTTATATGAAGGTGATGCAGCTACAGTTTTTGAAAGGAAAATATGAACTATTGAAGATGGGAAATGATGAGAATTTTTACTTACATGAAAAGAGTGAATGAGCTTGTGTGTGGTCTTAGATGTGCTGGTGGATAGGTAGATGAACATGAGATTGTTGCTAAAGTGCTTAGAACTTTGCCTGATGCATACAAAATCAAAGCTACAACCATTGATGAGATGCAAACTGCGACAAATATAACCAAAGATATGTTGGTTGGTAAACTCATTGCTTTTGAGTTGAGTGAATTCGGTGATGCCCTTCTAAAGATAAAATCTGCATTTAAAGTTGCTACTTTTGGGAGAGACACACAGAGATATGATCCAGGTGAAAGTTCTTCTAGAAAGGTATTCAAATATGAGGAAGAAATGAGATAGATTGAATAATAAGAAAGAGAACTAAATGAGCTTGAAGCACTTATTGTCAAAAGGGAAGCCAGAGGAGAAGGTAAGTATAAAGGAAAGTTTCCTATTAAATATTTTTCCTGCAACAAGATAGGTCATTTTGCATCAAGGTGTCTAGAAAGAGTTCCTAAGCCAAGACCTTACAAGCCTAAAT